>CM065814.1:142382500-143582500 GCA_033398695.1 Orobanche coerulescens | reverse complement strand
CGCCACTTCCAGCGCGTTCCTGAAAACCCCGTTCGCGATTCTATCTAACATTGTGCGACCACATGACCAACGTAATATTCTCATTTCAGCCACTTCCAACTTGATCTCAAGCGACTTCTTCATCGCCACTTCCAACATTCGGATCTATACAACATTGCAGGTCGGATTGCCACTCTATAGAATTTACCCTTCAACTTTAGAGGGACTTTCTTGTCGCACAGGACCCCTGTCGCTGCTCTCCACCTTAGCCACCCCGCCTTGATGCGATGAGTGACATCATCTTCACACTCACCTTCCTTCTGAATGATCGAACCCAAATACATGAACTTATCTGTACGGGGTACGATCTGATCCACAATCATAACCTCTACATCTTCCTCATTGGCCTCACCACTAAAGTTACACCAGAGATATTCGGTCTTAGACCGGCTCACACGCAAGTCCTGGGATTCTAACTTAGACCTCCATAGCTCCAACTTCGAGTTCACCTCCCTCCTCGAATCTGCCACTAACACAATATCGTCAGCAAAAAGCATGCACCACGGGATGCCATCTTGTATCCCCCGCGAAATGATGTCAAGGATTAGAGCGAAAAGAAGAGGGCTTAGCGCCGACCCCTGGTGTAGCCCTATCTCAACCGGGAAATACTGGGTGTCACCAACTGGGGTCCTAACGCACGTCCTAGCTTGGGAGTACATGTCTTGGATCGCCCTAACGAACGGTAACGACACCCTCCTCTCTATTAGGCTCCTCCAAATAACATCGCGCGGAATACTATCATAAGTCTTCTCTAGATCTATGAACACCATATGGAGGTCCTTACGCTGCTCTCTAAACTTATCCATAAGGCGTCTGACGAGATGAATGGCCTCAGTCGTGGACCTCCCCGGCATGAAGCCAAATTGCTTCTCTGAGATCTCAACTTCTCTTCTAACCCTGCATTCCACCACTCTTTCCCAAAGTTTCATAGTATGACTGAGGAGTTTAATACCCCTATAGTTACTACAACTCTGAGCATCGCCTTTGTTCTTGAAAAATGGCACGACAATACTATGCCTCCACTCCGTCGGCATCTTGGAACCTCTGAGGAGGATATTGAACAGCTCTGCTAGCCACTGAACTCCGACTTCTCCCAGACAAAGCCACACCTCAATAGGGATCTGATCCGGGCCTACAGCCTTAGCTCTCCCCATTTTCATTAGGGCACCCTTCACTTCCTCCTTGCTGATGCCTCACAGGAACTAAACGAACGAGCAGAAGATAGACTAACTCCTTGCACCACCGAGTCACTACCCCTAGCCTCATTGAAAAGTTCGAAAAAATACCTATTCCACCTCTATACATAAGTGAAGTAAATTGTACCAAAGTCTTTGATGTTTATTCTACTAGTGAAATAAAACAAATCAGTAAAAAAATTAATACCATCAAAATTTCAATTTAAAAATTTCTGGATATTACACATAATTATTGGCACCTTTTACTCTATCCAGATAATTATTTGAAATTATTATTTTAATTTTTAATTTTATAAATATTATAGTTTTTTTAATTTGTTCATATCAAATATGATTAAAAAGTATTACTTCTGAATAAATTTCATACTCCACTTCAATCAAAATTAATTAGTTCTCAAGTAAAAGATTATTTAATTTTAATTTTACATAAAAAATGAAGTTTTTTTTTTAAATAGTACATCTACGGCAACACTGTGTCATAAAATGTTATAACATGTAACACTTTGCTACTAAGGCAACACTTTGTAAACATATACAGCAACATCAAAAAAGCAATGTTGCAGCAGGTAAAATTTTTAGAGCTACTACAACATTTTTGAGCGCAACACTAACAAAATTCGTTGCCGTAGGTCATCTATGGCGTAGTGTATATGTGTATGAATGTGTTGTATCATTCCAAGACTTAGTCTCTTCATAAGTTCATTGATATTAGGGGATCGTTCGATACGATACTTTTCGAAAATTATGCCAAATATTTATTATCATTCATTAATGGCCGGTAAGGCATTGAGATATTCGTTGTTAATGTTATTATCGATCACCGGTTCGCGGTATCGATGTATCGGTTGTTGTTGTTAATATTGATGTCGATCTAGACATTGTTGTAATCATTGTTATTAATGTTGGCTTCATGTCATTCATGTTGTATTGGCCAATTGAAGGCATTGTCGTATTCGTTCTCATCTTCGTCGTCGGTACACGATTAAAGGTGCCGAGGCATTCATTGTATCATTGTCATCGATTAGCCGTTCTAAGGCAATCGAGGTGCTCAATCATTCATTGTATCATTGTCATCGATTAGCCGTTCTAAGGCAATCGAGGTGCTCAATCATTCATTGTATCATTGTCATCGATTAGCCGTTCTAAGGCAATCGAGGTGCTCAATCATTCGTTGTATCATTGTTATCGATTGGCCGTTTTAAGGCAATCGAGGTATTGAATCATCCGTTGCATCATTGTTATCGGTTGGCCATTCTAAAGCAGTCGAGGTATTGAATTGGGGCTGTCGAGGATAGTTCCCATCCGTTGTTTTGTTGTTATCGATTGACAATTTTAAGGTAATCGAGGTATTGAATTGGGACCGCCGAGGACGGTGCCCATCCGTGAGTCATCATTATCGTGTTGGCCGACTCAAGACAGCACACTGTCATTCTCGTGAATTCGGTAGTCTTCGGATCGTTGCCGTTTGTGATTAATTATGTTTTGGAGGCTAGTCTCGGCTAGTGCTCATTATGATGGGTAAGCTTGGGGCTTGAACCTTCACGGTTGGCTTCCCAACACCTACAGCTCAGTAGGTCACGGTTGTGTTTATGATCTTATTATGGGTAAGCTTGGGGCTTGAACCTTCGCGGTTGGCTTCCCAACACCTACAGCTCAGTAGGTCATGGTCGTGTTTATGATCTTATTATGGGTAAGCTTGGGGCTTGAACCTTCGCGGTTGGCTTCCCAACACCTACAACTCAGTAGGTCACGGTCGTGTTTATGATCTTATTATGGGTCCCGACACCTACAGCTCAGTAGGTCACGGTCGTGGTTATGACCTTATTATCCCTCATTAACTACAGCTTCGGGCTGTTTCGGTTTCATGTGATTGTGATATTTGACAGCTTCGGCTGAGTGGCTTTCAGGCCATTGTGATTGTCTTGGTAATTTCATTGGAGCCTTCGGGCATTGTGATTCATAATTAATTCAGTTCTGGTTTGGTTCATGTCATGTAATTCATTGTGGTACTCTATAATTATGATTCGCCGTTCGGTATTTACATTCTAACCTGTCGAACATGTATTAATAGTATGCCGTGGGCATAGTGTTTCACAAATGCTCGGTTCTTACATTGGTTTGTGAGCATCTCGTATTATTATCATCATTGTATCGTTTCATTCTGCCTTTGGATGCATATCATGTTATACATGTATTTGATGTTCATTATCTGGATGACTGACCCCGTGGGGGCGGAACATGTTTTCATGTTTTAGGTGCTTGCGAGGAAAGAGTTGAGACATAAGAGCATGATGATGGCGACGAGGCATTCAAGCGATACTAGTCCGAGTTGTTCATGTTGGTCAGTCAGTTGGAGTGTTCTCCAGTTTGTCAGTCATTGTCACTATGTATTACCCGAGCAAATGCTCGTGGATGTTGTTGTATTTTATTTTTGGCCATGTAGGCCCATCGTTGTCATTGAAATTTCTTATCGGAATATTGTGTCGGATATCATGGTAGGGACAATGATTTTCCCTTGTTGTTTAATTTAATGTATTTTAGTCATGTTCGTCTGGTGGATCTCCCGGCGTGGGGGTCCACGGCACTGTAATAACCCAATAGGATTTGGGGGTGTTACATGTTTAGTCCAGTTGCAAAGATTACTACAGTTCTTGTCTTACTAGCCTTAGCAGCAAGTAAGTCTTGGAAATTATGGCAGATAAATGTGAAGAATGCATTTTTACATGGGGAACTTGATCGTGATATCTATATTGATCAACCCAAAGGATTTGTGAATCATGAAAAGCCTGAGTATGTGTGTAAGTTGAAGAAGGCATTGTATGGCTTGAAGCAGGCACCCCGATCATGGTACGGGAAAATTGCTGAGTTTCTAGTCCATTGTGGTTATCATGTTGCCCCAACAGATTCGAGCTTGTTCGTGAAAACTCAAAGAGGCAAGCTAGCAGTAGTCCTTGTATATGTGGATGATCTAATCATCATTGGCGATGACGAAGACGAGATTCAACGAACAAGGGCAAATTTGTCTGCCGATTTCAAATGAAGAAACTTGCTGAACTGAAACATTTTCTAGGATTGGAAGTCGAAATGATGGTATATTTCTTGGTCAACAAAAATATGCAAGAGATTTAATTCAGAAGTTTGGGCTAGCTGAGTGCAAGCCTATTTCTACTCCGATGGAACCAAACTTGAAGTTGTGTGTCTACGATGGAAAGGACTTGGAGGATACAAAGATGTATCGGCAAACAGTGGGTAGTATTATCTATCTAACTCTTTCCATACCTGACATAGCATTCATTGTAGGTGTTGTTAGTAGGTTCATGCAGAAATCGAAGAAGTCACATCTTGAAGCAGTTAAAATAATCCTCAGATATGTTAAAAACACAATTGATTGGGGACTTTTCTACAAAGGGGGAGTACAAAGCAAGGTCAACGGCTATTGTGATGTTGACTATGCTGGAGACCATGACACCCGGAGATCGACTATAGGATAAATATTCAATCTTGGTTCGGGAGCTATATCATGGTGCAGTAAGAGACATCCTACTGTTTCTCTTTCAACTACTGAAGCGAAATATAGAGCAGGGGCGATGACAGCACAATAGTGTGTTTGGTTGACTCAACTCACGAAGGATTTGAACCAACCAATAGAAGATGGAGTTCCATTACACTGTGACAACTTGTCAGCAGTTCATTTGGCTGAGAATCTAGTATTTCACACTCGGACCAAGCATGTCGAAGTACATTATCATATCTTACGAGAGAAGGTACTCCAAGGAGATATTGACATGAAACTAGTCAATACAGAAGATCAGGTTGCAGACATATTTACGAAGAGCTTATCCGCAACAAATATTTATGAGTTTCGAAAATTACTCGGAATGCAAAGTCGGTTTTGAGGGGGAGTGTTAGAATTCAATCCCTTTTAGAATGGAGGCTAAATATTTAAACATGTGAAGCCATCTACCTTTGAACAATTAGTTGGCAAATTTGGCAAGAAAATGATGGGAAACTTCACAACAACCATCATGGTTGATCCTTTCACACCATGATTTCACACCATGTTTACTACCTATAAATAAGGCATGTTTGTAGCATTTGCAATCATCCCATCTCCAGGAGTGAAAATCCCAAGTAGAGAAAATAACAATCCAATAAGTGATTGAGTGAGGTTGAGAGTTTTTCTATTTTATGAGTTTGTAATTCTATTCTTGAGTGATAATAGAATAAATATTTTTTTTTCAAATTATCGGTAATTCACTCCTGTGATATCCCAACATATACCCCCTCCCCACACCTTTTTTTGTGCCCTTTTTTTTTTGGCTCCATTTCCATTTTTCTCAACATATGCTTGTAGAAGTTAGAATAGAGATTTGTGGTTTGTAAAATTAGTTATTTCCAGTTGTGGGTTGAAAAAGATTGGAGTGTTGGTGGTTGGAAACTTAAAAAGCTTGAGAGTATCCATGTGAAAATAGGTAACTTTTTTTTTTTTTTTTTTTAATTCTATTTCAAGCCCATGTCTAGTTTTCTGTTTGTGGGTATAATAACTTTAAGCTTAGGTGTGGTGTTTTTCCTTGATTTTTTTTTTCTTTTTACTTTATGGGTATGGCTTAGAAATGAAATTTAAAAGGTTTTCTTTATTGGGCTCTGACCTTTTTTTTTGTTCTCTCTCTCTTTTTTCTTTCTGTGCAGATGAATAAAGCCAAGCTTACTGTTATACATGAGTGTTGGAAATAATGATATATATATAAATACAAGGAGAACAAAAAATAAAAATTTATGACGTAAATTTCGAGGGGAGAATTATATTCTCCTTCCGTAAGATAAAATTGTTTCGCATTTGTGCACACGGTCTATAACAAATGTCCTCAAGATACAACGACAAACTTTGAATACGAAACACTGCACCGCGGGTCGTAGTTCCGATCGAACAATATAGATACTCGGGATTGAGTATAACTCCTAGACTTCGACTAGGATGATGTATGGACCTGAATATACTATTATGAGCGTAATGCTCGAAAATGAGTCGGAAAACCAGTGAGTGAATTAATGAATGTTTAATCATCAACTGCAGGGGCCGGTTTATAGTCATAGGTAACTTTTCGCGAAGTGGTGTGACCTTTCATTCCACCTTTAATCATGAACCAATGTGTCTCTTCATGAAGATGTGTGATCCTCCATCCACCATTAATCATGAACCATTATAGCTGTTCATGAAAATGTGTAATCCTTTATCCATAAATAACCACCACTTATGAACCATTGCGACTATTTGCGAACGGGTGCAACCTAGTAATCATTAAATATTATCTCTATTTCAAGTCAAAATCTTTGTAATTATTTGATCATTCATCCAAATTTGGATATGAACAAATAAATACATAAAATTCATCTACTAAAAAATGTACATTTAAAATCTATAATCTAAGCTCATTATCACTTGCCTAACTGATTCTGTATATCATTGAAAAGAATATCAGTATATATTTTAACGAGCTATAAATTTTTTTAATAATATATTTAAAGAACAATCTACACTATAAAACCATTAATATACTAAGAACATATAGGTTAAGAAAATACCGATCTTACTCAAGATAACTTTTGCCCCTACCGACTGAAAGTAAATTTTAATAGTATAGAGGACAATACCTAAATAGTTTTTTTTTTTGGCAAAATTGAAATTTATTCTAAAAATCATACATTTAAATATATATATAGAAAATAAATTCAAAATCTCCGGGGCCTTTTTTTTTTTTTTTTGAACGGTGAATTTCAACTTAGACTCAACCACCCGCACGATGCAGGCCCTAACCACCACTTGCCCAGATTATGTTGTCTTAACCGGGTCCACGCTGTTGACAAGTGAGGCTACGGATTCACGAGGAAACCGTACCGCCTCCACACAAGTTACTCACGAGAATTCACGGATTAAAACCCCGCATGATTGCCGACTCGAACCCCAACGCTTAGACTAAAAGTTCTTGTTTTCATTGCAAATAACAGTCGGGCTGAACACCCTTTGGTTTCCGGGGACCCTATATGCCCCCACCTAGGGCCCCGTGGACCTTTGCCTCTTAAATAAATTTCCAACTCGTTTTGCCCTCCATATTGCGTGAATTGAAGTTACAATACTTGTATAGTAGTAGAAATAGCTTGTTTTGCCCTTTGGCATTTAGTAATATTCTTTTCTGCCCCAAGTTTAGTAACAACTCTTTTGATACCCAAATTATCTAAATTGACCTTTACTCGAATAAAATTCGAGTCATATATTATAATTTCGAGTCAACTTCAAAAAAACAATATCGAGTCCAATTCGTGTCACCCGAATACAATTCGGGACATGTAAATAAAAAAAAAAAGTCGGGTTACACGAGTCCAATTCGTGTCACCCGAATATAATTCGGGACATGTAAATAAAAAAAAAGTCTCCCGAATTCATTCGGGAGATGTAAAATAAATCTGATAAATTCGAGTAATAAATTCGGGTTACCCGAATTTATTACTCGAATATTCGGGTTATACGAAAAAAAAAAAAATTCGGGTAACCCAAATTTATTACTCGAATATTCGGGTTATACGAAAAAAAAAAAAAAATCGGGTAACCCGAATATTCGGGTTATACGAAAAAAAAAAATCGGAGTTGACCTTTAAAACAATACTCGATAGGCTTCTTCTTCATCTCCTTCCTCACGAATCTCCTTCCTCACGAATCTTCTTTACGAGTTTCACGAAACAAAGACTTCATTCTTCACGAATCGAGTTTCACGAATCGAGTTTCACGAAAACAATACTCGAACGGGCTTCTTCTTCACGAATCCGAATCGAGTTTCACGAAAACATTCTTCCCAGTCGTCTTCTTTCCTCCTTCTTCACGAGTTTCACGAATCTGTGGAATTCGAGTTTCACGAATCTTAGTTTCAAGAATCCGAATTATTTCCTCATACTCGATGGCGAATTCGACTTCCCCGAATAGCGCCGCTGACGGAAATGCCGATTCCGCCGCCGCTGCCGCTTCCGCCGCCGCCGCCGCCACCGAAAACCAGGTAAGATTTTATTTTCGTGTCACTCGAGTATGCTCGTTGCTCGATTTTGGTTTGCACATTTTATATTTGATTTACACGATTTGCATTCGAATTATAAGATTTGCATTCGATTTACACGATGAAAAAATAAATTAAAGTAGAGAAATTTGAATTTGGGAATTAAGTAGCGCCGGTCAACCCCAAATACTTATCGTGTGTTGATATCGTAACTATTGTTTATGTATGAATTGATATCGATTGAATTGATGTCGTGTTGAATTGATTATTTATGTAACCTTGGTAATTCGTATTCGAGTTTCAATTCGAATTTGGGAATGTTATAAATATGGATATGTTTTCGAATTTAGTTAGTTTGTTTTGTTTAGTTAGTTTATTTCGTTTAGTTAGTTTAGTTCGTTTTTTTTTTATTTGTCTTACTCGAATATAGTTTATAAGTTACTCAAATTGGACTAATGGCCTTCCACAATTAGAACGACGCAAATTTATTTATGATTATTCGAATTGACATAAAACTACTAGAATTAGGATGACTCGGATTGTATTAGAATCTCTCGAATTGCATTAGATGATTGAAATTGAATTAGGATGTCTCAAGTTGAATTAGAATAACTCGATGGAAATAAATCGAATAAATCCCACTGTTACTCGAATTATCCACTTACTTTTTCCCGATTACATATTACTTCAATACACCTGCATGAAGCTAAAATTAAGATAAATTTGAATCGGCAGGTTGTTTGGAAGAGGCTGAATATGCGAGGTTCGAAATGCTCCATAAATGGGTATGTTAGGGATTGTTAAGACGATTGTTGCTGAGCTGCGGAGTGTAGGTGATGACACTATTAGGAAGTTTAGAGAGTCGTGTCTTGGACACTTTGTCCGGGAGGAGTGAGGGGGGTTTGTATCTAATGCCGCATTGCATGCCTTGTTCTCGAACGAGGTAATTAGACCGGATGCACAGGCCGATGAGTTTTGGTTTAGGCTCGGTCATCGATTTATTCGATTTTCTAGATATGAGTATGCGTTAGTCACCGGCTTGCGATTCGGAGACTCCGACTTTGATGTACACGGGGACGATGTTCCACCGGAGGGGAGCGTGTACGATCGGTATCCGTTGCTCAGTGGTGGGGGGCAGATGTTAGACCGTATTCGTGATCGATTTGCTGCTGGATATTTTAGAGAGCATCCGGTGATGCGGCGAAGGTCGCTAAGGTCTTTGGTGTCTCGCTATTTGATATTCGGTGTAGATGGTGGCAAGCGTATTGCCGACCGGTGGTTGTGGACATTGGTTGAGGACCGACTCGGTGGGAGAGCTTTCCATGGGGCTTATATTCATATCGATTTTGGTTACGTATTTGAGCGATGTTCCCACCGAGGTCCCCACTGTTCTGATCCGAGTTACCATTTTTATGGTAACATATACGCTATTATGGTACGTCCTCGCATTCATTAACTTAATTATATACTCAAACTCGTAATAAATATTGTTATTGTTTCTTATGTTGAGATTCAATTATTGTTTTGAGATATGGGCTTGCGAGGCTATACCTTCGTTAGGCTCTAAATGTGGGACCATGCTCGGAGCTTCTTTCATCCAAATGACCTCGTTGTACACGCTGGAAGTTGAAGAAGCTGGGTCATGTTGATTTTACCACATTCTTCGATGATGAGGTAATCAATTATAGGTTTTCAATACGTAAAAAACTTTTGTAGATATTTAAGGTGATAATTACTGAAAATGAATAATTGAATTGGATTTTGTTTGATTGTTTTGAGGTGTTATCTCCGACACTCGAGGAGGAGCAGGAGTCAGATATGCACCCATTAGTGATGTCACAATGGCGGTGGCAAGATACGCACAGGATGGCCCTATGCAAGAAGGGTGTGGGGAAGGGGAAGGGGAAGGGGAAGGGGAAGGGGAAGGGGAAGGGGAGGGCTCGTGATGGTGATGCTTCTGTCGGTGATCTAGCCGGATAGCGTATTGTCCGGCAGCGGACATCTGGTCCGGTTATTTCTGACCCTATATATCGATATGTTGATGACGCAGTAGGCAAGTTATGTCGACATATTGATGAGGTAGTGGGCCAGTCTGCTCCTCTTGATACGCCGGCATGGGACTTTTGAGGTATTAATGATCTTATGCGCGATTTTCCTTCTCATGCCTCGATTCCGACAGAGCCTCGATTTGACGGAGCGCCTATTCCCCCCGAGCAGACTGAGAGAGTCCCCGACGTTGGCGGATCATCATTGCCGACAGAGACTCGTGTGGATGGAGTGTCGTCTCCCGCCGAGCAGACTGTGGGTGTCCCTAGCCCCGGCGGATCATCGGTCCCGGTAGAGCGCACTGCGAGTCTCGATCATCATGCTGATGGAGCCTCGGTCCCGGTAGAGCGCACTGTGAGTCTCGATCATCATGCTGATGGAGCCTCGGTCCCGGTAGAGCGCACTGCGAGTCTCGATCATCATGCTGATGGAGCCTCGGTCCCGATAGTTACCCCTGTTCTTCCCGCCGAGACGTTGATGACAAAGACTGAGAGATTGCCCTAGGTCTCGACCATCCTCTTCCACTGCGGATCTGAGCCCTATCCCGCTTGAGTACTCTCTTATTTCTATTCGAGCAGATGCGAGTGCTGTGCCTAGACTGCAGTATAGGTCATACAGACCACATTCCCCCTTCTCGACCACTGTAGTTCGGAAGAGGAAGGACTTGGATGAGGACGCGTATAACAGGTGGTTGGACAGCGGCGAGAGGTGAGTTAAATTGTAAATTCAATATTATTTACTAAATTTGTCCGTACTTAAACAAAAAGTAAATTGTAGTGTCAATGTTGGTGCTGCATTCGGAGCTAGTGCCTCCTGGTTTATGATGCTACACGACGGATCCAGATTGATAGATGCAGAAGTAAGTCTTTCAATTTATATGTAGGTAATCTCTTATTGAAACGTGTAGTTATTGAAAATGTTTAAATTATTCTTAATTTAAATGATATCCAGTATCTGGATGCATATATGGGGATCCTACAGTTTGATCCCGAATTTGTTGGCGTGCGATGGCTCGATGATTGGGCCGCTCATATGGTTTTGGTTCATACGAGCTTCTTGGTAATGAAAAAATATTAATAAATTTATTCCAAATTAATAGAGTGCTTCATCGACAAAATTATTTTATATTAGGCCACGTGTATCAATGTATGGAATAACTCCATAGGAGAGGAGGTTCATTGAGTATTGACGATGATGATCTCGATTTCTTGATCACCACGTTCACTGGCCCGAGACCATTTTGGGGCGATCATCGCCCATGGTGGGAGTTACGCGAGGTGATAATTTATTGCATAATTTGTTATTTATTTGTATTAGTTATTCGTGTGATATTGTGCTGACAATGTACTTTTTGAACAATCCAGGTGTTGACCATCTGGAATACGTCTCCGGAGTCCTCGAGCGGACATTGGGTTGTTCTCCGCATTATACTCGAGGAGGGTATCATCATCATGCACGATTCTCTGGCGCAGGAACACGATGCATATTGGAAGTTGAGATCGCGGCAGTCATCGGGTATATGTCGCTTACTTCCTACCATTCTACAGCGTTCTGGATTTTACGAGCGCCGCCCTGATATCACCCCGGTGACTTCGTTTCGAGTTGCTACAGCGAGGAAGGATTTATGCTATGCTCAGGATGACTCGACCTCTTGTGGTGCGTATTCTATACGGACTATAGAGTCTCTCGTTCAGCAGTCTTTCTCTCATGGAAAGACCGAGGCGGATATTTATGCATTTAGAGGACGTATGGCCCGATCTATATGGAGGTTTAGCGATGATATAGATACTGTAGTGTGTGATCCCACTAGTTTATTTATACGGTGGGATGATAGAGATTAGTGATAGTATTAGCGATGATGTAAATACTGATTTCGTTTTTATAATGATTATTGTGTATCAATTTTAACTTATTGATGGTTATTATATGTTACTTAATCAATTTGAAATTTGAAATTGAACCTAACCGATTTGAAATTGAACCTAACCAATTTGAAATTAAACTTAATCAATTTGAAATTTGAACTTAGTCGATTGAAATTGAACATAATCTGTTCAATTGAACCTAACCAATTTGAAATTAAACTTAATCAATTTGAAATTAAACTTAATCGGTTCAAATAAAACGTAATTGATTCAATTTTAACTTAATCAATTTGAAATTCGAACTTAGTCGATCGAAATTGAACATAATCTGTTCAAATTGAACCTAACCGATTTGAAATTGAACCTAACCAATTTGAAATTAAACTTAATCAATTTGAAATTTGAACTTTTGAAATTGAACATAATCTGTTCAAATTGAACCTAACCAATTTGAAATTAAACTTAATCAATTTGAAATTAAACTTAATCGGTTCAAATAAAACGTAATTGATTCAATTTTAACTTAATCAATTTGAAATTCGAACTTAGTTGATTGAAATTGAACATAATCTGTTCAAATTGAACCTAACCGATTTGAAATTGAACCTAACCAATTTGAAATTAAACTTAATCAATTTGAAATTAAACTTAATCAATTTGAAATTAAACTTAATCGGTGCAAATAAAACGTTATTGATGGTTACTATATGTTACTTAATCAATTTGAAATTTGAAATTGAACCTAATCGATTTGAAATTGAACCTAACCAATTTGAAATTAAACTTAATCAATTTGAAATTTGAACTTAGTCGATTGAAATTGAACATAATATGTTCAAATTGAACCTAACCAATTTGAAATTAAACTTAATCAATTTGAAATTAAACTTAATCGGTTCAAATAAAACGTAATTGATTCAATTTTAACTTAATCAATTTGAAATTCGAACTTAGTCGATTGAAATTGAACATAATCTGTTCAAATTGAACCTAACCGATTTGAAATTAAACTTAATCAATTTAAAATTAAACTTAATCAATTTGAAATTAAACTTAATCAATTTGAAATTAAACTTAATCGGTGCAAATAAAACGTTATTGATGGTTACTATATGTTACTTAATCAATTTGAAATTGAACCTAACAGATTTGAAATTGAACCTAACCAATTTGAAATTAAACTTAATCAATTTGAAATTTGAACTTAGTCGATTGAAATTGAACATAATCTGTTCAAATTGAACCTAACCAATTTGAAATTAAACTTAATCAATTTGAAATTAAACTTAATCGGTTCAAATAAAACGTAATTGATTCAATTTTAACTTAATCAATTTGAAATTCGAACTTAGTCGATTGAAATTGAACATAATCTGTTCAAATTGAACCTAACCGATTTGAAATTGAACCTAACCAATTTGAAATTAAACTTAACCAATTTGAAATTAAACTTAATCAATTTGAAATTAAACTTAATCGGTGCAAATAAAACGTTATTGATGGTTACTATATGTTACTTAATCAATTTGAAATTTGAAATTGAACCTAACCGATTTGAAATTGAACCTAACCAATTTGAAATTAAACTTAATCAATTTGAAATTTGAACTTAGTCGATTGAAATTGAACATAATCTGTTCAAATTGAACCTAACCAATTTGAAATTAAACTTAATCAATTTGAAATTAAACTTAATCAATTTGAAATTAAACTTAATCGGTTCAAATAAAACGTAATTGATTCAATTTTAACTTAATCAATTTAAAATTTGAACTTAGTTGATCCAAATAAAACGTAATTTGATTCAAATAAATGTAACTAATTTTACATTGGGGGCTCATTTAGGTCGAAACGATGCTTAGTTGGACATTTTGGAGCAAAGGTGGCCAATGTAATGACATATACTACACTTTTTTTGCACGTCCCTTTTTAGACGGAGTTGGTTCCATTGTGAAATCCTCAAATAGTTGGGGAATAAGCTGCAGGTGCAAGTCTTTCTATTGTGCCCCGTGCCTCCGCATCTAAGGCATGTTTGAACTTTACGGTATGAGTCGAGGACTCAATCACGATGTGTGTCTCCTTTCTTTTGGTCGCCCGCCCGCCTCGGATTATGCGGTGGTTCACAAACTTTTACCTTGATGTTAGCAGAATGAACCAATCACTTGGGTGAGGTACTGGAATCACTGCACCGTCCCCACATTTGGCGAAGGGTGGACACTTTATAGTAATCATGTATATACACGCTTTGGTCGTGATTTAGGTACCTTATAGCCGCAGCGGCATGATTGCACGAGATCATATCATGCCGGAACATCAACAATCGCATTTTTGCACTCTCAAGTCCACAACATAATTTTTCCTGTTAGAGGTCACCTTGAACACCCCATCACTAAGAAATTGAACGTTCATGTTCGATCCACTCACCGCCTTCATCAATATCTCGTATGCATGATACGTTAAAGGTCCAGACACTCATTTGCATTTTTATGTCGATCGATATCCATTCTCCTACCACGGTTCGACATACCTCGAGAAGTGCGGAAGCGGGCCTTTTCTAGCCCATAGAAGACGGTTGTTCATGCTTTCAACGGCATTTGAATTCATAACCTCGACCGCGGACTGGGCACTTCACACGAGCCCATTTATTTTCACCGACAGTTTCTTTCAAGTAGGTAGCTGCAGCTGGACATGCTATTTCTAAACTTTCCATATGCCTATTATAGTCCTCAATACGATAGTTGTAAGCTGCCGCATTGAAAATTGCAACCACATGTTGACCATACTTAACCAATTGCTTCTGAACGTGGTAAGAACATAACCCGTGATGCGCAAGTGGGAATACCTCTCTAATAGCATTTGCTATGGATTTGTGCCCGTCTGAAACAATCAAGAGGTCCCTTGGACAACCAAAGGCCTCTTTCAATTTGTACATGAAATACTTCCACGACTCATCGCATTCGACGTCGCCAACTCCAAAAGCAAGTGGAAATATCTGATTGTTACCATCTTTTGTAACAGCAACAAATAATACTCCTCGATACTTACCCCGAAGGTGTGTCCCATCAACAACAATAATTGGTCTAGCATAACGAAATCCAGATACCGAAGCCCCCAAAGCATAAAACATGTATTTAAATTTTCCAAAGATTTGCATCAACCACATAATCGCTTATGGTACACGGATTCGTCACCTCCAACATATGCAAGTACGATGGGATCATTCGAAAGAATCTGATGGTCTCCATATATCACCGAGATAGCATGGTTGCGAATACTCAATGCCAAGCCATAACGGATCACAAACAATAGTCATTCTTAAGTTGAGCTCGCACTAGCTTGAGTCATAATCTGTCCTTCCACTAATAGTTTGTCGGACATGTATTCACCGAGCATCTTAGAAGGCAAATCGCTTAGGTGCCTTGCGATTTGGGTCAAAATGACACGTATGCCCGTTCGCAAGTGCACTCTCCAAAATCCACCTCCCTGAGGCGCTCAACAAAAATTACAGGTTTTATCTCGTACAAACGAGAATAGCGCCGCTTATCATATTTTAAAATACGATAATCGACTTCCTTTCCAAATGATATCGCCCAACAGCTTTTTCAACCTATCTCGAGAGAAATACATACCCTCAATGTAAAGATAGTATATTTGGATGAAATTTCTCGTCCATATCATCATCAACTTGAAGGAGACACATATGGAGGTCTACTGAATTTTCCACCCAGGACCGGGGGAGGAGCCGGAGCACCTTCTTCATCTACTAATTGATCGAAATCAAAGCGCCTCCATTACAGTTCTGGTTACTGCTTCTTTACCAATCTTTTGTTGTACATGCCTGTTTTATCACAATTTTTGCAATATTTTTCATAGCTATGTTTTTGATTCTCGTCATATTCGTGATCGATATCATCGATATTTATGTCGTTATTATCATCATCACTACCATCATCAGCACTACCACCACCACAATTACCACCAACATCACATACATTATTTGAAGGATCGCAACCATCAAATCGAGAACCATCAAATTCCTGAGGAATTTGCATGCTTGAACCCCAATCACCAAATAATCCATACGATTAGAATTGTGCGGCACCGAAAAGAGCCGATCCGGTAAGTCAAATTGTGGACCAAATGAGGGAGCTTTTGGAGGAATGCTAGTTGCATTATGAAGGCTAACAAAAATCACAAGCTCAACATTAGATTGGAACAAGTAATTTATATCAGAATCATTCTTTATCTTCATCTTTCTTCTTTTTTCCCATCAAAATCAATTGAAAATAGAACATAAACATGTTTTGTTCTATCAGCTTCAACAATAGAGTGGACATTATCTACTAATGTTGCATAGTTCACACCAACGGACACAAGCAATATTTGTTCTTCTCCACCGTGATAGTCCAAATCTTGCCACTTGCCATTAAAACGAATGATAACTTTTTTCCAAAAACTCATCTGTCAAATAATATAAAAAATTTAGGTTATTAACTAAAAATTTACACAATTAAATAATATTTGAATATTTTTGATATTTCAAGTATAAACATTATTGGAAATTGAGCGATAAATATACCTTTTTATTTTTTGCAGTCGAAATAATCCTTCTTCTTCGATGTGAGAGAGCTCGAGATAATTAATCAGAGAAAAAAGGAAAAAAATTATCGGTGAGATAATATCAGAAAAGAAAGGTGGAAATATTGCTGAGAAATAGTTCAATTCAATGGATGTTGTGGCGTGCTGAGCATGGTATTTTTATAAGTCAAAATTTTATGATAGTTTCGGGTCACACGAATTCGGGTCACACGAATTCGTGTCATACGAATTCGTGTTGAGTAATCCGAACCCCCGAGCTCCCTCATGCGATTCGGTCAATGATGTATTTCGTGACCCGAATAATTACACGAATTATTTCGTGTGACTCGAAAATTTTTTATGAAATTTTCGGGTCACACGAATTCGTGTTGAGTAATCCGAACTCCGAACTCCCTCCTCATGCGATTCGTCCAATCCAGGAAATTTTCGGAGTCCGAACTCGAATTTCGGGTGACACGAAAAAAAAAAAAAAGTTCTCCCGAATTCATTCGAGAGATGTATAAAAAAAATTCGTGTGACACGAATTGTATTCGGGTGACACGAGTCCAACTCGTGTAACCCGATTTTTTTTTTTTTTATATCTCCCGAATTCATTTGGGTGACCCTCTTTTTTTTTTTTTTTTTTTTTTTTAAATTTTTGTACATCTCCCGAATGTATTCGGGAGACCTCTTTTTTTTTTTTAAATTTTTATACATCTCCGAATGTATTCGAGATGTTTAAAAATTCGTGTGACACGAGTCCAACTCGTAACCCGATTTTTTTTATATCTCCCGAATTCATTCGGGAGACCCTCTTTTTTTTTTTAAATTTTTGTACATCTCCCGAATTCATTCGGGAGACCCTCTTTTTTTTTTTAAAATTTTTTTTATACATCTCCCGAATGAATTCGGGAGATATAAAAGAATCTTCGTGTGACATGAATGAAAAAAATCTTCGGGAGACCACTTTTTTTCTTGACACGAATTCAAGAAATTTTTTTTTTATTTTTTTTTTTATTTTTACATCTCCCGAATGAATCGGGAGACATATCTTTTTCTTTTTTTTTTCTTTTCATCTCCCGTTCATTCGTGAGACCACTTTTTTTTTTTTTTAATTTTTACATCTCCCGAATGAATCGGGAGACATATCTTTTTCTTTTTTTTTTTCTTTCTTTTTTTTATTCGGGTGACACGAATTGGACTCGTGTAACCCGTTTTTTTTTTTTTTTTTTTTTACATCTCCCGAATGAATTCGGGAGACTTTTTTTTTATTTACATGTCCCGAATTGTATTCGGGTGACACGAATTGGACTCGTGTAACCCGAAATTTCGGACTCCGGTAACCCATATTTTCAACCTTCCTCGATATTGTTTTTTTTTAAGTTGACTCGAAATTATGTTACTCGAAATTATAATATATGACTCGAATTTTATTCGAGTAAAGGTCAATTTAGACAATCTGGGTATCAAAAGAGTTGCTACTAAACTTGGGACAGAAAAAAATATTACTATATGCCAAAGGGCAAAACAAGTTTTCTCTTTGTATAGTATTTGTTTATTTGTCTTTCGAGGTAAATAAAGGAAAATGACATGTCTTGGTAGGGTATAAATCTTTCCATACAAATTGAACCTACTTTTCTTCAAGTTTGTTTAAAATTTTATCGAACTTTAAAAAATATATTTTATTTTGTCACCATTGCCCCGTACTTAATTAACAATTTTATTCAATTATCTCACACTTGCACTATATTGACCGAATCAATTTCTTCATTTAAAGTGATGGTGTGCTGAAATATCACTATGCCGAATATACGGTCTTTTAAGGGTTGTTTACTTTCGACTTAATGGAACTTAATGAGTTGGACGACTTATTCACGCAGACATGAGTGAGTGTTTACTTACGACTTAATGAAAAATGAGGAGTCTGAATCGCTAAGTCACCTCCCCCCTCTTGTCCCCATACAGACATAAAAATGACACCCGCTACTTCTCTCCCATTTCACGATCTATTAATTAGTTCTGAAAAAAATAATACAAACTTAAAATAATAAAACTTAAAATAATCAGATTTTTTATTATTTTCTTTTTATGTTCATAAAAAATCTGAAAAATAATACAAACTTAAAATAATAATATAAATAATAATAATAATAAACTACTTTTTATTTTTGTAAAAATAATAAAAAATATTAAAAGAATATAAAAAATCTAGAAAATCTGAAAAGTTAAAAAAATCGGCACTTATTTATTTTTATTTACAAAAATCGGTAAAATTAAAAAAAAATCTGAAATTTAGGTAATTTTATTTTTAATTCTGGAATATTAATATTAAAAAATAAAAAAAAATTATTTTAAATTCAGAAATTAGAAAATCTAAAAAATTCTGAACTATTTAAAAGATTCAGAAATCAGTAAACTTATTCTTGCCATTTTTGGATTATATCATTTATATGGCTTAAAAAATAAACAACAATTTATAAAACATCTTAGAATTTATATTCAAGAGTAAATCAGTCATTTCTGTTATTCAGACAGTTTATTAAGATAGAAAAGTAAACAACAACATTAATTCATCCGGACAAACATATTTACCGAAATAAATTTATCCAATACAGAACTTAATTTAGAATTTGGCGAATGATGTAAACAGCCCTGAGCTCCATTTTTGTCTGCACTCGAGCCTCATCATTTCCCCTCTCTGCTTCATCTTTTTTACCTTTTCTCCATTGTTTAACTTGAGAAAACTCATCTTGTTCTCTTATACTGTTTAAAATAATAAAACACGGCTTTTCAACCATTTTTACCTACCTAGCTTGATTTCCTTGCACGAAAACCGCTCATTTCACCTTTGGTACAAGGTATATTTTAATCCCTCCACTGATTAGTTATTAATACTTGGTAGTGTGGTGAATCTCTCTTGGGATGTGTATAATATCTGGGTTTTAACAAAATCTTCTAGCTTTTTTTGTTTGTTTCTTCTTAACATTTTGAACTGAATGAATGGTGAAACCCATTGAAGCGAATTATACATTCTGAGGTTCTTCTTCTTCTTCTTCTTCTTTTTTTTCTTCTTCTTTTTTGTTAATAATTTCAACTGTGGAGCGTCGGGTCATTATAGCACTAAGTGTCTGAAACCGTCTATCACGTGCCATAATTGTGGAATTTTTGGGCATAAGGCCCGTTTTTGCCGAAAGGACTCCAAGTCGGCTCCGGCGGCATCTAAGGCCCCGAAGCAATCAGCGATTCAGAATCAGACTGCTGGAATGGAGGCTAAGAATTTGACCATGTGTGAAGAGTATGTATTCAAGTAGTATAAGCAACTTAAGTGCAGAAAATCTAGTCTACAAAAACTCCATGCATGAATCAAAATTGTAGGCTAGTATATGTAAGCCATGATGTAAGCTAGTACTTCCAGAAGCCTATAAATAAGATATGTTTGCGGCATTTGTAATCATCCATCTCCAAGAGTGAAAATCCCAAGTAGAGGAAATAACAATCCAAGAAGTGATTGAGTGAGGTTGAGAGTTTTTCTATTTTGTGAGTTTGTAATTCCATTCTTGAGTGACAATAGAATAAATATTTTTCTCTCAAATCATAGGTAATTCACTTTAATGATCCTGTGATATCCCAACAAGTGGTATCAGACAAAGATTTGGAGTGCTAGTCGGAAGTGGTAAAGGGCTGAAAATTTCGAGTTTTACAAAGGTGGTCGAAACTCAGTTTTGAGGATATCGCTAGATTCCTCGCGTCGAGACGAGTTCGGAGGTATTTTCGGAATACAAAACCGACGTGAGACGAAGCCGTACGGGTTGCCGAAAGAATCATCTCAAGGTTGAAGATGATGCTGCAAATAAATTTTCCAGAAATTAGATATTGGTCCCTGAACTTTCGGAAGTTTTTAATTCAGTCCCTAAATTTCTGAAATTTTTTATTTTGACCTCAAAAGTTTAAAAAATTATTCTTTTGGCCCCAGAAGCTTTGTTAAAATCATGGCTGATTTTACTACCTCTATTGAGAAGCTCAATAACAACAATTATGGGTCATGGAGTACCCGTATGAAGTTTTACCTGCTCGGGCAGGACTTATGGGATATCGTGAGCGGCGCTGAGACACCACCACCAAGGGAGGCTAGAAGCACAGACACAACCTCCGACATCTCAACCTCAACACTGGTACGACCAGATGCTGCCGACCCTGATGCTTTAAAGAAATGGAAGGTTAAGGCAGGCAAAGCTATGTATGCCTTAACTGTAGCTGTAGAAGAAGAATTTCTCCAAGGGATCAAAGATGCCCGAACACCAAAGGAAGCTTGGGATACACTGACGGCTATCTTCGCGAAGAAAAATGTTGCAAAATTACAAAGGCTCGAAAATGAGCTTTTGTCGATCTCCGAGAGAAATATGTCTGAGTCAATATTTCTCAAAGGTGAAATCTCTTTGTGACGAGATTTCTAAACTAGATCCTGAAAATGGCATTACACAAACCAGGATGAAAAGAATTATCATCCACGGATTGAATCCGGGGTATAAGAGTATTATCACGGCAACTCGGGGCTGGGCCACCGAGCCAACTTTAGCAGATCTGGAGAATTTGCTAAATAATGAAGAGGATCTTGACAAACCCACGTCTAGTCGACCAACCAATGGTGAAGAGACAGCCCTTTTCACTAATAGAAGAGAATTCAGGACGAGGACGAGGACGCGGTCGTGGTCGAGGACGAGGACGTGGTTTCGGGAGATTCAACAATCAAGAAAGAGATGTTTGAGGAAACCAAGATAGAGGTTTCCAGTCAGGGGGAGCTCGAGGAGCTCAGCATAATCTAAATGGTCAGAACCGGTGGCAACAAAAGGATCGTCAAAGTGACGAATGTTTCAATTGCGGCAAGAAAGGACATTATGCAAAAAATTGCTGGTCCAAGAGAGTTGAAGGAAATGCTACAACATCTAATGACGAGGCTCCAGGAGAAGAAGATTGGGATTTCGAGACTTCCTTCTTTGCCGAGGAGGTAGATGCTGCTGATACACGAGGGAAATGCCCAAGAGAGGAATTCGCACTTACTGCGGTATGTGAGCAGTTAGTCGATTACTGTTCGCTATATTTTTAAACAATCCGCAAGTGTACGGAGTAAATGTAGAAAGCGACGAGCAAGGTCGTATCCCACAGAGACTAATTGTTCCTATTGTATTAATTACTAGATTATAGTGATTCTAATTTTATTTAGACGATCGTTGAGGTGGATGAATGGTTAACTAAACGAAATAAAATAATGAAATTAATTTAAACAAGTGCAATATCCGAATTAAAGAGAGTTTCAAGAGTTTGTGAAATATAGATTCCAAGGCTAGGTTTCCGTTGATTACTAAATTTAGTCGGGATTGATTTCAAAGAGCTCTAAGTGTGTTTCTAAAATGATAATCACAACAATATAAAGTCCCTCTCGAGATGCATTAAAACGTAGATTAAACAACCTATAATAACATTTCCGTCTATTATAAATTATCTAACTCCAAATGTTCATAAGATTAAATATCATAATTTATCATCGATTTCTCAATGTCGTAATTAATTATGTCAAATACTCGAAACCTATTAATGTCCTCTTCTCTCGAATTATGAGCAATTAAGTTAAACATGTAAAAACATTGATCAAGTGTTCTACCAAGTATCTGATAAAGAAATCACACACTATATATATATATATAATCATTAATCCCTCAAAACCATAGTAAATCAACGTACTCCCATGCCTGGAATCTAACAAGTTTAGCCGGACATGGTAATGAAAGAAAGATCAATAATTATCATGATTTGATTCTCTTTGGCTTCCTCGCTTTGTTGGACCGTTGGCATCTTTGGCCCTTCATAATTCGTTCCGCTTCTTAAGGTGATAGCTTGACAAGATTCTTTTGGATTTACTTCGGTATTGCTCGGAAATTGTTCCCGGTGATGTTGACTCTTGACAACTTTAGCCAATTGTCTAATTTGAGTTTCGAGATTTTTTATTTGAGCTCCCATGGTGGTAGCTAATTGAGTAACATGACCTTCGATTTTGTCTAATTTTTCCTCATCTCGACTAAATCGACTCTTTGTTTCCATCATAAAGGTAGCTAAAATATTCTCGAGATTTGAAGTTGGCTTCGATTCTTCAATTATTTCACCATTTGACACTTTGAATCCGGCCGGTGGTTGTAAGGCATTCTTTTGATTAGCATAGCTAAAATTTTCATGATTTCTGTTGGAGGGATGGTAGAAACCCGGAGGTGGATTATTCCGGAAATTGTTGAAATTCCGATTATTAATGTAATGAGCCTCCTCCAATGGGTCGGACGGTAGTGTACTTCCTTGAGGAGTTATTTTCGCATCACCTCCTTTTGTTAGGGCCCCCAACTGATTAGTTAACATCTTCATTTGCGCGGTTAGTGCCTTGATAGGGTCCGAATCGGATATCTCAGCCACCCTTCTAACATTTACTCTTTCCATCCGCCATTGATAACTGTTCATATCCATTTCTTCTATTAATCCAAAAGCTTCTTCAGCGCTTCTTGCTAGCAATGCCCCTCCCGCGGAAGCATCAATGAAATTCCTCGTTTCTCTCATAAGACCATTGTAGAAGAAACATTTGTTGGTCTTCTGGAAAATCATGTCGAAGACATAGCCTTAGTAGATTTTTGAAACGTTCCCATGCTTCATATAACGGTTCGGAGTCCAGCTGATGAAATTGAGTGATCTCACTTTTTAGCTTCATCGTCTTGTTAGGTGGGAAAAATTTGAACAAGAATTTTTCGCTCAAATCCTCCCATGTACTTATACTTTCCGGAGCTAAAGTCCCAAGCCAGTTTCTTGCTTTCTCTCTCAAAGAGAATGGAAACAATCGTAAGCGTATTACATCATCCGAGACCCCATTCATTTTGATAGTATCACATATTTGCATGAAATGTGTGAGATGGGCATGCGGATCCTCAACAGCAAATCCTCCAAATTGATTTGGTTGAACCATTGAAATTAAGGCGGGCTTCAACTCGAAATTCAGAGCGTTGATTGGAACATGAGTGATTCCTCCAAAGTTTCGGTCAAGCTTTGGTCGGAATCCATCCCGAATTGATTGCACCCTAGTTGCTGGATTTTCAATCCTTCCGCCATCGTTGTCCTGGATTATTGCATTTTCGTTTCTTGTGTTCGTGTTATTCATCCACGTGTTGTCTCCTGCTCTATTCATGTCTTCAAAAAGATCCCTTTTTAGTTTCCTTGAGGTAGCACTTGTTCTTCGGGCAAATGTTTCTACTTTCGGAATGCAAGTTTCTAAAGGTACTCGAGATGAATGGGTGTTCATGCACTCCTTATGTAGGATATAAATGTGCACAACATGAGTTATGTAACGAAAATAAGAAAATGTCTAAAGTAAGACTAGAAACACTTATCGTAATAACAAAACTAACAAAAACAAATTAGTCCCCGACAACGGCGCCAAAAATTTGTTCGCTTTATTTTTAAACAATCCGCAAGTGTACGGAGTAAATGTAGAAATCGGCGAGCAATGTCGTATTCCACAGAGACTAATTATTCCTATTGTATTAATTACTAGATTATAATGATTCCAATTTTATTTAGACGATCGTTGAGGTGGATGAATGGAACTAAACGAAATAAAATAATGAAAATTAATTTAAACAAGTGCAATATCCGAATCAAAGAGAGTTTCAAGAGCTTGTGAAATATAGATTCCAAGGCTAGGTTTCCGTTGATTACTAAGATTAGTCGGGATTGATTTCAAAGAGCTCTAAGTGTGTTTCCAAAATGATAATCACAACAATATTCTTAAGTCCCTCTCGAGATGCATTAAAACGTAGATTAAACAACCTATAATAACGTCTCCGTCTATTATAAATTGTCTAACTCCAAATGTTCATAAGATTAAATATCATCGTAGTTTATCATCGATTTCTCAATGTCGTAATTAATTATGTCAAATACTCGAAACCTATTAATGTCCTCTTCTCTTGAATTATGAGCAATTAAGTTAAACATGTAAAAACATTGATCAAGTGGTCTAACATGAATCAAAACCGAGTATTTGATAAAGAAATCACAATATATATATATATAATCATTAATCCTTCAAAACCACAGTAAATCAATGTACTCCCATGCCCGGAATCTAACAAGTTTAGCCGGACAAATGAAAGAAAGATCAATAATTACCATGTTCATCATGTTCAAGCCAAATAAATAACAAATATGAGTAAAAGATATGAAGAAGATAAAACTCGGATGGTGTCTTGAGTGGTCTCAGTTCAAGCCTTCAAGTGTTCTTGGTGTGTGCTTCCTTCAAAGTCTCCCTCTTTTGGTAGTTTTTACCTCAAATCTTGTGTTTTTCCACACTCACCAACTCTCCAAATCAGAATGTCCTTTAATTCCTCAATCCAAGGCCTTTTTATCAAGCTAAAAAGCCAAAAATTCTTGTTCAAACCGTGTAAAATGTCAAGCAATAGACTTTGCACAGAAAAGTGACACGGCCCGTGTCGAAGTGTTCTAGATTTCCAAAAGTTTCTGGACATGTGATTCGACCGTGTCGTTGGCCGTGTTAGTTGACACGGCCCGTGTCGTTTGACACGGTCGGGTTGCTTTGACACGGCCCAGGTCGTGTCAGTCTGTTCTGACTCTATTTTTCCATCCTTTTCGGCTCGATCTTTCGTTCATGCATCACTCGATATGTATCGGGGGTTGGGACTTTATTTTTGCTTGATAATGTCCTTAAAAACACTTATAAAATCAACAAAACGTACCCAAGCGTGATCGAGTCCAACAAACACAATTTAAGCATAAATAACACAATTCTACACATTTTAAGATCTTAAACTCCGGAAAAACCTTATAGAAACATGGGTAAAAATGAGTGTTGCCAATTACAAGAATGATTAGATCGTTGACTCTGGTTGTTCCAATCATATGACCGGAGATGAGTTGAAGCTCATAAGTATGACCAAGTACAATGAAGATCGAGTTATTGTGACAACTGATAACACACAATTGCCAATAGCCCATGTTGGCAAGACACAACTGCCACAAAGGTACGGACATGAAGAAGTACAACTCGACAATTTCTATCATGTCCCAGGGATGAAGAAGAACCTGTTGTCAGTACCACAATTAGCCGCTTCAGGTAATTATGTGTTGTTTGGCCCGAATGATGCGAAAGTGTATCGTGAATTGAAAGTCATAGGTACACCGTTCGTGGAAGGACAAAAAATGAAGGCTATCTATGTGATGTCAGCTGAAGAAGCCTACGTTGAGAATGCTAGGAGAAGTTACACTGGAGACCTATGGCATGCACGACTTGGACATGTCAATTACGGCAAACTGAAAATTATGATGCAGAAGTCCATGCTGAGGGGACTTCCTCAACTCGAGATCCAACATGACATTGTGTGTGCTGGATGTCAATATGGTAAGACACATCGACTGCCTTATAAAGACTCAAAGTTCAGAGCAAGGGAGCTGTTGGAATTGGTCCACTCAAATGTGCTTGGGAAGATCAAACAAAAGTCACAAGCGGTTATCAAAATCTGATAACCTTTATTGATGATTTCTCAAGGTATGTATGGGTATATTTCTTGAAGCATAAAGATGAGGCTTTTGAAAAATTCAGGAAATTCAAGGATACTGTAGAACGTGAGTTTGGGAGGAAGATCAAGTGTCTCCGTACTTATAATGGAGGAGAATACACTTCAAATGAATTCGACAACTACCTCAAGGAGTGCAATATCACTCCGAAGGCAACTAACTTGTGCAAAAACTCCACAGCAAAATGGAGTAGCGGAGAGGAAGAACCGCCACCTAGCAGAGACATGTAGAAGTCTTCTACATGCAAAGAATGTTGATACAAGATTTTGGGCAGAATGCATGAAGACAGTAGTTTATATCACAAACAGGCTACAACCGAGGCTGAAATTTATTTCACCATTTCAAAAATTGTATAATGTAAAACCAACAGTGAATTATTTTCGAGTATTTGGTTGTGTATGTTGTGTTTATTGCAGATGAAGATCGCAGTAAGTTGGACAAGAAAGCTATCCGCTGCATATTCTTTGGATATGATGAACAAAATAAAGGTTGGAGATGCTGCGATCCAAATACACACAAGATCTATGTCTCACGAAATGTTGTATTCGATGATGCATCTTCATGGTGGGCAAACAACGTGGCATTACTAGATACACAAGAGCTGCAAGAAAAGCTACAAACCAAGTTGCAGCTACATTCCTCTCAAGACAACGACGACGACATAGAAGAACCAAGATCCCTGTCGGATCAAGTTGAGGTACGTTCGAAATCAAGAAGCCCTTGGAGAACAGGTGTGCATGAAATACCAGATGAAGTACAGACTAGTGAGACCGGAAGAGCAGGAACCTTCACAACCTCAAGTGCGAAAGTCCACCAGAGAAAGACGGCCAAATCCAAAGTATGTAGATGCTGCCTATGCTAAAGTCAAAGGGCCAAGTACATTTGAAGAAACATCAAATAGTCCAGAGTGGAGAAAAGCCATGGAAGAAGAGATTTTAGCATTAAAACAAAATCAAACTTGGAATTTAGTGTCAAAACCTGAAGGTGTTAAAACCATATCCTGCAAATAGGTTTACAAGTTGAAGATTCGTCCAAATGGTACAATCGAGAGGTACAAGGCTCGATTAGTTGTTCGTGGATTCTCTCAAGAGTATGGCATAGACTATGACGAGACGTTTAGTCCAGTTGCAAAGATTACTACAGTTCGTGTCTTACTAACCTTAGCAGCAAGCAAGTCTTGGAAATTATGGCAAATGGATGTGAAGAATGCATTTTTACATGGGGAACTTGATCGTTATATCTATATTGATCAACCCAAAGGATTTGTGAATCATGAAAAGCCAAAGTACGTGCGCAAGTTGAAGAAGGCGTTGTATGGCTTGAAGCAGGCACCCCGAGCATGGTACGGGAAAATTGCTGAGTTTCTAGTCCAAAATGGTTATCATGTTGCCCCAGCAGATTCGAGCTTGTTCGTGAAAAATCAAGGAGGCAAGCTAGCACTAGGCCTTGTATATGTGGATGATCTAATCATCACTGGCGATGACGAAGATGAGATTCAACGAAGAAGGGCAAATTTGTCGGTTCGATTTCAAATGAAGGAACTTGGTGAACTGAAACACTTCTTAGGATTGGAAGTCGAAAGAACAGATGATGGTATATTTCTTGGTCAGCAGAAGTATGCAAGAGATTTAATTCAGAAGTTTGGGCTAGCTGGGTGCAAGCCTATTTCTACTCCGATGGAACCAAACTTGAAGTTGTGTGCCTGCGATGGAAAGGACTTGGAGGATACAAAGATGTATCAGCAAATAGTAGGTAGTCTCATCTATCTAACTCTTTCTAGACCAGACATTGCTTTTCGCTGTAGGTGTCGTTAGCAGGTTCATGCAGAAACCGAAGAAGTCACATCTTGAAGCAGTTAAAAGAATCCTAAGATATGTTAAAGGCACAATTGATTGGCGACTTTTCTACAAGAAGGGAGTGCAAAGCAAGGTCAGCGTCTATTGTGATGCTGACTATGCCGGAGACCATGATACCAGGAGGTCGACTACAGGATATATATTCAATCTTGATTCGGGAGCTATATCATGGTGCAGTAAGAGACAACCTGCCGTTTCTCTTTCAACTACTGAAGCGGAATATAGAGCAGGGGCGATGGCAGCACAAGAGTGTGCTTGATTGACTCAACTCATGAAGGATTTGAATCAACCAATAGAAGATGGAGTTCCATTACACTGTGACAACTTGTCAGCAGTTCGTTTGGCCGAGAATCCAGTATTTCACGCTAGGACCAAGCATGTTGAAGTACATTATCATTTCTTACGAGAGACGTGTGGGAGTATTTTGGCGCATGAACACATTTACCCTACCCCATACTCAGAATATTTTTGAGCTCCTGAGTTTTTTCGCACACGGCACACACTTTAGGCACGCGACTTTCATTATTCCTTGTCTGATCCTTTGGTTCATCTGGACAGAAAGGAATACTGCAAAGCATAGGGCGGTTACTTTCTTTCCTCTCGTGTTATTGTGCCGGTGGAGCGCCATGTTGCTTTATTGGCTGCTGCGGGGCTGATTTCCTCTGAGTTTTGGGCGGGATGCTCGCCACCTGATCGTTTTCAGCGAGCCTCATCTTCACCCGCTCAGACTCGTCGCCCCGTTCCGGTGGTTTGGCTTCGACCCGAGACCTCTTGGATCAACCTGAACACAGATGGTTCGTTCGATAGAGATACTCAGATTGCGGGTGGGGGAGGCCTGCTTATAGACCATCACGGAGAGCTCCTTCTTGCTTTCCACTCCTCCTTTCAGGCCTCTTCGAGTTTTGATGCAGAGATCCAGGCGCTGGCGATTGGTTTGATTTTAACTTCCCAGAGATCGAGACATGTTTGGATTGAGCTTGATGGTACTGCTGTGGTGATCCTGCTATCATCTGGCCATCAGGGCTCTTGGCAGGTTCGTCACACTCTTATGCGTATCCGACACATTCTTCGAGATATTCAGTTCAGAGTCACTCATATTTTCCGAGAGGGCAACAGGTGTCGCCCTCGGTATTCAGACTTATACTTACGATACTGCTCCTCCGTTTCTTCTCTCCCTTATATGGATGGATCAGCTTGTTATCCTTCATTTAGATTTAGGTAGGTTTTATTTTTGATTGATTGATTGATTGCCTATTGGTCCGCACATTAGCCCACGATATATGTGGTGCACCTTGTATTGATCTAGCGGGCCGTAGGCACTTTAGATTTTAGGCTCCGGATTATGGCCCATTTTTGGTCATATTTCGGAGTTGAGTTATTTTGGTCTACGGGTCCGCACATTAGCCCACGGTTTTTGTGGTGCACTTTGTATTTCTTTAGCGGGCCGTAGACTTCTTTGATGTTTGGCCCCGAATTATGGCCCATTTTGGGTCATAATTCGGGACTGATACTTTGTATTTCTTGAAAAAAAAAGGTACTCCAAGGAGATATTGACATGAAACTGGCCAATACAGAAGATCAAGTTGCAGACATATTTACGAAGAGCTTACCGCAACAAAGATTTATGAGTTTCGAAAATTACTCGGAATGCAAAGTCGGGTTTGAGGGGGAGTGTTAGAATTCAAACCCTTCTAGAATGGGGGAGAATTCAAACCCTTCTAGAATGGAGGCTAAGAATTTGACCATGTGTGAAGAGTATGTATTCAAGTAGACCTGGCAATTCGTTCGTGTCGTGTATTTTCGTGTCGTGTACCTTCGTGTTTCGTGTACCAAAAGTCCAAACCCATACACGACACTAAATGAATTCGTGTCATGTCGTGTCGTGTACCGCGTAAATTCGTGTCGTTTCGTGTCGTGTTTTCGTGTCAGGCACATAATATCAAATAAATATTAAAATATTATAAAAAATAATAATTTTAATATTTAATATTATTTTTATAGGTTTTAGTAGACGAAATGAAACGAATGGCAACGAAAACACGAATATTTACACGAAATTTATGAAAGTTCACATTATATTTTCAAATTTTAAAGTTTAGTATAAACAGAATTCATAAAATATATATTTTTATAAAATTAAGTATATATATATATATTTATTTATTTATTTCGTGTACCTCGTGTCGTGTCGTGTACTCAAAGGGTAAACACTAAACCGACACTAAATCTCGGTCGTGTACTTACGTGTTCGTGTATTTTCGTGTCGTGTACTCAAAATGCAAACCCAAACACTAAATTTTCGTGTCGTGTTTTCGTGTCGTGTGGTAAATTGCCGGGTCTATATTCAAGTAGTATATGTAACTTCAGTGCAGAAAATCTAGTCTACAAAAACTCCATGCATGAATCAGAATTGTAGGCTAGTATATGTAAGCCATGATGCAAGCTAGTACTTCAAGAAGCCTATAAATAAGGTATGTTTGCAGCATTTGTAGTCATCCATCTTCAAGAGTGAAAATCTCAAGTAGAGAAAATAACAATCCAAGAAGTGATTGAATGAGATCGAGAGTTTTTCTATTTTGTGAGTTTGTAATTCTATTTTTGAGTGATAATAGAATAAATATTTTTCTCTCAAATCATAGGTAATTCACTTTAATGATCCTGTGATATCCCAACAATTAAGTATATGTAATTTCATCCTTGCTTTTTTATGTTTTATATGATATATCAGGGATGAAACGTTGAACTGTGTGGGCGCTATATCATGTTTGTTTGTCGGGAGAATTGCAGAAAACTACTCCTGAGTTTAAGTCTAATTACAAAAGGAACCCTCTTATACTTTACAAATACAAATAACCCCTCTCTTGAAAGCGCACTTTTGTAAAACATTAAACAAATGCCATGTCAGTATTTGTAATTTTTAAAAGATAAGTGGGTTGGTTTACAATTAGGCTAAACCTCAGGTGTAGCTTTGTTAATTATAGTTTATATAACTGTCATCTTTTTAAATTTATCATAAAATACTGTTGGTGTTGTTACATGTTTTTCTTTCTTTTTTTTAGGTGTTTATGCCGCCCGAAGGGAAAGGTTGGGGTCTTAGAACACTGGAGTCTGGAAGACGTACCCTATAGGTGCTTTTATATGCGAATATGTCGGGGAAGTGGTCACCATTAGAGAGCCGTTTGAAAGAAACATACAAAACACTGGTGGCAGTCAAACCTACACTGTTCTGCTAGATGCCGATTGGAGTTCTAAAGGGGGTCGTGAAGGATAACGACGCTCTCTGTCTGGATGCAACTGTTTATGCAATATCGCAAGGTTCGTCAATCACACGTATTCTTTTCATGTGTAATTTTTTACACGATTTGCTGTTTCGACTGACATTTGTCGATTTTCTTAGGTTGCAGTTATTTGAGGTCTTCTATGTAATTATGGATGTGCGCCGCTTGATTAGCCATTTGCATGAAAAAGGGAATGTTTGCAAACACTAAAAGGAAAAACTGGAAAAAAAAAAAAGTGATTCTCAGCTTGTTTTTTCTCCCTGGTTTTTGCAAACACCCCTCCAGTCTTTTCGGCAATTATTGATGCAGCCCGTTTGGTTTGGCATTTGCACGAACAAGGGAGTGTCTGCAAACACTAACCAGAAAAAAAAGTGATTCTCGGCTTCTTAGAAGCTGGTCTTAAAATCTTTCTACTCCACCACTGGTATTTCCGAACACTTTTCAAGTCTTTCCGGCATTTCATGGTCGTGTTTCACGTTCAAACAGGTGTTCCGATGCTAACTTGGTGGGGGATCCCAGTTGAAGTGGAGACTCCGGATCGTCATTATTACCATGTATGCGAAAAATATAATAGTCGGCGTCTCTTTTTTTTTTGTTTTTTGTTTTCTTTGCTCGGAGTTGCATCCGTTGGAAGTTCTTTTTCTTCTTCTTGCAGCTAGCTTTCTTCACCACAAGGGAAGTTTACGCTTTCGAAGAGATAACTTGGGTTAGTTAGTTGCTTACATCTCGTCCGGTTCTTTATCGAAATAGGGTTTTAAGTCCGTTACGAAAAGTACTTAAAATTGTATCGTCTTACATTTACCGCTTCATAAGCAAAAAATATCCCCCCCCCCCCCTCCTCCTCCAACATTTGTAAAAATATGGCGGCTCGCGTTTTTTCTAATAATTAGGTCTAACATCAAGGGTACTTTTCGAATGATCTCGTTCATTATATCGACTCCAAAAACGTGAACATATGTTATATGCATTGCAGGATTATGGTGTCGGATTCGATGATAGTCGTCAGCCTGTGAAAGCTTTTCAGTGCCGATGTGGGAGCAAATTCTGCAGAGTGGATCTGTGAGGGAGTAATTAATCTCTAGTTTGTTAGTGATTAAAGAACAACTTTTAAATTTGTGATCCTTTTGGTGCTGAGATTATGGATAGATTCTGTTTCTTTTCTTGGTCTGGATTCCAGTACTGGGCATCTAATAATTCGTTAGCGCACGCTAACCATGGGTATTAACGCACGCTAATGGTATGGTTGTAGCGCACGCTACAAAAGGTACGTAGCGCGCGCTACCGTTTTCGGACAGTGGGTACTGGACTACCCAAATTACCCGTTAGCGCACGCTACGCACAAGGGCTAGCGCACGCTAACCTGGAGTGACTATATATTGGACAGTTAGCCTGAGTTTCGTCATTTCTCATTTCCCTTCGTTTTCGGAGCGACTTCGGGCGACTTGGAGTGGTTTTTAAGTACCTACTTTATAAAAGTTTTGTTTTCTGATTCGACTAATCCATCTCACTCGAAGAGTCCACTTTATTGATTGTACAATTTTTTTATTTTTAGTCATCTAAATATATGTATAACTCTTTTTAAACTAAATATTTTCATTTTTTGTGTAACCAAATGTTTTTATTTATAACAAAAATGTATTAAATTAAAAAAATAAATAAATTTTAGGTAAATGTTGATGTTTTATTTTTGAAAATGGACACCTCTATGGAGACATTTTTTTTTTTTTAAAAAATAAGGCTATTCGAATGAAATTGGAAAGTATAATTTTTTTTGCTGTAAAATGAAGTGAAATTTGGTGGTGTTTTTGTCTGAAATATAACACTATTCTTAGTTTTTACCAGTATTAAAAATTGGTAAATTCGAATGAGTGCTCGGGTGAGTACTCGAAAATCGATCCTCAACCGAGCCGAGTTGAGACTACTCGGGTAAAAAATCGGTTTTGACCAAACTCGGGCAAATTCGGACTAATCGGGAGAGTACTTGGATTTCTTATTTTTCACTAAAAATTATTATTTTTAATTCAAACAAATTAAGTGGTCCACTTTTTACAAAGTTATATGGCAATATGACTATACATATCAATTTATCGTAATAAAAACTACGATAAGAAGATATATTCTATTAAAATTATTCGAATAACCTTATAATTGAATACATATTCAAATATAGAGATGATTAATAATTTTAAATATACTCAAATCATCTAATAATTTTTATTTATTATTACTCTAAATCTTTAGGTTTTATCTATTTATAAATAAAGCTAGACTGAAAATATTTTTTCATCCCGGTTAGTTTTCCGAATACTCATTCCGAGTACTTTTTCATTATTCCGAGTACTTTTTTTGATTATTCAAACCATAATTTACTATCTCTTCCTCAAAGAAGTTTTAAAAATAATCGAAGTAACCAAAAAAAAGTTCAAGTCTTTTCGGTTTTTCTTAAAAAATTTGAACTGTAAATTTCGGTTCGAATATTTTCGATTCCTTCAAATATTACTTCGATTTCTGAAAAAAAAAAAACAGAAACTGAACTCGAATTAAATAATAAATTTTGGATTCCGATTCTACCGAACAGACCCGATTTTTTTCTCTAGCCAGCCAAGTGTGACGTGCCACGCCGAATTGAATGCATTTTTCTTCCTTTTTTTTTTTTTTGTTTCTTTTTCTTATTTCAATCTCAATTTTGTAATGTACTACAAAAATAAGAAGCCCATTCCTGAAAGTTCTCGACTGTTCGTCCGCCACAGACCTACTTCCCACCCTCAACCCTAAATGATAATCGCCAAACCGTTTCTCCTATATGTAGAGCCAAAGGGTGCCGCCGTGTGGACTGCGCCTGCACCATGAAATTTCATTGAATTGTAAAATTAGGGTAAGCTTTATTTATATATGTGGTTCTCTTTTTTTGGAGTAATTATACTTTCTTGTACGAGTTGCTGGTGATGTGGTGTTGAGGATTATTTTTACAATTAATTAGGGTTTCTCTGCACCTCCCATGACCAGCTATATGTGAACTCTGCCAATCTCCCCCTATATCGGATGCTAAAAGATGATTCTTCTTTATCATTCCTGTCAAGATTGGTATAAATTTTCCATAGAAACGAATATATGTTTTTTCTTCGTTTACCATTAGCAGTGTGCTGAACTAGGATTTCACGAGAGCCGGGTTCACGAGAACCGGGTTAAACAAATTTATTACTAATATTTGGAGGTTAGTGGGTAGAGGTGTTCACGGTTCCGGTTCGAACCGGCGAACCGGCGGTTTTGAACCGTTGACCGCGGTTCGGTTAACCGTTGACCGCGGTTCGGTTCAAAATCGGAACCGTCAACCGTTTTAGGACGGTTCGGTTCCCGTTCGTCAAAATGACGAACCGCGAACCGGCGGTTTCCTAAAAAAAAAAAAAAAAAAATTCAAAAATGTGGCCGTTGTGAACTGGCGGTTCAACCGGGAACCGGCGGTTCAACGGTCACATTTTCAATTTTTTTTTTTTTACATTTTTACACCTATAAATAGCCCCTCACATCCTTTATTTTTCTCACACCAACTATCGTTCTCTCTAATTTCTATTATCTCAACTATCAAGTATACACTTTTAATTCGAAAAAATGTCAAGTGGTCAATTCAATCGGGGAAAGAGAAAGGCTATCACCGGCATTCCTCGACGTGGAAGAGGCGGTGCTAGTGGTAGTACTCCTCCTCCTACTCATACTCCGAGTTCTCATTCTATACCAAGTCCGAATTTTGGAGATTATGTTCCCGATGAATTAACCGAGGAACAAATCAACGAAATGTTTGAAGCCTCAAAATCGATTCATGAAGATGATGAGCAAGAGCAACCAACAAAACCAAAACAAAGGAAACCATCCGAGCTGAAATCTCCATTATTTGCGATCCATTATACAAAAATGGACGACGTTGCATCCGGTCCCGATCATTTCTTGGCCAAGTGCAACTATTGCGATAAAATGTACAAGTTTAAAAAAAGAGGAGGTTACGGGACACTCAATGGCCATATACAAAGACAACATCCCGACAAAGTTGGCATTGAGTCTAATCAAACCCAACTTCGAGGCACGGCGACGTCGTCTAATGCCCCCAATCAAGGTAATAGTACTTTATTTAAATTTAATCCAATTACCGCTAGAAAAGAATTAGCTAGGTTTGTTTGTGGTAAATCTCTTCCTTTTAACTTTGCCGACGACCAAATGTATGGAAATTTCACTCAACTAAGTTTTAATCCCGCTAGTAAAAAAATTTCACGCTCCACCGTAACTTGTGATGTTCGAAAAACTACTAGCGAGGCAAAATTAATTTTAGCAAATATGTTTTTAAACTTAGATCGTAAAGTTTGTATATGTTCCGATGCTTGGAGTGATCATTGGGAAACAAATTCATATATGGGAATTACTTGTATTTGGATTGATGATTCTTGGACTATACAAAAACGTTTAATTGGTTTTAGAGAGTTTAATATCCCACATACCGCTCAAAATATTTCGCATAAAATTCATACAATTTTATCTGAATATAATTTAGTACAAATTTTTTTTTTCAATTTCTTTTGATAATGCTAGCTCCAATACAGCTAGTTTAGAATCGCTTATTGCAATATGTGAGCCATCTCTTGGTGGTAAATTTTTTCATGTTAGGTGTATTTGTCATGTTCTTAATTTATGTGTTCAAGATGGTTTAACTGTTTTACAAGAAGCATATGCTCCTATCCGTGAAGCAATAATGTATTTAATTAGACATCGTCTCTAGGTAAAAAATGGAAAAGATATTGCATAAAAAATAATATTCATCCAAATTTTTTTTCAAAAGATGTGCCAAATCGTTGGAATTCTACTTACAATTTGTTAAATGATAGTTATGAATATCGTATTGCATTATGCAATTTTTATAACGAAGAACAAGTACCCGTTTGCTTATTGCCAACTCAATGGGATAAGTGCTCTAGTTTAATGGCGCTTTTAAAAATCTTTAAAGAGGCAACTGAATCTTTGTCCGGTGTTTATTATCCTACTTCTACACTTGTTGAACATTGTGTTAAAATTGTACTTGTATTCAAGTCTTTAATTAAAGTTCCCGAGTTATTTAATTGTATAAAAGAAATGAGAGACAAATGGATTAAATATTTCGCCTACATTCCTCCGGTTTTTTTAGTTGCTAAACTTTTAGATCCTCAAGTTAGAGAGAAAGGTTTGCTAAAATTACTTTCACTTTACTATAATGCTTTATTTCCTAATCCTATTGCTAATTTTAGTCCTCCAAATCCTAGCGAGTTAGTTCAAAATGCAAAAAATTTATTATCTACTCTTTATCGTGAATATGCTTGTCGTTATAGTGGTAGTCTTGATCTTGGTACGGGTTCTTCTTCTCCTGTTCACATTCCTTCTAGTAGTAGTACATCTTCTTTTGGTTTTGCTATTCCGGATCTTAGTGAATGGAATGCCTATCAAGAAGATTTATCCCGAAAACGAACAAGGTACCAAAGTAATGCTTATCAAGAACTTGAAAATTATTTAACTACTTGTGAATTGGGAGCTTTAGAACGTGGTTCAGATGGTAATAACAATCTTCTTAAGTGGTGGGCAAAAAAGTCTACAATATTTCCTGTAGTTGTCACGATTGCGAAGGAAATACTATTGTCCCGTGCCTGTTGAACAAGCCTTCAGTGTAGGAGGATACATTCTGGATGAACGACGATCTCGATTGACGCCTCAAAATCTTGAAGCTCAAGCATTATTGAATGATTGGGTGAAAGCCGAGTTACGCCAACAAGAACCAAATTATAATGAACGAGAAGACAGTGATTGATGGAGATTAGATTGTATTTATATTATTATTTATAATCTATTTTTTAGGGTTTTAATTATGTTTTAATTAGTTGTTAATGGGTTGGGCTTTTAGGGCCTACACGCCTTAAACCCTAGTTTAATGTTATAAATAGGCGTCTTAGGATTATTTGTAAGGAAGCTTTTGATGAAATAGAAATATATTGGGTTTTATCCCTTTGCTCGTGTTTTTATCGTTGTTCTTCCGGTATTCATATCGAATCAACGGAATTAAACGTTAATCACGTTTGTGTATTCTTCCGGATATTCTACGAATCAACGGATTAATACGTATTCGCTTCCACTTGCTGCATCAGTTGGTATCGGAGAGTCATAACGATTCTGTGGGTTCATCGACGATGACAGAGGAGGAATTTGATTTTCTCTAGTCTCAATGGGCTCCTGCTATCGATGGAATTTTCGATAGCTACTGTCAACATGACACACCAGATTCGTTGGCGATCTTGCCGCCACCATCTCCGATTTTGGGAGCCTTAGTTGTCGCCCCAACTGCGCCACCAGATCTAGATCCGCCCACCCCACCACCACCGCCACATTCAGATCGGGCCACTATCATACCGCTCGTTTGCCCCATTGCTCAATCACCACCATCACTCCACAGTTCAACCTCCGTCATCAATACCCAACAATCCATAACCACCCGCCACTCAACCAACGTCCACGCCATCATCCCATCACCACCATCAGATCTGGATTCACACCACCAACCAACGCTTCGGCCTAACTCAGGCGTCCGATTCCAATCATCACATTACCGTCTAGCATCGTGCAACCGTCGTTTGCTGTTCGACACCTCTTCCACGCAGTCGCACCTGCAACGTCGGGCCTTCAGCCGCCCACCGCCATCCACCACACAACCTGCGACAACTTCACTCATCGCACGCCGTCTTGCCTCTCCACTATAAAGCAGCAAGCCGCGCGTCCACAGGACGAAGAAGACGATGACTTCAATGACCGGAAACCGCCCTGCACCACCGCTAGTTTTGTCTGCGCCGTTATGTCTTCGCATGATGATGATGTCGCAGCGCTTATTTTGGATACCCTAGTCACCATCCTCAAAGGTACTGGGCCTAATGCCATAATTGGAAAATTTGGGTCTTTTCTCATGAATGATGAACCCGGGCCTATTCAGAAAAGTAGTCCTTATGATGGGCCTTGTTGTGTTGAGAATGGTGAGTACCGATATGCTGGGCTTTTATTTATTACAGAGATTGAGCTGAGGCATTTTTCTAGTGAACAATTCGGTTCAGATGAAGTTGATAACTATTGTTTCTTCATAAAAAATGATGGTTATTTTGGTACTTCTTTGAAAACTGCAAGTGCTTATCGTCTCAAAACTTTGGGCCATATACGTACTGCAGATATTTTTGAAGTCAAGTTTCGTGAGATATTGATGAATTTTGGTTTCTCTGAAGATGAACGTGCTTTCGCCTCACTCATACTGGTGGAGATTAGATTCATTCAGATTCGAGGACGAATCTTTTCAAAGAGGGAGAGAATGATGGAGATTAGATTGTATTTATATTATTATTTATAACTATTGTTTAGGGTTTTAATTATGTTTTAATTAGTTGTTAATGGGTTGGGCTTTTAGGGCCTACACGCCTTAAACCCTAGTTTAATGTTATAAATATGCGTCTTAGGATTATTTGTAAGGAAGCTTTTGATGAAATAGAAATATATTGGGTTTTATCCCTTTGTTCGTGTTTTTATCGTTGTTCTTCCGGTATTCATATCGAATCAACGGAATTAAACGTTAATCACGTTTGTGTATTCATCCGGATATTCTAGAATCAACGGATTAATACGTATACGCTTCCGCTTTGCTGCATCAGTGATACATATGATACCGGATCTAGCAATGATTCGGTTGACTTGGGTGATTGAACCATCTCCTCTCCGCCTCCACCTCCGCTCCTTAAGGTAAGTATAAGGTAAGTGAACTACGAGGACTTTGATTCCTAAGGTAAGGGGATACGTAGGCAACTTAATCCAAATATTTAAAGTTGAAATTCTTAATTTTAACTTTGAATATTTGAATTAAGCTCAAGTCCATTTTATTTTTTTTCTTCCCCCACCAAATTTAAAAATGAACTACGAGGACTTTGATTTTGATTCCTAAACTCTAAAGTTACGGATATCAAATACGTATGCGCTTAATTCAAAGATTTAAAATTACAAAATTCAAGTTTAGACTTTAATATCTGAATTAAGCTCAAGTCCAATTTTTACCCCATATTTTTTTTAAAAATTAAAATTTAAAAATTTAAAAAAAAAAAAAAAAAACCGCCGAACCGCCGAACCGCCGTTTCGGTTCCGGTTCGGAACCGGCGGTTCACGGTTCAAAACCGTAACCGTGAACCGCTATAAGGCGGTTCGGTTCCGGTTCCGATTTTTGGCAAACCGGAACCGGCGGTTCAAAAAACCGACGGTTTTGAACCGCCGAACACCTCTATTAGTGGGAGCTTAAAATAAAATTTCCACTGATTTTTTAAAAACCTTCATTGATTTTTTAAGGTTTGCTGTTTTTTTAGTAACTCTAGAGGACAGACAGAGGTTACCTCATGAATATCATCGAGTTCGAGAAAAAATATTTATTTAGTGAGATTATTTATTTATCGAGAGAAAATTTGAACATGTTATAAAGAGTTGGATTGGAGATTATTTATTTGGCAAAGTTATTTGTTTATCGATTATTTATTTATCGAGGTTTTAATGTACTACACTTATATTTTTTTGTTCATTCATCAAGATACTCTCTTCAACTGAAACGAAAAGAAGTATTATAAATAATACTTCCTAGTTTTGTATATTATTGGCTTGATAAAAAAAAAAAGTTTTGTATATTATTGGATATACAGTTTTTATATTGAAAAAATGTTATTTCTGATAATGAAAAATATAAGTTTTAGATTCTTTGGTAGATTTAATACTCCCTCGGTCCCGTTAAACATGGCACTTTTTACTTTTTTCGGGTCAATTTTTTTTTTTAATTTTAACTATGATGTGATATTAATAAAAATAGACATGAATATATTTTTCAAAGATATTATAATTTTATAATTTTTATAATTATAAATTTATAAATAATCATGGTGAAAGTGTTGTTAGTTTGACCAGAAAAAAAATCAAAGGTGCCATGTTTAACGGAACCGAGGGAGGGGTACTACTAAAAAGTGTATCTGGCCATCTGATCGTAGCAGACAGTTCGATCTGACCAGACAATTCAAGTGGGACCGAGGGAGTGTGTCTCGTGATATTTTCATACCTCTACAAATACAAAATACTTTGTAATATCATACAAAACTAAATTAGTTTTATAAATACAAATTTCTACGTATAAAATGGAAAAAAAAATCCTCAAAAAATAAAATAGAAAATAATTACAAGTTTTCAATATATATACGCACTAAAGCGCAAAAATATATCTTTACAAAAATTATATGTAAACTTATTTTTATGTAATAATATTATAAATTACATGCGACGTACTGTTGAGTATTATCATAATCAACCTACTCTAAGGCCTTTGATCTTGACAATTTATGAGAACCAAGATATGGGAACAAGGAATGTTCATATCATTTCTTCATCACACGTCTATGTAGAGTCTCCGGATAGCTCCTCTTCAGACTCTGCGTGAGGGCAAAAGAGTTGATCAATAAGGGATTTATACCGAAGGAAAAAAGAAACACACAGTATGTGTACATACAGAGCAACAACTAGAATACCTGAAGTTCTTGACATTTCAGCAATGTAGGCATGTACACCTATTAGGGAAACGTTTCAAGAACTTGCTTTATATAATTTCAGTACAAATTACTTAGATAAAAAGTAAAAGTCTACTTCCAGAATGCATCAATACCTTGAAAAAAATTGGCAACCGCTGCAGAAGAATAAGTGATACATGTCATAAAATGGTAACATGACTACAAATTAAAATATATAATCATCCACTATAATATATACATTAGGGTTGTAAACGAACCTGAAAGCTCGATCCGGTTCGAGATATTCGGCTCGAAAAAGCTCGATCCGAGGCTCGATTCGGCCCTTCAAACTTAGAGTCAAATCCTAATATTTGGGGTTCGCAAACCGGACCAAACGGTTCGGCTCGGTAAAGTGGATCTACACTAGGGTTTGTTGGAACATTTTGTTCCATACATAAATTAAAAGTGTTTTGATGATTAAAGGCGATAAACAAAACAAAACAACGAAGAGGCGAAGCCAAGAATCGAAGAAAACGAAGCTGGAAAATAGTGTTCTGCACAAGCCTAACGTACGTAACTCAGCATGATTAACGTACGTAAATGAAGCAGCCTTACGTACATAATGGAAGTAATATAACGTACGTAATGTAGTTCAAACCAAATGAACGTTGGAGGAGTCAAAGTCAGAAAAGCAAGCAAACGGATATATGACGTCATCAGTGACGTAATGTTAACGTACGTAACAAAGTCAATGCTAACGTACGTAACCAATATGGCGAAACTCCCTGGACTGAAACTGGAAGAAGCTTACGTACGTAACCCGTGATGGTTAACGTACGTAACGAGGCTTGCGTACGTAATAAGGAGATGATAGCGTACGTAATGAGCAGTCTGGCAGCTAACGGCTAGTTTGATTATGGAGCCTATAAATACCATCCATATGGTATTGTTTGAGCACAACAACCTTGAGCAAATAGTCTATACTTGTGATATTATTATACACATTCTTGTTGTTGATATTGAGCTTAATTGTAAGTGTTTGAATGTTATACACAAAAACATACACGAGTGGTAAAAGAAAAGATACGATTGGATTCGGTGTTATTAGGATCGAGGATTCGGCATTATTAGAATCGCAATCGCTATCGAGTGAGGTTTATCTGGTACCCATAGAAAGCTAGAGCGGTTGATTCCTTGTCCGATAGAAAAAGAAAACGGTTTAACTTGGACCGACACAAAGACAAGTACGAGTGGTTTATCACGGACCAATAGAAGACGTGATTGTAACGGTTATACCTCGACCGATAGAAGAGAGGAGTAGATGTTTTTCTTTAGCCTATTTAAAAAGATACCGAGAGAGGACGTAGGCTCGTTTATAGTCGAACCTCTATAAATCCGTGCGTCATTTATTTTCCGCAAATTTTATTTACGCTTCCGCAACACGACGCAATATCCGATCCCGTACCCAACAATTGGTATCGGAGCGGTACTCCAATACGCGGCTTAACATCCGAGGAGAAAAGATCCAAAAATGGCGTTTCAATTCTCTCCAGTCGAAGGCCTTGCTCTCAACCGACCACCATTCTTCGACGGCTCAAATTATTTGACATGGAAGAAAAAGATGTCAATATTTATTCGTGCCTACGATATAGAGATTTGGAAGATTATTTGTCTCGGCCCGAAAGTTCCTATCAAATCCGACGGTACGCTCAAATCTTTTGAAGAATACGACGATGCCGATTGGAAAAATGACCATCTAAATTGTAAGGCTACTCAACTCTTATTTTGTGCCTTAAACCCGGAAGAGGTCAATCGAATCTCATCGTGTGAGAGTGCGAAAGAAATATGGAAAATTCTAGAAATCACACACGAAGGGACGACTCAAGTCAAGGAGACGAAATTCAATATGCTTCTCCATGACTACGAGTTATTCATGATGAAAGGTGACGAGTCCATCACCAATATGCTCGACCGATTCTCAGTCATCACAAATGGACTTGCGTCATTCGGAAAACCATTATCTAGTAGTGAAAAAGTTAAGAAAATTTTATGATCACTACCTAGCGAATGGGACGGCACCGTGACCGCGATTATGGAATCTAAAGATCTCAACACGCTCGATTTTAGTGCCCTTGTTGGTTCACTAATCAATTATGAGATTGTATTAAAATCACGAAGTGTCAAGCTGAAGCCGAAGGAACGATCGTTAGCCATGAAGGCTAAGATATCGAGGAAGAAAGAAGAAATCCCGATGGAGGAAAGCGACGAAGAAGCGGCATATTATGCCAAGAATATTAATAAATTCCAAACTTTATTAAACCGGAGGAAGAAGGATATCTCGAGCGAATCTAAGAAGTTCGACAATTCTTGTCGACTATGTGGAAAACCAGGCCACTTCGCTAAGCATTGCCGAGCCAAACCGAAAAAGGAGGTTCTCGTGGCAACATGAAGCGATGAAGACGAAGACGACGATTTTATCGAACAAAATAATCTCGCTCTCATGGCCCGGAGTTCGTTCGACGATAGCGACGTCGAAAGCCAGGTTAGTACATCCTCCTGTGATGAACTTTTTGATGCATTTGAATTACTTCATACGGATTTTCAAAATGCATTATCGGAAATCAAATCCCTTAAGTCCAAAATTAAATCTTTGGAAATTGAAAATTCCAAAATTATCGAAAAGGGAAAATTTGTTGAAATCGATCATTCAAAATGCATTGAAAATGAGAATATTTTGAAAAATGATCTTTTAAAAGTTCAAGATGAACTAAAATATTTGACAAGAAAATTCTCGTGCGGCAACGATAAATTTGAACAAATGTTATGTGTTCAAAAATATACTTTAAATAAAGAGGGGTTGGGATTCAAACCACGTTCGAAAAATGAATCCGTTAATTTTAAAATACCCCATTGCGAAAAGTGTTTGAAAATCGGGCATCACGTTTCAAATTGCAAAAGCCCTCGCCGGACGATAAAAATTAAGAAAATTTGGGTTTCTAAAGGAACAAATATTTCAAATATTTTTTATGTCTCGAAACAAAAACCAACTATAGGTTGGATCCCCAAAAATTGATTTTTGTATCAGGGGGAGTATTTTTTAAGGGGAGATGTTATTCTCAGGGGGAGTTTTTACCCTTATACAATTATTCATAAATTGTATCATGCATATTTTATATTTTGGTATTATTTATTTCAATTCATATTTTATCCACTTTTTGATGAAAACAAAAAGGGGAGAGAATGGAGATGGAGAAATAAGTTGAAAATGTGATTAACCGTGAAAGGGGGAAAAATCGAAGAAAATCGATAGCATACAAAAAGAATTGGAAAAACGAAGGAGTTGAACAAAAATAAGGAGAAGTCAAAAATGAAGGAAAAGAAAAATGAGGAGACGTCGAAAAAAAATTGAAAAAGGAGAAAAGAAAGAAGGAGTCGAAAAATAAATGGGAGAAGAACTAACGAAACGGACAAAGTCGAAAACTTTGGTCTGTACACATATACATATATTTATATTTTTGTAGGTAAATCCCATTGACGAAGTTTTGTTTTGTAATCATCAAAAAGGGGGAGATTGTTGGAACATTTTGTTCCATACATAAATTAAAAGTGTTTTGATGATTAAAGGCGATAAACAAAACAAAACAACGAAGAGGCGAAGCCAAGAATCGAAGAAAACGAAGCTGGAAAATAGTGTTCTGCACAAGCCTAACGTACGTAACTCAGCATGATTAACGTACGTAAATGAAGCAGCCTTACGTACATAATGGAAGTAATATAACGTACGTAATGTAGTTCAAACCAAATGAACGTTGGAGGAGTCAAAGTCAGAAAAGCAAGCAAACGGATATATGACGTCATCAGTGACGTAATGTTAACGTACGTAACAAAGTCAATGCTAACGTACGTAACCAATATGGCGAAACTCCCTGGACTGAAACTGGAAGAAGCTTACGTACGTAACCCGTGATGGTTAACGTACGTAACGAGGCTTGCGTACGTAATAAGGAGATGATAGTGTACGTAATGAGCAGTCTGGCAGCTAACGGCTAGTTTGATGATGGAGCCTATAAATACCATCCCTATGGTATTGTTTGAGCACAACAATATTGAGCAAATAGTCTATACTTGTGATATTATTATACACATTCTTGTTGTTGATATTGAGCTTAATTATAAGTGTTTGAATGTTATACACGAAAACATACACGAGTGGTAAAAGAAAAGATACGATTGGATTCGGTGTTATTAGGATCGAGGATCCGGCATTATTAGAATCGCAATCGCTGTCGAGTGAGGTTTATCTAGTACCCATAGAAAGCTAGAGCGGTTGAGTCCTTGTCCGATAGAAAAGGAAAACGGTTTAACTTGGACCGACACAAAGACAAGTACGAGTGGTTTATCACGGACCAATAGAAGACGTGATTGTAACGGTTATACCTCGACCGATAGAAGAGAGGAGTAGAGGTTTTTCTTTAGCCTATTTAAAAAGATACCGAGAGAGGACGTAGGCTCGTTTATAGCCGAACCTCTATAAATCCGTGCGTCATTTATTTTCCGCAATTTTATTTACGCTTCCGCAACACGGCGCAATATCCGATTCCGTACCCAACAGGGTTTGGGCTGGGCTACAGCCCGCCAGGAGCGAAAATTTTGGCAATTCTCTATTACCTGTTGTTGTAAGGGTTATCGTAGGCGGGTAAGCGAAGATCCATGACGAGCCGGAGGAGAATGAGCTCGATCACGATGTTGATCGGATCGAAGATCAGGCGACTGAGTAGAAACAAACACTCGGGACACGCGACTACTTATTATATTAGGATTCGTGCGTGCAGCCAAAACTCCAAGCTTGTTTTATTTACGTAAAATTTGGACGCAGATTGCCGACTTTCTAACTTTTTTTGTATGAATTGTCAAATTATATTAATTTTTTGTTTCTGTGTAAGCTGTGCAGATTTTTTATAGTTTTTACATATAATAGTATTTTATTATATTTTGAATCAGATATCGGTAAAAATTAAAAAATCCGGATCATCAAAAGAATATAAACAACTCGATAAGAAAAATGAAAATAATATGGTCAGCAATCAGTCGATCACCGGCAACAAAAAGATGATCAGTGATTGATCTCCAGCGTCCAGCGGACGGTCGACGTTTGATATTGGACAAACAGTAAGATACACACTGGTAATTATCGTATGATAATTCAACATACTCATTCGTACTAAATTACCAATCAGTTATTTAAAATTGCCAGATTGACATGTAATGACGTCGAACAAGATGAAAATGTACGGTCGTTAGTTTTTAGATACATATTGATGATTTAGATTACCACTTGATAATTTTACTACTAACCTACTATAAAACTTGCCAATCATTAATTTTGACTATTGGTGTGGAAGAAAACTTATGACGCTCGACTAATCGGCGATCGGCGATAAAAAATTATAGCAGTCGTTCGATCGGTGATGCTAAGACAACTGAAAGAAAACTTATGACAAACAGTTGGTTGTGGTGGCTGGAGGTCGGGGATGGAGGTCAGTAACCGACGATGGTGGCGGCCGTCAATGGTTGCCACATAAGAATTACCACATCAATGGTTGCATTAAATATCACTGATGTGTATGTATAATCAAAGTGATGTTTATAATATGACTAAGTGATGTATATTTAGAGCCACCTTGATATACAGAATGTGAGTCAATAATGTGTATATATTATCGCATTTCTGACATGTCGTCCATTGAGTTTTGGGGACCGAGTTGAGACTGAATACATCTTACCATTTCCAAACAGACGGACAGTCAGAGCTCGACCTGGCAAAATTGGCACAAACCCGCGGACCAGGTCGGGCCACCCGCAAAAACTTGGGTTTCGGGCATTTATTTTTTTGCCCAAAAAAACGGGTCTTTTTGGCCCGGCCCAGAAATCACCCACCCATTGGTGGCCCAACCCGTGGGTGCCCAGCCCGGCCCGCAGGCCTATTTTTATCTTTTTAATTTTATAATATTTTGTAAATACTTTTTTGGAGAAGAAAAAAAGGGTATTACTAAATACCGCCCTAAATTACTAGTCACCGCCCTTAAAAATTACATTTTTACCCTTCATTACTATTGAACCTCTCTCTCTTCTCTCTCACTACTTTTCTCTATCACTACTATCTCTCACTTCTCTCTACCCGCCATCGCCACACCGCCGCTGTTGTGTCGCCGCACCACCGTCGTCGTGCCGTCGCACCGCCACACTACTCTCACTTCGGTGAAATTGACGCAGGCGCCTGGAATTTCCGCTTGCACCATGGTGCATGCGTCTGGAATTTCCGCATGTACCATGGTACAAACGTATATTGTAGACGCCTGCACCATGGTATAGGCGTCTATTCTAGACGCCTGCACCATGGTGCAGACGGAAACTCCAGACGCCTGCACCATGGTGCAGGCGGCTACAATAGACGTCTAAACCATGGTGCAGGCGTCTGGAATTTCCGCCTGTACCATGGTACAAACGTCTATTGTAGACGCCTGCACCATGGTGCAGGCGGAAATTCCAGATGCCTGCGTCAATTTCACCGAAGTGAGAGTAGTGTGGCGATGCGACGGCACGGCGGTGGTGGTGCGACTGCACGGCGGTGGCGGTGATAATGGCAGGTAGAGAGAAGTGAGATACAGTAGTGAGAGAGAAAAATAGTGAGAGAGAAGAGAGAGAGAGGTTCTATAGTAATGAAGGGCAAAAATGTAATTTTTAAGGGCGGTGACTAGTAATTTAGGGCGGTGTTTAGTAATTCAGGAAAAAAACTAGGGGTGAGTATGGTATCATACGCTTTTAGAGCGCCTCCGTCACATATCCGCAACTCCACCATCATGTGAATTGCAATAAAATATTAAAAATCTGAAGGTAAATGAAAATCCAAAAAATGCGAAAAATAATTTATTAAAATAATTAACAAAATATAATTGAAACATGTAAAAAAAATGCAACTATTAACAAAATAATAGAAACACCAAATTTGAAAAAAAAATACAAAAAATAAAAAGATTGTAATAAAATATGGAAAGAAACTGAAAAATGAAAAAAAATAAAAAAAGCAAAAGAACTATAATAAGTGTTCATTGTAAGTTATAATTGTTGATTTATAATTTACAAATAATTTAAAAAAAAAATCTGAAAAAAAAACACAAAAATGCATAAAATCATCATTACATTATTACATTATGACAAATGTAGAAAATAAAAAAAATATGATAATCGTTCATTAATTATTAATTTATAATTTATACTTAATCTCTTCATTTTGTTCCTCTCTCAAACCAACCTAGACAACATATATATTATACTATTAATTAATATAAATATGAATGTTATGTGGCATTTATACTAATCTCTTCATTTTGTTCCTCTCTCAAACCAACCTACACAACATATATATATATTTCCTCCGTCCCATCGATCTTGATTTATATTTCTTTTTGGGCAGTCCCAAGTGGTCTTTTCCTTTTTAAGATATATTGATCTCTCATAACTTTAAATAATATATATTTATACTATCACTTTACATACTATTTTTCAGCTTTTCTTAAATCTCGTGTCGAAAAGCAAGTGGGGTGGGACGGAGGGAGTATTATACTATTAATTAATAAAAATTCGATCAAATTGAATATTTGAATTGGACAAATAAAATCCTTGCTCTTGTCGATTACATCAGAAAGACAGAAATGGAAGTTGCAATGTACCAATTTAATCTCTAAGAACAAACACAGATACTGGAATCATTCACTTTCACAAGCCCCCCATCCCAATGTTCCCGAGACTGATCCAACCGGGTGAAGTCATTTTAAGCCCAGAAAGCATTCAGGTGCCCAACAATGGCGCCTACGGTCAACGGGCTGATTGGGACCCGTGTTTGGTCCTTACATCCGACGCGAAACCCCGCCTCCGGTGGACTGCGGACCTTCACGAGCGCTTTGTCGATGCCGTTACTCAGCTTGGTGGTGCCAGCAGTTAGCATTCCTCTCCCTCTCTCTCTCTTATACTTATTGTGTTTTTTTTTTTTCCTGTCGTCAGTGGATGCTTCATAGTTTACCTTTTCACTTTAACGGCTGATGAAGTGTGGATAGTGAGTTCTTAATCAGACGTGGTTATTTAAATTGATTTTGTTCTTAGAATGTCAAGATTTTAGATGCTTGTATGTAACAGTAATTGGGAGCTAAATGGAGTTCACATGGGAAAAGAAACATGAAGAGAGCGATTGACAGTTTTAGGGTGTGTTTGGCCTAATTGATGGTTGATAAGGTAGCATGATGCAGCAAGCGGAAGCGTATACGTATTAATCCGTTGATTCTTAGAATATCCGGATGAATACACAAACGTGATTAACGTTTAATTCCGTTGATCCGATATGAATACCGGAAGAACAACGATAAAAACACAAACAAAGGCATAAAACCCAATATATTTCTATTTCATCAAAAGCTCCCTTACAATGTTCTTAAGAATATTTATAATAGATAAAACATGATAGCTGCCCACTAATAACCCCATTATCATGATAACTGTCACTGACCTCATTATCATGATAACTACCCACTAACCCATTATCATGATAACTGCCCACTAATCTCATTATCCACACGTCCAATAACAATTATTTAAAACATAAATAAAACCCGAACAACTATTAAATATAAATATAAATATTAAATACAATCTAATCTCCATCAGTAGCTTATTCAGATGCTGGTTTTATTGAGATGCTACTTTGAGTAGCATCTCAATAAACAGCTTATAAGCTAACTTTAGAAGCTTGTTTATCGCGTAGCAAACGGGATTTTTGGAATAAGCTCAAAAAATAAGTTATAGATTATAAGCTAGCTTATTTTTACTAAACATATACTTAGTTATGCCCTTCCCGAGTTTTTGGACAATAGTGTGTAAAACTTGTTCGGACGTATAGGATCGGAAATGTGATGTGACAGTTGATGTGATGATGTCTTTGTTTAGTAGAAAGTGATTATATGTGTTTGGACTTTGGTGATTTCAGAAAATAAAATAGTGTGAATGTTGTATTTGTGATATATCGTGCAGTGATGATAGTTGATGCGATATCGTTTTAATTGAAGCATAATAAAATCTTAATTATTATGGGAAAAGTGAGAATCAGTGAAAAAATAATTGATTTTGAAGATTTTTACAAGCAACCACATGTCGAGGCAAAGTACTTATTTGAGGTAATCTTGTAAATCTTTCAAACGACCAAGCAAAGTACAACCGAAGATCCATTGTTCCCTGCATATGTTACTATCGATCCGGTAGTAGTTTGTGGTGATTTTGATTTTAGGGTTGTTCGGGCTAATTTGGTCCGAATTTGCAAATTTAGAAACTTGCGGTAGTTGTTTTGCCAGCTCGATAAGTTATTGTCCTTGTTTTGCCACCTCCCCTAAGTTACAGTCCTTAAAATCTGTCTGATGAAATCTACATTGTGATTTATGTTGATCGTATTAAGTAGAGGACCACGGTCTTTTACCTCAAAATCTTCTACTCAAAAAAATAACCGTCCGAAACTTTTCTTGATAATCTTCGGTAAGAATGCGTCATCAACGTACACAATGAGGATATTCAGTTTATTCTCGCGAGAATGCTTCACAAATACAGCCTTAAATTAGTAGCATGACAACGAACATAATGAGGTCGGAAACTTTCAAGCTCTGAAAGAAGAGAGAGAATTTAATATGCAGAAACTTGCAGATGAATGTTGTTAATGTTTTAGTTCAGATATAGGATATTTATAAATTTTGTAAGGCCGTGTAAAAAAAGACACCAACTTCTGGAAATTGCAGTATTTTACTCTTCCAATTTTGAGAGAACACTTATGTTTTGGTAGAACTGAATTGTTTAGGTTCGAATCGAACAGATGCCTCTCTTAGAATTGAATCAAAGCCGAACAGGTGCCCTCTGCTCGAACAGGTTCATTTTGCACAGGAACCTGACATAATTCGAACAGTTCTCTGCAGCAAACTGGTTAAATGCTAATTGTTTTTTTTATATAATACTGTCATGTAGCCAAGATACTTTACATGTTTTAGAATCTACCTATCGTTAAGACAAGTTTGATAATGCCGGCCTATGTTGGGCTCACTATCAATCCTGATAGAAAGAAACATTAGAAATAGTATCAGTTTTGGAGACATCTGATGTGAAATTTGTTTTACTAAAAATCTTGTGAATATGAATTTCAGCATTGTATCGACTATTGAGTTTAATTTGGCTCATCTTTGCAGAAGCTACTCCGAAGGCTTTACTGCGTGCTATGGGTGTTAAGGGGTTGACTCTATTTCAGTTGAAGAGTCATCTCCAGGTAATACTTATTTTTTTTCTTTTGACATCAGAATTGTTCTTTGCATGTTCCTTTTGCCCTCCGTTTGTTTTAGCTTGTTTCGAGTTGTCTTGACTAGATGGTTCGTACTTTCTTGCAGAAATATAGACTCGGGAAGCAATCTGGGAAAGAACCTGGTGAGGCTTCTAAAGAAGGTAGGGCCCAATTTCTCCTGTCTTCCATCTTTATTTGAGTCGCTTCAGTAATTGGTCTGTATACCGGAACGTAACTCTGCTTGAATCATGATAAAAACGTGGAGATTGAGTACGAAAAAAAGCGTGGACCTATTTGGCCAATATGCATTAGTCATATCAAGAAAGATTAAGCTTAAAAAGCATATGTGTGTGTGTGTGTGTGTGTGTACTGGGTAGTTACAAAAAGTACCCTTGAGGTTTGTACTTACTAAGTAAAAAAAAAAAGCAGCTAATTCTCAAAATAGCAAAAGGTAGCCCGGATGTAGTGTTTAAATTAAGGAAATAAATAATATATTTATAAACATGCAACGGGATTTTGAAATATTTTTTCGCTTATGAAGGGGTAAAAATGTAAGACAGTAAAATCTCAGAGGTTTTTTTTTTTTGGCAATCTTGAAGGTTAGCTGGGTTTTCTGGGTACTTTTTTTGTGTGATTAACCTTTCATTCTAAATACTGAACTAATTCTGCTAAACGGGGAGACGTTCAGGTTCATACGTTTCGGATAGTCCTCGTGCCAGCACCAGCAGTTCTCCTCAAAACATGCATACATCTGACATGAATGTGTAAGATTCTGTATTTCTTGTTCTGAAAGTACGTATTATGTGTACGGTGCTTCCAATCGTTTTCACAGATGAAACTTTAGTGACTGATTCAAGAATATGGATGATATATATGTGTAGTGGTTATGAAGTCAAAGAGGCTCTGAGAGCACAAATGGAAGTTCAAAGCAAACTACATTTGCAAGTCGAAGTAAGTTCACTATTATGCCTTTTGAATTGTAAATCCCCCATTTGATGTTTGTTTACTATTTACTTAACAAATATAAAAGGTTAATAAAATTCAAGGGATTTTCTTTTTACCAAAATAGTTAGTGTTAATGGGTCTTTTTGACCATTTATTAAATCAAAAAATATTTCTTAGCCATTTTTTCATTGTAAAAACAGTTATTTAGCAGTTTTGATTAAAACATGAAAAATTTAGCATGGTACAATTCTAGGATCCCAAAATTGATTTCTTGGGCCACAAAAATCGATTATAGGATCCTATAAATGATTTCTCGGACCCATAAATCATTTATAGGATCCCTGAAATATGTTAGGTCGAGAAACTTGGATCCCATATAATATACTATGCCCGAAAAAATGGAAGTGAATATGCAACGAACAATTTAATCAGAAAATGGTTAAACATCCGTTTTTTGCAAAAAAAAAATCGACCAGACTCGAACAGTTATATTTGTCTTCGGTGGAGTTAGTTGATCTTGCTTGCTTTAAAATGGTTATGCAGGCCGAAAAACATTTGCAGATTCGTTTGGATGCCGAGAGAAAGTATATCGATATGCTAGAGAGAGCATGCGAGATGCTTGCCGGTCAAGTCCTTGAAGCTGTAGATACAAAGTGATGATCTAGATGATTATGAAGTAAAACGAGCAAAGTGGCGATTCGTTTTTGTACGGGTGAAATCTGGTTTATATGCCTCGTACCGGGTTAGTTCTAATGCAATCGTGAGGAGGCGTATCAAAATGTTCTATAATTGATAGTCACCTAGTAGAGTGCTATTTGAGTAATTATTTTAATTATTATATTCCAATTATTATTATTATTATTATCATCATCATCATTATATGTCAACGGAACGTCATCTTTTACAAAACAATTCAAAAATCCAATTTTTAATTACAAATACCCCAGTTCAATATATAAATAAATTCATGAAAAGTATGATTCAGTTAAAAAAAATAAAATGTTCTTGTATTTAATACATTGGATTAGGGCCGAGCACTGGGTCTGACCCGGCCCGGACCGACCCGGTCCGGAATGTACCGGATTATAAATGATCGGATTTTATCGACCCGAAGTCCGGACCTGTTCGGAACCGGGCCAACCCGGTCCGGACCCGGTAAAAGTTGGTCCGGACTGGCCCGGTTCTAGCTCGATTTAGTAAAAAAAAATTATATTTGCATATTAAGTGTCCTGTTATTACATGTAAAATGATTTATTCTTTACTTACTCCTGTAAAATACACTTATTAATCTTAATATCTTCATAGTCATCAAACTTCAAAGTTCAACAATATTTTAAGATAAATAAACTTAATTAGAATAATGGCAATCATAATCGAGTCATTAATTATCATTATTTCATCACCACCGAGAGTAAATTATAATAAAAAAATATTTTTTAAAATATTTTTATTTTTACCCGGTTGTTCCGGACTGGACCTGAATTTTCCGAGTTTTGACCCGATCCGGCCCGGAACCAGGATTTAGGTAAAATGCAGATCTCGATCCGGGTCTGGGTAAAAACCGAATCCGGACTATTAGTGGTCAGCCCTACATTGGATTCGGGTAAAAACCACATCCATCAATTTCCTCTTGTTTTGGTACCACAATTTTATTTTGAAAATTAATTTACCGATTTCACCCCCACTCGATCTCTCCATCAAATTAGTAAGAGCATCCTCAATTGGGGAATGCATATGGAATGCATCCTTCAATCGGTAGTTTTTAAGTCTTTTTTCTTTCTTTCTTTTTCTTTTTGTTATTTTATTTTCTTTTGTTTGTTTCTTTTTTTCTTTTCTTTTTTCTCTTATTTATTTGTATTATTATTTTATAGTTTTCTGCTTCTCCTTGTTTGGTTTTATCTTGTCTGTTTAATTTATCTTCCGTTAAATTTTTTTAAAAAAAAATTTATCTTTCAATTATTTAGTTAAATTTAATTAAAATTATCAAATTAATTTATATTTGTTCCGGGAAATCATTCCCTTATTGGTGTCTTACCTAATACTGGTTGTAGGGGGATAGAGTTATGGAAGGTTCTAGACTCTTCCAGAGGTAGTAGGATCCTGTTAGATGTCTTACCTTAACTAGGAATCCTACGTATGGAAGGACTCTCATTGTAATCCCTATATAAAGACCCATCTATTCATTGTTATCAATACAATTGATTTGCTGTTTTTTACTTTTCTCCTCAAACATGTTATCAGCACGTAACTCGAACGAAAAAAAAAAAAAAATCAGCCAAATTACCCTCACCGCCACCATCACGCATTGCCACCGCGCTGCCGCTTAAGCGCCGCCGCAAATGCCACCGCCGCCTAAAGCATGGCCGATCCAGTCAAATGAAAGCCACATCACTGACTGGGCCGCCGACCGCCGCTAACCACCGCCGCCGGCCAGCTCCAGCCCAGCCAAATTCGACCCGGTTCTGACTCTCGGACCAAAACCTGAACATTAACTTATTTTCGGAAGCCGCCAAAATTGCACTTCCGGTTTCACGTCGTCGCATCGAGTACCAACCGGTAGATCGAAGCACACCACAAATTCATCACGTGCCTAATTTTATAATCGAGGTAATCATGTGACTTGTCCCTATTCAATTCTCTCCTTTTGGGAATTTTTCTTTTGGGGACATGGGTTCTTGGGTTCTTTATCTCCCACGCTACTTTGCGGTGGATGAGACCGCGAGAGAAGTCAGTATCTCTACGTGTCGAAGAAAACTGTGTGACGGTCCTGGGGGAGTCACGGAATTGTTGAAAGTCGATACTTGTGGTTGTTGCATACAGCACGTATCTGGGTGCGATCAGATATCGCCGTTTTTGTCGACTTTACTAAACAACAATTAAGAGAAGTAAATCGATATGTTACACGCTTTTAGAAGCATCGATTGTGACCGTTTACATTGTCACTGAAAATCCAACAAGACTAACTTCCTCTTGTTTATATCTTGTAGATGGCACAAAGCTCCAATGTTCATCCGGAGTTCGACTTCCTTGACCATGCTGGTAAGGAATATCATAGGTGGGTCTCATACGTTCGCTTGGCGTTCGTCGGTAAGAGATTTACCACCACCATCTTTCCCTCTAACGAGCCTACCGCTCAAGAACCGAGCGAGAAAACCAAGGCTAATGCACTGATGTACTTGCGTAGACATATACATCCGTTGTTGAAAAAGTGTTATATGAATTTGCAAACCCCCAAAGAACTATGGGATACACTCGAACAACGATTTAATAATGTGCATGATCAGTCGTCGTTTTTCTCTAAAACATCGTCGTTTCATTGACACATCAGCCGAGCAAATTAAATGAAATAACATTTTTAATCTACGTCAGACTTTAGCTCGTCGGAGCTCAAAATTGTGGAAAAATCGGACGAAATAAATGTCGTCCTCGGTCCAGGCTCCCCCAGTTTAGGAAAAAAAAGAAGAAAATTATCCTTGAAAAAATAAGATATAAATAAAAGTTAATATTTCGATAAGGTTCTGTTATTTCGTTCAAAAAAAGATAAGGTTCTGTTATGTTTCGGACCTCCTTTAGTCCAACTAAATTATATAACCAAATTGTTCTATTACAAACTTTAGAAAGATTAAATTCACAGAAACTAGAAACAAAGAGCAAATTAAATGAAATAACATTTTTAATCTACGTCAGACTTTAGCTCGTCGGAGCTCAAAATTGTGGAAAAATCGGACGAAATAAATGTCGTCCTCGGTCCAGGCTCCCCCAGTTTAGGAAAAAAAAGAAGAAAATTATCCTTGAAAAAATAAGAAATAAATAAAAGTTAATATTTCGATAAGGTTCTGTTATTTCGTTCAAAAAAAGATAAGGTTCTGTTATGTTTCGGACCTCCTTTAGTCCAACTAAATTATATAACCAAATTGTTCTATTACAAACTTTAGAAAGATTAAATTCACAGAAACTAGAAACAAAGAGCAAATTAAATGAAATAACATTTTTAATCTACGTCAGACTTTAGCTCGTCGGAGCTCAAAATTGTGGAAAAATCGGACGAAATAAATGTCGTCCTCGGTCCAGGCTCCCCCAGTTTAGGAAAAAAAAGAAGAAAATTATCCTTGAAAAAATAAGAAATAAATAAAAGTTAATATTTCGATAAGGTTCTGTTATTTCGTTCAAAAAAAGATAAGGTTCTGTTATGTTTCGGACCTCCTTTAGTCCAACTAAATTATATAACCAAATTGTTCTATTACAAACTTTAGAAAGATTAAATTCACAGAAACTAGAAACAAAGTGAAAGCAGAAGCGAGAAACTCTCTTTCTGTAAGACTATTTTGCTTTATATAAGAGCAGCGGCTCAGACAATAAGTCCACAAGATACAACAATTTTTTTCGTATCTGAATTAGGTAATCTCCAAAATTCAGATTTCCGGCGGACCCGTTTGGTGCAGAAAACCGGACACGAAACAGGACAAGAAAAATATGAACTCTCAAAAACATCGTCGTTTCATTGACACATCAACCGAGCAAATTAAATGAAATAACATTTTTAATCTACGTCAGACTTTAGCTCGCCGGAGCTCAAAATTGTGGAAAAATCGGACGGAATGCAAAAGTCATGTATTTTGGCGGATTTTGAAAGGTGGTAGAAAAAATAAAAATTTGACCAAAGTTAGTGTATTTTGGTGACAATAATCCTACCAAAAAAAAAGAAAAGAAAAAAAAAAGAGAACAACTAAAAGAGTCAATTCACCATACCGAAAATGTCCCTCTTATCAGACTTTGAAAAAGAGACGCATTTTTCCAGAACTTCCGAATCTTTGGCTCTTAGCTCAGTACTGCATTCCTCAGTATTCATCCATCGCCCAATCCAGATTCGTGAATAGATTGATTTTACTATAGTCCGATTGGAATCGGTTGTTCTTGACGGATCGTGCCTCGGGATTAAGCAGATCTTTGTAAGGATTTTTTGTTTTTTTCTTCCCTCTCTAAGTGCTACTATCGTAACTGAAGTTCGTTTTCTGCGCCTTTTGTTTTCTTCAGGAACATCATGGTTTTGGTTGTGAGTTTGAAGGTTTCGATCAACTATGTTTAGCTTGGTTTTTTGGGAATGTCGATTTCTGATGCGTGGATTGCTAAATTCTCGTTAGTTTTTGGAAGAGGGGAGAAAATTTTTCACGATAAACTTATGTAACTTCAATTTCTTGTGATTTTTGCGGTGAAGTGCGTCCGGTGAACTGCGGACCCGAAATTCAAGACCCGAATTGGACCCGAACGGGTAAAATCCGCCGAGTACCCGGATCCACGGGTTTTTTTGCCATCCCTACCAAAAATCCCACTGGTCTCTCTCTCTCTCTCTCTCTTTCTTGCAATTTGATGGAAACAGTATGATCTCCCAGTCCCTGTGTGGATCCTAATACGTATGACAGTTCGGGTTAAACACATCGATTTTAGTTTTTTTGTTTCTCTTCATTTTTAGGGATTTTTTCATTTTTTTTAGGTTTTTAGGATTTTTATTTTTTTAGGGATTTTTTAGTTTTTCTAGTTTTTTCTCTCCAATTTTTTGGGTTCATTTCTTAGTATTTTAGTTAATTTAGTTTTTTAGAGTTTTTTTTTAACTTTCTGGTCTTTCTAATTCCAAAATTTTGTTCTAAGGGATCCATCTTGCTGATCAAGATCCGGAAAACTGTCTCACAGGAAACTTACTCGAGTATTAATTGTGTATTATTGTTTTCTTACCAACTGTGATATTACATTTCAAAATCTAGGTCAAATATTAACTCGTATGCATGTGTTTAAAACATAGATGCACCCCATCTCTGTGTATTTCACTGGGAAGAAGCTCCGATTACTGATGTCGTACTTCTATATGTGCGCCCATGCTGTCAACCTTTGCTAATTCCCACGAAAACAATTACCATGTCCGAAACTGAGAATTGATTGTCTTGGTATAAATGCTTTCATGTTGTAATCAAACTTAGCCTTTGAAACTTCATCCCAGTTATTCTGCATTGGTTTGTTATAACTAATAGAACTATTTTTCCATGTATTAGATTCCGACCCTCGACTGTGATGAAGTATCAAAAGCACCGAACTCATGCAGCCATAAGAAATAGAAGTAAATGGTGAAAGCACCATGCTAAGAATTATGACGATACATAGTTTTGAAGCCAGCCAGTAGACTGCAGTGAGAACACGATGAATCCAAGTAGTGGATGTAACAATGCGAACCACAATCCCGATTTGGCATCTAAACAGCGACTCCGTTGGACACATGAGCTTCATGAGCGATTTGTTGATGCTGTCGCACAACTCGGTGGGCCAGACAGTGAGCTCATTTTTTCACTTCTATTTAGTAGCATAAGTTCGATTCCCCCCAAATTCATTAAATAAATGAGATATTGGTATGTCATATTGTTGTGGGCCGGAGGTTATCTTGTGTTTTTTAGAATCAAAAATCAGAAATGATAGGTTATCTCGTGTTTTTTTAGAGGCCCGGAGGTTTCGGTTGGGAAAAAAAATCTAGTGATAGATTCAATTTTGCAAAATTTTTTGATATTGTACGGCCGTATAATACAGGAGCTACTCCTAAAGGTGTTCTCAGAGTTATGGGAGTGGAAGGTCTAACTATTTACCATGTAAAAAGCCACTTGCAGGTATGCACACATTAATGAAATCCCCTTCAGAATACTGTTATTTATGTTTGTACTGCGTCTTGTGCTGATTTTATTGGTCATCAACAGAAATACCGGCTGGCGAATTATCTTCCGGATTCTTCTTCTGATGGTGGGTTTCTTATTATAAATTTGCAGGGCTTTTTTTTTTTTTGGATGGGTGGGTGGGTGGGGGAATCTCCGTGATGGCTTGACCATTTTTTTTTTTTTACTTTACATTTTTGTCTTTATATTTAATTGGAAGGTAAAAAAGCTGAAAAGAAAGAACCCATGGACATGCTTGCAAATTTGGATGGTGTATCGTAAGTGATTCCTTTCTTATTTTTTGTCATTCATTAGAATGAGGGGTTATACATATCTTCATTTGTGGCCCTTTTTGTTTAATCTATCAATTCACCCTAATTGGCTAATAGCCTCATACCCCAATGCTTTGTAATAAAACATGAAGACTGCCACCTGCGTCAGGCCGTCCGACTGTCCGACATTTTTACTTTATAGTATTAGAAATGATAATTTTCAGTCTAAAAAATGATTGCGTTTTGCAAATTATCATTGCTAATACCGAAACGTATCATTTTTTACTCTTAAAAGTTTAAAAAGTACAGATGAATACAACATGGGGCCTTGATACAAGAATGTTCTTTATGCTTGCTTATAGTGGAATGCAAATAACCGAGGCCCTCAAGCTGCAGATGGAGGTCCAAAAGCGATTGCATGAGCAATTGGAGGTATAGCAGCTCCCCCAAAAAAAAAAAACTGCCTTTAAAAAAAAAAATTCAAAATCTCTGCGGCCATGTAGCCATATTTTACTAGAATTATATATCTCATGAAAACTACGAATGAATCACTTACAGGTGCAAAGGCAACTGCAGTTGCGGATAGAAGCTCAAGGGAAGTATTTGAAAAAGATAATTGAAGAACAGCAACGCCTCCGCGGCGTTCTAGCCGAAGCACCCCCACCTGAAAAAAACGATATTACTCCTGAATCTGACAATAGATCCGACCCTGCAACTCCTGCTGCGACATCCGAGCTGCCTTTTCCGGACGAGTCCGCGGGAGAACGGCCCCCACCCAAGAGTCTGTCGACCTTCGAATCTCTCTCCTCCCACCATGGGTCGCTAACCCCTGATTCCGATAGCCGCCGTGTGGCCTCATCGCCGGACGAGAGACCAGAGAAAAAGCTACGTGTGAGAAGTGATATAGATTTTTTTTAATTCAGAAAAGGAGTTTGATTTTTCCATCAGGGTAGTATGTTTGCAGGGAAAAATGAATCGGAAAGATTCTCTGGTCGCGGCATGTGAAAAATGTCAAAACCGTTTGTGGGTTCGTGTTGATTGTATTTTGGCGCCCTAAATCCACCTTGATTAGGCCAAGAAACTCTCATAAGCTAATGACAATTAGGTTCAGAAGATTTTTTTATCAAGGATTCACATGAAGCTTCTGTCCTCCGTTCCACAATGTATATGATGATTTTACGATATCAACCATTCAGACTTGTAATGTGATATGACCACAACAACTATCTAAATGATATTCTCTAGGGTTGGGATTTTTACCCGAAGAACCGAATTTTAATAAGAATCGAACCGAAAATTTCGGTTCCGGTTCCGGTTTTTTTATTATTAACCGGTTCCGATTCTTAATTCGGTTCCTTTTTAATAATTCGGTTTCGGCTCCGGTTCCTGTTTTATAATGTTAGGAAAAAACGGTTTGGAACCGGTTCTATATATATTATATGTATAATAATAAAAATAATATTATATATAAATTTTTACATAATATAGGTATTAAATAAAGCAAAATAAATGTATTTTGTTCAAAATATTACACATTAAATTCGGTTTCTACTGAAAGTTTTTTTTTTTTACAAAATTCGGTTTTTTTGCACAATTAGGTTCCTAAAAGAACCGAAAAAACGGTTTTTTACACATTAAATTCGGTTCCGGTTCCTAATTCGGTTCCTGAAGAAAAAATCAGTTTTTTCGGTTTCTGTGAAAAAAGTGGTCAGAAATCGAACCGGTTTATGTATTTAAAAATCGGTTCCGGTTCTTTAATTTTTTACGAAGAACCGAACCGATCCCAGCCCTAATATTTTCCATGCAGATAGAGAAACTTGTGATAACAGTTTTGGAACTTTATCTCATCTTTCCTACGTATGAAGGTTGAGATAGAAAGAGATAGGAAGAGTAGTACATGAATTTATTGTTAACTAATTTTCTGATTCGTCTGAGAGCAACAGGATCTGAGGAAAGAACTATACAGACTATCAGTATCATGAAACAGGTTACATCTCTAACGAATCTTCAAATAATTATGTTATCTATGGGACAACATTGAAGTTTCTACAGCTAGGTAGGACGGAGTGCCCGGTCCAGGGAGTTTGGATGCCCGAGCCGAAACCTTTTTATTTTCTTGCTCCAATTTTGTAAAAGTAATTTTTTTATTTGACGAGAACATAAATATTAACTGAGTATAACATGACGTAATCAGTAAATAATACAGAATAGGAATAGCATACCTACACAATTTTCATCTGTCCCTGAAATTTTATTTTTGTTTTCATGCTCCTAGCTGCCCGAGCCGTCCGGCTATTTTAGCTTATGCCAAGGCGGCCACGTGTGGGACGATTGATAGGTCTTGAATGTCGTCATGCATGATAGGAGGGCAGGCAAGCGGACTTGATAACTAGGGAGATATGTTTGGTCACCGTCTTAAACAAACCTAGAGATCTGTATCTGGCTTTACAATGCCATGCAACTTCCAACCACCAAATCCCGCCAACAAGAATGCCTGAAATTGAAATGAAGTGATCTTTGATGAAGACGCAAAAGAAGGATGACACGACTTATTTTACACTAAATATAATGTTCAAGGCACTAATTTGCTTCCAGAATTTACTCTTAGAATTGATTATAGACTTCGTGCATGAAATCAAGAGAACAATCTTAAAAATCCCAGACAGAAATTTGCGGTATCAGTTGAGGAATGCTACTTCGGACCAACAGAGATATTCCCACAATAATCATACATGTACAGCAGTGTTCTCCAACATTATTGTACAACTACACAAAACGACGTCGTTTTGGTTTCTTCTTCTTCTTTTTTCTCTCTTTTCCACACAAAACTCAAAACGACGTCGTTTTTGGGTGTCATAAAACAGTGTTTCAAATATCAAGATATTCCCGCTTATCAACAACATTAACACATAATATTGGAGGACAAGCTCAATACTCACACACGGACACGAACACAGGAAGAACATCAAGTCTTAAAACGTTATATTCTACATAATTGTCTTAAATATTACTCCCTCCACTTTTAAATAGATGTCACTTTGGCTTTGTGCACACAAATTAAGAAAATTCTTTTATGCCAACATTTGCCCCTAATAAATGATATTTTGTAATTAATGAAGAGTGAGAAGATGAATTTTGAGGTAAATTAATTAGGGGTAACAATGGAATAAAGAGAAGAATAAAGCTAAAGTGACATCTATTCTGAAAAAGTTACAAAAGTATAAAATGACATCTATTTAAAAGTGGAGGGAGTACAAAGTATGCAGGACCTCTTCCCATGATTTCCCAGTTGCTTCCAGCAAAGCAGCATTGCAAGTCTTTAGTTCTATATGGGCACCGGAGAACATGGAGGCTGCCTCCTCCCATCCTTTATTGTGCCCCATACACCTGCACAAAATTATTTGGGGATCAAGTACAAAGCCAACACTTTCCATGAAGTCGTCACTTTCGAGTTTCGTGGAAATACCAAGAAAATGATACCCCAGGGAAGCTTTGGATAAACAAAATGTAAATCATTTCGCAAATTCTAATCGCCCCACATCTCGTTTCTCTTGAACGAAACAAAACTATATGTTTCCTTTCTTTTTCTTAATTAACTAACTTAATCATTACTGTCCACCTACAAGTTAACTTACCATCATTAGATTGTTAACAGGTCGAACCGAGTCAGGTAATACTATATCCGGTGCGGCTCGGTTGAGTTTTGAGTCGGGTAGCGGACTGGCCCGCTAAGGAGCCGGGTCGCAAGTCAGTACCGGGACCGGCTCATTAAAGAATCGGGCGGTCCATCGGACCGGGTATTCCAGTCGGGCCGCTGGATGGGTTTGTTCAGGCTAGACTATTAATATTGGATCAAGTCCAAGTAAGAAATGGGCGGGTATTTACCGGACGGACCGGGTATACCCAGTTTCACTATCGGGTAGCAAGTCAGGACCGGGACCTGCTTATTGAGGAGTCGGGTGGACCAACAAACCGGGTATGTGATCCGGGCCGCCGGGCACGTACCGGGTAGCTTGCCTCATCACAGCAGTAACCATCATCCACAATTATTGATTTTCGAATCAAAATTATTATATGTTTTCTGGAAACAACAGAGAGCAACATGTGTCAAGATCCCATTATATACTTGCTCTAAATATCTTACTCACGAAATGGAATGCAGATGAAGCTGAGAGAATCAGGAGAACTCACATAATCGTAAGGATTTGATTCCTTGAGTATTTACAGATAGACTGTTCAAGGTGCTGTGCCGTTTGCCCATCCATGGCTGCAACCGAGTAAAAGCTTGAAAGAAAATGAACCTCGGCTTCCAAGAAAGCTCGTACTTGCTCCTGCATAATTTTCAATGTTTCCCGTGTTCTCTGTGCATCACTACAGCAACGCATACGAGCTGAATTACATAATTAAAATCATGATTTCATTCTATTAACTCAATTACAATAAAAATTAAGAGGCCAACTCCCACCTGGATAATATAAGTTCAGGAATCCAGCCCAACAGCTCAAGTTTCTGCGAGAGCTTGACAGCATCAGCTCGTCCTGATTTACTCAAAGTCCGATCATGATCTGTTTTTTTTTTAAATAAAAATAAATACGGAATTATCTGTAATTATCTCATTGCTAATGTTCAATTAATTTTACTTTTAAAGTATAATGTTTAAATAAAGCTCCAGTTTTCTCCAAATTTAGAGTTTAATAGAACCCTAAATCCTCGCAGGTATATCAACATCAACGGTCAACAAACATAAACAGGTGCCTTTTCAAGTAAAAAAAAAAATGACCAAATATGAGTACCTTTGAGGGTACGGTTTTCCCAGGAGCTCTTGGCGTGGCGGAGTAATATAAGGCGGCGAGCGGTGGATTCAGGTGGAGTCTCCGTGGAGGCCTGATCATCCACCGCCTCGATTACTAGTGAATTCCTGATAGAAATCGAAGATTTCTTGCCAGATCGAGCCGTCGAGAAGCCGGGCAATTCTAATGCGACGGTGTTAAAGGCTGGAATCAACGAGGCGGCGCTCATGGCGGACAAATTTGCAGCAATTTCGATCGAACAGGGATAAATTTGGGGGTTTATTGTCTGTAAATTACAGACGTTTTTACACTTTCGGGAATTGGCCCCGTTTTAATAGGTTACGCTTTAAAAACCCAAATCTTTTGATTTATCACCGATTTATCTCTTGGGTCGAATTTCCCCAATTTAAAATCTACGTGGCAATGACCGTTGCCACGCTGGACACGCCGGGAGGGGAGAGCATACGGCGTCGTTTTAACTTAACCCAAACCAACTCAGAAACGACGTTGTTTCTTCCTAACTTAACCCAAACCAAAATCGCGATATGTTCAGTAATTTTTAGGGTTCGTGCGAAGTAAGTTTCTCAGACGTTGGTGATGGAGAAGGGCAGCGGCAGCGGAAGCCCGAACATTGACTCCGACACCGAAGACAGGTATTTCTCTTAGCTTGCTGCTTTGATTGTTCGATTGCATTTTGGGTTTTGAGTTTTGGGTTTAGGGTTTAATAATGTGATTGTATTTTGATTGTTCGATTTATTTTGGGTTTATTGCAGAGAATCATTTACTCTTTTTATTCACCATGGGGCTATCTTGCTAAGCATTTGGGTTTAGATACTTATCATAGGGGTTTTGTGGGACACTATATGATGTGGATCAGAGCTCATTCAATCTTTCCAGACTGCATTTTCTGATTAGAGCATTTGGTTATGCTTCTTGGGATGATATTTGGTATAGAATTCCTAGGACACACTCATTCAGGCCAATTAAATGGGATGTCCAGGTTAAACAGATGATGGATCTTCTACCCACATTTAACATTTCAGTTGTGCATGTAAATGTGGGAGGGTGTGTGGATGATGGATCTGGGAGACTTCAAACTCACCAGCATTACAAAAATACAATGGGTAGGATTGATTTGAATGGTTATGATGATGTGGATAAGATGCAGGTTAATGAGAGAGAGCCCGAGGTTAATGAGGGAGAGCCTGAGTTTATTGAGAGAGAGCCTGAGCCTGTAGTTGATTTAGGTGGCATAGATAGGGCTGATGCTGATGGGGTAGTGAGTCAGTTGGAAAATAATGTGGTAGAACATGATGTACACTGGGGACATGAGTCAGAGAATGAAGATAATGGAGATGATGGGGATGATGAATTTGGGAGTGATCATAGTGATGAGGAATACATTCAGGCTAGGAAAAATCTTAGGGAGTCTATGCAAGAGGAAGTGAATAGAATTTTAAGTGAAGAGTTGCCACCAGACCTTGATCATGAGCCCCTAGAGCAGTATGTAGAAGGTGATGCAGATTTCTACTCTGAAGATTCTGATGAAGATGATGGTATGGGAATATTTACAAGGCCGAAGGTGGTATATGATCCAAGATGTGATCATAAATCTTTGAAGTTGGTGATTGGGATGAGATTTCAAGATGGTTGGGAATGTAGGAGAGCTTTGACAACTTATTCAATAGAAAATGGCAACTTTATACAGTTTAGGAAAGTGCAAAAAAATTCCTGCTATGCTAAGTGTTCCAGAGTGGGTTGTCCATGGAAAGTCTATGCCAGTTATAGGTCCAAGAATCACACATTCTGCTTGAAGACATACAAGGGTGACCACAATTGTGCAAGGCATATGAGCAACAAACTTCTGACAGCTAAATGGATTGCAATGCAATGTGTTAATGTATTCATAAGTAGGCCTAACTACACGGTTCATGATCTGAGGATTGATGTGAATGATAGATATGGGTATGATATACCAAAAGATAGGTTGTACAATGCAAAAGCTATTGCAGAAGATTGGATAAGGGGTTCAGTTGTTCACCATTATGGGTTGATTATGAGGTATATAGCTGAGCTGAGGAGAGTGGACAGAGAGGGTAGGTTTGAACTGTTATTGGATGATGATTGTGTGTTTAAGGCTTTGTATCTGGGGTTTAGTTCATTGATGCAAGGATTCAGAAGGAGTTGCAGACCAGTAATTGGTCTTGATGGATGTCATCTAAAAACATTCCTAGGTGGTATTTTATTGTATGCAGTGGCCAAGGATGAGAATGACCAGATGTTTCCCATAGATTGGGCAGTTGTGGAGGTGGAGAATTAAGATTGTTGGGGGTGGTTCATGAAGTGTTTGATTACAGATCTTGATATTACAGATGGTGGCAGTGGATACACATTCATAAGTGATCAACAAAAGGTATGTTTCTTAAGCTTTAATTTCCTTTTACTTTTAACTTACAACTTCTGATTTTTGATTACTTTGATTACATTTCAGGGATTAGAAAATGCAGTGAAAGCACTTGTCCCATATGCAGAGCACATGAATTGTGCAAGGCATGTTTAGATGAACTGGAAGAAGCACAACCCTGGTCAAACTCTCAAGAACCTGTTCACAGCAGCTGTGCTTGCAACTAATCCAGGTGAGTACAAGGTGGCTTTGGAAAACCTGAAGAAAGAAAGTGTTGCTGCCTACCAAGACTTTATCAACAGAGACACACATAGGTTTTGTAAGGCTTTCTTTTCCACATCTTGTAAGAGTGATGACTATACAAACAATATTTCTGAGACTTTCAATGGATACATATTAGCTGCAAGAGGAAAACATGTGATACACATGTGTGAGGAGATTAGGTCTAATTTAATGTCTAGGCAAGTCAAACTGAAGGAAGATATGAGTAGAGTGAATGGTAGGTTGTGTCCTAACATTACGAAAAAACTTGAAGAATACAGAGTTGAGACTGAAAATTGCAGGGCAAAGCCTGCTCTAGATGATAAATATGAAGTGTATCATGGTGCAAAGCAATATTCTGTATCGTTGCCAACCAAATCATGCACCTGTAGAGGTTGGGATCTTACTGGTATTTCTTGTGTGCATGGAGTAGCTACATACAATTACAATGGTTTGGATGCTGCAGATTATGTGTCAGAATATTATACTGTGGAGAAGTATTTAAGGGCATATGAGCAAGGGTTGGAACCTGTGAATGGTGAAAGCATGTGGCCAACAGTTGAGGGATTCACAGTCAAACCTCCAAGAATTAGGCCACTCCCTGGTAGGCCTAAGAAGAAAAGAATTAGATCTGCTAATGAGGATGCTCCCAATAGGAGAAATCCTACCAAGATGAGTCATAAGGGGATGAAGATGCATTGCACAAACTGTGGAGACTCAAAACACAATAGCAGAACTTGTAGAAATACAACAGTGGCAAGGCCTGAACAGCCAAAGGTATGACTTGTATTGCTTGATTTTAGATGAATTTTACCTCTTACTAATACACTTGCATTGCTTTGATTGTTGTTTAGCGCAAGAGAGGGAGACCTGCAAAGGAAAAAACACCTGCAAATGAGGCTGAACCATCCATAAATTCAAGTGCAAGTACAGCAGGTGGAAGGGGCAGAGGTGGTGGCCTAGCTGGAAGAGGCATATATGTGGCTAGAGGGAGAGGTGGGGCAGGAAGGGGAGGAGCAAGGAGAGGGAGAAACAATGAGAGGGAGAGGAGGAGTTGGAATAGTTCCCTTTGGTTCTGCTGCACATGTAGAAGCAGAAAGGAACTTTGCATCTAGAGGGTTTGGTGTTTTTGTTGGTGAGACATGCAATATCTACCATGGGGGAAGAATCTTACACACCTCTTCCTCAACTACCATGCAAGCAGGGCCTTCAACTCAAGAGAGCAGGGCCCATCCTCCCTTTTAGACACTATGCTTTGTAGTTCTACTTTATTTTGAGAGGACTTTGTAGTTCAAACAATCTAATTTTTGGAATTGAATGTTGTGTTATCCAAATTGAATGGTTATTGAATTGAGTGCAGTGTTTTAGTTGTTGCATTGATTATTTTTTTGGTTACTTTGATGTTCTTTGGAGTTGATTCCATTATTGAGAATTCAAACATACAAAAATTTCCACAATTGCAACATTGTCATTTGATTAATACTTCCAAAATACTACATAGCTACTAAGATCCAAACCATGTCAATACAGACTAACATGAATACATACTAACATACATACTACAACTATTTCAACTGAGATCTACTAACATACATACTAACATCAACACATCAGCTAAGTCATCCAAATAACTACAACAAAGACCAATCCTAATATCATGTACAATAAGCCAATTTCCCATTGCAAATTGTTGTTCACATGGATTTGTTCATTTGTGAAGCGGCGAAGCTCTTCATTATCTGCAAGGTATGCTTGACACTCCATCATCAACTGCTCATAATCATCATTAAATCTCTCATGCTTTTCCTCCATTAATCTGCAATATTGAACCAGCTCTGCAATCTCAGCACACTTGGCTTCAAAATCCATCATCAACTTCTGAAACTCAACTACCATTCTCTCATGCTCATCTTCCAGCAATTTATAATTTCTGAGTTGCTCTAGAAGAATTTCACCTTCTGCACATTTGGCTTCAAGTTCATTCTTCAACTCCTCAAAATCGAGCATTAATCTGTCATACTGCTCTTCCCTATCTCCATAATAATTGAACTCATTCATAGCAGCTCGACGAAGGTCTTCATTCTCTGCACATTTGACTTCATATTCTGTCATCAAATTCTCATACATAGCAGCAAGTTGCTCATACTCAATCATCTCTGACCCCAATTGCGTTGCTTGATATCTCTGCTCTTTACTAACTTCTCCTTCGCACGAACCCCATTCGGTGTCAGAGTCAATGTTCGAACCACTGAAACCTCACGCCACGCCCTTCTCCATTGCCAACTTCGCACGAACCCTGAAAATTACTTCGATAGATTTGCCTTTCCCACAACAACTCACCAAAATCTACAGAGGATTTTGCCGTTCTCGATGAATTTACTTCGATGGATTTTGCCCTAAAAATTACTGAACATATCGCGATTTTCGCGATTTTGGTGGAATATGTTAGGAAGAAACGACGTCATTCTGAGTTTGTTTGGGTTAAGTTAAAACAACGTCGTATGCTCTCCTCTTCCGACGTGTCCAGCGTGGCAACGGTCATTGCCACGTAGATTTTAAATTGGGGAAATTCGACCGGAGAGGCAAATCGGCGATAAATCAAAAGGTTTGGGTTTTTAAAGCGTAACCTATTAAAACGGGGGCAATTTCCGAAATTGTAAAAACGTCTGTAATTTACAGACAATAAACCCTAAATTTGGCGGCGGACCTTGTTCCCACCATTTTTTTGGGTAGTTTTCAGTTGTGCGATTTTGAAGTCGTGCGCTGTTCTACAGAAGCGACTTTGCGTCGAAAAAACGTTTTTAACTTTTGATTGAAACAAAATATGGGTAGTTTTATGTTGTTCGATTTTAAAGTCGCGCAAGCGACTTTGCGTCGAAAAAAACATTTTAACTTTTGATTGAAACAAAATATCATGTCATAATTTTGGGTAGTTTTCCGTTAGTTCGGTTTTGAAATCGCGCTGTTCTAAAGAAACGACTTTGCGTCGAAAAAACACGTTTTAACTTTTGATTGAAATAAAATATCATGTCATCTGTTTCGATTTATACTTCAATTTGATCGAAGCTCGTTTAAACTCATTTCAGTTAGTATCTTTTGGAATGAGCAAATCCATTAAAATTAGATGACATGTATTCTAAATCGTCGAAGAATTATTTGATATATTTTTTTTGACTAAAACTGATAGCAAATAAATGTGTCATAATTTTTTGAACAATCTAGGATATGTTATGAGGGAAAAGGATAAAATACATTTTTCCGGAATGAAAAAAAAAGGCTCTTTATATATTTACACAATATTTATAAATTAATTAAATAATGAATTACATAACGTATCCTTATTGTTTGGTCCAATTATATTTTAGTAACCACAATTTGAACAATTACATTTATATCTAAATCTCACATCGAGCGGTGACTTTTGGACGAATTTATAATTGTTCAAATTATTTGTTAATGTAAATGCTTGTTTGAACAATTCCATCAACACCCCAATTTCACATTCGATGTTGACTTTTGGATTAATTTGTAATAATTCATACGCTACTACTCTGATTTGGAGTCATTTAGCAGGGGTGAAATATGTAAATATCCCTTAACCATACAAATCTAATATATAACTAAACTAATTATAACACTGAAGCATTAGGTATTTGTAATTAATAGTTTAGTTATCTGAAATAATATATTTGAATACCCAATTATTCGACACTTACTGCTTTAATATGTATTACATTTAGATAATTGCAAGTGTCAATTTGACTACTGAGATACTGTATTTAGATATCAATTCAAGTCATTTTTCTCCTAATTATTCTGATATTTTTGTAATATTTTTATAAAATATTGTAGATGATGTAATTTAACCAAAGAAAAAACATTTTCAATATTTTTGTATATATATATGGATGGAAATAGTCCGTGCTTGAGCAAAGCTTCTATTTAATTTATATCATGTCGCTACACATATAATTTTCCTTATATTGGAATGTAAAATATGTTGAGCACAATGGACTGTTTTATGATTGATCTGTCTGATATTGTATTTTGGTGCTTTAGATGCTTGTTTGTCAGTTTCGTATGTTTCGATTGATACATAAGTCACAATTAAATAGTAAAACATAAATGTTTATAAGATGACACAAAATATAGGAAAAAATAATAGACAAATTATCGTCATATTCTTCCCAAAAGAGTCAGTGCATTTTTTTTTTCTTTTTTGAACGGCGAACTTCAACTTAGACCCAACCACCTGCAAGACGCAGGCTCTAACCACCACTTTTCCTATAGTTGTTTGTATTCACCAAAAGTCCACTTAACTCAGTTGGGGTCAACAACACTTCTACATATTCCATAATAAATATTATTATTCTTTTCAAAACTATAGTTATTCACAAATTGAATGGTTTTTCTTCGGAATATTTTCAATAATTTTTCGACAATCGTTTTTGTTTTTTGGAATTTCTTCTAAAAGATAGAACAATTAATTTTTAAGATATTTGAATAAAACTAGGTTGCATTATTTAGGAGGAGATAAGTTGGGATATATTACTAAATAAATTATGTTATATTTAAGGAGCAACACAATATTAATAAGTGATGATATTAAATATATACGAATAAAATCTTAATATTATTATACAATTATCAATTCTACTAATTTTTAGAGATATATTCCTAAAATATAACTTTTTGTAATAATAGCACAGAACTTAAAAAATGATTATAAATATTTATAAATATGATTGAATAATTAATTTAGTTATCTTAAAACTCAGACATTCAAAATTATGTGAAAAAATAAAAAATTACTAGATTATTTATTGCAGCAATAAATAATTTTATGAGAGAGTATTAATATTGGTGCCATATTATTTATTGGGATCTCTCTTTTTTAGTACTACAACATAAAACTAACAAGTTATATGTATCCCCATTCATAAAACTATTGATACCAAAATGTGTTAAAAGACATTATTACCCTTAAAATCTACTACTAAAAGATAAAAAACATAAAAAATAGAAAATTATTAAAAGCAAACAACAATAATCTAAACGGTCCCACGACTCAATATTTCTCTCTCTTGCAAAAAAAACTCTCTCGCTGTATCTCTCGTGAAACCGAAACCCCCCCGTCGTGAAACCCTTTCGCCGGCCAGAAAATGTCGGGAGGGGATCTGGTGCAGTACAGTACCATGCTGTGCTGCACCCCACCATTGGATCACACACACGTGTGTGTGCTTGTATAATCCGACGGCGGATCTGGTGCACAGCATGGTGCCGTACTGCACCAGATCCGAACCCGAAAATGTCGAACTCCGACTACGACAGAGAATCTGAAGACGCGAGGAGTTCCTCGCACGCTAGTGACACTCCATCTGAAGTAGACCCGGCAATTTACCACACGATACGAAAACACGACACGAAAACGACATGACATGAAAATACACGAACACGAAAGTACACGACCGAGATTTAGTGTCGGGTTTGTGTTTACCCTTTGGGTACACGACACGACACGAGGTACACGAAATAAATAAATAAATAAATATAATATTTTAGATAATTTAACAAAAATATATATATATATATATTATGAATTCTGTTTATACTAAACTTTAAAATTTGAAAATATAATGTGAACTTTCATAAATTTCGTATAAACATTCGTGTTTTCATTGTCATTCGTTTCATTTCGTCTACTAAAACCTATAAAAATAAAATTATAATATTAAATTATTATTTTTTATAATATTTTAATATTTATTTTATATTATCTGCTTGACACGAAAACACGACACGAAATGACACGAATTTGCGCGGTACACGACACGACATGACACAGATTCATTTAGTGTCGTGTATGGGTTTGGATTTTTGGTACATGAAACACGAAAGTACGCGACACGAAAATACACGACACGAACGAATTGCCAGGTCTAATCTGAAGAGGAATTCGTCAATGAGCCGCCGGTTAGTGTATTTTTATTCGCATACGATCGTGCCACGACGGTTGTTCATCATCTCACGATGATGCTGAAGAAGATGACACCATCGTGTGCACGATGGTCTTTCGTGGGCACGATGGTTTAAACACGACGATCGTCGATCGTGTGAGCCGTCGTGGGCAAGAAGACCAACTGCTTCTGGTGTAACATCCTAATCTTAATTTATAGTTAAATCTTGAAACATGTATAATTTTTTTTATAACTTTTATTATCTTAATTTAAAATTTTTATTTAAATAAAATAATAACGTGCGGAAGCTATATAATAATATAATATCACATAAATATCATTTAGAAAAAGAACTATATTTTTTTTTTACAAAAATTTCAATGTAAACTTTAGTGATTAAATAAATGTAAGGAATTAACGAAAACTCCAATTTAAAATACAACCAAAATATTAAGTACATAATTTATACTACGTCTAATTACGTAAAATTATACCAAACATTCATCATTTATAGAAAATAAGACAATTGTTAACGTTCGCAAAATATTCAAATTATAAATTGAAAAATTCTTCGTAAATTAAAATATAATTAATAATATTAAGAGTTGATGCTTATATAGATACCATCTTCCACCAGTATCACGCTCGCTTCTTTAACCTGAAAACATTTTATAAAAATTCGGGGTAAGCTTGAGCTTAGTGAGGTTATATATGTCACATATGAATATATCACGAATAATTGAACACATAAATATTTCTATTCTGTTTTTACGTGTATTTCTACACGGAGTACTCGAAGCCCGGAGGCGATCTGAGCCCGAAGGCTAAATATTCTGTGTAGTGGAAGTACACTTTTTCTGTTCTGTCTGTATGACATGATAAATCACATCATAATTTATAATATATGCCAAATAACAGATAATATACATACGAGACATGTAATTTCGTAGAAAATAAGTGAAAATAAAACCCCACCTCAATTGATGTAGCGCGTGACTAAGTGTGGATGCTCGACTCGGAAATCTTAGGCCCGAAAGTTCTCGTCGTTATCTACAATAAAATAATTTAATATTATTATTAATGTATGAAAATATATAATAACACAAACTAAATTAAAATATTTGAATTTGATTTAAAAAGATGTAATTTGATTAGAAATTGAGCAGGGGTAAAATCAAAAGATAAAAAAATTAAGGGGTTAAGTTGAAATTTGAATGAAAGTTATTGGATATAAAATCCAACCCTAGGTCATTCTTATCTCACGCCGCTTCCTCTCTCTTCTATCCTCTCTTCTTCTGCCCTTCTCCCTCTCCCTCAATCTTTCGTTTTTTTTTTTTTTTATCTTTCCTGCTCTTCTATTCTCTCAAAAAAACTCACACACACACACTCGGCTCCTGCAGCGAGCAGTCAGACCCGCAGAAAATATAAGGGCTTCGGCCCTGGTCATCCGGCCCGCGGGCGATGGTGGTGGTCGCGAATGGAGCGACGAAGAGGCGGGTGGTGGCTGGATTTTTTTCTGGGCTAGAGATGGGTTCCCGTCTATTCGGATTTCAAGCCTCAGCTCGAACCCGGAGCACAGTCGGTTGGACGGTTTTTGTTTTCAGGCGATGGATTTTTTTTATATTCGGGTGAAGATGATGATGGGATAATGTTTTGGCAGAGGATTCAGGGCGAAGAACTATTGTTCTCTTATTTTATTAAAAAAAATGTTTGAACGTTGATAGAAAACTGAACGAAAAAAAAATTGCTGAATAAAGGATAATTGTTACTTTCTTCACTGGGAAAGATTTGATTTGCAGAAGAGAGGAGAATTGTGTGTTATATATTGTCAGGAGAAGAATTACAAAAGGCACAAATTAATTATACCTTAACTTGGATAATAATTGGGTGATGAATGCTGTGAATTAATTTGTCTTTAAGAATGAAAATTAAGATGGAGAGGAAATGATCCGTTTCTAATCAGAAGGGAGAAGAGAGGTGAAAACTGAAAGGACAAATAGTGGTGGGTTGGGCCAGATGAATGATAATTGGGCTCAGATTGGTTATAAAGTTTCAAACATTATGAGCTTTACCTTAATATAAAATTAAATGTATAAATAATTTAGTAATAACATTTATAATAATATTAATGATAATGTTAATAATATATTAATACTAATAATGATATTAATACTATCAATAATATTAATAATAATATGCGGATATTACATCTGCCTTGCACACGATCGATGCCCGCCGTGTGAGCCGTCGTGTTGCACACGATGGTCTTCACACGACGGGCATCGATCGTGTGTATGCCATCGTGTGCAAGCAGTGTCATTTTTTTCGTTCTCTTAAGCATTCTATCATATTCTTATGATTTGTATGTCTATATTGCAGACTGGTTGCATATGGAAGAGACCTACAATTGCGCTTTGTTACACGACAAGTGAATCTTTACATACGGGAGGCGGTATTTAAAGAGATCATTGAGACACTAAGAAGTATGGGCCGCAATTATGCAGTTGGTGATCGAGCTATCGAGAGCTTGACCGAGAGGGTCCTGGGGCGTTTGATTAAAGGTTAGGAGAAATGGGTGTACAAATACTGCCCTACATCACTTGATTGCCCGTCAGTTGGAGGGTGATCAAATCCCCCCAGATAAGTCGTGGTTCTAGGTTTGCGGGAGGACCATTCGTTTTACAGCCCGTGATTTTGCCATGATCACTGGACTGCATTTTGGATACTCTACCTTCCATCCACATGACGACCATCTCTTTCGGTCTGACGGTATTTTCCACAAAATACTCCATGGCAAAAATATTAAGGTTAGTGTTCTGTGGAAGAGGTTCAATGCTCGATATTTTGGTAGAGACACAAGAGATCATGTGAAGGTTGCCAATTTGCTTATATACTACTACTTTATCCTATGTCGTGATGACATGATGGTCGAGACATGGGCATGGGCATTAGTTGAGGATTTCGAGCAGTGGGATATGTTTCCTTGGGGTTCTTATGCCTTTGGGGTTTTGTCTTACTACATAGGCAATGTTGCCATGAAGGAGGGACATGAACATAAGTGTAACGCCCCCAAAACCCATTGGGTTATTACAATGCCGTGGACCCCACACCAGGAGATCCACCAGGCGAACACGACTAAAACACATCAAACTGACCAAAAGGGGAAATCACAGTCCCTACTATGATATCCGACATAATATTCCGATATGGAATTTCAACGACAAAGATGGGCCTACATGGCCAAAATAAAAATACAACAACATCACGAGCCTTGCTCGGATAATACAAAATGACATCAACTAACGAAACTGGAGTACTCCAAACTGTCTGACCGACATGAACGCCGAAACAACTCGGACTAGTATCGCTCGAATGCCTCGCCGCCATCGTCATGCCCCTATGTCTCAACTCTCTCCTCGCCAGCACCTAAAACATGAAAACATGATATGCATCCAAAGGCATAATAAATGGTACAACAATGGTAATACGAGATGCTCACAAACCAAGGTAAGAACCGAGCAATCGTGAAACACTATGCCCACGGCATACGATCAGTATCTGCTCAACAGGTTAGAACACAAGTGGCCAATGGCGAATCATCAATATAGAACACAACAATGAATTACCCGAAGGTAAACCAAACCAAAGCTGAAATAAATACAAATGACAATGCCCAAAGGCTCAAACAGAAATACCAAAACATCACAATAGCCTGAAATCCACTTAGCCGAAGCTGCCAAAATATCACAATGGCCTAAAATCCACTCAGCCGAAGCTGCCAATCATCACAATGACCCGAAGCCAAACAGCCCGAAGCTGTATCAAATGAGGGCCGAAGCCACGGCACAAAGCCGTATCGCAATGAGGGCCGAAGCCACGGCACGAAGCCGTATCGCAATGAGGGCCGAAGCCACGGCACGAAGCCGTATCCCAATGAGGGCTGAAGCCACGGCACGAACCCATATCACAATGAGATCATCCAATGACCGTGACTAGGGCTGTTAGCGGTCCGAGTGAACCCGAAACCCGGTCAAGAATCGGACCGAAAAACCCGGGACCGAAACTCACCCGACAATTAACGAGTTCGGATTCGAGTTCTAAACATTGAACCGAAACCGATAAGACCCGGACCGAGAAAACCAGAAAAAGACCCGGTAAAATATATATATACACACACACACACACACCAAACAAGGCTTAAGGCCTTTGGTATATAAATTTTTTATTACTTGTTATTATATTTATTAATTATAGTAATAAAAAAATTAATTAATAACTTGATAATAATAGATCTAATTAATACAAAATAATTAATAATAATATAATATAATATAGATCTAATTAATACAAAATAATTAATAACAAAATAATTAATAACAAAATAATTCCCTTGTTTAAAACCATCAGGGAATTGGGATTTTTTTCTCATCCCACATTGCTTGGAGCAACAAATCTAGCTCCCATCCACACCTATAAATAGGTGCTCACCCTTTCATTTTTTAACACATCAAACCTTAAGCCATCAATGGTGGTTCAAGCCCATTGGCTTGAGCCTTGCCTTGCGGCTTTGGGTTCATAACGAGTTCTTTTTTTGGTTCCTTGTGGTTTGAGTCTTCCAGCTTGAACCCGATGGTCTAAGCTTTATTGGCTTGAACTTGAGCATGGCTTGAACCTTGGTTCACCTTGAGTTCCATCACCATTTTGCTTAAGGTTTCATCCCACATTGGTGGAATAAACCATCTAAAAGCCTTGGTATCAACTATAAATATGCCTCCTCCCTTCCACTACTCTCTCACTTCTGGATTCGGGTTTCCGGGTTCCGGATTCGGGTTTCGGATTCGGGTTTCGGATTCGGACCGGGTCTACCAGGTACCTATTTCGGACCGGTTCCGGATCTTAAATATGACCCGGTTTTCTTACCGGTCCGGACCGGGTCTATCCGGTACTTTACCGGACCGGTTCCGGGTCTGTCAAAAACCGGGCCGGACCGGTCCGATAACAGCCCTAACCGTGACCTGCTGAATTACAGGTGCTGGGACCGACCGCGAAGGTTCAAGCCCCAGACTTACCCATAATGAGATCACCCAGTGACCGTGACCTACTGAACTGTAGGTGTTGGGAAACAGACCGCGAAGGTTCAAGCCCCAAACTTACCCGTCGAGCACTAGCCGAGACTAGCCTCCAAAACACAATTAATCTCAAACAGCAACGATCCCAAGATTACCGAATCCACAAGAATAATAGTGTGTTGCCTTGAGTCGGTCAACATGACAACAATAACTCACGGATGGGCACCATATTCGGCGGTCCCAATTCAAATAGCTCGACTGCCTTGGAATGGCCAATCGATCACAACGACTCAACGGATGGGAACTATCCTCGACAGTCCCAATTCAATACATCGATTATCTTAGAACGACCAATCGATAATAACGACTCAACAGATGGGAACTATCCTCGACAGTCCCAATTCAATACCTCGATTGTCTTAGAACGATAAGTCGATAATAACGACTCAACGGATGGGAAATGTCTTCAGCAATCCTAATTCAATACATCGATTACCTTAGAACGGCCAATCGATAAAAACGATACAACGGATGGGAAATGTCTTCGACAGGCCCAATTCAATACATCGATTACCTTAGAACGGCCAATCGATAACAACGATACAACGGATGCCTCGGCACCTATAATCAGTTACCGACGACGGAGATGATAATCGAACACGTCAATGCCTTCAATCGGCCAACACAACATCAATAGCAAAACACTAACATCAATAACAATGATCACAACAATGTCTTAAATCGACATCAATAACAACAACAACAATCGATACATCAATACCGCAAACCGGTTATCGACAATAACATTGACAACGAGTATCTCAATGCCTTGAACCGGCCTATAACGAACAACAATAACAACAAGACGATCAATCAACAACGTTGGCATAATTACCGAAGGGTTTTGTATCAAACAATTCCCTGACATCAACAGATCATGAATACAACAAATTCATACATATATATGATAACATTTATCTCATTGACTAGTACAAGTATAAAACTTGCCTCAAACCAAAGGCGGCGAAATCCTCCAACGAACGACGAACGACGAACGGCGCCTTCCAACAATCACAAGCACTCGAACAACCTTGAATGAAATACAATTCATTCAATAACATGATAGAAATCGAAAACAGTACAAAAGACAACCCCGATTCAACACGAATTGATCAAACCACACAAACGAATAGCATAGTCTCTAACTATGAATTCTAACGTCCTCCGACATCTCAATGATCAAATGTTCTTAACACTTGTGAAAAACAATCAACAAGGATTATCAAGAACAACATCAACTTAAACATCTCAAAATGATAATATCACCAATATCATCATCAATACCTCAAGAACATCATCGTCTCCACCAAAATCAATCACCAATTCCTCAAGAATTTTGGATTAATCAACGAGATTAACTTAACCATTTTAAAATTATGATAATCACCTCATAATTCATCATAAATCCTTACCAAAATGGTTATAATCTCTCAAGAACACAACCAACTTTTGGTTTGTGAAGAAATAAAATACGAAACCAAAATATATAATTTGATAAGCTCATTACGGCCGCTATAGCACCACCTTAACGTACGTTATGCCCCTTAACGTACATTATCGCCTCTACGTAGCGTACGCTACGTAGTCTATAACTCACTGCCTCAAAATGGAGTACCCATTACGTACGTTAACTAAATTACGTACGTAACAAAACTCACCATTACGTACGTTAACCTCAAGGTATAGTGTACGTAATGTGCGTTGACCTGCCTGTCCCAATCGAACTCCGCGAATCCAGCTCGGCCTGGTCCCACACGCCGAAAGTCAGATGCGATCTGATACCCATCGTTACGTACGTAATCCTCTAGGTTTAACGTACATAAACCTCAGCACATAGCGTACGTAATGTTAAACATATAACGTACGTTATCGCTAGTATACTTAGCCAAAATTCCAAACTCACCAAGCAACATCCAAACGACGAAACAAAACCGACGACAAGTATAAATATTTCGATTTCGAAATATCCCAATACAATATATATTGTATCAGTCAAATACAACAACACTTGTACAATTCCAAATGAATACGTACAACACAACAGTGAAACGAAAAAAAATTACCCCCGTATATTACAATAAGGACTATCACTTATATGGTCTTGTTTGGGCTTTACAGATAGGGTCGTATGAGATGATTCCTTCTGTGTGGAATTCGAGATAAATCTGTCCAAGTCCCCCGGTGTTTGATGTGGACTACGAGGAAGATGTTCTGTGATTTCACTCATTTCTTCGACGATAAGGTACATAAATTTATAAAAGTATTTTCTCCTGACTTCACTCATCTCTTCAAAGTTATGTGATTGCCCATCTAATAGTATGCTTTAATGATTACTTTTGCAGCACAAAGTACTTCCCTCTTTACCGCACCTGGAGGAGGATGAGGCTGAGTACTACTACCTGAGTTTTAAGAATGGCTCTCCATATGACGTTAAGTTCATAAAGCCTATACGAATAGCTGTGAAGAACAGGGAGGATGAGTCTGCGCCGATGCCGAGAAAGAAAGTTATGGATAGGTTGAAGAAGGTTGCTGGGAAATTGATTACATATGAGTCGGCACATAAAGTGTCGAAGCGACGCCGGCAGAGTACCCCACCAGTAGATGGTGCAGAGACATCAAACCTGGAGAGGCAGCCAGAGAGGGTGTGTTGTGTCCACGGACTTCCTTGTCCGGACCACACCCAGGACGCGAGCAGGGATGAGTACTTCGATCGCCGTTTGAAGGCAATCTTGTACGACGAGTCTGAGATAGGATTTATTGCTCGAGTTTATCACCGGGTGCTTTCTGGGATCGTAGATTTCTTTGGACCTATGCATAGACGTTCTTGGAGCCCGATGCACTACTCAGCTGGGAGCCATGATAGGTTTCCCGATTGGCCTCGTCATTATGCATCTGTTAGAAGTGCCCAGTGGAGGATTCCAGACCCTCCACATCACTCAGTCTCTGGTGCAGCCCACAGTCACCATTCTCAGCGTCAATCTAGTCATATGTCTCAGTGTCAGCCTAGTCACCATTCTGAGGTCCAACACAGTCACCATTCTGAGACCAGCACAGTCATCATTCTCAGATTCATCATTATTTTGAGCGGACTGAGCAGCCCCTGTTAGGGTTGTATACATCAAAGCATACTTTATGCTTGTATCACCTAATTTCTCGGTCTTTATCTATGAGAATATTTAATTCATTCATCACATATTTTGCATATTTATTCATGCTATTGTTATGCAAATGTTGTCTAAATTACTTTATATTGTAGATAATGTGGTGTGTCGAGTCACACAGAATATCACATTATCGGTTCCTTATATAGTAATATTTAATTCACAACCTATATAACATTAGACTGTTATATGAGAGGTTGTAGTATATGCTTGAGATTGGTTGGTCTTGACCATTAGCATATATTAGCGTATTCGGTATATATTGAATAGGATCGATGTGAGATAGATTCTTCTATACTGACTAAAAGAAGAACGTACATCTCGGACAATTATTATTTCTTAATTCTAGTGATTAATATTTAATATTTATTGCTTTGATTTATGATGGGTGAGAGGCAGAATGATTGACTCAATATGCTCGATATTTTGGGCAATATTATTATTTATATGATAATTAATATTATAGCTAGAAATCGTGTCCCGACCAGTCGGGTTGATCATATCCCTTGAGGCACTCGAAAGGATTATTATATTAAACCCTGCAGGTGGAATTAATTTTCCGATATAATAATAAAAGTCGAGTGGTATACTCATGTATAATATATTAATTAATTAAAAGTTGTCAGTAGCTTAAATTAATTAATGGATATGGAATATCTTAAACACGGGATTCAAAAAGGAGTCTAATTTCGTAATTTGGGATTTTGGTAGAAAGTGCAATATCAACTTTTTAGTGGACTAAGTTGATAGTTAATAGAGTCATTATATTAGGGAGAGTTCTAATATAGGAAGATGACATCTATTAAGAGTCCTTACCATATCCTCCTTAAGGTCCCTAGAGTAGCCCAAAACACCTATAGATAAGATGCCTGGGGTGACCGATTTTATCATCATAATTTGAGCCAAAATTTTCGATTGTGTGTGTGTGTGTTTAATTGTGGATCTTGACTTGTGTCTTGGATTCCATAATTTAGTTAACACAATATTTTTCTAAAATACCACAAATATTCAAGAAAAATAGAGAGAAAATCGAAAGGAATTTTGGAAGAACAATTCGGCCGATCCCTGTTGTTGTCTAAGTAGTCCGATAGATTGTTGCCCACACGACATCCGAATAATAGGCGGGATATACTCTAGAAGACTTTGAGGTAGAAATACAAGTAGATCAAAGAAGAATAAATGGAGTAGTTCGATCGATCCAATGAAGGAATTTCTATTACTTCGCGTCAAATGTACTAATTACCGACTCCCATGCGTAAATATATTTATTTGATTGTTTATTAATCTGTTTAGTTAATTAATTGACAAGCCTAAATAGATCCGGTTTTTATGTTGGTTAGTTTATAAAACCATTTATAAAATATTTTCACCGACTAGCTTCTGCTGAGTTTTATATTCCAACAATTGGTATTGGAGCCGGTCTTTAGGTTCTGTTCAATTTAATTAATTTGATGATTAACATGCTAGCAATTAAATATTCATATAGTAAGATTTTTGGAATATTTTACTATAATTTGTCTTGGAGGAGAATATGATCTAATTATCATGGCTATGTGATGTTTTTTTATTTATTTACGCATTTTTGGTAATTTGGCCCGGTTTAAGGCATGTATAAGTTTTTCCCGTGAGAAAATTCACGGGTAGAATAGGATTTATTTTTCTTACAATTTGCTGTAAATTCGATGTATTTTATTTCGAATAAAATTGTAATCGAATTGGAATACACAGAGCACGAAAGAGAAAGAAGTCCAGCGCGAAGAAGAGTCCCGATCGGACGAACCAACTGAGACCAGCAGGCTGCCGCTCGAGACTCGGCCGAGTGCTGACTGTCGGGTCGTAGGTCCTGTCGGGCCACAGGTCGAGTCGGGCCGCGGGTCAGATCAAGCAGCGGGTCGGGCAGTTCAGTGGGTCGGGCAGTTCGGGCAGCGGGTCGGGCAGCGGCCAGGGGGCAGCAGGTCGGGCAGCGGCCAGCAGGTCAAGTTGTCCGGTTCGGGTTGTTCGATGTATGGTCCTAGTCGTTTTTCCACGAGATACTTGAAGCAGTGGGAGCAAACGAGCCGGGGATTTTCTCGTTATTCAAAACGAGGAATAAAAGCCATGATAATTGGATTTAATTATCCAATTTTTATTATTTGTTGGTTTTTATTGTTTTTGATGAATGGCATGTATGAATGTATGCATGATATGTTTCTTACATGTTAGGACGAGAAAATTAAAAACCTTAATTTTTCAAAATAACTAAGTGATTTTAAATTGATTTTTCGAAATCAAATTGGCCTCCATAATTGGTTTAAATTGTGAAATAATTAGCATGCGCATTGACATTAGAGTCTTCCTCCACATCGGATGTGCTAATTATTGGCTCACTAGTTTTAAACTTCAAATTTGATAACAAAAATGTGAATGTTATTTTTTATGATAAGACCTCTCCATCTGTAGGACTATTATCATTAAATGATATTCTAAGGTTTGTTAAATTATGGTGTTCACTTAGGTGTATTGATTAATAAGCTCCCCATCGGAGTCTATGTTAATTAAATACATGGCCAAGAGGAACTAACTATTAATTTTACTTGTAAAAACACATCTTGGCTAGATAATAAAATTAAAGACATTAAAATCTACTTGAAAATGTATGTGTAAACGTCCACACTATCGTGGCTTGCATGTGCGGTTTTTCAAGGTGTTGGTTGATTGCATATATATTGTGTTTTAAGATTTTTCAATATATTTTGCGTCGAATTATGTGATGAATGGTGTTTTTTAATTTTATTCTTAGATGTCTTTCAATCCACTAGTTGTTATCATCAAAGAAAACAAACTTGATGGCACTAACTTTGCCGACTGGAAAAGAAATCTTGATATTGTCTTGACTGCCGAGGGGCATAAATTTGTTTTAACTGAGGAGAGACCTTTGGAACCAGAAACGGATGCCACTCCTGAAGAGTTGGCTGAATTCCGAAAATAGAAAAGGTCTGATGAGATGGCTCGCTGTTACATTTTGACTTCACTGACAAATGTATTGCAACATCAGCATCAGATGGTGGGCTCGGCCGCGGAAATGATGAAAAATCTCACTGAGATGTTTGGTCATCAGAACCGGGCGGCTAGACAAAATGTAATGAGGGTTTTGATGACAACCCAAATGTCTGAAGGGACCCCACTAAGGGATCACGTTCTTAAAATGATGTCTCATTTGAATGAACTGAGCATACTAGGGGCCACTATCGATGCGGAGTCGCAGGTCGATATTATCTTGGGCAGTTTATGTAATACCCAGTTGTAATTCAGTCATTTTTATTCAGTAATTATCAGTCAGTAATTGTCACTCAATAATTTTCACTCATTAATGATCACTCATCATTCATACTCATTCAATTGTGTTCACCGTTCGGTATAATATTTATTATTCTCGTGTTTTTGTCCCCGTACTTCTCGAATTCCGTGATTTTTGTACTCGGTACATCGTTATAGGCTGAACTGCTTGCCGAGCAGGGCCGCACGAGCAGGCCGCACGAGCATCTGGCCGTGCGTGGCGCTCGTGCGTTGCGGTTGGACTGGGCAGGAGACCCAGCGGCCGAGTCAGTGCCGCACGAGCATCTGGTCATGTGCGGCGCTCGTGTGTTGCGGATGGTTTGGGCAGGAGGCCCAGTGGTCGAGTTAGTTCCGCACGAGCAGGCCACACGAGCAATTGCTCGGGCGTGGTGCTCGTGTGTTGCGGCTGTACTGGGCAGGAGGCCCAGCGTTCGAGTCAGGGCCGCACGAGCAGGCCGCACGAGTTGCTGCTCGTGCGCGGTGCTCGTGCGCTAAGGACAGCAGCCGACAGAAGACTCACGCATGACCGGACGCACGGACACTTGGTCGTGCGGATTGGTCGTGCGTCCATTGTGTTTATATAGGTGGACCGACGGGTTTTCCTCACTTTTCACCATTTCTTCATCCTACTTCCGAGAGGGAGGGTTTGTGGGAGGAATTTTTCATCATCAATCACTTGAGTACTCGATTTTCATCATCTTCATTCGGTTGTGAAGCTCAGATTGTCGATCTAACGCGTGTTCGTCGAATCAAAGTACTTGGATCTTCAAAGGTAATATTCTTCAAACATCTTGGATTTCGATTTTGAGTTGGGATATGTTGTTTTGGATGTGATAATCATGATATACGAAGAGATATACATATGATTATGAGTTTGTATAAATATTCGTTGGATTATTGAAGGATTATTCAAGAACACTTTGAATATTGAGTTGGATTTGGGGGTTTTCGATTAATTGTTGTTGAAATCACGAATTTGGATATTCATATTGGATTAATGATCGTATTGAAGATGTTTTGTTGGTTTGAAACACTTCTTGGGGATTTGATGTTGGTATAATTGAGGTTTGGTTATAAACAATCGTAGATTGACCACTACGTGTTCGATATAATGCCCCAATGAACTTGGTTTAGTCGTATCGACGTTTTGAGTTAGTTATACTCGTGTTTGATTCGTGTGTTGAACCGGATTGTTGGTAATTGTGTTATTCAAGGTTGTTCGAGTGACCGACATCTCATTTAGGACGTTGTTCGTGGAAGGACATTCTTCATCGGTGTTGTGTAAGTTAATTCTTACTCGGTTAAAAGGATATTCATTCCTTTCGTTGTTGTTCATTCATAATCATAATTCATTCATAAAGTATTAACCGTATTGAGACTTGTAATTGTCAATTAATCACTTCATTCGCGAGGAACGGCGGTTCCAATCATTTCATTGAGCTATCATTCATTTCACTATCATTTCATCTTGGTGAGTCATTATTGATTTTCGATGTCACTTTTGTTATATCGTGGCATTCTGGGTCATACTGGCGTGCCGGTTGGTATGTGTAGGATTTTCATGTCGGGCACATATAAAGTCGTGTGTTGGTTGTTGGCCTCACATTGGACTGTGCACACGAGACGATCACTTCGTGAGACTGATTAGGTACAAGACCACACGTGTATTCGATCGATACTCGTTGGTGGCTTGTGCACGGACACATTTCCATCCTGGGCATAGTGTGGCGCCATTCTTTGAGTCGTACTATTAGTTGATTCATACAGCATGTTTGATTGCGTATGTTTTCAACAGGATTGTGATTATTCAACTCTTGAGGATTGTTGTTTTGTGTAACTGACCCCGTTGGGGGATATTGTTTTTCAGGTCATGGCAAGGCAAAAGCACGGGAAGAGCACGCTGACGGCGAGGAGTCCCAGTGATACTAGTAGGGGGGCCCAGTCTCTTCAGTCAGTCTTGTCTTTCTTCATTTGTATTCCGCTGCAGAATTCCGTTTGGGATGTTTATTTATTCAGGGTGGTGTATTTTATCTTCATATAAAATATACTAGTATTCGGTATTATCCTGGTGTATTGTACTTAAGCTCCTCATCGGAGTATTTGGTAATATAATGTGGTTCGGTACTGCTATTATATTATTTAATTCATTAATTTTCATTCGCCTGGTGGGTCCCAGTTGGGGTTCCACGGCATTGTAATAGCCGCCTAGTTTGGGGTGTTACAGAGTTGGTATCGGAGAGTGGTTTTGAATACTACCTTCCGAGTCATGTCTCATTTAAAATCATCGTCATCGGACTAGTATCATTTGACTTTCGCGTCACGTGTGACCTATGCAAATGCCGAACCCATCAGACCGAAAGAACTGTAAGACTTCTAACGCAATGGTATAATTTCTGGCAATGAGAATCATTCATTCATAAGTCATCAGTTAACAATCCTCGAACATCATTTTCCTTTTAATCATGTTGATCATGTTAACTTATTAATCACTCAATTCATTTCATCACTCAGTTGTTGATCTTGAGGATCATATCATTAATCTTGTTAACTTGTTCAAGATAATCATTTCAAGAATATCATCAGATAATCATGTCACCTCAGTTCATCATTCATGTAATCACTGTGTTAGAGCGCGTATGCTCATTTTCATCATTTCATGACGTAAATCATATGCGGTACTCATACGAGATCTATGATTATCATGCGACCTTCCTACTTCAGTATGGAGAGAGTTGTCAGGGGATGCACGGGGAGAGGCCGCGGTGCGGGCCGAAACCCGGGAAATAATCACTCACTGTTGGGAAGTCATACCCAGGACTCAGCTCGATCGGAAGATGTTCGGATTGATCCACTCACTTTTATGCAAGTCATGATGACCCATATGCAATTGCTTAATCATCATTGCGCCACTCTGGCCAAATTAATCGAGAGGACTCTCACGTATGAGCCTGCTGCTAAGGAAATTGCTGAGCAACAACCTTCATCTGGCAGCAAGAAATCAACGAAGCGTAATCAGTCCGAAGGAGGTCAGTCAACCTTCAAGAAGCCTCGTGCGAGCCCTAACGTTTCTGAGCGACCTCCTACGGCGCCTAATCCTACGGGATCTCAACCCCGAGCGGCCAGATCAGCCATCACCTGTTTCAACTGTGGAACGTCGAGTCATTACAGCACTAAGTGTCTGAAACCGTCTATCACGTGCCATAACTGTGGGATTGTTGGGCATAAGCCCGTTTTTGCCGAAGGGACTTCAAGCCGACTCCGGTGGCATCTTAGGCCCCGAAGCGATCAGCGATTCAGAATCAGACTGCTCTGTCAGCGTCGTTTAAGACGACGAAAGCGAATAAAGGCGGAGCTCATATTTATCAGACGGAAGCGTCCGGTTCGGGGGTCGGTAAGACCCGGATTCACGCGATGAAGTGGACAGACGATCCAGAGGCCCGAATGATCTCAGGTATACTCGTAATTTCATCTCAACCTATGTGTACCCGTTTTGATACTGGTGCACCGCATTCATTCATTTCCGAATCATATTTGAATAGACTTCACTTGGATAGTACTATTTATTGTGGGCCTTATATCATTGGTCTACCTGGCGGTAGAATAATTTTCGGAAATCATGAGGTTAAGAACTGACTGAATTAAGCTTAAATGACCGCAATTGGTTGGTGGACCAAATCGTGGTGGATTTACTTAAGGACGATGTAATATTAGGTATTAGTGGGATGGATCGTCATGATACCATCCTCAATGTTCGTAAATGTATGGTCACTATCATTTTCGTCGTTGGAGTCGAGTGTGTACTTCAATGAGGTGATCCCCGTTGTTCCGGAAGAATCATTAATATGATGGAAGCAGTAAAATTACTCAATCAGAGTTGTTCAATCATTCTTGGTAGTACTTGTTGTTACCCAAAAGATTATCCGGAGATGATATTGCTGGAATGATCGAGTAACAAACAAATGCGAGAACACTTCCATGGGAAAATTAATAACACAAGATTTGCCGGGGTTGTTAATCCCGAGCTTGAATGCTCTCCCGAGATGTTATTAATATAGATACTTTGGAGTACAAATATTAATGTTAGAATCTATTACAATGAGTGTAAAGACTTCTAGTTATCTAAGCTGTAGTGCGTGAAGATTGCCGGAAGAACCAGATATGAAGTTCTGTGAGTTCTTGCTTTAGGTGTTCTGTAAGTGTGTATGAATATCACTATGAATGTGTAAGTGATTGCCAGATGAGTCTTTATTCTCTCTCTGTGCGTTTTTCACTGTATTCTTGATGATGCTAGGCCACTGTTGTAAGCCCCCTATTTATAGGAGACAAGGTTGCTGGGTCCTCTCCGGCGATCGCGGGTGACCGCCGTTTTCTATATTAGAATAAGGTGGGCGATCGTCCCGTCACGTGGGGTTGTTCCCTTAAAGTCCGAGGCAGCTGCTGGCAGCCAGCTGTGCGAGCCAATGAGAAGCCTGCACGCGTCCTGAGTCGCTGTCCGGGGAGGACCCACTTTATACCTTTCGGCGGGCCTGTCGGTAGGTGAGGTAGGTGACAGGATGGGGTCAAAGGCCTTATCTTGCGGCGCCTTTTGTGGATCTGCACGTGGGGCCCCGTCCAAGGTTCGGTCTTCGACGACTTTGACGGATGTTGGATTCATACGTGGCACGAGACGATCGTCTATGGTCTGACATCATAGACGATCGCCAGATACCAAAAGACGATCGCCGTGGGTGCCGACTGCTGGGTGTTTGCCCAGCGTATGTCTTCTATGGTTGGCTCTCAGACCATTATGCCGATCGCCATCGAGCCGTGTTAATCGCCACACAACAATTGCCCCCAGCTCGCTTCGATGTTAAAAACACGGGGTGAGGTGGCACTATTGGCGATCGCCAGTGTTTAGACGATTGGCTCGTTCGTTTATGACATGGACGATCGTCAGGATGATCTGATTTCAAATTTGGACGATCTCCTTTTGCGCTGGAACCAGCGGGAAATGAAGGCGGGCTCTCGACACGTTGCAAGGACACGCATCGCGCTGCCATTGGGGGAGTCCGACGGTTTTGTCAGACTTGTCGCCTGGCGTGCCCTCGAAAAGACGCGTACGCGGGTTTCGAGAGCCGCATTTAATGTGTCTCCCCCGACGGTTGCACTCCAGCCCTCGGGATTTCGCCTATTTGCATAGAGACCCCCGCTCCTGCCTATAAAAGGGGCTAGGGCTACTTCATTTCCACTCTTCACGCACCCTTGCTTTTTAGTCGAGACTCTGCAGAATTTTTTCGAAGATCCTTGTGCCGATCGACCTTCTTCTTAGGTAAGAACACAAATCTTCTCTCCCCCTTTACTTTTAAGAACATGTCTGGAGGATCTAAAACATTCGAGGCTGGTAGCTCCTCCGCCGCCGCGGCTTCGCCTGACCGGGAGGAAATTCCCGTGGGTCTTCATATGAAAACGGTCGTCGAGGCCATTCGTGCGGGGATTGCACCCGCGGAACTTGAAGAGCTCTTCAATGAGGCCGAAGTGGCGAGATTGGCGGCGGTGGCGGAGCAGGGGGGGCTCGCCGGTGGATGAATATGAAATGGTACGGCTGTCTTGGGAAAAGAATAGCGTATTCAGCCCCGCCTATTTAGATTTTGCTAAACTTATGGAGGGGATCGCCGGACCATGTCCTGAATTTGATTTCGAAGCGTATTCCGTCGCCCACCCCTATGAGCACGTGAAGCGGACGTCATTCCGGGCCGCGGACCATTCCTTATGGACCCTTGGACAGATCCGGAGTTCGGCAACCAGGAAAGATTTGCTTCGTTGGAGGGAGAAATTCCACATTCCTTCTAATGTTTCATTGCACGTGCCCTCGGAGAACGAACGTGTCGACCAGCCTCCCGAGGGTATGGTTGCTGTCAATGAAATGATCGTGGCGGCCGGATTGCGGTTTCCCTTGACGTTCGCCGTGTGGTATTTTCTGATCGCCTGGAATGTGGCGCCGCTTCAGTTGACGTCGAACGCCTGGCTGCAGATTATCAGTACCTTGACATTGTTCGGCGGTCATCTACATTCGCTTTGCCTTATACTGAAATGAACTATCTTTTCAAGCTGACCGCGCAGAAGGGATCGGTCGGAGGCCACCATATCCAGGTTCGCATGGGTAGGGTGGTCCTTGGGGTGCCGAACAAGGTTCGCGGCGATCTGGCCAAGTGGTGCTGGGTCGGCGGAGCATGGAGGTCGGCGTCGAGCGATAAGCCGGAGGAAGAGCTGGATATCCCCACCAATTTTCGGGAGAGGAATCCGAGTAAGGGTTTCAACTCTCCCTTTATTTGGATACTTCTTGAAGTGATCTAATTTGGTTTTCTTTTTGCAGGATCCCTTGTTCCAGCGATCGACGATCTCCCCTTTGATTTCTTGATCGTCTGGGAGCAAATTCGCGCCTTGCCGGACTCCTACATCGACGTTCACTCATTCAGCCACGAACTTCATCGGTTGGGAGCTCGACTGTTTCGCTACCCTCGTCACCTGAAGGCCCCGAGTATGAATTTGTTTTACTTTCTCTTTCCACGATCGTCTGATTGAAGTAGATGTCTTACTTGCCTGAATTTCTTCTTTGATAGAGATCTATTTTCCCCGCTACGCCGAGCTACCGAGAGAGATCGCGATGTCAAACCCTGTACTCTTGGGTCGTTTTCACCAGGGGAAGAAGACGGGTCGTGCCCATGCGACGACGTCTCTCCCAGTCCCTGCGGTGAGGCCTGCTATGGTTCCGGTCGCCGAGCCGGAAATTCAAGAAGAAGAACAACTCCACCGCAACCGCAAGAGGCGGAGGCCGGAGGGGTCCTTGCCGACTGCTGAGGCGAGACGTATCTATCTTGTAGCCGCCGGTTGCCGCTCCACCTATATCTGCTGTTCCGATGGTGGAGGGGTCTGGCTCCAAGCCCTCGGCCGGCTTCTTGAAAACTGCGGCGATCGCCGAAGCTGAAACTCCCCGGGGCAAGCCCTTTTTCGGCCGCGACCCCGAGTTGGTCAACAGGTAAGACCGGTTTGATCTTTCCGAGTTAGTAAATTTGTGTAAGGCATATACTAACTCCTTTGTTTCAGTTTCGTTTGTGTTGCAGGGTCCATCTTGCCGATCCGGATGTCTCGCCGATGGTGCTGGATTTCCTGGCGAGCAAGTCTCCTCGCCAGTCCCTCGACGTCTCTTCTTACGTCTCCAAGACCATCACCTCTCTGCCTAAGGCTTGGACGACCGATCTCGACGCGATTGCTCGTCGGTAGTCTGGAGATGCCATGCAGGCGACGTTTGCCCTGACTCTCCAGGCGGCGGCGATGGCCGCCCAAGCCGTTAAGGATTATGAGGGGCGACTCTCTAATGCTCACCTCCATCAAGACCTCGAGGCCGCTCGGAACAAAAACGTCGACTTCGCCAACCGGATCCAGGCCATGGAGAAGGAACACTTAGAGTCGGCCAAACGAGCCAAGCATGACCTCGATCGGATGAAGCAGGAGCTTGGCCGGTCCAAGGAGGTGGCCGATCGGTTCCGCGACCAGGTGATGGAGGCTCGCCGGATGCACTCGGCCTCGCAGGAGGAGGCGACTGGCTTGAAGGCGATAGTGGATCGGCTTAACAGCGAGCTGGAGAAAACAAAGGGAGAGGTGGAGAAAGCAAAGGGAGAATTGGCTGCCAAGGTGGTCGAGCTAGCGGATGCTGAGAAGACGACTTCGGATTTGAAATGGCAGATCAAGGCGATCGAGACCGATCCCTACCTTAATGTGGCACTCGTAGGCGAGTTCGCCTATTATATGGCCTACGTCGACGCTGTCCGAGCCGCCAAGAAGGTAGGGATCGAGGTCGGTCCTATGATGGAGAGCTTCAAGGCCTATGTACTCGAGCACCCTTTGCATCCGGAATTTTCCCTGTCGATCCTCGACCTCACCGACTTGGGGATCGACTTGAGTTGGTATCCTTTTCCGGATAAACTCATTTATCCTGAAGCCGATGAGGGAGCGCGTGCCGATCCGCCACCTGGGGGCGAAGACCAGCCGGGGGGAGCCTGAGTGATTTTTATCTTCCTTCGCTTTGTAATTTTCTGCTTTCTCTTCTATTGCCTTCAGGCTTGTATTTGTACGAACTTCTTGATTTGAATAAAATACTCCTTTTTCGCATCTGATTCTTTACATGTACCGTCGCCTTTGAATGTTTGCATGTGAATTTATACCAGTGTGTATATAATTGCTTCTGATGTCTTGTTCACCTGGTCGATTGTTTAAATGTTTAATGTATTGACATGTTTGGAAATTCTTACTTGTAAATATTGTCGAACAAACCGATCGTCCTGCGTGTGTTTGAACGAAGCCGATCGGGTACGGTCCCTTCCTTCGATCGCATTTAGGACTAGCTCCACTTCTTTGCCCCTTGTTTTTGTTTACTTATTGTAAGTAAGGGAACAAAAATAGTATGTTTGGTGAGCTATCTTCAGTTTTTCCGACTCTGAGGAGCCATGAACGGTTGTGGAGTTCGATGAACCGACCTCCGTAGTCGTGTCTTTATGTGCGAGGGACTGTCCCGTGACTCACTTTTTTTGTTAGGGTCCTCCGTTAGGCTGCGCCCGCCTTGTATTTAAACGAAAGGCGAGCGGTCTTGGTCTGGAGGAGTCCTTGCACGGGGTGTCGTCAGTTTATTCGACTCCACGTCCGTGGCTTGTTAGCACTTTTTCTACCTCGGGTCGGCATGTTAGATGGCGACCCTCGATGGTGTACGTTGTGATGGGGTAGGGACGTGCCGCCTTGTCCGGGTACATCAAGTTAGATGATGTACTTTGAGGGCGCGCGAACGTGTCCACAGATTAGTTTGGAGGGTCCTTCGGCTACGCCCGCCTCGTATTTAAACGAAGGGCGAGCGATCGCAGCCCAAAGGAACCTTGCATGGACGAAGATGTCAGTTCCATCGACCTCCAGGCCCATGGCTGCACTATTTTTACCTCGGATCGCCAAGTTGAATGACGACCCTCGACGGTATACGTTGTGCTTGGAGGGATGATCACTTGTATAGGTCTGTCAGGTTTAGACGATGACCTCTTGTAGGGCGAGCGAGCCGTCCTATTTTCAGTTGTTTGTTTTTGTCGAGGTGAATCATATAGATGGGATGGGAAAATCTCATTATATTTCTTTGTACATTGGGTAACTGAAACTGAATACAGAGTTTTCACGGGTAATATTTCTTCAAATGTATGGCGTTCGAGGGATATTGGTCCGGAGTGCCTTCAGGGTGTTCAAGTTCGTATGCTCCCCTAGTTAGCCACCTAGATATCCTGAAGGGGCCTTCCCAATTCGGGCCAAAGACACCTGTGTGGGTCTGGACCTTTTTGAGGACGAGATCGCCCACTTGGAACCGTCTTTCCTTGACCTTCGAATTGAAGAACTTCTCGGATCTCCTTTTATGGATTGTGTTCTTCATTTCTGAGGTCAGTCGTCGTTCTTCGAGCATGTCAAGGTCGATCTGCCGGGCCACATCATTGTCCGTCGTCATCTCTTGTTCAGTTCGGTGGCTAAGGACGGCGATCTCCGAAGGGATCACCGCTTCTGTTCCGAAGGCGAGGGCGAACGAGGTTTCGCCAGTCGAGTTTCGGGTCATCGTTCGCTAAGACCACAAAACATCTGGGAGCTCGCTCGCCCATCGTCCTTTCCTGGACTCGAGTCGTGCTTTGATCGTGTGTTTGAGGATTTTGTTTACGGCTTCTACCTACCCGTTCGTCTGAGGGTGATAGGGTGCCGAGAACAACTTTTTGATTCCCCACTTCTCGCAGAATTGCATGACTTCTAAGCCATCGAACTGCTTTCCGTTGTCGGAGATTATTGCCTGGGGCAGGCCGAATCGACATATGATGTTCTTCCAAATGAACTTAATTACTTGTTCTTGGCCGATCTTGTTGAGTGGCTCGGCCTCAGCCCATTTTGTGAAGTAATCGACCCCTACGATGGAAAATTTACATCCTCCTAGCGCCGTTGGCAAGGTACCGATGAGGTCTATGCCCCATTGGGCGAAAGGCCATGGGCTGTACATAGAAGTGAGTTGCTCGGGGGAGAGCTTGATGTTTGGGCCCATCACTTGACACCTGTGACACGATCTGGCGTAGGCGATCGCATCTTTCTGAAGTGAAGGCCAGAAAAAACCTTGCCTGGTTGTTTTATAGATGAGAGCTCACCCGCCAGCATGGTTCCCACAGATTCCGTCATGTATCTCGTCTAAAACGAGCCGGCCTTCCTCCAGCGTAATGCACTTGAGGAGGGGAAGGCTGAAAGCTCGCTTGTAAAGCCGGTCGTCCAGTAGGGTGTATCTGGTTGCACGGAGTTGGAGATGGCGAGCTTTGATACGATCGTTGGGGATCGTCCCGTCCTTTAGGTATTTAATGAAATGGGTCATCCAGTTCTCCTCGGCGACGGTGACCGTGGTAATCAGGTTTCTGTCGATCGCCGGTTTTGCCGATTTTGTGATTTGGATGTTAGAGAAATCGGCTGACCCATCTGACGATGCTAGCTTGGATAGGGCATCGGTCTAGGAGTTGTGCTCTCTCGGGACTTGTTCGATTAGCACTTCCTCAAATTTCGTACACATTTCCGCGACCAATTCTTGGTATTTGACCATCTGTTCGCCGCGCGCCTCATATTCTCCTTTGACTTGGTTCACGACCAAGAGGGAGTCCATGAAGATATGGAGGCGACGAACATCTAGGGCGAGGGCTAGATCGAGCCCGCCTACCAAGGCTTCGTACTCGGCCTCATTATTGGTCGCACGAAACCCGAAATGCACAGCATTTGTGAAACTTTGCCCGTCGGGGCTGATGAGGACAATCCCTGCCCCTGCTCGCGAGTTGGTCGCTGAGCCATCCACGTATAGCTTCCAGGCAGGGCGGCCGATCTGGGTCGGACTGTGAGGGAAAGTTAATTCCACCACGAAGTCTTCCAGAGCTTGGCCTTTGATCGCTGTGCGAGGAGCGTACGTGATACCGTATTGGGCGATCTCCAGTGACCACTTGAGGAGTCGCCCGTTAGTGTCTGGCCGGTGTAGAACTTGCCTTAGAGGGAGAGTCGTCAGAACCTCCACTTGATGTTCGAAGAAGTAAGCCTTTAGCTTGCGAACACTCATGACTAGAGCGTAGGCGATTTTTTCCAAAGGTGTATAACGTGTTTCCGCGTCATGGAGCACTTGACTAACGTAGTAGATCGTCAAGTGCGTCTGTCCCTCTGCTCGCACTAATACAGCGCTCAGCGCGACTTCCGAGGCTGCCAGGTAAAGGAATAGCTTTTCGCCGGGGATCGGCTTTGCTAAGATCTGGGGGTTAGATAGATACTCCTTGATTTTGGCGAACGCTATTTGACTCTTCTTCGTCCACGCGAACTTCTTGTTCTTTATGGTCGCGAAAAAAGGCTTGCTTTTATCGCCGAGCCGAGATATGAAACGATTGAGGGCGGCTAGGCAACCTGTGAGGCGTTGCACCTGCTTGACATTCCGTGGCTCCTGCATGTCGAGGATCGCCTGGATCTTGGTGGGGTTTGCCTCGATTCCCCTTTGGCTCACGATGTGCCCCAGGAATTTTCCGGAGCTCACCCCGAAGTTGCATTTCTTGGGGTTCAGCTTCATGTTGAACTTCTCGAGGATGGCGAACGTCTCGGCAAGGTCATTGATGTGATCTTCCTTTTTAAGGCTCTTGACTACGATGTCGTCAATGTAGACCTCCATGGTCTTGCCGATCTGGTTAGCGAACATCCCGTTGACTAGTCGCTGGTAGGTCGCCCCTGCATTCTTCAGACCGAATGGCATCCAGACCCAAAAGTATATGTCTTTTTCCGTGTGGAACGACGTGTGTTTTATGTCTTTCTCCGCCATGGGGATCTGATGGTATCCGGCGAAGGCATCCATGAACGACATCATTTCGCATCTCGATGTGCTATCGACCAAGTGATCAATATGAGGCATAGGAAAGTGATCTTTTGGACATGCCGCGTTGAGGTCGGTGAAGTCGATGCATAACCTCAAGGAGCTGTTTGGCTTTTTGAAGAGCACCGCATTGGCGACCCACTGTGGTTCGTCTGTAGCTACTCCGATAAGTTTGTTATCGAGCAGCTTTTTGACTTCTATGTCGAGCACTGCGTATTTCTCCGGACCGAATTTCCTTCATTTCTGGTGAACAGGCTTCCTTGCCGGGTCGATCTTGAGATAGTGGCAAACGTGTTCAGGACTTATGCCAACCATATCTTGATGCGACCAGGCAAAGACTCCGATGTTCTTACGTAGTAAGTTGATCAGATCCTATTTTAACTCAAGACCAACGCTTGCGCCGACCTGTACTTCCCATTCCGGACGAGCCGGGTCTATCGTTACACTTTCTAACTCTTCAATGGGGACGGTCTCTTCTCGTTTGGAACAATTTCCGGACTCGATCCTTGGATCAATGTCGAGGCTTGGCTCGAAACCGATCCTTGGGTCGATGTCGTCCGTTAATCGATGTGAGATGGCATCCTCTGAATTGGGTTGGTATGATGTGCTTGGCTTGTCGATCTCCATCGGTTGATTGTCGATCGTCTCGATGTTACAAATAGCATGGGAAGTATTGAAAGAAGTCACGACACAGGAGTAATTCAAATATTTCTTTGCCATTAGCTGATCTCCTTTTACAGTACCGACCGTCCCATCGGTAGTGGGGAATTTGATACAGTAAAAGAAAGAAGAGGCGACCGCCTCGAAGGTTTATAGAAATGGACGACCTAGGAACCCATTATAGATGCTAGGCCTATCTATGATTACAAAATTTAGGTTCCTAGTAATCCTAACCTTGGGATCGTAAAAGCATATTAGCTCGACAGAGAGCTTGATCCTTCCGTAGGCTTGGACTGTGCTGTCGCCGAACCCTTGAAGCACGGTGTCGAACGGCTTGATGAACTTGGTCAGGTTGCCGAGCTGGTCAAGAGCGGACTTGAATATGATATTGCAGATGCTTCCATTGGTGATCTCTGCATGTATCCTTTTCCCAAGGATACATGCAGAGATCACCAATGCATCCTCTTTGGGGCACTGCACTCCCTCCCTATCCTTGTTGGAGAAAGTGATGAGCGCGTCTTTGGAGATGGTCGGCTTTGGGGGTACCACGACATGGACCCCGGCGAACGCCCTCAGTTCGGCCTTTCGCTTTCTATTCGACATGGTGGAAACCGGGGAAATGCCCCCGAGGTTTCCACCTCCCGCCTAAAGCATATTGATCCGGCCGCCAGGGTTGATCGGAGGAATTGATTCGTCGGAATACTCCGACTCGTTTTGCTCGATCCTGGCGACCGAATTGGGAGGGATTCCATCGTTCAGTCGGCTATCGCGCCCTCCGGTCCTCTCTATCCAAGGTTCTGGCTTGGTGACCAAGTTGTCCAATTTGCCTTCCTCAAACAGTCGCCAGAGTTGTCTGAGGAGGTCGCGGCACTGGCTGGTGTTGTGGCCGGGACTCTTGTGGTAGGCACAAAACTTGCTACGGTCTAGATGACCGTGGTCCCTTATCGGCTTTGGTTTGTTAAGCCACTCGCGCCCCTTGATGGCGTTAAAGATGTGGGCCGGAGATAAGTTGAGGTTGCGGAGGAGGTGGACCTCCACATCCTCGAAGGCTTTGAACTCACCAGGCGGATTTGCGACCGCCTTTCTGGGCTTGGCGACCGCCTTCTTCTGGACGTGGGATGGCGCCTTCCCTTCTCCGGCAGATCCCTCGCCTAAGCGGAGGGTGAGCATCCTCTGCCTGGCCAGGAAATCGGCGGCCCTGACGCGGAAGACCGAGTAGGTCGGGGGGATGTCCTTTGTGAGGTGCCTGAACATGGGCGAGTGGCCGTAGAATCCCCCTAGGACTGAGTAGAGAGCGAGCTCGTCGCTAATGGGCTCACCGGTGAGGACTATCTCGTCTACCCAGTCGATGTAATCTTCATCGGGCTCGTCCTTCACCTGCCTGATTTCCATCATGCGGTGGGGGCTTTCTGGGCGAGCAACTTTGGCGGCGAAGTACGACGTGAAGTCATTCGCCAGCTTCTCAAAGCAATTGATTGAGCGAGGTGGTAGTGATATGTACCACCTGTGGGCGAGGTCGCCCAGAGTTAATGGGAACATTCGACATTTCGTCGCATTTGATGCTCCGCATCCGGTCCTGTAAATCCGGAATTTGCTCAAATGGGTCTCCGGATCCGATCTCCCCTTATATGGAGGTGTTTGTGGGGGAGCGATCTTTGGTTGAACTGGGGCGAGCTCGATCTGGACCGCGAGTGGCTCACTTGGTCCAGCGATCGATCTCCTGGTGCCTGCCCCAGTTTCTAGGAGCGCCTTCATTTCGTCGAGCTGGCGCTGCATGGCGGCCATCGCCGTAGCCTGACTGCTCGCTGATTGGCTACCAGACCGTGAGCCAAGGCGATCATGCACTGATCCCCTGGCCCCATGGTGGATGATGAGTTCTCTGCCAGCGGGCTCATTTCTTGGGCGGGTGGGGGCCCGCTGACCGGCTTGTCTTCTGGGAGTCGGATATGCCGAACTCCTGGTAATGGATCCGGACTCCGATGTCTCCCGGCTGGGGCCCGAGTGCCCGGGTATCCATGAGGGATCGCTCCCTAGGCGGCTGAAGACGGAATCATCCCGCCTTACGAGAGCCTTTTCTTGCGGCTCGGGGCTTTCTGTTGATTTCTCAACATATATCCCCTTTAGCTTCCGCTTGCCTGCTCGGCGGATGGTTGACGGAGTAATGGTGGGCGAGTCGCATGCCCTCCGTCGCTCCCTGAGGATGGCTATAGCCTCCTCAATCTGTTCCGCGGTCTAGAACTGATCGAGTGAAAGGCTAGGATCGTCCCTCGGGGGCGGGAGTGAGAGCCTAGCGTCGCCGCGGTCACCTTCCGCCGTAGGCTGGGATTCGGTCTGGGCCGGAATGAGATTTCCAGCAGATTGCAGGGTGGCTCTTTTGGAAGTCGTGGCAGATGTCATGTTTCTGAAGGCTTTCTTTGAAGAACAGTGAGTGTTTCTTCAAGTATATGTCCGGAGAACAGTGAGTGTTCTTCGAGACGGTTGGAATAAAAATGAAGGTTAAGATCCCCTTCCTCTAGCGCCAATTGTTGTTACCCAAAATATTATCCGGAGATGATATTGCTGGAATGGTCGAGTAACAAACAAATGCGAGAACACTTCCGTGGGAAAATTAATAATGCAAGATTTGTCGGGGTTGTTAATCCCGGGCTTGAATGCTCTCGCGAGATGTTATTAATATAGATACTTTGGAGTACAAATATTAATGTTAGAATCTATTACAATGAGTGTAAAGACTTCTAGTTATCTAAGCTGTAGAGCGTGAAGATTGTCGGAAGAACCAGATATGAAGCTCTGTGAGTTCTTGCTTTAGGTGTTCTGTAAGTGTGTATGAATATCACTATGAATGTGTAAGTAATTGCCAGATGAGTCTTTATTCTCTATCTGTGCGTTTTTCACTGTAGTCTTGATGATGCTAGGCCACTGTTGTAAGCCCCCTATTTATAGGAGACAAGGTTGTTGGGTCCTCTCCGGCGATCGCGGGCGACCACCGTTTTCTATATTATAATAAGGTGGACGATCGTCCCGTCACGTGGGGTTGTTCCCTTAAAGTCCGAGGCAGCTGCTGGCAGCCAGCTGTGCGAGCCAATGGGAAGCCTACACGCGTCCTGAGTCGCTGTCCGGGGAAGACCCACTTTGTACCTTTCGGTGGGCCTGTCGGTAAGTGAGGTAGGTGACAGGCTGGGGTCAAAGGCCTTATCTTGCGGCGCCTTTTGTGGATCTGCACGTGGGGCCCCGTCCAAGGTTCGGTCTTCGACGACTTTGACGGATGTTGTATTCATACGTGGCACGAGACGATCGTCTATGGTCGGACATCATAGACGATCGCCAGATACCAAAAGACAATCGTCGTGGGTGCCGACTGCTGGGTGTTTGCCCAGCGTATGTCTTCTATGGTTGGCTCTCAGACCATTATGCCGATCGCCATCGAGGCGTGTTAATCGCCGCACAACAGTACTGTCATCGATTGGCCGTTCTTAGGCAATCGAGATATTCAATCATTCATTATATCATTGTCATCGATTGGCCGTTCTTAGGCAATCGAGATATTCAATCATTCATTATATCATTGTCATCGATTGGCCGTTATTAGGCAATCGAGATATTCAATCATTCATTATATCATTGTCATCGATTGGCCATTCTAAGGCAATCAAGGTGTTCAACCATTCATCGTATCGTTGTCGTCGATTGGCCATTCTCAGGCAATCGAGGTGTTCAACCATTCGTGGTATCATTGTTATCGCTTGACGATGTACTCCCAGACGAGCTACTTGGTTTACCTCCACCGAGAGATGTGGAATTCACGATAGAGTTGGAGCCTGGTACGTCCCCAATATCGAAGGCACCGTACCGGATGGCCCCGACCGAAATGCAGGAATTGAAGAATCAATTAGAGGATTTGACCGAGAAGGGTTATATCTGACCGAGTGCATCCCCGTGGGGAGCACCAGTGTTGTTTGTCAAAGAAAAAGGATGGTTCGTTCCGCTTGTGTATTGATTACCGGGAATTGAACCGGGTGACGATCAAGAATAAGTATCCTCTACCCCGTATTGATGATCTTTTGGATCAACTTCAGGGAGCTTCAGTATTTTCCAAGATCGACTTAAGATCTGGATATCATCGATTCTGCGGGTCGAGTCGGATATCGCAAGGACGGCATTCCGAACACGCTATGGTCATTACGAGTTTGTGGTAATGCCGTTTGGGTTAACTAATTCACCTGCGGTATTCATGGAATTAATGAATCGGGTCTTCATCGGATTTTTGGGATCAGTTTGTGGTTGTCTTCATTGATGACATTTTAATTTATTCTCGTGACCGGGAAGAACACGAGTTTCGCCTTCATCAGGTTCTCGACGTGTTGAGACGGGAGCAACCCTATGGAAAGTTTTCCAAGTGTGAGTTCTGGATGTCCGAAGCGACGTTTCTCGGACATGTAATTTCATCAGACGGTGTGCGTGTTGATCCTGAGAAGACGGAGGCTATCCAAGATTGGTTAACTCCGAAGAATGTTAAGGAAATCCGAAGCTTTCTCGGATTAGCCGGTTATTATCGGCGGTTTGTAGAAGGATTTTCTAAAATCGCTCAACTAATGACGAACCTTTTACGGAAGGATAAGAAATACACGTGGTCCGACGTGTGTCAGCGGAGTTTTGAGGAACTCAAGAGCCGGTTAATTTCAACATCTGTCCTTTCTTTACCGCAAGGGACGGAAGGATTTGTGGTTTATAGTGATACGTCCGGACAGGGTCTCGGATGTGTACTCATGCAGAATGGGAGGGTTTTTGCCCATGCTTCACGGCAATTGAGACCTTACGAGGTTAATTATCCGACCCACGACCTGGAGCTAGCAGCCGTGGTATTCGCATTGAAGATTTGGCGTCATTATCTTTATGGCGTTACCTGTCAGATATTCACCGATCATAAGAGTTTAAAGTATATATTTAATCAGAAGGAGTTAAATATGCGACAGAGTCGGTGGTTGGAGCTAATCAAAGATTATGATATCGAGATCCTTTACCACCCGGGCAAGGCGAACGATGTCGCCGATGCCTTGAGTCGTAAGTCCGTTCAGGAGCAGATGCTTGCTCGATTAACAATTCAGAAGGAACTTCAACAAGAATTTCTTAGACCCGAGATCGAGGTTTGGTTTCAGCGAGTGCAAGGGCAACTTTGCATGTTAGAGATTTCATCGCCACTTGAGGAGACAATCAGAGTTCAGACCCATCATTGTTGCGCATCCGTGAGGATGTGGCTCAGGAGAAGCCCCTGAATTTGTGGTCCACGAGTATGGACTATTGCGATTCAAGAATCGGTATACGTACCGACGAATGACGAGTTGAAAAACTCGATTTTGAGAGAAGCTCATGCTACCCCTTACTCCATTCATCCGGGGTCTAGCAAGATGTACCAAGACTTGAAACAAAATTACTGGTGGAGTAATATGAAGCGAGAAGTCGCAGAATTTGTTTCGAGATGCTTAACCTGTCAGCAAGTCAAGATAGAGCATCAACAACCGGCAGTTATGCTGGGACCGCTCCCTATTCCAGAGTGGAAGTGGGAAGATATTTTTATGGATTTCATCACGAGTTTGCCGACGAGTCGTCGTGGCATGAATACAATTTGGGTAGTTGTGGACCGTTGAACTAAATCAGCTCATTTCCTTGAGATTAAGAATATGTGGGGTCCCGCGAGACTTGACCAGTTGTTCATCAAAGAGATAGTGAGATTGCATGGTACTCCTAAGAGTATTGTTTCCGATCGTGACGGATGATTCGTGTCACATTTTTGGAGATTCGTTCATCGTACTATGGGAACTCAGCTTAATCTCAGTACAACTTTTCATCCTCAGTCCGACGGACAATCAGAGAGGACTATTCAGACCTTAGAGGACATGTTGAGGGCATGTGTTCTCGATTGGAAAGATGATTGGGAAGCCCAACTACCGTTGATCGAGTTCACGTACAATAATAGTTGGCATGCTTCGATTAAGATGGCACCTTACGAGGCCTTGTACGGTCGTCATTGTCGATCTCCTTTGTGTTGGGATGACTTATCAGAATTAATCGACACCGAGCCCGATATGCTTATAGCCGCCCGTGAGAAGGTAGCTTTGATCAGGAGTCGTCTGTTGACCGCTCAGAGTCGACAGAAATCATATGCAGATAATCGTCGTCGACCACTAGAGTTCGAGACAGGTGACCACGTGTTGGTCAAGGTATCCCCGAGTTGAGGTATTTTCCGTTTCGGAAAATGGGGGAAGTTGAGTCCGAGATTCATTGGACCGTTTGAGATTTTGGATCGAGTAGGCGAGTTAGCTTATCGATTAGCCCTACCTCCGGCGTTGAGCCGAATTCATAATGTGTTTCACGTATCTCAGTTACAGAAGTATGTTGCCGACCCGAGTCACGTACTTCAGTTCGACGAAATCGAGATCGCTGATGATCATTCGTACGAGGAGCGTCCCATAAGAGTCCTAGAGCGGCGAATCAAACAGTTGAGGAACAAGGCGATTCCTTTGGTTAAAATCCAGTGGTCTAGACACGGAGTCGAAGAGGCTACTTGGGAAACCGAAGATAGTATGCGGGAGAGTTATCCCGAGTTGTTTGACCCTTAGTTTCGAGGACGAAACTCTTTTTAAGGGGGGAGTATGTAATACCCGGTTGTAATTCAGTCATTTTTATTCAGTAATTATCAGTCAGTAATTGTCACTCAGTAATTTTCACTCATTAATGATCACTCATCATTCATACTCATTCAATTGTGTTCACTGTTCGGCATAATATTTATTATTCTCGTGTTTTTGTCCTCGTACTTCTCGAATTCCGTGATTTTTGTACTCGGTGCATCGTTATAGGCTGAACTGCTTGTCGAGCAGGGCCGCACGAGCATCTGGACGTGCGTGGCGCTCGTGCGTTGCGGTTGGGCCCAGGCGGGAGACCCGGCCGAGTCGGTGCCGCCTGGCGAGCCACGAGCATGCAGTCGTGTGTGGCACTCGTGTGTTGCGGCTGGTTTGGGCAGGAGGCCCAGTGGTCGAGTTAGTGCCGCACGAGCAGGCCACACGAGCAACTGCTCGGGCGTGGTGCTCGTGTGTTGCGGCTGTACTGGGCAGGAGGCCCAGCGTTCGAGTCAGGGCCGCACGAGCAGGCCGCACGAGTTGCTGCTCGTGCGCGGCGCTCGTGCGCTAAGAACAGCAGCCGACAGAAGACTCACGCACGACCGGACGCACGGACACTTGGTCGTGCGGATTGGTAGTGCGTCCATTGTGTTTATATAGGTGGACCGACGGGTTTTCCTCACTTTTCACCATTTCTTCATCCTACTTCTGAGAGGGAGGGTTTGTGGGAGGAATTTTTCATCATCAATCACTTGAGTACTCGATTTTCATCATCTTCATTCGGTTGTGAAGCTCAGATTGTCGATCTAACGCGTGTTCGTCGAATCAAAGTACTTGGATCTTCAAAGGTAATATTCTTCAAACATCTTGGATTTCGATTTTGAGTTGGGATATGTTGTTTTGGATGTGATAATCATGATATACGAAGAGATATACATATGATTATGAGTTTGTATAAATATTCGTTGGATTATTGAAGGATTATTCAAGAACACTTTGAATATTGAGTTGGATTTGCGGGTTTTCGATTAATTGTTGTTGAAATCACGAATTTGGATATTCATATTGGATTAATGATCGTATTGAAGATGTTTTGTTGGTTTGAAACACTTCTTGGGGATTTGATGTTGGTATAATTGAGGTTTGGTTATAAACAATCGTAGATTGGCCACTACGTGTTCGATATAATGCCCCAATAAACTTGGTTTAGTCGTATCGACGTTTTGAGTTAGTTATACTCGTGTTTGATTCGTGTGTTGAACCGGATTGTTGGTAATTGTGTTATTCAAGGTTGTTCGAGCGACCGACATCTCATTTAGGATGTTGTTCGTGGAAGGACATTCTTCATCGGTGTTGTGTAAGTTAATTCTTACTCGGTTAAAATGATATCCATTCCTTTCGTTGTTGTTCATTCATAATCATAATTCATTCATAAAGTATTAACCGTATTGAGATTTGTAATTGTCAATTAATCACTTCATTCGCGAGGAACGACGGTTCCAATCATTTCATTGAGCTATCATTCATTTCACTATCATTTCATATTGGTGAGTCATTATTGATTTTCGATGTCACTTTTGTTATATCGTGGCATTCTGGGTCATACTGGCGTGTCGGTTGGTATGTGTAGGATTTTCATGTCGGGCACATATAAAGTCGTGTGTTGGTTGTTGGCCTCACATTGGACTGTGCACACGAGACGATCACTTCGTGAGACTGATTAGGTACAAGACCACACGTGTATTCGATCGATACTCGTTGGTGGCTTGTGCACGGACACATTTTCATCCCGGGCGTAGTGTGGCGCCATTCTTTGAGCCGTACTGTTAGTTGATTCATACAGCATGTTTGATTGCGTATGTTTTCAACAGGATTGTGATTATTCAACTCTTGAGGATTGTTGTTTTGTGTAACTGACCCCGTTGGGGGATATTGTTTTTCAGGTCATGGCAAGGCAAAAGCACGGGAAGATCACGTTGACGGCGAGGAGTCCCAGTGATACTAGTAGGGGGGCCCAGTCTCTTCAGTCAGTCTTGTCTTTCTTCATTTGTATTCCGCTGCAGAATTCCTTTTGGGATGTTTATTTATTCAGGGTGGTGTATTTTATCTTCATATAAAAAATACTAGTATTCGGTATTGTCCTGTTGTATTGTACTTAAGCTCCTCATCGGAGTATTTGGTAATATAATGTGGTTCGGTACTGCTATTATATTATTTAATTCATTAATTTTCATTCGCCTGGTGGGTCCCAGTTGGGGTTCCACGACATTGTAATAGCCGCCTAGTTTGGGGTGTTACAGTTTACCAAGAAGCTTTGAGCAGTTCCGCCTCAACTACAATATGAATCGTAGGACTTACACATTGGCGGAACTTCTGACAGAGCTTCAGTCTGCCGAAGGTCTCTTCAAACAAGGTTATCATCAAATTCTTGCGGCAACCGGGACTGCTTCTTCAAAACCCAAATGGGGAAAGAAGAAAAAGCAGGTTGGCCAGAAGCAAGTGGCAACCTTCAAAGCTAAGGGCAAGGATCCTCAGTCAAAGGCTCCTCAGTCTGAGGCGAACAAAAATCCGAAGGGCAAGTTCTTCAATTGCGGCCTGAAAGGGCATTTCAAGAGTGACTGACCTAAGAAAGGTACGTCTCATGCACTAGTAGTCAAAATATGTTTGACTGCCTGTTATATCACTTCGTGGATAGTAGATTCGGGCTCCACTGATCATATATGTTATGACTCGCAGGGGTTCCAAGTAACCAATATACTTAGTGCAGATGAGATTACTATTAGCTAGGGCGACTATTCCAGGCTGAAGACTGTTGCAGTGGGAGTCGTGCAGTTAAAAGTTAATGATATGAATCTAGTCCTAAATAATGTGTTATTAGTGCCTGATTTTAGAATGAATTTAATTTCAGTTTCTAAATTGCGTTGTGATGGATATTCATTTTCTTTTGAAGATAATGCAGTTATTAAAAGAAATGGTGAATATGTTTGCACGAGTACTTATAATGAAAGACTTTATATCATTAATGATGCACCAGCTCCCTTGCATAATTATAAATTACTTAATTCTTTGACTAATCCTAATAAAAGAAAAGAACCTTCGAGCATAAATCAAACATATTTGTGGCATTTATGATTGGGTCATATTAACCTTAGAAGGATTCAAAGATTGGTGAGCGATGGCCCATTGGATTCGCTCCAAGTTGAGTCATTTCCAATTTGTGAATCCTGTCTAGAAGGGAAAATGACTAAAAGGGCTTTCCAAAGCAAAGGAAATCGTGCACAAAATGTATTGGAATTATTACACATCGATGTATGTGGTCCAATGAACATCCAGGCAAGGGTGGTTTCGAATACTTCATCACATTTATAGATGATTATTCGAAATATGGATACATCTATTTGATGCGACGTAAGTCTGAATCTTTTGATAAGTTCAATGAATTCAAGGCTGAAACGGAGAAGCGTCATGGACAGAATATCAAGTCACTGCAATCTGATCGTGGTGGCGAGTATCTTAGTGGAGAGTTTCTGGATTTCTTGGCACATGAGGGGATTACTTCCCAGCTCACTGCGCCTGGTACACCACAACAAAATGGTGTTGCTGAATGAAGGAATCGTACTTTATGAGAGATGGTTAGGTCAATGATGAGTTATTCTGATTTACCTATTTCATTTTGGGGACACGTCTTGGAAACAGCGGCGTACATTCTGAACTTGGTGCCTTCGAAATTATTTCCAAAAACACCCACAGAACTATGGAATGGGCGCAAGCCCAGTCTAGGACATGTTCGGATTTGGGGTTCACCAGCACACGTGCTGAATAAGGAAGCTGGTAAGTTGGCATCTCGTACAGAAGTACGAGTGTCTGTAGGATATCCGAAGGGAACGAAGGGTGGCTTATTCTACAGTCCTAAAGATCATAAGGTCATTGTTAGCACAAATGCCGAGTTCTTAGAGGAGGACTATGTAATAAGCCACAAGCCTAGGAGTGAGGTCATTCTCGAAGAACTTAGGGGCGAGATTTTGTCAATACCAATTGTACAAAAACCTAGTATACCACATATCGACACCATTGTGGATACGCAAACCAAGGACATGCCTCGTCATAGTGGGAGGGTTGTTCGTCAACCTGAACGTTTCATCGGTGTGGGAGCGTCTTCGGACCACTCCCCGGACCAGGATGAAACGGATCCATGTACGTATAAGTAGGCAGTTCAAGACAAGGATGCTGGATCCTGGCAAACAACAATGGAATCCGAAATGGGATCTATGGATTCTAATCAAGTGTGGGAGCTAGTAGAGCTACCCAATGGGGTAAAACCCATTGGAAGTAAGTGGGTCTACAAGCGTAATAGAGGATCGAAAGGGAAGGTTGAAACCTTAAAAGCAAGGCTTGTTGCGAAAGGTTACACTCAGAAGGAGGGCATCGACTACGATGAGACCTTTTCGCCAGTAGTCATGCTTAAATCGATCCAGATTCTCTTAGCTATAGCTGCGCATTTGGATATGGAGATTTGGCAGATGGATGTCAAGACTGCGTTCTTGAACGGGAGTGTTGATAAGGAAATCTATATGTGCCAACCTGAGGGATTCATTGCTGAAGGAGAGGAGCACTTAGTGTGCAAGCTTAAAAGAGCCATTTATGGTCTCAAGCAAGCATCAAGGTCTTGGAACATGCAATTTGATGAGGTCATTCAATCGTATGGTTTTGAACAGTGTCCTAGTGAGGTTTGTGTATACAAAAAGTGCGATGGAAATGTGCTAGTGTTTCTTGTACTGTACGTAGATGATATACTTCTGATTGGAAACAATATGAAGGAATTATCAGACATAAGGGTATGGCTGTATGAGAAATTCGATCTGAAGGATTTGGGAGAAGCTGGGCACATCCTTGGTATTAGGAAGTTTCGAGATCGAAAGAAAAGGATGTTGTGCTTATCTCAGGCATCCTATATCGATATGGTGCTAAAGCGGTTTAGTATGGAGAATTCCAAGAAAGGTTTCTTACCTTACAGACATGGAATTCAGCTATCTAAAGGCTATGTGTCCTAAGACACAGAATGAGATAGATGACATGAAGCTGGTCCCTTATGCTTCGGCAGTGGGAAGCCTCATGTATGATATACTTTGCTCTATGCCTGATATCTGTCATGCTGTAGGCATGGTGGCGAGATATCAGTCGAACCCAGGACCGGAACATTGGATTGCTGTCAAGCATATACTTAAGTACCTGAGAATGACTATGGAGCATATGCTTGTATATCAATTGGATACACTTTGTCCTTTGAGTTACACTGACTCAGATTTGAGTGCGGACAAAGAAAAGTCGAAATCAACTTCTGGATATGTTTTCACTTTGGGAGGTGGAGCCATCAGTTGGAGGAGTGTGAAGCAGAAATGCATAGCGGACTCTACCATGGAAGCCGAGTATGTAGCAGCCTCAGAGGCATCTAAAAAGGCGGTATGGCTCAAGTACTTCCTAAAGGATTTGGGTGTGATTCCTAATTTGCCTAGGCGTATTACACTTTATTGTGATAATACCGGTGCTGTTGCAAATTCGAAGGAACCACGTGCCCAAAAAGCAAGCAAACATATCAAGCGCAAATATCATATCATTCGATATTTTGTGAAGAGAAGGAAGATTATTGTCTCCAAGATAGCATCTGAAGACAACCTAGCTGATCCTTTCACGAAAGGGTTGCCCTCAAAGTCATTTGAAGGGCATGTGGAAGGAATGAGGTTGAGATGTATGGCAGCATTGCTTTGAGTATAAGTGGGAGATAGATAGACATAGTCTAGATAGTATACTTCAAAAGCATGCTTTGAGTATAAGTGGGAGATTGTTCGGGTTGTATACATCAAAGCATATTTTATGCTTGTATTACCTAATTTTCCGGTCTTTATCTATGAGAATATTTAATTCATTCATCACATGTTTTGCATATTTATTCATGCTATTGTTATGCAAATGTTGTCTAAATTACTTTATATTGTAGATAATGTGGTGTGTCGAGTCACACAGAAGATCACATTATCGGTTCCTTATATAGTAATATTTAGTTCACAACCTATATAACATTAGACCGTTATGTGAGAGGTTGTAGTATATGCTTGAGATTGGTTGGTCTTGACCATTAGAATATATTAACGTATTCGGTATACGTTGAACATGATCGAGGTGAGATAGATTCTTCTGTACTGACTATAAGAAGAACGTACATCTCGGGCAATTATTATTTCTTAATTCTAGTGATTAATATTTAATTATATATATTTAATATTTATTGTTTTGATTTATCATGGATGAGAGGCAGAATGATTGACTCAATATGCTCGATATTTTGGGCAATATTATTATTTATATGATAATTAATATTATAGCTAGAAATCGTGTCCCGACCAGTCGGGTTGATCATGTCCCTTGAGGCACTCGAAAGGATTATTATATTAAACCCTGCAGGTGGAATTAATTTTCCGATATAATAATAAAAGTCTAGTGGTATACTCATATATAATATATTAATTAATTAAAAGCTGTCAGTAGCTTAAATTAATTAATGGACATGGAATATCTTAAACACGGAAAATAATTAATTCAAAAAGGTGTTCAATTTCGTAATTTGGAATTTTGGTAGAAAGTGCAATATCAACTTTTTAGTGGACTAAGTTGATATTTTAATAGAGTCATTATATTAGGAAGAGCTCTAATATAGAAAGATGACATCTATTAAGAGCCCTTACCATATCCTCCTTAAGGTCCCTAGAGTAGCCCAAAACACCTATAAATAAGATGCATGGGGTGGCCGATTTTATCATCATAATTTGAGCCAAAATTTTCGATTTTTTGTGTGTGTTTAATTGTGGATCTTGACTTGTGTCTTGGATTTCATAATTTAGTTAACACAATATTTTTCTAAAATACCACAATATTCAAGAAAAATAGAGAGAAAATCGAAAGGAATTTTGGAAGAACAATTTGGCTGATCCCTGTTGCTGTCCAACTAGTCCGGTAGATTGTTGCCCACACGACATTCAGATAATAGGCGGGATATACTCTAGAAGACTTTGAGGTAGAAATACAAGTAGATCGAAGAAGAATAAAGGGAGTAGTTTGGTCGATCCAAGGAGGGAATTTCTACCACTTCACGTCAAAGGTATTAATTACCGACTCCCATGCGTAAATATATTTATTTGATTGTTTATTAATCTGTTTAGTTAATTAATTGACAAGCCTAAATAGATCCGGTTCTTATGTTGGTTAGTTTATAAAACCGTTTATAAAATATTTTCACCAACTAGCTTCCGCTGAGTTTTATATTCCAACAGTCCCTTGAGCCGACTCTGCGGTTTCTAGATTATGAGCATCAGTATCAGCCATTTGACGCGCTGTTTCAGCAGTATGGGACGATGTTCGATTGGTTTCAGGACGAGCATCATTATAGTATAATGTTTCCCGGCCATAGTAGTAGTTCTCAGCAGCAGCCTCCATTTCAGATCGAGCAGCCAGTTTTTGAGATCGAGCAACCGATTGTACAGGTCTCTGATCGTTATAGTTGTGAGAAGGATACTCATTGGTGGTGAAGTTGGTTAGAGTGCCGGGATAGAGCAGTTGGGTGAGCGTAGTCTTCCACCGCGAGTGAGTCGACCCTCTGCTGCTCTTCGGGAGCCTTTTATGGTGGTGCCTCCAAGAGATAGTGAGGCTCTGAAGAAGTTGTACCTACAGTTTAGGGAGCAGCCAAATGATGCTATTGTCCGGTGTTCGGAGACTGGGCATGCTCTCACCCAGGCGTTATTCGACCGGATAGAGTCTAGCCGTGAAGACTTTGATGCCGAGGTGATAGATTGTTATGTGCTTGCGACTCGAGCGAGGCTTTGGAGGGGAGTCTGTAGTGCTGGTGTCGGTAGAGTTGGGACTGTACTTGCCGGCTCTCAATTTTATGTAAGTTCTATAAATTACTCGCTTGTATATCATTGGTGTGATGTTGATTTTTTTTTTATTTTGTGGTTTGGCTTTTTGTGGTTAGTTATGGCCAATGAGTTTGCAAGACTCCATCCGGATTATCCACTTGGTATCAATGTGACAGGGAAGCCAGTTTACAAGGATTGAAAAATTCCTAAATCCATCCAGGACTACATGGCAGGTCTTGATACACCAATGTGGTTCCATGGTTAAATTGCGACGAAGTAAGTTTGAAATTGATATTTATAAATGATTCGCTATGTTTGATGTGATGATCTTATATGATTACATATTTTGTTTCAACAGATCATTGCCATTCATTGCCTCGACCAGAGCCACTGGGTGACTATCAAGATTAACATCATAACATGGACCGTGGAGTTGTACGATTCATTGTCACACCAACACCAAGATGGTCGATACCGATTCAACCAACTGCGACCAATTACTCGTCTGATGCCTCGTGTGCTAGCTCAATCCGGGTACTAGTTGAACAACTAATCGAAGAAGAAGTATGACACGGAGATGAGTTTCAAAATTATGCCACGAGAACTACATTTCATACAAAACGACAACCACGGTTGTGGCCCCTTCGCGTGCATGTACTTGGATCGACTCATCTCTGCAAACCCAGCAGGAAGGCACCAAATCAAGGAACTTAATGAGAAATATATTAAGAAATATCGATATGGTTTAGCTGCTAAAATCTTTATGTTGTCGTTAGACGTAGTGTAGGATAATATATTTTTGATACTGATGAGTATGTATTTTAATTTTAATTCATATATATTTTGGCAAGATTGATGTGTTGTGTTGTTAAATCACACGTAAAATGGTTTATGGTGCAGTTGGTAAATCCAGACCAGCTCTGTGTTGCACACGATGGATGCACACGATCGTGGCCATCGTGGGTTACGATCATGTGCAACCTGCCCACAGTCATGGGTTGCTGCTGTCGTGTGCCCACGTAGACCTGGCAAAAGTGGCCCAGGCCCACGGGCCGGCCCAGCCCACCCATGAATAAATGGGCTTTGTGCTTTATTTTTTTAGCCCATAGAAACTTGGGCCTTTTTGGCCCGCCCAGATTTCAGCCCAGCCCAGGAAGGCCCAGCCCACGGGCGCCCAGAGGCCCATGAAAAATTTAATAACTAATAAATATTAATTAATTAGGCTAAGATTAATGGGTATAACCTTACACCGTAACTTATTCAATTTAAAGTTGATTTTGTTTAGATTTTTGTATTGATATTTTGCTATCGAATACAGATAATGGACCAAGTGATGAGCTACTTTCCGTACCGCTGGTTGTAGTGCAAGAATCTAACGGTTTTAATAGTATTGAAATGGATGTTAGAACTTTTTAAAATAGTTGAAAATATATTTCTATTATATTATTGATACTTTTAATATATTTTGGTTAATTAAGTTGGAAGCAAGAAAAAATCTGTAGCCCATGGGCTGGGCGAGGCCCGCCCACCATGGGCCACGGGCCTCAATATTTAGGCCCAAAAAATCCTGGGCCTTTTTGGCCCAGCCCAAAATTTGACCCACCCGTTGGCAGCCCAGCCCGTTTGGGCTGGCCCAGCCCATTTGCCAGGTATATGCCCACGATGGCTGCCATGACCGTGTGAGCACGATCGTGTGTCCCATCGTGGCACGATCGTGTGAACATGAACTTTTGGTATTTTTGCCAATTTGATTTATTGTGTTATCTAGAAGGATGTTTTGTGATTCTAAAATTGCTTGTTCAAACATTAATTACTGCATGACTTCTCATACAAGCTCGTATTTGTCATTTCTTGTAATTTATTAGTATATGAGATATTTCATACAAATGATGAACTTATACGTACAAACTAATACATTGAGAATATATAGACTACATATGATATGCAATATATTATGTTAATTCAATCAATAACTTTTTAAATAAGTGTATCGTTAACAAATACTTGTTAATATATAAGTAACAACACGTAAATTGACGAGTAATTTGAGAAATTAGTGGAAAATGTTGATGTTCTTGTGCACACGACCGTGTGTCCCATCGTGGGCATGACCGTGTACACCATCGTGTGCACATGAACTTTTGGTATTTTTGCCAATTTGATTTATTGTGTTATCTAGAAGGATATTTTGTGATTATAAAATTGCTTGTTCAAACATTAATTACTATATGACTTCTTATACAAACTCGTATTTGTCATTTCGTGTAATTCATTAGTATATGCGATATTTCATACAGATGATGAAATTATACGTACGAACTAATACATTGAGAACATATAGACTACACATGATATGCAATATATTATGTTAATTCAATCAATAACTTTTTAAATAAGTGAATCGTTAACAAATACTTGTTAATATATAAGTAACAACACGTAAGTTGACGAGTAATCTGAGAAATTAGTGAAAAATATTGATGTTCTTGTGCACACGGCCGTGTGTCCCATCGTGGGCACGATCGTGTGCACCACCGTGTGCCCACGTGAAGACAGTGACATATTGACACCGTAGACACCTAGTTTCCAACGTGGCACACGATCGGAGCACATGATCGTGCCCACCGTCTGCCCCCTCCTTTTTTCAATATAAGCCCATCTTCCTGGACCGAGAGTGAAATACCTGAGCCTTAGTCCCTCCCTTTAAACTATAAACCCTAATAAATTAAAATCCATTAAAATCAAGTATGCGAAATGAGCGGCCGATTACGAGAAAGCGATTTAGGAGGAATCGAAGCACCTACACCAAAAAGAAGAAGAAGGATACCTCCTCCCAACCCACCATACAGAACTAGGCCGAGAGGAAGATACTCAATGCTCAGAGTAAGTTTTTTAATTTTGTTGTATGTGTAATGTGTACTGCAAATTAATGTGTTTCATGAAACAGGACCTATTTAAAAACACTGCGAGCACTCTAATTATACTAGATGGTGATGATGATGATTTAGAGATTTCTGAGAAGACAAGTAAAGAAGTTATTTTAGAAGAAGAAGTTCATGGAGATGATGATACAAGACTAAAGAAACAGCAGCAGATGGGAAAAAAGGGATCCAAGTGATTGTGGTTTTAAGTTAATCTTAGATATTTTGGTGTGATGGTGATGAACTTTTGTTATGTAAAGTTATATGCTTTTGGTGTAAACTATTGCTCTTTAAACTGAGCTACTTTGTTATGGTTAATGTTTGCCTCCATATTCAACTTTATTTGCTTTACATAAGTGAACACTTAAATTTCAATTCAAAGATAAAGAAAATAGAGACAAAATTATATATTTCAACTAATAATCATAATAATGAATCAATACATGGTCCATCGAGGATCAAAATATCAGCACATGATTGTTGCTAGTAAGTCACAAATATAAAAATACACAAGCAATTTAAGTTTCATGGTATGGACATCCCCTTATGTCATGGTCATCATTACGACAAATGCTACACCTCTTCTTCTGCCGGCGTCTTTGCCTCGTTTGTTCATCAATTCCTTGAGGTTCTTCTGGAGGGATATTCAAATCCACACCACCTATGGGAATGAATTCTTTGCAAGATTTTCTATTATGGTCGGTTCCCTTACACCTACCACACACCTGTGGTCGTCTACCTGCGGGCAAATTTTCAACAGCGGGCCGTGCACGACTCATCCTTGGTCGGCCGGCTTGTCGTGCCCTCTTTGGAGTTAAGCAAACGATGGATGAGATCTCTGGTGGGACATTCTACTCATCATGATGTGGGATATGATTAATATGCTCCTTATAAGTCTCTCTAAGGCCTTGTTGCTTGAAATAACGACTAACAAAATCATACACAGACAAACCATTGCCGGCGCGCCTGTTACAATAAGCAATTATGTCAAGGATGTGGTGTAGGATAATGTATTTTTGAAACTGATGAGTATGTATTTTACTTTTTTATTCAGATATATTCTGGTAAGATTGATGTGTTGTGTTGTTAAATCTGGAAAACTAGTTTATGGTGCAGTTCGTAAATCCAGACCAGCCCTGTGTTGCACACGATGGCAGCACACGATCGTGCCCATCACAGGTTACGATCGTGTGCATCTTGTCCACGGTCATGGGCTGCTGCTGTCGTGTGCATCCTGCCATGACCGTGTGCACACCATCCTACACACTATAGTAGCACACGATCGTGCCCATCGTGGGTTACGATCGTGTGTATCTTGCCCACGGCCATGACCGTATGCACACGACAGCATAGACAAAAACATTGAATGATGTGCACATTAGAGCAAAACAATTACCTTATAGCGGCAACAACATGACGGCATGGAATCTGATCCAAATCAAACTCCCGACAACAACATGTCCAGGTTCGAAGGTCGACCTCATAAGAAACTTTGTTTTCTTCGACTTTATAAACAAATGGGGTGGTAGCTCGAACAATAAGAGTCAGACTGGGTTGCACAGAGTTAGAGAGATTTTCAAAAGTGTGCATTGTCAACTCATGGTCTCTTGACGTAGCTTCTCCCTGCTTCTCATCAAACCAATTCTCTAAAATTAGGCGAAATATCTCGAGTAACGAGCAAACAGGTAAACGCCTCGCCCACAACATACGATTATTCAAGCATTCAACAACATTGGATGTCAAGAAGTTATAGCGTAGTACCAGACACTTCGACCTAGCCCACCTCTCTGGCCCAATTTCAGAAAGGCGTCTGTGAGCCCCATTAGTGCTTTTAATATGTAGTTTCAAAAGGTAGTTTTCAAAAAGTTCTTCACGATGCGTGTAGGCAGCAGTTCTAAAGAGTCATATAGCATGAGCACCGTAGGAGGTCAGTTTTTTTGCAAGATGGTGATATCACAACCCGTGGAATGCATTCGGATAGACGGCTCGAACAGCATTCAGAATGCTCTTATGTTGGTCACTCATAATCACTAAATCTTCCATCGGATTGTAGCATCTGCGCAGGTTATACAGAAAATAAGTCCATGACTCGTCGTTCTTTATCGGACCGAGACCAACTGCAAGAGGAAATACTTGCTCATTCCCGTCAAATGTGATAGCCGCAAATAGAGTTCCTTTATTCCTTCCCGTCAGGTGGGTCCCATCAACTATAATCACCGGTCGAAGGCACGTATCAAATGCACTACTACTCTGTCCGAGTGCAACGAACATGTGGCAAAACACTCCCTCACGAGTCGTCTGCAAATCATAAATTGTCCCTGGATTATGTTGTTTTAACAAATACAGATAAGATGGGTGCCTCTGATACGACTCATCAAAACCGCCATATGTATTCTCTATCGCTATATTTCTCGCCCGGAGAGCAAAACTATATAGCATGTCAATGCCGTACTCCCTACACATCTCTGCAATCATCTCCTTTGGCCTCAAAGTGACTCCCTCACCGGTCAATCTTTTAGCAAAATAATGGACGACAACCTCAGAAATGACCGATCGTGCGGCAGCACGGTTCAAATCAGGGTGACAGCTGTGCTCCAAGGTCAACTTAGTAATTCTCCAAATAGTTGCACCCTCAATAGCACACAACCTAAACTGACAATTGCTTCGCCACTCTTACAGACAAACACTATACGTTTATCGGCGGAACGATCAGTGATACACTATAGCATGTTTTCCAAATGATACCTTCCTACAGTTATCCTCAACTCTGTCTTGGACCGAAAGGTGAACCCCACCTTTAGCTGACCGGTGACCGGTGGAGGCTGCTCGACCCAACCCAAAGTCCCGGCACTACCGGGGTCCGAAAATGGAATGATCCAGTTACGCATCGATTGTAGATGCTCATGCTCGCTCGCAGATTGATGGTTGGATGAGAAGTTCCGACGACTCATAATCTTATCCATTTGGGCCGGTTGGCGAACCCAAGCAAGAAATTCCGCAGATAGTGACTCAAGCAAGTCTTTACAACAATCTCCATCTTCGGATGTATGCACCTCCTCATCTTCCTCGTCTTCCTCGTATTGATAATCTTTGGAAGGCATGTCATAATTTATGTTGCCGGGCTCTACTCTCGACCTGCTACATCCCATATTAACCTCGGGAGTGGAGGAGCTGCCGTTCTCAACATAGACCTCAAGATCCTCTTTGTATTCTACTAGTAATCGAAGTATCTCGGTATCGCCCCGTAATAGGACTTTTACTTTGTTTCCCTTGGCCATGTGTGTCAAGTACCATAATTTATAATCGGATTCATTTGGACCACCCAAACCCTCTCTGATAACCCCCACGAGGTTGCACGACTAACTTTGCTCGTGTCGATGTATACAAAAAAAGAGTCCCATCTACACATGTCGATCGCTCCCAATGACCACCGTGATGTATCAAAATACGCTGCCACGACATTTGATTACAAAAAGATGAATAACTATTCAGAAAACTGAGCGAACAATATTCTAAAACGGTCTGCCTTGGACACGACTGATGCACACAGTCGTATGCTACCGTGTGCAACGATCGTGTGCAAGTTTCTGGCTATGAACACGATCGCTGCACACGATTGTAGACGATCGTGAACACGTTAGTTGTGCGCACGATGTCAAGGTCGTTGGACACAACCGTTGCACACGGTGGCTTCCCATCGTGTGCAGCGATCGTGTCCGTAAGAACTTGTCGGGAAAAAAAATTTCCAGCGGTAAAATATTGATGCATACCTTCTTTATGAACCCAGAAGCACGACAAATGAAGTCCTATTTGAACGCCAACTTTTCTTTTCGAATAATCTTGTGATTTTTATAAGACTTTTGAGAGACCCTTTGTAAAAAATGATTGTGTTGTTTTGATGTATATGTTATAGTTAAATTTTGGTTGTTGGACATTAATGATCGATTTTGAGCAGACGAGGAAAATGAAAAAGAAAAAAAAAGTAGTTTAATTAAATAAAATATAAAAAGAAAAGAGAAAATCAATATTACAACTGTTGGGAGGACATTTTAGTCTTTTTAATCAAAATGGTACTAAAAACTTATATTCTTATGAATGAGGATATAAAACTTGTCAATTTTATGATTTGGTATTAAAAAATTGATTCCCACTTATTTATATTCGTTTCAGCAATTTAATTATATTAAATTATATAATTATTGTTTTAATAAATTCTCGCAATTTAATTATATTAAATTATATAATTATTGTTTTAATAAATTCTCAAAGATATTTTCTTATAATAATAAGTAATTACAAAATTAAATTAATTTATAATCTACCTAGCTTTTTTTCCAACATACCATTTAACAATAGAATTATTACTGAGATTAATCGTAGATAAAAATTTTATTACTGAAATTCTGAGAATACATCACATATATAACCACCTGTACCTGGGCAGTGATTCCTACATAATAATTCAGGCCCTTTTCTGAATTGAGCTGTGAACAGATCGCCATCGCTGAATTTGTTAACTGGATCTCGGCCTTATCATTTCCATCGGAATCTCGAAACTTTGATTTTCTACTATTATGTTGTTCGACGGTTAATTTCTCGCTCCAATTTACATTAGATTGATGGAATTTTCAAGGTATGGATCAAAGTCGCAATCTTTAGTTTTGTTATTTGTTTGTTGCAACTCGATTTTGGTTTATCTGTATCGTGTTGCTGTTTGTTTTTGTATTTTAATAAAAATTCTTTGGTTTCTGATTAGGTTTTCGTAGTGAGTGCAGAATAGTTCTGGTGGATTTTTTTGTTTAATTGTTTAATTATGTACTTATATTTTGATCTCTATTTGATGCATTGAATTCTGATACGAGCCTTTTCTCTGTTGAATTCACGAAGATTTTGCCTTTTGAATTTGTATCAATATGGGAATTTCAAGTTTTGACCTTTTTCATTGTGGTTCGAAGCGGTTTTTTATCTTATGATCGAGTGTTATTTCGATTTATTAATTTAAATGATATACATTGGCCAGAAATGACTCAGTTTGCTTAATTTAGTCGTATGCACTGAAATTATAACGTTTTATCCCTCTTGTAGGTGATTGTGTGTGTGGGCAAGTTAGATAGTGCTTCAGTGCATCAAACAAGTGAGAAAAACATAAACATCCTATCAATAGGAAGGAATGGATTATGCGGCTGGTGATTATGAGATGGGCGAAGTAGAGGAGGATATGTACTTTGCTGGTGGACTGATGGTAGACACGGAGTCTGATGAAGACGAGGATGGATATGATCATTTGGTCAGTTCAATCTGCACTCACCATACTCGATGATCAATATAATTATTAACTTGCTATTTTCTACATTTCCTATGTTTTCATTGCTGGTTTTTGTTATTCATAATGTGAATTAACTGAAATGTGGAATTAGGACAATAAGATTACGGATACTTGTGCCGCTGAGGCTCGGAAAGGGAAGGATATCCAAGGAATCCCGTGGGAGAGGTTAAGCGTATCCAGGGAGAAGTATAGACAGACTAGATTAGAGCAGTATAAAAATTATGAGAATATACCGCAATCTGGGGAGGGGTCCGAGAAGGTAACATTCAGTTTCAAATGGTCGATGACCTGTTTTTCTACATCTTAATTGATATATTAAGTTAACACTAAATTCATGCAAAGAAAAAAAAAAACGTAGCAAGTGAAAAATAACTTTTTGCTTTCTCATGATATTTTCCATGCAAGTGAAAAAACTTATATAATGATGATGTTTTGGAATTTCATCTCATTTCTCCTCTGAATGAATATTCCATCAGGAGGGCGTCTGTTAAACTTTGCTACTTGCTTTTTGCATGATTTTATACTGTTATCTAATCTTGACCATTAACCGATACTATCATCTTCCAGTCAGCGACCCATTATAGTTGGGATTAAGGTGCATGCGATGTTGATGATGAAGCAGAATTGATATATTAAGTGAGTTTTGTCTTTTGTTTGGGTTTGTCAGGAATGCAAGTTAACGAAGAAAGGTGGTGTCTTTTATGAGTTTTGGCAGAATACCAGATCTGTAAAATCAACCATTCTTCATTTTCAGGTAAGGAGATAAGCTACCTTTGATAGTTTCTTCGGTCTTCTTTTGAGTGGATCTGAATTGATTGTTTAGTTAGTGTTCAGTTGTCTGTTCTTGTTACTTTAGGCATCTACAAAATAGATTCTTCTGTTATATTTAACTTAGATTATGTTGTTGGACAAATGGATCTAAACAGTATTAACCCAAAGCAGGATGAGGCAGTTAGTGGACTGTGTTTATGATTTTTTTTAAGTAGAGTATGGTATTTTCTCAAATTTTAATAAGAATACTGCTTGACTTATTTTAAACTAGCAGTTGCTCTTTGGGTAAACTGATCTCTTACTGTATGCAAGTTGCATATAATGAGCTTCTGAGGGATAGTCTGTGTGTGTCCTCCTTCCTAATCTTTCGTCGTCTTTCCTTGCTACGAACTGGGTCCTGACCAAGTGACTCAATGGAACATAATGTTATTGTGCTGTTTGTCTTTCATTTATTTCCTTTGTTTCTTTTCATTTTTCACTTGGGAGTAAAAATTGTACAAGTTGATAGAAAAGAGTTTGCTTGAATGTCGCAAGTTCTACAGTTCTTTTTGCTGCCAAAAGAAGCTTCTTGTTTCTAGCCTAATTTTCAGTTCATCCTAATTTTGTCACAACACTATTATCCAAAAGGATGGAGAGCTAGATGACGATGTGGCTCACAGAATAAAGGCAGGGTGGTTGAAGTGGAAGAGTGCCACAGGGGTTTTATGTGATCCCGGCATGCCTCATAGATTAAAGGGTAAATTTTACCGCACGGCAATTAGGCTGCTTATTGTTATATGGCACCGAGTGTTGGGTCAGAAAGCAGTGTCACGTTCAAAAGATGAATGTGGCAGAGATGCGTATGCTACGATGGATGTGTGGTCATACAAAAAAGGATCGGCTCAGAAATGAGGTGATCAGAGAGAAGGTAAGAGTTGCGTCTATAGAAGACAAGATGATGGAGAATCGATTACGAGAAGACCTATTGATGCCCCAGTGAGGAGGCTAGAAAGTTGGGTAGCAAGTAATGTTGTGAAAGGTAGAGGAAGACCCAAGAAAACTTGGATAAAGATGATTGAAAATGATATGCGGTTTCTTGGAATTGGAGAAAGTATGGCGATGGAGAGACAAATGTGGCGGGAAAGAATACGGATGGTGGATGGAGTCTGATTCTTTTTTTTTTTTTTTTTTTAATTCCTATTTTCTTTTATTTCATGTTATCTTTTTTTCTTTTTTTTTTTTTCTTTTTTTTTTCTTTTTTTTTTTTTTCATTCATTCTCTTATTTTATTTGCTTTTTTCTCTACTTTTTCCCTCTTTTTTCCTTTTATGTTATTTATGTAACGATTATTGACGGTTTCAAAGTTTGATTCATGTTAGCCGACCCCAAATCATTTTGGGACTAAGGCTTAGATGTTGTTGTTGTTGTTGTACTGTTAGAAAGGAGAAGGGCATAAATTTTTTATTATGATTTAGATGCTAAAATGAGGATGCTCTTGGTATATTTTATTGTATATAATGTCACCTACTATATGTTGTAAATGGATTGTAAGAATGCCACCACAATTGAATCTGTTTTTCGTCATTGCAGTTGAGGAATCTGGTTTGGTCGACGTCAAAGCATGACGTTTACCTCATGTCTCATTACTCAATCATTCATTGGTCTTCTTTGAGTTCCAAGAAGACTGAAGTTCTTAATGTCTCGGGTCATGTGGCTCCCAGTGAGGTGCATCTCTTACAAGGATCACATTCTTAAGACAATTTAAGTTATATATGAATGTCCCTTTGGGTGTGAACTGTTATGCTATCTGGTCTGACATATCTCTCTTATAGAAACACCCTGGAAGTTTACAGGAAGGATTTACTCAGACACAAGTAAGTACTCTGGCAGTCCGTGATAATTTGTTGATTGCTGGAGGGTTTCAAGGGGAGCTTATTTGCAAGGTAATTCTTTCTCTTGAGGTTTTGGGATTATCTTGATTGTTAAGAAGTCTACTTCTGGTCAAAAGATGACTAGAATTGGTCAAATTATGATCAAACTCTGTGATTTCAGCTGCATGATCTCACTACGTGGGTTTTATTTCAATCGTATAGAAGGAAATAAAAGATGTCCGGCTTACAGATATATCCTATAATGGAGTTGTTCAGATTCGATCAGTAAATACAAATATAATGCCTCCATCTAGTATCTTTCTTTTTTATGTTTGTTAGCTGGATTGAAGTCTTTCTTTTAATGCAGGATCTAGACCGACCTGGTGTTAGCTTTTGCACGAGGACAACTTATGATGATAATGCTATCACAAATGCAATCGATATTTATTATGGTCCAAGGTGAATCTTATTCTCTATTTTAACACTAAACGAATTTTTCTTCTCTTGTCTGAAACAGAAACTTTATATGCTGCAGCATTATTTAATTGATGGAAACTTCATGTCACCCATTTGGGATCTGTTTTGAAGCGGATTTACAAACCACTATCATAGCTCTATCTTATTCGTTCATTCACTCATATCGGAATGGCATGCGAGACATAATCATACAAAATGTTATCATCATACAGCAGTATACTGACATTTAAAATGTTTTTTTAGAAATTTCTGTCGAGACATGTTAGTTGCCCATTTATCTAAATCCCTATCTGAAAATAACTGGTTTTGAACCACTATCAGTGGTTCTGTTCATTTCACAGCTTCAAATAATGATTGTGGAGTACGGGATTTTGACATGGAGAGATTTCAGCTCGTTAAGTATTTCTCATACCCATGGCCTGTAAATGTAAGTTCTCTTAGCCAACTTTTAATTATGCTGACAATCATTAGTATGTTTGTGGAAAATGACGAGCAAACAAGAAATCAGGAATGGGAATATAAATGTTATTTTGGTTTGGCGTTTTGCATGAAGTTCATTTTGTGATAAGTGTGGCTTTGGAGTTTCTATCATGCGTTCGTGAGAACCAGAAAAGTGTAGCAATTTAGGACAACCCACTTTGATTTGTCCATATAGTATTATCGACGTATCGTGATCATACCAAAGGTCTATGCATTTTACATGACGTAGTATAATGTTGAACCTGCATATGTCGCGAACCAGAAAAGTGTAGCAATTTAGGACACCCCACTTTGATTTGTCCATATAGTATTATCGACATATCGTGATCATAACAAAGGTCTATGCATTTTACATGACATAGTATAATGTTGAACCTGCATATGTACTTCCATCATAATGCATCATGTGCCACATTTATGTTTTTACATTAAAATAAATCTGTGTTTGGTTTATTTACAGCATACCTCTCTGAGTCCTGATGGCAAAATAATTGCTATTGTTGGGGATAATCCCGATGGGATGTTGGTGGATGCACAAACTGGCAAGGTGCACAATTTTTTTCAAGATGTAACATTGGTTAAACAAAGCTGGTATTATGCAGGGGACGAGACCTGATAAAAAATCTCGGACCTACTACTGCCTGAGGATATTGTTGTTGAAAGTGTTGATTACAGAAATGCTCTTGAGTTTTAGTTTAATTACGGAGCCTGCTATTTTCCGAAGTTAGGATTTACACCCCTTATAATTTTACATTTAACAAACATGAGAAATGATAGGGCAACGTCCTGAACCACACCCCAAACACACCCGTGCTTTATGGGTGTTGTACCGCGTGCTTTACTATTAATTTTATTATAATATTGTTATGAATATTTTATGTGTAAAGCATGCAGTACAACACCCATAAAGCACGACGTGTGTATAAGGGTGTGGTTCACGGTGTTGCCCTATCAACCCTCTAACAAACATTACCATCAATAGGGAGATATTTGTCAAGAAAAATGCAAACATGACGTGGGTGGGGTGGGTATTATCTGTAATACTGAAAGATAATTTTTTATTTTATTTTTATTTTTGTAGGTAGGTCAAACATGAAGGTTGGTTTTAATTCATCCATTTTATTATTTTCGGGTTACTTTGGAAAAGTATCCTTGAGGTCTTACCTAATGAAAAAGACACCCAGCTAACTTTCAGAATTATGAAAATACCCTTGAGATTTTATTTTGCCTTATATTTACCCCTTCTAGGCAAAAAAAAAAAAAAACATGTCAAAGCCCCCCTTCACATTTATAAAAATATCACAGTTAGCCCCTTAATTTTACAGCCGAATCAAACCTTGGCTATTTTTTGTGAATTTGAGAGTTGGCTGTTCTTTTGTTTCCTGGTGATTAGCTCAAACATCAAGGGCACTTTTTGTAATTATACTTTCATTTTGCTCATATTCTTGTCGTGTGATTCTGAACTTTTTTTTCCTCCACACCTTTTGTTAGACCATTGCACATGTACGCGGACATTTGGATTTCTCTTTTGCTTCCGCATGGCATCCAAATGGCCACGTGTTCGCCACCGGGAACCAAGACAAAACCTGCAGAGTATGGGATGCTCGAAATCTATCAAGCTCCCTTGCTGTGCTCAAAGGAAACCTGGGTGCCATACGATCTATCCGTTTCACATCCGACGGTCAGTTTATGGCGACGGCTGAGCCGGCCGATTTTGTCCACGTGTATGACGTGACGAATGGTTATGATAAGGAGCAAGAGATTGACTTCTTCGGGGAGGTCTCCGGAGTTTCTTTCAGTCCTGATACGGATTCACTCTTCATTGGGGTGTGGGATCGTACGTACGGTAGTCTCCTCCAGTACAATCGGTGCAGATACTATTCTTATCTTGACTGCTTAATGTGAGATCATTCAGTGTGTGTGATATTTGTTGGTCTGATTGTTTGTTGTCTTTGAATAAAAATATGGTTAGTGGCGTCGGGAGTGAAGGCTAGAGGTCAAGTGTGTTTGTGATGTGCTCAGGAACGAAATCGTCATCTCAGCACATCAGGTCAATTTTTCAAGAGGGGGTTGTGGGTTGTGTATGTGTAAAATGTACTACTATTGTTAAAGTTTGTGCTGTTAAAGAGGATGATTGCAATTAATTGATACTGATTATTTCCATTAGTATGGTTTGGAAGTCAAAAAAAAAAAAAGATAAAAAATAAATAAAGCATCTGGCATATAGGTAGGGGCCGGTTCGAAGATGAGACAGTTTTAATGAAAACTAAAAAAAAAACTTTATTCACTCATTTTTCATCATACTCTTATATACTAATTAATTTTCTAATAAGTAAATAAATTAGTCATACAATCACATTTTTTAGGGCAATTTATGTCAAATACTCAGGCCCGAGGGCTCCATGAGAGTTCAGTGTGTCCCGGGATGTCCACATTAGAGATGTTAAGTGGGCTCGGGCTCGGTGGGCTGGCCCGTTTAACTCGCCAAAAAATGGGTTAGGGCCGATATTTCGTAGCCCGTTTAAATTCGGGCTTTTTTGGTCCGGATCGTTTAGTCTGAAGTCCGCTAGGACTAGCCCGTTTAACATCTATATATATATACACAGTAAAATCTCGATAAATGAATATGGTCAGGACTGGAGAAAAATATTTATTTAGCGAAGTTATTCATTTATCGAGAGAAAATTTGAACATGTTATAAAGAGTTGGGACTGAAGAAAATTATTCATTTGACGAAGTTATTCGTTTATCGAATATTTATTTATCGAGGTTTTACTGTACATAAAAGTGTATTTTGTTTTCTATTTATTATAGTATATTTGTTACTAATATATATATATATATATATATATAATATCGTTACTGTTTTTTTATTTAAGGGTTATAAAAAAATAAAAAATAGATTTTTTTAAATATTTAGCCCGTTTAGCTCAAAACCCGATAGGGTTAGGGTTAGGGTTAGGGTCGATATTTCATAACCCGTTTAAATCCGGGCTTTTTTTGGCCCGGATCGTTTAGCCCGAAGCCTGCTAAGATTAGCTCGGAACCGCTGGGACTATCCCGTTTAACATATCTAGTCCACAATCAGTGGGGAAGGATATCATAGGGTGCTTCTTGAGTTATCATTCATGTCAACGATTGGCATGGATTGAGGCAGGATTGTTGAGGATAAGCACTCTGATGCACGAGAGCACATGCCCTGCTATCTGATGAGTTTTATTATGACTAGTTTCCTGCTTGTGGGAAAGATTGGGAGCGGCAATGGTCATAGGACGTTAGCCTAGACGTTTCGGCTTGGCCGAGTCATACGTGACAATGACGGGAATCGTGGTGGACAGATACAACTGGTTGGAGACATTATTGTCTCTCCGACGAGCCTACGGTAGGGCGAAACAATCGCTCCGAGTAATGAAGGTGTTTCGTCCCTTCGGGGGCATTCTTCGGCATTTGTATCGGAAATAAATATATTATAAGATAAAAATAAAATGACATAAACACATCTATTGCCTTCAAGTTCATACTGCATCACGAACTTGGGTCCATAATATAACAATTCTATTTTTAGTTTCCAATTCTATTCATAAACTACTTTATCTCTACACCAACCAAACTTCCATCATTGCACTTTTTCATCAATTGTACCCACACCCTAAAAGAATCTTCCCATCTTGCCACATACGGTGAATGTAATATATACTTGTAAAGATTGAGTCTGTACAAGTATATATCACTCTCAATGTGGCAATATCACCCTCAGTATGACAATGTGAGCGAGCACGTTGCTAGATAGATGCTCATGGATGCGGCATAGAATTTGCCACTTTTTATACTCTCAAAATTCATTCTTCTAAAAAAAATCATCATTATTCCCGACGAAAAAGAAACTGTTATCCAAACGGCAATTATCTCAGTATCTCTCTAGTTGAATTTGTAGTTTTCTTTAGTCTTGTGAGGCAAATTTGCAGCAGAAAAGCATCGTTCTACAACGCACAAGCATTACATACAAATATACAACACTGATACCAAAGCAAAAATCAAGCTTAAAAAACAGCAAAAATTTCATACATATATATACTTACCTTTTCGTTTGTGTTACATTTACATATTTTCAATATATAAAAGTAGCAAAAATTGATCCCTTTCTTGTCGGGGGATTTCGTAATTCTGGGTAAATTAGGACACTAACAGTGGCTGAATCAAGGTTATGATTTCTCTATGGTACTACGCCTTCAGTCTTTTCCATAAGGAGGTTGATTACAGTCCCGAACTTGTATTAAGGTACTCCTAAGGCTGCATTCTTTCACCTGCAGAAAGAAATACAAATATCAGCACAAAATAAGGAATCATGTTAAGACTTCTTGCACAGTAAAAGGGAACAAAAAAAAAAGGCCATAAAATAAAACACCAAGAAGATCGAAAAGCAATATCCGAGGGAACAATTTATACTGATTCATTGAGAGATTATCTCTCTCTCTCTCTCTCTCTCTCTCTCTCTCTCTCTCTCTCTCGGAGTAAACACATCCGATGGACCAGACGAGTTCCTAGTTCCCACCATAGTTGTTAAAGGCGAAAGGCGCACCAAGGCGATACGGGCTCCCATCGCCTGCGGCGCAAGGCGCAAGGTGAGGCGCGCGTCTGAAAGAGGTGAGGCGCATAAAAACTAAAAATAAATTAGATTAAATTATACAAAAACTTATAAAAACATCGTCACAAGAAAATAAAACTATCCACAATAAACTTAATAATTAACAAAATTGAAGTGTCAGATCAACAAAAATATCTTTTGAAGTATTCTGAAAAAATACATGAAAAACCAAAAAGTCCTAATGCAGAGGCGCGAGGTGCAACAAAAAGGTGCACTGAGACACACCCAGCTGCGCACTTGACTGAGGTTGCCCGCCTTTGGGCTTTAAAAGATGACCTGCTTTTTTTTCTGCGCGTCTTCAACTATGGTTCCCACACCAGAGAAGTTTCCATATACTCATGGGTGTAAGGGGAAGCTTAAAACCTTTACCAAAATATTAATTTTTTATTTTTATTTTTAATTTTTTCAAAAGTATTTTTCTCCCTCAAATGGGGGGAGCCTGGGCCCGAGATGCGCCCCCCTGGCTACATCCGTGGATATATAGTTCCAATTTTTTGTGATAGTATTTAGATTTTTGTGCAAAAATTAAAAACTAAAAGATATAATAAGTGAGATATTAATATTTTAAGGGTTATATTCAAAATTTTAAAAAATAAACATAAATTTTAGTATTAGCATTTGCATGATTAACAAATATTAGTTTTCTTATTGTTTTAAGTCAATACTAGGTAAATAATTAACAATATCATGATCTTTTTTCGTGGGCGGATCCTCTGCATATTTCTTCTTATCTTACCCCATCCCACATGTAAATCCTGGCTTCACTGCTGATTTTAACCATGCGAGGAATTAAAAAATTTTAGTTTTTGTTTTTTAATGGCGTGCCAATAGATTACAATCATGCGTACGGTATACTGTAGAATTTCCATTATACCTGTGAAACATAGGTCTTGGAGAGCAGATCTCCACACTCCTCAATAAGAGCTACTTCTCCACCAGCCATCCTAGCTAGTTCAGAGACAGAGATATCTATTTCTTCAGCCTGCAGAGATGAAAATAGTTTTACAAACTACAATACTCGTATTCTCTCATATGGACCTAATAAATTAGTCGCAAAGGAAAATACTCTACATACGAAAAACTCTATGCAAATCTTACTTATTTTGCGTATCTCTAATAAATTCTAGAAATAGAATACTTGAAATAAAATACGAGATGGAGTAATTGACTCCATAAATGAAAAGGGAATATATGATCTTACGTTTGGTATAAATCTCTGAATATGAGAACCTATCAATTCGACCACCTTAAGAGCCGAGCCTAGAGCCTTCCCTAGCTCTCCCGCATCAGCCTGAGAAATATTTGCTCTCTCACAAATCAGTTCAATTTAGTATACGAATCAAATAAAATATAAAGAATATAAAAAAAAGGGCAGCCCGGTGCACGAAGCGTCCCCGCAAGGCGAGGGTCCGGGGAAGGGTCCCACCACAAGAGTGTATAGGGTCCGGGGAAGGGTCCCACCACAAGAGTGTATAGGGTCCGGGGAAGGGTCCCACCACAAGAGTGTATAGGGTCCGGGGAAGGGTCCCACCACAAGGGTGTATAGGGGGCAAGCCTTCCCTTGCCAATTAAATTGGTAAGAGGCCGCTCCTAGGACTCGAACCCGTGACCACAAGTCACACGGCAACAGCTGTTACCGCTGCGCCAAGACTCCCCTTCAATATAAAGAATATACATTCATACAATTCCAATCGAATTGGTAAATCAAATACGTAGAAGTAGACAACGGACAGGAAGATATCTCACCCGCACATTCCCACTGACAGGAAGTCTGGCAGAGGAACTGAGCAATGCATTTGAAATCTCTAATAGAGATGTTGAGTAATCCTTCTCCAGAGTAGCCCATCCATCAAGATATGGCATCTAAAAATTATGGCAACAAAAGACTGTGAATAATGATTTAGCAGGTACGTTAAATTCAACATGGAATTCCACTAGTACATGTTCATCTTATTTGCTTTCTACACGTATTACAAGAAAAGGTGTATAATCACTTGATCAGACAAATGATATACATATATTTTTTTGATTGTCAAAGAGAAATATTTATTACGAAGAGAGTACAACGGGTACATGAACCCTTACAATACTTACCACTACATGAACCCTTCAGTACACTATGTGAATAATGATTTAGCAGGTATGTTAAATTAAACATGGAATTCCACTAGTACATGTTCATCTTATTTGCTTTCTACACGTATTACAAAAAAAGGTGTATGTATAATCACTTAATCAGACAAATGATATACATATATATTTTTGATTGTCAAAGAGAAATATTTATTACGAGGGAGTACAACGGGTATATGGACCCTTACAATACTTACCACTACACATCCTCAGTTCCAAGAACCAATTTGATAGGAAATAATTTCTCACACAATTGAATCCTTAATAGATATTCACGACCATACACAGAGCCATATGCAAGTTAAGATTTCCGCATTCTTACGGGTAGTGATACTAATTTTTTTTTTAAAGAAGCAGAAGTGACGGGAGAAAAATACGTGAATTGTACTGGGCTAGCTCTATACTTTATTTTCTCTTCCATTCTTATGAAAAGTACAGATTGAAATATTAGGGCCATCAAAAGATGGCCCCATCATGCAAATTTTGCTTCCTTTCTCACTAAGAACTCTCATTTAATAAAACCAGATTACAAATGTAAAACTTAAAGCATAAGAAACTGGACGAAAATTCTTGAAAAAAAGGACTCCTAACCTGGGCTTCGACAATCGTGGTCAAAGTTTGTATTCCTCTCAATACGGCAAGTTCATTGCGTTTCGTTTTCACATTATCCCGCATATCTGATATCTTTGCACCAAGTGAAAGAAACTTTTTCTGAACAAGAAAGAAAAAGAGCATAACTAATATGCATAATCATAAGGAAGAGTTAAGTATGCCCACAGTAGGAAGAAAAGAAATGACAGTTTGGAAACACACTATATGAAATGAAATATAATGCATAATCATACACTACTAGAGCAAACACATATGTTGAAGACTTGAGTCTTGAAGTCGACATGGTGACTAGTGCACGGTACATTCAAAACAGGAAAAATAAAATTTTATTTGTACATCGTACTAAATACAGAGTAAGATTAAAATAAATTTGAACATATATTGTCCACTTAATTACAATCAAATTAACTAAATTCAATCAGCACACAATGGTTTTATCAAAAAAAGAAGCCAACTAACCTCAGCTTCCTGCTTTTGAGCATATATAGAGGCCTCTGCTTTTGCATTCGCGAAACGCCACTGCAGATAATGATTATTTAACATCTTTAAGGAATGCACATCTTCTTGCTGATTAGCCACCTTTTTTCCTTTATTCGAATCCAATCCTGATCGTACATATGATGAAGGATGAGGAGGCAGGGAAATACCTCCCCCGATTTTCATGGAAGATGGAAAATTCAATGAACGTGCACAATCACCCGAGCTTTTCCCAGAATTGTAAGAATTCCTATTGGCAAGCCATTTCTCCACATCCGGCATAGAAGATCGAGTATCCGGGACACTCCGTACCTTGCTACTCGGCACACAAAGAGGAGAATTAGGGCACGAAGAACTTCCTTGTTTTGAAGTGGTACTACAAGTATCCGTATCATCACGACTCGATGTTGAGATCTTCGATAACTTTGTCTGCACATCAGAGGTGGCTTCTTGTAAAAGCCTAGCCGCAGCTGTAACAGCGGCACAAGCGTTACTGCTACTATTCAGGGAATTTGAATGGTACATACTATTAGGAACTTGCCTAAATCTTGATGGAACGATTCTATCTGTACCCATAGCGATCGGCGTGTCAGGCCTCGATGAAACCCTAACATCCGAATGGCGATAACTTTTGCGTTCTCCATTCTGCTGCTTCACGCGTTGCTGGTGATGTTTCCTCTGGACGGTTGATAAAATCGAAACCGATGATTTATCAAAGATACGGTTAACCTCCGGCATGTGATTCTCATCGGCGATCGAGCGGCGAGCAGATTTCGATCGTGGAAAATCGGTAGGTTTTGTAATTGGGGTTGAATTCAAGTGGATTGAAGGAGACATAAACCGAGAACTGACTTCCCTCATTCTGGGACGGCGGTGGGTGAGCGGCGGAGGTGGTTGCTCCGCCGTTGAGTCAGCTGCTGCACAGCCGCTTGGGTCCGCCATTTTTGCTCGGCTCCCTCAGTTCGGAGACAGACAACTATATATCCTCCTGATGTAATTATGAATAAAAGAACCCTCCTCGATTCTACAGTGATTTTAGCAGTTACTGGAGTCGAACAGAAACAAAACCCCACTGCAAGAGTTCTTCGGAGAGAAGGAATAATGATTTTTTCTCGCAAAACGTATTATAGAAAAATAAGGTAAGTTGTTGAAAAAAAACTAGCCGTTGTGGAATGATAACCGTGCTCGGACGGATAACGGTTCTATTGAATTATTTATTTCTTGTATTATTATTTTTTTCGTTGAGGGAGAGACGAGAAACTCCATCATGTGTATCAGAGGTCACTTGATCAGGCGGGTGTTAAATCGAGGAATGTGCACTAATGGCAGCCATGCATGGGAGAGGACCGACGAGACACGAACCCAACAACAAACTTTGCAATATTTCAGTAAAGTATTGTCACACACGGATTCGAACCCGCAATGTCGGAGTATTTTCACCTCAATCACCTTGCAACTTACCACCAGTCTATGCCCTGAGGACTTATTTCTTATATTATAATTTACTATAGTTGTAGACTCATCGTTTATGCCGTGCAAATGTATGGTATATTAACGGTGATTATATTATATATTAATTGTGATTATCTTATTGCGTCGTATTTTCAATGTAGTTATATTACACATCAGTAGTGATTATGCGATATACCAGTTTGATTATGCTAGTAATGACAATCGGTTTGTGACTTGTACCGTACATCATGTTATGGGCTATAACAACTCATTATTGGCTGTTTTATACTACTAATAATTTGACAGAAGTTACTATTGAGTTATTTATTTCTTGTATTATTATTTACTATAGTTGTAGACTGAGCAAAATTATACTATACAAATATATGTTACACCAACGATGATTATGTTATATACTAACTGTAATTATCTTGTTGAGTCATATTTTTACTGTAATCACATCCATACTTAATGTTAAAAGAGAGTCGTAAACAAATCTAAAAAGACATGTGTCATCTTCACATTATTCCTCATTTTAAAAATCTTAAAAAAATGGATATTTAGTTTGGAGGGAAGTTAGAGGGTTATTTCATATAATTAAAAATTTTCTCTCATTTTATTCTTTTTATTTTTAACTTAATAGTTTAAACAATTATAATTTTTTCGTATCAATTTTATTTTTGATAAAAAAAATATATCAAAATAATTTTTACTTCGTGCTCTTTAATTTGACATCCATATAGTATATATATAAAGTAATTTAAATATAATAATGATACTTTAGATGATTAAAATATTTCCATATAAAAATATAAGAATATTGAAGAAAATATATATTTTTAATTATTTTCATAGTTTTGTACTTTAACAGTTATTTGACTTTTCAGAATTATTTTGTTCTGATTGTAAAATAATAAAATAATTACATTAATGCCAAATCATATAAAAAATTATATTAGTAAGAATATGAGTTGAATACTTTTAATGAAAGTTGATAATAATAAATATAATGTAACTTATTATTGATAAAATTAGATATAAGACTCATATTGTCTTATATGAAAATATAAATGTCTATGCCTAATTAAATTATGGTTTCCTATCAGGTGCCTTTAAATTACATGATAAGAATTTATAAATTAAAATAAATTAAATAATAGTTTATGTGTACGTGTGTGTATATTGGTTTATGTATGTTTTATAATAATTTTACAATATTATTAAAATACAATCACATATTATTATTATAATAAAATATTTAATATTTGAGGACATCCAAGTATTATACTGTATGTCAATATAGTGACGTGGGTCTCAACAAGCTACGGATTTTCCTGGCTTGCATCTCCAAGCAACTGGATAAAGAAAACTGCTCCCGCGGCATTTTTCTGTTCTGGCCGATCAGCCGAAATTCGAACTTGGATGCTGTAAATCCAGGCGGATGAGCACGGTGATAAATCGTATTTCCGGTAAAAAAAATTGATGGCAATTGAATCCCAAGCTTACCTGCCGGCTCGATTTTTCTGCGGCACTAAAGCTTTCTCAAGTGCAAACATCGTCTATTTCAGCACCTCCCAATCCCACGATTATGGCAGCAATCTCAAGCATCACAAGCTATGCCGATTCGGATTGTCGACTGAATATTCAGTTTTCGTCGGTACTCGGAAGAGAGATTGTAGACCTAGTCCAGCTTCAGCTTTTGTCTGTCGTTCCTCCTTGGTCTCGCCGCAAATTGATCAGGTTTACATTTTTTTTTTGTAGTTCCGTATTTTTTTAGGGTTCATGTATCTTCAAAACGGATTGGGAAATTGATGTGCTCATTTTCTTCATTGTATTTAGGAGGATGCTCAGCGGAAGGTCCCCGATGTTCAATCGTTGGTGAGAAGGTTCTGGAAAGTAGCTGCTCCATATTGGTTCTCGGATGATAAGGTGGATGCGCGGTGGAGGCTGGCCGTTGTATTTGCCCTCACTCTGGGAACCACTGGAATTAGCGTTGGCTTCAATTTTCTTAGTCGCGACTTTTATAACGCCCTAGCTAGTATGCTTTCTTGAGTTCTTTTACTATTGCCCTTTTAGCTCTGTGATGTGATTGTTGGTTCTTACTGCATTTATCCGGTAAGTCTAATTTACTGATATGAGGGTGTTTATTGTTGTGGCTTCGGGTTCATGGAAGACAAGGATCAAGAACAGTTCACAAAGCAACTATTGTACTACTTGGCAAGTTTTTCTGGTGGAATTCCGGTGAGCACATTGCTCCATTTTTCTTAGATATCGTGCGAGTTTTTGTCTACTCTATGTTTGTTATAGGCAGACTTTGTTGCTTATACTATAATGCTTATTAGTGGGAACACGTTTAAATTTGCTCGTACTTATTTCAGTAGTTGCTAATCATATGACTATCCATACTTTCCTGTGTTGTTCATATTGGCTAGGTTAGTTCACGCCATATCTTATTCATCTCTCTTCTGAATGATTGTTGGATGAGTGCTGATTTTACTATTCTCCTACATATTGGATATTGGTTTGTAAAGAGGAGGAGATACAGTATATAAGAGATTTCTAACAGCTAACATTAAATTCAATATAATTTGGCAAGGCCTTGTACGTATTACTGATGTGTTCCTGGAAAACTCTATCCACACTTGGAAGTGAAAGGGAATTATTAACCTACATTTTTATATACTTGCAACACAGGTTTAGTCACGTTGTTCAGTGTATTATTTTTACCATTAATATCTTTAATCATATATTAGTAAAAGTAATAAAGAATGTTATTTTAAATACTTTGAGACAAATCCAACAGTATATTACATACTAACATTTGTTTTTATATTAGTAGAAAAAAGTATGATTGAAGGTTAGTATATGAATAGTGCAAAAGCCAAACTGTTGCTAGTAAGGAAGGCCCTAGTCTTTTCAACTTAAAAAGATACTCCCTCCGTCCGGGATATTAAGAAAGGTGATGATGATAATAAATGTAGGGTAAATGTTAGAGGGTAGTGATAGAGTAAAGAGGAAATTATTCAATGAATTGATATGAAAGATTAGATAGATAGACAATCAGGAGAGTCTCCTGCCCAAGCACAAAATACCGAATCAATAGACTAGGGTTTTTCAATGCCTCCCCTTCCTACGACTTATTCAATATATATATATACCCACGCAGGGGCCTAATAATAAATAATGACTTAATAACTTAATAATAATTTAATAAGTACTCTAATAATAAAATAACCCTTATGACTCCCGAACCGCGCCGCGGCCCGTCCTCCACCTGCGACCCGCGGCCCTCTACGGCGGGTGTAAACCCGATCCGTAACAACTCCTCTCTCCTTCCAAACAGCCTTGTCCTCAAGGCGAAATCCAGGAAACTGTGTACGTAACTCTGGCTCATCTACCCAAGTAGCCTCGTCAATTCCTTTATTGCTCCATTGCACCAGAAACTGATGAAACCCATCATCCCCCTTTCAAATCATTCGATTGCGGATAATCATCTCTGGTTCGAACTCAGGCTCATCCCGCAGCAAGGTATCCGGTAAAGTGGTTTCAACCTCATGATTGACGATCGCGGATTTCAACTGCGGCACATAGAACACGGAATGAACACGAGAGTGGGACGGTGGCGCAAACGATAAGCCGCGGCCCCTATTCGCCCCGTCACCTCGAAGGGTCCATAAAACTTAGCGGCTAACTTTGCGCTTGACCGGCTAAGTAGCGATCGCTGCCCATATGGTCGTAGCTTTAGAAAAAACGGTCTGCCCGCTGAAGGTAACCTCGCGCCGGTGTGCATTCGCGGCTCTCACCATGCGCTGTTGAGCCTTCTCCAAGTTAGCCTTTAAATCTCGTAACACTTCATCCCTAGATTGCAGCTCATCCGCCACTGCCCGAATTCGTATTTCCGCCGGTAAAAAGCCCCCCAAGGTCGGGGATGGTCTGCCATAGACCGCCTCAAATGGCGTCATTCCTGCCGCCGAATGGAAACTAGTGTTATAGCAATATTCGGCCCACGGAAGCCATCGACCCCACTGTTTTGGACGTTCCGCGGTGAAACAGCGCAAGTATGTCTCAATCCCCCTGTTTACAACCTCTGTCTGTCCATCCATTTCCGGATGATAAGAAGAACTCATGCGTAGTTTAGTTCCCATTGCACGGAATAACTCGATCCAGAATCCACTCAAAAATACAGAGTCCCGATCGGACACGATAGAGCTCGGAGTCCCCATTGTTAATTGTGAGGATTACTTTTACTAATCCTTTTCATTTACCCTATTCTGTTCTTATCTCAGTTTAAGCAGGGACAAGTGTAGTATGCAGTTCTTAACATTCAATGAATACATGAAATAACAGTGATCAGATATCCCAATGAAAGGCATCACCAGCCAAATCATGAGCACACTTAAAAAAATGCAAGACAGAGATCAAACACCAGCCAAATCATCACCAGCCAAATCATCACCAGGTAGAAGGCAGAGATTTTATTTCACAAACCACACAAAAAATTGAACAACTGAAATCGGGTCGCATCACCCACTTCCAATTATTCATCATTGGAAATAGATTAGGGTTCCAAATTGGGCGAACAACTGTAGGAATTTAAGACTTAAGGAGGAGATGAACGAAGATGATAGATAGAGAGGGGAAAGCGGTTGAGGAGGTGAATTAGGGTTTCGATTTCACAGCAGAACCGATAAGGGGTTGCTGGACGGAGATTCGTTGATGAACTGAGATAGTCGGAGAGAGAGGGAGGAACGGTGGTGGTCGGAGAGAGAGGGAGGAACGGAGATAGTCGGAGAGAGAAGAGAGAGAGATGAACTGTGTTGTAGAGGCTAGGGTTTTCAGTGTCGTAGAGCAATATTGAGAGAAGAGAGTTAGAGATTTAATTAGTGGGTTAATTGTGTTAGGTTATTTTTATGGAGTGTGCCCATTGATGGCAAATTGTGTAATTGTGTGTAAAAGGTAAGGAGATAGTGGTACAAAAGGTGGAATGGGAATTTGATTTCCGGACAAAATAAAAAAGAGAATCGAGAATTTGATTCACGAACGGAGGGAGTAATATTCAGTAAAAATAAGTTTTAATCATTAAGAATCAGTTTAAATCAGTAAAATTCAGTTCCAATCAGTAAAAATCAATAGCTTCATATACTAAAATACAACGGAATCAGTAAAAATTAGTTCTAATCAATAAAAATTTATCAGTAAAATTAGTTTTATTCAGTTAAAATCAGTTCTCTTCAGTAAAAATAATTTCAGTTCAACAAAAACCAGGTGAAGAGAACATGGCCTAAAAGGAAATAGAGGTGATATTAGATTCCAAAACTTTTGAATTATGCCGATCACAATAAGAATGATCCCTCCCCGTAAAGTATACTTTGAACATCTCAACTTGAAAACCTGCTATACTTGTGACCAAGTAAGGGAGGAATGTTCCTCAACATTTCAAATTACCCCCTCGCCTTCCCTCCCTCCCTCCCTCTCTCTCTCTCTCTCTCTCTCTCTCTCTCTCTCTCTCTCTCTCTCTCTCTCTCTCTCTCTCTCTCTCTCTCTCTCTCTCTCTCTCTCTCTCTCTCTCTCTGTGTGTGTGTGTGTGTGTGTGTGTGTGTGTGTGTGTGTGTGTGTTGACTGTCGTTCTAACTTTCTTGGTTTTACCATAATTGCTGCTGGATTAACTGCTGTTCAGGTTTTTGTATTGCGAGATTATGCAAAAGATACACTTTCCTTGAGATGGAGATCTTGGATGACAGGCTATTACATGGACCGATATTTGAAGAATCAAACATTTTACAAAATACAATCCCAGTCAATCATCGATAACCCTGATCAACGGATTGTTGATGATCTAAGTTCTTTCGCAGGCACTGCTCTTGCATTTTCATTGACACTCTTTAATGCGACTGTGGACTTGATATCTTTCAGTAACATTTTATATGGTATTTATCCACCACTGTTTCTTGTACTTCTTGGGTATTCGCTTGGTGGAACAGCTATCACTGTCTTCATTGGGAGGGTAATTTTTCTTCTCTGAAAGTTGATGTAATCATTAGTTATTTCACTTATGACTTGTGTATCTTATGAGCTCTATGTAGTAAGACTATTTTGTTTCCAAATACTTGTTATAACATATATGAGACTATTAAATTCTAATAGTGATAGTTATGTGTTTAGGGATTGGTGAATCTAAATTTCTTGCAAGAGAAAAAAGAAGCAGATTTTCGTTATGGACTTGTTCGTGTAAGAGAAAATGCAGAATCCATTGCATTTTATGATGGTGAGGAAAATGAGATGCAGCTACTGCTGCAACAGTTCAAAAGCGCATTTGACAATCTTAGTGTATGTATAGTCTTAACATTTTGTATTTTACTATACTATTTCTTTAACTTCACTTCCTTGTGCGCCTCTGCTCGTGTAGTTTACACTTGTGTAGCACGTGTAGAATCAAAGATATTTCATTTCTAATAGCATCAAACTCCTGTGGGGGTGTTGGAAGCAATCTGCATAACTTAAAATAGAGAATTATGGAAATACTATTGGAAGCAATCTGCATAACTTAAAACAGAGAATTATGGAAATTTTGTTGTAATTAACATATGGTGAACATGGTCTCTTGGTCACTTCCAAGTGGATAACGACCAATTATACTATGGAATCTGCTACTTAGTCCTCTATCCATGTGATAGTTACTTGATATTAATAGGAAGCAGCATGACTTTTGGAATCTTCTTTGACAGTGGCAGTAAAATTATCATGCTTGATTTCAGAACCAGAACAGTTGAATAAAATCCTGACTATATATTGAGAACCTGCATCATGGACTTACCAAGCTATTTTTAGTTAAATTCAAAGTAGTTAGAAAGCCTGAGAAAACAAATTGAAAATGTAGCCTAAATCTGTAAAGTTATTTTGTATAAATCACTAGAATCTTGTTCCTTCGGAGGCAGACAACTGAAATATGGCTGATGCATATTCTATTTCTAAGTCGAGGAGAGATGCAAAAGTTTGGTTCCTGTGGGCTAATTCTTTGTGTGGTACTCAGTGATCTCCAAAATCCACCCCCCCCCCCCCCCCAAAAAAAAAACCAACCCCAGAACATTGTTTGAAAATTTCGTAGTAGTTAGCCACAAAAGTTACAATAGTTATGGCTTATGAGCTCGTGATAATTTTTAGACTTATATATTCATTCTTGTACCGCCTTTAACTCTACAGAAATTGTTGGTATCTTCCAGAAATCTAGAGTTCTTCACCAGTGGCTACCGACACCTGATCCAGATTCTTCCTGCAGCAGTTGTTGCACCCATGTACTTCTCTGGAAAAATTGAGTTTGGAGTAATAAATCAGTCCGTGTCTGCTTTTAATCACATACTCAGAGATTTCTCCCTCATTGTGTACCAATTTCAGGCTATCAGTGCCTTTTCTGCTGTCATTGATCGATTAGGTACATTGTTTTCGCCTATTTGAAAAATATACTGTGTCCTTTGAATATCTGAAGCAAGAGTAATTGTCTGCACTGGTCTAAATGATCTTATGAAATGTTCTCGATACAGCCTGTATTCAGTTACAACGTTAGAAATTATCGTTTAAGCTAGGGATGAAGCTTCTTGATTATGTAACTTGGCACATGTGGCGTTGATTTTCACTTGGTGATGTGATATAATCATTCACAAAAATACTCGGTTCTGGAATATCTTTAGGCCATCTTCAAATGTATTTTATACCATTGATTAATCTCATAACTCGAGCATGTTCTCGGTAATTCTAGGCAAAAGGCTTTGTGATGTTTCTAGCTTTAGAATCTGTCCTTTGATATTTTTATTGTTTTACAATATAGGACAGAAACTATGTGAAGACGATCCTTTGCATGTGATACTTGTTTGTGACTAATGAATTATTTAGATTCTAAATTTTGAGGTTACTAAATTTCAAATACTTTTTCCATTTTAGATTTCTTGATCCCAAGAACTAGTACCTTATATTAAAATACACATTGCTGTGAGATATTGCTTGCTTAGATGCCTATGAAGCATGCTAGGTGTGAAGTTGTTTCGACATATTTTAATGGCAGGTGAATTTGATGATCTTTTAACCAGTAACGAAACCAGAACCAACAGTGAATCCATGGAAGAAATTCATCGTGAGTTTTGCAATACAAACAATTCTGACATTTGTAATGGAGCTTCACCCCTCAACGGAGGTTTAAAATTGCTATCAATTGAGCATTTGACTCTAATGACTCCAAGTAAAGCAACTCTTATAAGGGACTTATCGTTGGAGATCTGCGAGAAAGGCCATCTGCTGGTTTGTATTATATTCATCTTTGAGATTTCAGATACGAGTGGCGATGGGTGACACGACATGATAGTGTAATGCTATCAAAAGCACAAATTTCAGACAAATGACACGATAAGGCACGACACAACACGAGACATGACATGAGAGCATGGAATTGTAAATTTAATAAAATTTACGATTATTATTATAATTATGATCAAATAAGATAGATAACACCACATAATAGTGTGACACAAACACGTCATTATGATGAGAATTGTCATCCCTAATTTCAGATCAAGAGATTTATCAAATTAAAAAATGGATTCATTTCTGGTTGATGCTGCATTAACAGGTTACAGGACCAAGTGGAAGTGGTAAAACTTCATTACTGAGAGCTTTAGCTGGCCTGTGGAACTTTGGAAGGGGATTCATAAGATTCTATGACAGAAATACAACAGATACTTTCCCATGCCTTTCTGCAGATGTAGCTTCACCTGAAGCAACTTCGGTATATGAGCCCAAGCATGATTACGACAAACAGAATAAGAGAAATTCAAGAAATGTATTTTTCCTTCCTCAAAAACCATACATGGTGCTGGGAACACTCCGCCAACAATTACTTTATCCTACCTGGAGTAGAGATCATGTACCCATGTCAGACGGTGATATACCAAATGGTATGTTATGCAACCATGTCCCTTATAATTGCTTTTGTTAAGTTCTGGGACTTTTTTGTATCACAGGTTAAAGCCAATTGCAGTTGTTGAATTACCCTTCCATAATGTGATTAGTGTTGGAGTGAACATTTGATTTTTTTTTTTCTTTTAATTTGGGAATTTTGCTCTATGATTTTTATTTTCAAGCTAATTTTTCCTGTATGGTTCAAGTATAAGACCTCATCCTTTCTGTTTTGAGTTAATATGAGAAATAAAATTAGCTTTGTACAAATGGAACGGGCCATGCAAAAGATCAGCTAAGTGACGATATGTGTGAATTAGGAGATGTGTCTGCCAGAAATTTAAGATTACTTCTGCTAATAGACATGCACATGCTATTTCTCAAGTGCTAAATTGATGACATTTATTTAACAGGTTCGCTGCCTTTCCTGTTGCGAACAAAAAATATGTGTTCAGAACCTTCAAAGCCAACAACTGATGATTTAGTCCAGGGTTTGGAAGATGTTCGACTGGGCTATATATTATCACGATTTGACTTAGATTCCACGTATGAATGGTCCAGTGTTCTCTCCATTGGTGAGCAGCAACGTCTTGCATTTGCACGATTGTTGCTCTCAAGACCGAACTTGGTTCTGTTGGATGAATCAACGAGTGCTTTAGATGAAGCCAATGAGGTAATTAAATTGGATATCTTTTCGTTCCCTATAAGATAATCTTGGCATAATTTACTCCCTCCTTCCCGTGAAGATAGTTTCACTTTGATTTTCACACAGTTTAAGAAGTTACATAAAAGGCAATATTTATTTGTGCATTTCCAGACATACCCTTATTTTAAATAATGGTAGTTTATATTACTCCCTCTGTCCCGCTTAAAGCTTGACAGAGGGTGTGATTTTGGTGTTTTTAGGTAAATGGTTGGATGTGATAGATTTGTAAGTTGTGTAAGCAGTGATGATGAATGTGTGATGGAGATTAACATGTAAAATGTGTTGATGGTAAGTGTTGGTGTAGATTAAGTGATGTGATGGTAACATCAAGGGTTCAGAACCTACAAAGCCAACAACTGGTGATTTAGTAGTCCAAGTTCTCGAAGATGTTCGACTTGGCTATATATGATCACGATTTGACTTAGATTCCACGTATGAATGGTCTAGTGTTTTCTCTATGTTAGTGAGCACCAACGCCTAGCATTTGCATGGTTGTTGCTCTCAAGAGCAAACTTGGTTCTGTTAGACGAATCAACCGATGCTTTAAGTGATGCCAATTAGGTAATTAAATTGGATATCTTTTTGTTCCCTATAATCTTTATGCATCTTCACATAGTTATAACTAATTTTATTAAAAAGCAATATCTAGTTGTGCATTTTCAAATATACCTTTATATTAAATGATGGTAGTTAAAATTACTCCTGCTTTCGTGCTTAAAGCTTGACAGATGTTGTGATTTTGGTACTTTTTTTAGGTAAATTGTTGGATGTGACAGATTGGTAAGTTGTGTAAGTAGTGATGGTGGAGATTTAAGAGGTAAAACGGTATTGATGATATTGGTAAGTTTAGGGTGGAGATTAAGTGATTTGATTGTGATTATTGATTACTATTTTTATGAAAAAAAAAAAATTATTAAAATTGACACATCCGGATACACAAGTTAGGAAATATTATAAACAGCATAAATAACTAGTATGATTACTCAAGTTGTTAAAGTAGTCAATCATAATTTTTTCCTGTAAACCATTCAAACTCATGCATAACTCATCATGGATCATTATAATATTACTTGCTTCTACTTGAATAACGACCACATTCATTACTTCCGTTGATAAATTCTTGGTCTTAAGCTCGTAGCTTCTTACTGAATCGTTTTTGAGTACTGTCTCATGTTCCCCTTGCTTAATGGCACAGTTTAGTTATTTGTATAACCAATGCAGTTTTATTAGCTGGATTTAGCATAATCTTGCTTTAGGGTTGTCCTGGGACGTATCGTTGATTGCTTTTTACTCGCAACTCGTATTTGCAGGCACATTTGTATCAGCTAATTGAAGCTGCTGGGATCACTTATGTCAGCATAGGCCACAGAAGCACACTCTACGAGCACCATAAGAATGTGTTACATATTTTCCCACTGGACCCGACGAGTGGGCTTCTCAACTGGCGCTTTGAGCCCGTCACTAATCAGTCCGCTCGTACGATTTGATTTGATTGTGAGGTATTGCCATCTTCACCCAATTTGGACGTGGTTGTGTAATATCATAATAGAATAGGGTGCATAATGCAAATAGTAATAAAAGTTCTTGAAAACTGAATTTTGCTCTGATAATTTATATATTTACTAGGGGTGTTAATAGAAATCCGAAAACCGACCAACCAATCCGAACCAATCCACACCGAACCAAAAATCCCCGACCGAAAGCAACCCCGAACTTGAAACTTACAAACCGAAATCGAAACCGAATTAATTCGGGTTTAGATAACTTAAAAACCGAACCGAACCGAATTACCCCGAATTGAACTGAACTAACCCGAATTATTTATATTATATAAAATTTTATTTATATGACTAAAATTTTTAAACTTATAAAATAATATATCTACACATATTGTAGTTTTGATAAAAACAATGATTAAATATATCAATTAAAGATCTATCTATTATTTTAGAACAAGTTTTATTAATATAATTAATTTTTTTGTTACTTTAGTAAATAAATATATATAAATTAATTATGTTTGGGTCAAAACCGAATTTGACCGAACTAATCCGAAACCGAAACATTTGGGGAGGGTTTGGGTTTTGAGTTTTGAAAACCGAAACCGACCGAAATCGAAACCGAATTTTAAAGTTTGGGGAGGGTTTGGGTTTCGAAAATTTTACTCCGACCGAAACCGAAAACACCCCTAATATTTACATGAATTCTAAAAAGCATTTAAAAAAGCTGATGGGGGTTAATATTATATGTACACGTGAGTGGACCTTGATAAACGTGGGAGTATAGTATTCTGTGTTCAGGAATTTTAGAGAATAGAAGTTTCTGATTACGCTGATCTATCATGGGATCTTTCCCCCAAAAATATAAAATAAATCAACCTCATTGATTCTGATGCAAAGCATTAGATTTTATAATCCATTAATTTTTTTTTCTTTTTTTTCTTCATTAATTAATCCATTAATTACAGTTCATTAAGCTGCATGCATTAATAATACTGTAAAGTGTCCGTGAAGGCGACGGCACCACCACCAGTGATAGTACTAGGTAGACTTTCTTTGAGGATATATCTCATCTGGATTACACGTGTAAATTATATACTACTTCATCTGTCCCGTTCGAAGTATAACATTTCATTAAATACCTCAAATCGCATTAAACAACTATCTTCTACTTTTTAATCTTTACCACACACTCATCAAGACCTTTTACTTTTTAATCTACACCACATTCATCATTCATACTTATAAATTTATACATCTATCACATGCGATCATTCTTTTAAAATATATCAATTTTACTCAAAATGTTGTACTTCGATTGGACGGAGGTAGTATATATATACACACATACACCATCCATATATTAACTTTGTACTTTGTTCTATTAATACAAAAATAATATTTACACATATATAATATACACACACACACACACACTATTCGTATACTAATTTCATACTTTGTTCTATAAAAATAAAATTTAGTATGTAAGATATTGAATTTGTCTCATATACTTGAAATTTCAAAATAGTATAATTCTATAAATATCACAAAATATAATATTGCAGTTAATTTTAAATGAAGAAATATGTAAATATGTAAACATACCATTCATATACTAACTTTGTACTTTCTTCTATTAATATAAAAATAATATTTACACACACACATATACGTATATATATATACACTATATATACACATACTATTCATATACTAATTTTGTATTTTGTTCTATAAAAATAAAATTTAGTATGTGAGATATTGAATTTATTTCAATACATATTTTGAAATTTCAAAATATCATAAATTTCACTAAAGTCTGTCAATATGTGTGTAAATGTGTATAAATATAAAATTGAATATAAACGTGTGTCTGTGTTGGGTGGGGGCAAGAACACTGATTTAGGGGTGGCATTTTGGAACCGAAAATCGAAAACCGACCCGAAAAAAGAACTGAAAAATTGAAACCGAAAAAGACCGAACCGAAAAACAAAAAAACAGAACCGAACCGAACTAATTTGGTTTGGTTCTCGGTTCGGGGTCGGGCGGAACTGAACCGGACCGAAATGGATCGAAGTCAAATTTCAACATACTAAAATGACATTGTTTTTGTGATTTTGGTGTGTTTCGAATTTTAGTATAATTCGTTTTCCTTTTGTAAGACCCTCATGGGTTCAAGGAGGACCGATAATATGCTCATGTAATTTGTGATTCAATTAATTTAGGTTGAGAGAATGAGCTATTGTGATTTACTATTGTTATATGTTTTGAGATATTTGTAAATTGCTATGCAACTGTAGCTTTTATCTTGAATATATATAACTCTTGTTGGCTTGTTATTATATATAACTTATTCTATTGCATATAATATTTGAATTTATATTGTGAAGAACCGAGAAAATATCAAATCAAATCGAAATCGAACTGAATATTTATAAAATCGAACTTAACCGAATCGAACTTCAAAAAGAACTGAACCAAATCGAAACCGAATATTTGGTTCGGTTCACGGTTTCGATCAAAAACCGAACCGAATGGAACCGAGACCACCCCTACCCTGGCTTGGGCTAATATTTTTGGAGATTACGTAAACATGACCACTGAAATTTGATCGGAGCCCTTCCAGTCCCAGCGTCTGGAAGGGTGTTGTGGCGCCTAGTAGGCGCTGATGTGGTATATTTTAATATAAAAAAAATAGTAGGGGTGATACAAAAACACCCCTACTATCTACACCATGCTTTGTAAGGGTTGTACCGGATGCTGTATATGTAGTAAGGTTTTGATAGTAGGGGTGTTTTTGTATCACTCCTACTTTTTTTTTATATTAAAATATCTACATCAGCCTTTCTTAAGCTACATCACGCCACGTAGGCCCAGTATATCACCCTTCCAGACGCTGGGACTGGAAGGGTGCCGGAAATTTGATTCCCATTTACAATTTAAATTTCATTCTATATCCAAATTTCCCTGATGTGATGTGTTGTAAACTGTCGATGGTTTGATCTAATGGTATGCTTTTCGGTATCAGAAATGATACTTTTTCTTTTAAAAAATGGCACTTTTTTAAGAATATCATTTTTTTCAATTTTGACACTGAAAAATATACATACCAGAATTAGAATGTGTGATACTAACTTTTTGATCATCAAAATATGTCGGTACCCTCTTAAATATGGGAAAGGCAAATTTCAAGGGGAAGGAAATCTATAAATTTCAATAAGTTTTTTTTTCTTTAATTAATTTAAAGGCAAACATGAGGGTAGTTTTGGTAGTTACTCCTATAATTATTAGTATTCTTTTCCGCTATGAGTTTTTTCTTTGACTTTTTTTCGATCAAACAATTTTAATTTTGATCATAAATTTATCAAAAAGATGTATTTAATTATGATGTGGCATTGTTAGATACTTCCTCCGTTCTTTTATTATTGCAACGTGTTGACTATTACACTGTTCACATACTCTCGTTTGACCATCTTTTGAGATTTATACATATGAAAAAATATAGTCATGTGGGATCTTCTTATATTCATCTCGAAATATACTTTCAAAATATCAACTTCTTATAATTTTTAAAAGTAAAGAATTGAAGATATTAATAATCAAAGTTATGCATTGGCAAACGTGAAAGTCCAGATGTTGCAGTTATAAGAGAACAGAGGTAGTATAATTTTTTTCTGAAATATATTTTTTAAAATATTATAATTTTATAATTTTTATAGTTATTAGAATATTGTTAGTTTGTTCATAAAAAAAAATCATACAAATAACTTATAGCCGGACAGAGTTATTAAGGATATAAGTGATGTCCGTGTTTGACCAGCTATACAAGTACTGTGTGACTGTGTGAAAGAAGAGAAATAATGGTGGTGGCGTAGGAATCCGTTTGGCTCTGAAAAAAATGGGGGGGTTTAATAGTTTATGGGAATCGTGGCCGGCGATGTATGGAATTGCGTCCTTTTGCTTTGGATCGGAAGTGAACGTGTACATTTTGCGCACTTTCAGGATTTTGCTTTCGTTTTCATGCACCTAACACACTCTCATATCTTTATTCTATTTTATTTTATTTTATTTATATATTTTGCCAATGCAAATTATGGTAATATAATATTCTCACGAAAAAAATACGAATGTCATCTTTGTATTTATCGCATGTTACTTACATATTCGTTCTTACACCAGTCGTCATGTGACGAATATGCAAGTGGTACATGATGAATATAATTATATTCATATTCATCACGTATCCGCCACTTGCATATTTATTACTGGATATTCATTTTGTTACGTGATGATTTTATAATATCAATCACGTAATATGACGTGACTATAGCAATTATCTCGACTCGTCATCATCTCATGATATTTTTTATGTAACTGGAAAAGCCTATGATTTTGATGATTTTGGAATTTCATCCTATTTCTCCTTCATATGAAGGTTGCGATAGGAAGGGCATCCGGCGTAAAATTTTGCCACTTTTGTCTTTTTGTATGATTTGTGTTATTAATTAATTTTCGATAATTAATTGACATTAGTGATGATATATAAATAAAATGCACCATTGACCCAACTCCACATGAAATACACTTATCCCATCTTAGATGAAGCATACATGGGCCAAGTTGCTACTAACTGGAGTAGGGCTGGATTCAGAGTTGTGATGGGTGACCAAAGCCTTTGACAATCCATTCATCATGATTAGTCAACATCAAATGAATAAGAAAAACATTAACTATATATTTATTGGTGTAAAATAAAGTTGTACTATACATTTCAAAGACTCAACGCCACTTAGCATGTTGATTACCAATTTAATTTGGTGAAGTTCACATCGATGTAATCATCCTGATCGATCTGAAGGACTATATTGTCCATTTTGACTGACGTCATGAAACAATTTTGTGAAATTTTTTATGATGGACGATTTAATATATCCATCGATTGTCAAGGATAGTAGAACATGTACTATTTGTCCTGTATATGTGACAACATCCATCGAAATTTTATAAGAAAATACACATTCAAAGAAAATGAGGGAAAATAACCAAATATAAGGAGTCTTATGTATCTCTTCATCACCACCATCATAACTTATACAAACTCAATCATACTGGGTCGATGGTATAAAATTTAGTGGCAACTTTCATACGAAGGAGAAATATGATAAGATTTCAAAATTGTCGTCATCATAATTTTTCCACTTTTGCGGAGAATATCATAAACGACAATATATTAATATAATTATTATAGTCCCTTTTATCCCTACAAGACATGGAATTAACTTCAATAATTTGACTCTTGGGACAAAACCAAATTGACAAAACCCCACTTTTCCCAACAATCAGGCGTATATGTGCATGTGTGCATGCATATACATGCAACTTAGGGAGCAAGCAAATGGCAGCTCCAGTATACGAGCTATGGTGTGCTATAATATTCCAAATTTTTTAAAAAGTAAATTTTTTTCTAGTATATATTGTTGGTAATTTCATGTTAGGGAAAACTTCGCGGTTGGAAACCAAATTACAACTGGAAACGAAAATTACAACTCAAATACAGAAATGACAAACTCGTACGAAAATGAAAATACAAAACTCGAAACTGGATTACAACTCGAGACAAAACAGAAATATGCAAAACTGAATTGAGATAACAAATAAACAATATATTAAAAGGACAGAAAACCGTATGCTAAGTAGCCCAGTCGAGGAAGGCCCTCTTTCCGCAAGACGAGAAACGCCCCGGTAGTGCTCTCGGTTTAGGCGTGTCGTCCCAAAGATAGAACGGCTTCGTCTCAAAGGTAGTAGCACCACAGACCTTCGAGTTCCGGCGAACTAGAACGAGACGAGGCACTACAAAAAAAATAGTTTTTACCGACGCCAAACGCCGTTGGTAGGTAAAAAACTTACCGACGCCATTACTGACGGCAAACCGTCGTTAGAAAAACGCTCAACGGTAATTTTTTACCGACGCCTCTATTTACCGACGCCATTTTTGGCGTTGTTAAATTAAAAATACAAAAAATCTAAAAAAGTCAGTCGGGACTCAAAGTCACGTTCCGGGCTCGGGCCTGTGCTCAAAGGGTTAGGTCCGGCTCAAAGGGTCAGTCCGGCTCCATTCAATTTCAAATGGCTGAGAATGATTTTGGTATATAAACAACACAATACACTATTGTTTTTCCGATGTGGGATAGTGTAAAAAATTTACCGACGCCATTTCGGCATCGGTAATGGAGTCGGTAAATACTGACATCGGTAAACGGCGTCGTTAATTGTGAAAAAAAGAAAAAAAAATTACCAACGCCAAAATGGCGTCATTAATTGTGAAAAAAAAAAAGAAAAAAAAAGTCTGCGAACCGGTCGTCGGCAATAACCAAACCAAACATACCAGTATATCCCGCTCAGATCAGGGTCTGGGGAGGGTAAGATGTACACAGACCATGCCCCTACCTATTACGGTAGGTAGGCTGTTTCCGTGAAGACCCTCAGCTTAGTGCACAACAACATATTGAGTGAAAAATACAAAGGGAAGCATATGATACGAAAAAACTCAATACCATACCTGAGCCCATGGCTTAATCCACATGGGACTTACCTAAGGGGAATTTGGCTACTTCACTTCCGATGAACGCTGCTCAAACAGGAGAGAGATTGACTCCGCGCACAGCTCCCTGTCAAAAACACACCACACGCAAAAGGTAATAGGATAAAATATACAATAAATGTAAAAATGCAATGCTCTAGGTCAAAGCTAACCGAGACAACCCAACCCTAAGGCTCTCAACTACACCACCACTCCCAGCTAAAGAATCCACAACTCTTATCTGGCGCCTCCAAGCGCACCTATCAACAGTCAAGGTCTCGGAAAGGTTTAAGGCCTTCAACTCTAATCCCAGCTGCTCCTCCCACGTCCTCCTCGGTCTGCCTCTCCTCCTCTCCCCGACAACTACTAAACTCTCGACCCTCCTCACCGGAGCAGAAGCCTGCCTCCTGCGGACGTGGCCAAACCATCTCAATCTCCCTTCCCTAACTTTCGCTGAAATGGGCGCCACTTCTAGCCCGTTCCTGAAGACCCCGTTCGAGATTCTATCTAACATTGTGCGACCACACGACCAGCGTAACATTCTCATTTCATACGCTTCCAACTTGCTCTCAAGCGACTTCTTTATCGCCCAACATTCAGAGCCATACAACATTGCAGGTCGGATTGCCGCCCTATAGAATTTACCCTTCAACTTTAGAGGGACTTTCTTGTCGCACAGGACCCCTGTCGCTGCTCTCCACCTTAGCCACCCCGCCTTGATGCGATGAGTGACATCATATTCACACTCACCTTCCTTCTGAATGATCGAACCCAAATACTTGAACTTATCCGTACGGGGAACGATCTGATCCGCAATCATTACCTCTACATCTTCCACGTTGGTCTCACCACTAAAGTTACACCAGAGATACTCTGTCTTAGACCGGCTCACACGCAAGCCCTGGGATTCTAACTTAGACCTCCAAAGCTCCAACTTCGAGTTCACCTCCCTCCTCGACTCCGCCACTAACACAATGTCGTCAACAAAAAGCATGCACCACGGGACGCCATCTTGTATCCCCCACGAAATGACGTCAAGGATCAGAGCGAAGAGAAGAGGGCTCAGTGCCGATCCCTGGTGTAGCCCTATCTCAACCGAAAAATACTGGGTGTCACCAGCTGGGGTCCTAACGCACGTCCTAGCTTGGGAATACATGTCTTGGATCGCCCTAATGAACGGCAAAGACACCCTCCTCTCTACTAGGCTCCTCCAAATAACATCGCGCGGAATGGTATCATAAGCTTTCTCTATATCTATGAACACCATATGGAGGTCCTTACGCCGCTCTCTAAACTTCTCCATAAGGCGTCTGACGAGATGAATGGCCTCAGTCGTGGACCTCCCCGTCATGAAGCCAAATTGGTTCTCTGAGATCACAATATAACCCTGCATCACCACTCTTTCCCAAAGTTTCATAGTATGACTGAGGAGTTTAATACCCCTATAGTTACTACAACTCTGATCATCGCCTTTGTTCTTGAAAAACGGCACGACAATACTATGCCTCCACTCCGTCGGCATCTTAGAACCTCTGAGGAGGATGTTGAACAGCTCTGCTAGCCACCGAACTCCGACTTCCCCCAACCGGTCGTCGGCAATGGCTTCGGTAAATCAATTAAATAACGGGCGTTAGTAATGGCGTCGGTAAATTATAAGTTTAACAACGGCGGGTACAGGCGTCGGTAAATGGCGTCGGTAAAAACTGTTTTTTTTGTAGTGAGGACAGAGATCCGACTCTATGATATGTATGCAGAAAACTATGTGTATGCTGTGTTCTGGAGTTTTCGAAAATTGCATGTTCAGATGCAAAGGAATGCATGCCTATTTATAGGCCATTCACACCTGCAGGTGAGGTTTAAACACAGCCCTTAAGAATGTCATAATGCAGGCATTCATGCCTGCATTGAACATAGGAGTTTCGAATTTCAAAAATTGGCAGGAGTTACAGAATTCAGACCTGCCAATTACTACTCCTCATTATACCTAGGAGGTTACTTCCGGGTTGGACTGAATTTGAATAGTCAGGACGCACCTGGACTGTATTCAGCTCCTTAACCGCTCGAGGGATGTATCTGGACATCCTTATGTGCACATACGAGCCAAACTATATTGTTGAGATAGTTCCAAGATCCAAGTCCAAGTCCAAGTCCAAGTCCAAGATCCAAGGCCAAGTCCCACGGGCCCGTGGCATGCGGCCGAGGTCGAGGCGGGCGGGCGGCGGCGGCACGCGCGTGTGGGCTTTAAGCCCGTACACATATGCCATTAATTATTACATGAATAATGGTAACTCCTTATATACTTGAACAATGATAGCTCATTATTCAATGTGAGATAGCAATTCTCATTTATTCACAATGAAGTGACAAACTTTAATTCACTATTTCTCACTCACTAGGAATTGGTTTAGAGAAAGTGAATATATCACGATCATCTACTCGGAACGTAGATCGATCCTATGATATTTAATTTTACAAAAATAAATTAAAATCATTAACGATTCCAACATATATTGAGTCTAAGAAAATAGAACAAAATTAAATTCAACCCATCTAAAATTTAGAATTTTGGTCTTTCCCAAATTCTATCGAAATTTCAGTTCTTTTATACATTAAAATCCTGGATCCGCTATTGACGCCGTCACAGTACTGAACTCATACGTACGTAGACGCATACTAAAAATAATTTTCGAAGAGATGTATAAGTTAATGAAAAATGATGAGATAATTGTATCATGGGTTATTTATAAAATCTTGCCCATGATGCGGATATTCTTCATTTATATGCGGCGAAATTAGGGATGGGGTCTCCCGTTCAAAGACATTTTCCAATTTCTGATTGTAATATATTAACAAAATTAATTAATCTCCTACATATTGTATTTACTGGCCACGAATCTCCCACTTCCCGGGTTCCTAATGTAATCTTAATTGCCAATACTAGTATCGTGCTTCTACGTTCACAAGCTAGAAGACAAACGAGTCAACTGCTCGTAACGTACGTTATCCGTCAAGCCTAACGTACGCTATGTTAGAGCAGCTTACGTGCCGCTTGCATCGAACAAATGAAGCTTGGGTATATCAAGGGGATAATACGAAGCATATCTCTCCAAAATTTTTCTATAATCAGCAACAACAGGCCCTCCTGAATATCCAAGTTAAGCAAGTGAAGTCTGAGGAAAATGCGGCTGATTTATTCACTAAATCATTGCCCAAGGAAGTGGGAGACCCAGGTTCGAGTCCCTATGAGAACAAGAATTTTCAAGGATTTATGACTCTTTAATCTATGAGTAAAGAAGAGACCTTAGCTCTTCGGGGTACGCTGGTATAAATATTGTGGGCTTCAAGGTGGGAGGTCAGATCTCGGTGGGACTCTGCGGTTGGATTTGAGGGGTCCAGCATGGAGCAATCACTTGGGGGACGACTCTTTGTGCGCAGTAGACGGTAATTGAAGATATTTCCAGATACACATCTTGCGAGTTATTCCGAGGACTAGTGAGGTAAAAAAAAAAAAGAAATCATAAGAGACCAAACACTGCCTCCTCGTATTCGTTCATGCTTACACACATACATACATGGAGATAGTTGAAAACTCCCATATTTTGAGGATGATGGACAAAAAGAGCTAGGTGACTTTTTTTTTTTTTTTTTAATCTTATAGATGAGCAAAATTTATTTGAAATTTAAATAAACTAGTACGTGAAATTTAATTAACGATATGAGCCACAATATCTTGAATTTCATATGGTGTTTCGTCTCATATTTCAGTAGTATCGATACACGCAAATACTAGTGATAAAGTATTCTCCTTCGAATTCGTAATATAAGTCGTTACATGAAATATGACAGTAAATAACTTTTTTTATAGTTATAATATCATATCGTAAAAAGATCATCAGAAAATTGCTCCCTCTGGCCCACAAAATTATGTTCAATTTAATTTTTATTTGTCAAAATTCATAAACTCTGACCATGAAATGCAAACAATATATAAAAAAAATATAGTAATGTAAGTACTTATTTGACTTGTCTTAATGTGGTATTTTTAAATATTATTATTTTATAATTTTTGTTCGTATATAATTGAAGTTATTAATGATCAAAGGTGTATTTGGAGAGACCGATCAAAATCAAAATGAGCATAGTTTTGTGGGACGGAGAGTATAATATTATGAAAGTACTTTGAAAACAAACCTAATTATGATATGACCTTATAGATTTCTCGATATAATAAGCGAAAAGGATTATCACATTTCATCTTTTAAAAAAAAAAAAGTCAAAAGACTTATATTATCAACTCGGAGAGTATACTGTATATGACATACATTTTTGTAATTTAATATTCCTCCGTCCCCCAAAAATTTATCCTATGATTTTTTTATTGGGGTGTCCGCCTAAAACTTGCACTATTTATAAAAGAAATTTTTTTATCCTTTTTTATTCTCTCAGGAAATGAGACCATTTCTCCATTGAAATCACTTTATACCAATTTTTCTTAAAACTCAGTTCTATCACAACTGGGGCAAGTGTTTGATGGACGGAGGGAGTATGATAATACTTGAACAACATGTCTTGTAAGAGTATATGAAAATTATACTGTACAACATGATGTACCATGCATAGTACATCAGTTGTGATTATGTTGTATGTCAATTGTGATTATGTTGATACATCATATTTTCATTGTAATTATATTATACGTAAGTGTGATTATGTTATACACCAGTTATGATTATGCTACTGACCACAACTGATGTGTATCTTGTATCTTGCATCATATTGTGAGATAGTTCTGAGTATATATTTCAAGGTGAGACTGGTAATATATACTTGTTGAGACATAATTTTTTATAGACATAAATATAATACTTTTATTATTTATTTTTAAGTGAAACATGAATTTTTTTACAAAAATAATACTTTTATTTATGTTTAAAAATATATCTATTTTTTTATATATATATATATACATATATCTCATTTATATTTTTGTCTTTTTTGCATGAGCTTACAATATTAATTAATAATTATTCTGATAATTATTCAGAAAGAACGCAACATAGCACATGTAGGGTATCTATCCGAAATACATAAAGTTACACAACAAAGCAGTAAACAAAGTACAACTAAAGAACCTATTGTTCTGGGGATATAGGAATTAGGGTTTACAAAACAAATCAAGTAAACAAATTACACAGAAATAGGAAACCCTACTTAAACGCAAAAATACAATAACAGTAGAGAGATAAAAGTTCAAATCGAGCAGATCTCAAAAGATCTAAACCAGAAAAGATAAACGGCGGTGAGTAAACGTTCGATAGTCGGCTCAGTCCTCCAGATCCAGTACCCACGTCCTATGCTTCACGGGTATCAGGGACCAACAGCCCAGACAGTAATCGACTCCCCAGTCGGTTTCAAAGATCCGAACGAAGCACCCCCAAAAACAACCTTAAGCAATTTCACTCAGAAAACTAGTTTTCACTCAGAAAGCTTTTTCATTCAGAAATCACAAAGATACTTAGGTTGTATTTCTCACTCAGATGAATATTTTCGTATCTCTCTCAAACCCAGACCAACAAGTTTATATAGGCAGAAAAAGAAACAGAAGGCCAGCGATTTCCGGGGAATCGAAGCCTATCTTATCAATATTTTGATAAGGGTTTCGATTCTCTTTTAAACCGGAACGGAACTGCCGAACAAAAAGGGAAGAAGAACGGGTCTTCATCTGTGACGGCAGAGAGGGCGAGATAGAGATGAGAGAGAAAGCGAAACAGAAAATGAGGCTAGGGTTACACGGGGAGGGTATAAATACAAGCCACGGACGAATGAGATTGAACCGTCCTAATCGACGGGTGAGATAAAAAAAGTGAATAATCCAGAAGCCGGGTTGGGGAGTTTATACACAGTCTGGGCTGGGCTGCATGATTTTAATTTATTTAGAACCGGCCGATACATAATAAATTCATTTGGGCCTTTTCTTATCAAATCTCCACCCGGACCAAATGAGCTATCGGGGTACTTTCTAGATAAGGAGGTCATCATCGCCGAACGTCATACCACCAGCACATCACACAAAGTTAGTACAAATATAAAGACGTAAATCAATCACTAAGAAAGAAGACTAGTAGACACAGAGTAGACTAGTAAAACTATCACAAAGATAGCAAACTGAAAGACTGGAGTGTCTTCAGTTAAGGGAGTCGATATTCAGTATCGACTTGCAAGATCTGATTTTCTCGACCGGTAGGCACTTGGTGCCCATATATGCAGGATTAGAATGGGACGGGATTTTCTTCAGATCAATTATGCCCTTTTCCACGATATTCACGGATGAAGTGTCGCCTAACGTCAATGTGCTTAGTACGATCATGGAAAACAGGATTTCTACACAAATGGATGCTAGATTGACTATCAGAGAAAACCACAACATTATCACGAAGAACACCAATCTCAGTAAGTAAACCTTTCAACCAAATAGCCTCTTTAAAGACTCCAGTGGTGGCAATATATTCAGCTTCAGTAGTAGACAAAGTAACTATATGCTGAAGTTGAGATTTCCATGAAATGCACGAGCCATACAAGGTAAACACATAAGAAATTGTGGACTTACATTCATCCCTGTCATTGGCATAATTGGAGTCAACGTAACCTTTAAGGTTAACCCCATCATCAAATTTAGTGAAAATAAGACCATCAGAAACAGAAACTTTCAAGTACCGAAGTAACCACTTAAGGGCCTCCCAATGAGGTTTTCCTGAATTAGCCATATATCTACTTAAACAACTCACAACATAAGCAATATCTGGCCTAGTACTAACCATAAGGTACATGACAGATCCAATAGCATTAGCATACGGGACAGATCTCATTTCACGGATTTCAGTTTCAGTTTTAGGCGACTGAGTTTTGGATAATAAGAAATGAGGAGCCAACGACACACTAGCAATTTTAGCATCAGTCATTGAAAAATTTTCAAGGATTTTATCAATGTAAGAGGACTGGTTCAGAAATAAAGTGCATTTAGATCTGTCCCGAATGATATTCATGCCTAATATCCTTTTAGTATCCCCCAAATATTTCATGTCAAATTGTTTATTTAAGCAACTTTGAACACGATCAATAGATTTAATGCACGAACTGATCAAGAGCATATCATCTACATAAATAAGTAAGAACATAGGAACACCACAGTCATTCTTGAAATAAAGGCATGGATCATATGCACTACGACGGAATTTCAAGGAGAGCGTGCAATCATTGAATTTCTTGTTCCACTCTCTAGGGGATTGCTTTAAGCCATATAAGGTTTTATTAAGCAAGCACACATAATCAGGATGGTTACTATCTATAAAACCTTCCGGTTGTTTCATCTAGATAGTTTCTTTCAATTAACCATGCAAAAATGTCGTCTTAACATCTAATTGTTTCATCTCCCAATTATGATATGCAACTAATGCAAGCATGATGCGAACAGTGGTGAATTTAACTACAGGTGCAAAGATCTCGGTATAGTCAATACCTTCTCGTTGAGTAAAACCTTTTGCTACTAACCTCACTTTAATCTGACATTCTCTTCATCCTTTTTTACTTTGAACAACCACTTAAAATCAATCAAAGAACAGTTTTTAGGTTTTGGAACAAGTTTCCAAGTATCGTTCGCATGCAAGGATGTCATTTCTTCATTCATTGCACTTAACCATTCATTTGATTTATCAGATAACAAAGCATCATTGTAAGTTTTAGGTGCATTCCCATCAAGCATATCAAACACATTGAAAGAAAGAGAAGCCATGTGGAAATCATCTAAATGTATAGGTCTTCTAACATTCCTTCTAGGCCTATCCCTAGTTAATTGATAATCGGACAAGTCAGGAACAAATTCTGGTTCATCTTCATTTTCAGAGTGGTTATCAGATTGAGCATTAGAAGATTCAGGATTTTCTATATTACCAGATTCAACAGGTAACTCATTATCACTAAGATGCTTCATCCTATTCTGAACAGGTTGGGTAGAATTATCAGCAGCTAACACAGGAGCAGGTAAAGGATTATCAAGACAAGGAAATTCAGTTTCATTAAAGATCACATCCCTACTCATAATCACCTTCAATCCGGGTTCAGATCTGACTCATAAATGATAACCTTTAATACCATCACGATATCCAAGAAAAATACATCTCAAGGACCTAGGTTCAAGTTTATCAATATTTTGATGCACATAAGCAGCACAATCAAACACACGAATGTTTGAAAAATCAATAGCATGACCCGACCACACAGACTCAGGGTAATTGCCATTCAAAGGAACAGAAGGGGATCTATTGATAAGATAGGCAGCAGTTAAAAGAGCCTCACCCCAAAAACTTTTGGACAATCCGAAAGTGGCAAGCATAGCCCTAACCTTTTCAAGGAGGGTTCGGTTCATTCGCTCAGCCACTCTGTTTTGTTGAGGGGTATAAGGTAATGTCTTATGCCTAAGGATGCCATTCTCGGTACACATAGTATCAAATTGAGCATTGCAAAATTCAAGACCATTATCTGTCCTAAGTTTCTGAATTCGTTTACCTATTTGGTTTTCCATTAAAATTCTCCAATTCTGAAATTTTTCAAACACATCAGATTTCAGTTTGAGTAAGAATACGAAAAATTTCCTCGAGTAGTCATCAATAATGGACAAAAAATAACGATTCCTACCATGTGTTGGAACACTGGCAGGACCCCACACATCACCATGAACATATTCAAGCACATTAGAACTCTTACCAGATTTCTCAAAAGCAGGATCAGGGGAATCGGGAGGTTTTGGAAATTGAGTTTTATGTTGTTTGCCATACATGCAAGAGTCACATAAAGACATCTTAGAGATTTTATCCTTTCCAAAACACTTTTGTTTATGCAGGATATCTAATCACTTCATGCTCATGTGTCCTAACCTATTATGCCACAATTCAGTTTTATCAGCACAAACCAGATTAGAACATGCAGCAGTTTCAGTTTGGCAAATGTATAAGTTAAATTTCCGGATTCCTTTAAAGAGCATTAAGGAACCTCTGCAGATTTTCATGCAATCATTCCCCCAACAACCCCTAAGGCCCTCATCTTCCAAAGTAGTACAAGATATCAGATTATGAGATAAATCAGGAATATGTCTGACATTTTTTAGAGTGAACTGAGTACCATCAGTAAATTTCAAACACACATTTCCTATACCGGCCACAACTCGTTTCACCTTATCAGGCATATAAATATACCGATCACCAAGATTAATATAACTAGTAAAATGCTGTTTATAAGGTGTCATATGATAAGTGCATCCAGAATCCAGCAGCCATTCATTTTCACACAAACCAGAAAGCACAGAATTTACAGAGAGACGCAAATCATCAGTTACCATAAAGACATCCCCCATAGTCAAATTAGCCTGATCATTTTGCAAATTCTTCTTAGGCTTAGTGCATTCTTGTATGTAATGACCAGATTCACCACAATTGTAGCATTTGTGGTTTTTAGGCCGAAACTTGGATTTATCCCTCCATTGCCCTTTTTCTTATTAGACTTATGAGAATCAATTTTGATAACAGGTTTCTTTTTAAGATGTTGTCTTCCTCTAACAGAGTTGACATCACTAACAGGTCTGAAAACCTTATTAACTTTCAAGTCTAGTTCCTTACTCTTTAAGCCACTTATAACAGTGTCTAAAATAACAGAATCCCTCCCATATTTGATAGCAGATTTCACATCATTATAAGCATTTGGGATAGCATTCAAGAGCACAATAGGGGAATAATCATCAATGTTTTTATTATCCGTTTGTTTTATATCTTGCACTAACTTTGTAAAAGCATCAAGATTACCATCAATATCTTTATTCAAATCCAGCTTATATTGAAAAAACTTTTCGAGAAGGAATAATTTATTCGGCAAAGATATTTCAGTAAACGTTTCTTCCAGTTTATCCCAAAGTTGTTTAACATTATCAGTTTTGCCTATTCGTCTAATCACAGAATCATACAAGTTTAAGATTATAGATGAATGGGCAAACTCAATCAATTCTTCACGTTTCTTGGAAGTTACATCAGACTGAAAAGTACATTCAATGGCCTTAAAACATTTTTGTTGGACAAGTATAGACTTCATCTTCTGTTGCCATATTCTGAAATCTCCTTTGCCATCGAAAGGTGCCATGGTAAATGAAGTAAGAGAACCCATTTTAATATTTGTAAAAATCACACAAGATTTTAAACAAAACACCACAGTATTAGTAACAATGTAATAACCTAAACAACAATTGCAGATCACACAGATGTCACAAAGATAAAAATCTCACAAGATTTTAAAATAATATGAGCTGGAATCGTATCCCGGAGCCCCCACAAGATCCGAGGAACACTTACGGTCCAGGCAAGGGGGTTTGGTATGCTCAGAGATTGTGACTACAACAGTCTCAACACAAAGACAGTATAGTGAAGCGGTCACAAAGACAGTGCGGCAGACGAAAGCAGTAAAAGTAAACAAATTACTTCTAAGGAATAAAACACCACCAATCACACAGAACAGTAAGTAAGTAAAGTAGAGTGGAGACAGCAACAATACCTCAGCGGATCCCTCGGCCGGAATCCGTACGCCCTTCCGAATAGAAACCCCTGTTGGAGGCTCCGATACCACTATAGGGTATCTATCTGGAATACATAAAGTTACACAACAAAGCATAAACAAATTACAACTAAAGAACCTATTGTTCTGGGGATAGGGATTAGGGTTTACAAAACAAATCAAGTAAACAAATTACACAGAAATAGGAAACCCTAGTTAAACGCAAAAACACAATAAAAATAGAGAGATAAAAGTTCAAACCGAGCAGATCTCAAAAGATCTAAACCAGAAAAGATAAACGGCGGTGAGTAAACGTTCGATAGTCGGCTCAATCCTCCAGATCCAGTACCCACGTCCTAGGCTTCACGGGTATCAGCGACCAACAGCCCAGACAGTAATCGACTCCCCAGTCGATTTCAAAGATCCGAACGAAGCACCCCCCAAAACAACCTTAAGCAATTTCACTCAGAAAGCTTTTTCACTCAGAAATCACAAAGATACTTAGGCTGTATTTCTCACTCAGATGAATATTTTCGTATCTCTCTCAAACCCAGACCAGCAAGTTTATATAGCAGAAAAAGAAACAGAAGGCCAGCGATTTCCAGGGAATCGAAGCCTATCTTATCATTATTTTGATAAGGGTTTCGATTCTCTTCTAAACCGGAACGGAAGTGGCGAACAAAAAGGGAGGAAGAACGGGTCTTCATCTGTGACGGCGGAGAAGGCGAGATAGAGATGGGAGAGAAAGCGAAACAGAAAATGAGGCTAGGGTTACACGGGGAGGGTATAAATACAAGTCATGGACGGATGAGATTGAACCGTCCTAATCGACGGGTGAGATAAAAAAATAGGAAATAATCCAGAAGTCGAGTTGGGGAGTTTATACACAGTCTGGGCTGGGCCGCATGATTTTAATTTATTTAGAACCGGACCATACATAATAAATTCATTTGGTCCTTTTCTTAACAGCACAGATTAAAAGTGCAGATGAACGATGATAGTGGCGACTTTTCGTTTCGAAATGTGAACTCCACACACACTATTGTTGATTCAAAGTAAATTAAATAATATTTTCTTGTTCATACCAGCAGCTGTAGATATTTTAGCTTTTATTTTTTATTTTTATTTTATTTCAAACAATTTAATATTCTGTATCTGAGTCTAAGTGCCCCTCTTTTTAACAACACTCGATTTGTGTGCTCTTCGAACCATCTCTGCTCTCACTTTGGCCCTTTTCCTAATTGTCTTTTCCTTTTGGCACTCACCAAAGAAAACCAAACCCTAGCTGATAACAAAGGTTTACACATTCCTACACTTCTTCTTCTTCCTCTTTTTTAAGGTTCTACTCTCTCTCTCTCTCTCTCTCTCTCTCTCTCTCTCTTGCAGATGAAGTTTTTTTTTTTTTTCAGTTGCCGGTTGCATTTTCAGAATGTTATCATTAATGCATGAAACTTAATTTTCTGCAGTATTTTTGACAATAATCTATTACTTATAGGGTTTGAGGTGAATCATGCACTTATAACAGATCACACACGACTCGATCCACTTATGTTAAGTCATAAAATTATCATGATTATAACTAGTTATGTAGCTAGGGTTCTTGCATGATTATGATCTTGTAATAGGATTTTCGCGCAGGGACGGAACCAGACCGGACATGACGAGAGAGACTTTTCTGGCAAAAGAAAAAAAAAAGTTACTATCACTTGTAAAAGCAACAAAATTTAGTTTATGTGTGTGTGTGTGTGTGTGTCTATATATTTACGCGCTAAGTTTTAGCCCGTCGCGGCCTAGAGGAATCCTGAGTCCGCCTGATTTTTGGTCGAAAACTAGAAATTGGAACCTAATTTGATTTCTCATAGATTAATTGAATATATCGTAATCTTTTTGCCATGCAGGATTAATAATTAAGTTGGAATTCAGTGAGGGTCAATATCTAAACGTGACACGATATGGCGGGAAATGGAGAGCTATCGGTACCACCCGGGTTTCGATTTCACCCAACAGACGATGAGTTGCTGTATTATTATCTGAGGAAGAAGGTTTCGTACGAGCCAATCGACTTGGACGTTATTAGAGAAGTTGATCTCAACAAACTTGAGCCTTGGGACCTCAAAGGTATGTCTGATTGTGCAACATACTTGGGAAAAAAAAATATGTATTTGAACCAATCCTAAATACCACATATAAATTTAATTAAGTCACTTAGTTTTGATGATTGTTATTATCTGCTATGATAATCAATTTCAGAGTATATTTAGTTAAAAATATTTACGGCTAGTTATTATTTTTAATTTACTGGTCTGGAAATTTCAAATTTTGATCAACTTAATACATAATTTTAAAGTTTATGGGCTATTGAGACTTGAGAGGGTACAAACTGTCCCTACACCAATACTCTCATGTTCCTGCTCTCTCTCTCTCTCTCTCTCTCTCTCTCTCTCTCTCTCTCTATATATATAGATATATATATATATATATAGATATATATATATATATATATATATATATATATATATATATATATATATAGCGCGTTATACAAAGACTAATATTAGATGCGATCTTTCTGATCTTAATTTATGCTGAGTTTTGTCTTAATTATGCATGAAATATACGCATTTCGTGCATCAAAATTTCAATGCATTAAAATATGCAATATATGCATCAAAATATCGATGCATTAAAATATTAGATTATATGCATCAAATTTTTGTGAGAATTAATGCATTGAAATTTTGATGCACGAAATGCATATATTTCATGCATAATTAGTACAAAATCATGCATAAATTAGTACTGTAAAGTACTGCATCTAATATATTGGTACTGCATAGAACACGCCCATATATATATATATATATATAATATTACAACCACATACAAACTACTCGCTCCGTCCCATTAATATTGTCCCATTTGGACTTTTTGCGGTCATAATTTAGTCTGACCATAAATTGATCTGAAATTATATTATAAAACTTTAAATTGTAAAGTTTCATAATATAATTTTATTAAATATTTTACCATTATAGTTTGAGACTTATTCGTAGTCAAACTTAATAATTATTAACCGCAAAAAGTCAATATGAGACAATATTAGTGGGACGGAGTGAGTATTTATTAATAACGAAATAATTACATAATCAAAAGAATACTTAATATTAAATTTAATATATATATATTACAAACATAAACAAACTATTTGTTAATAATGAAAGTAATTACATGATAAAAAAAACTATTTAATATTAAATTTAAATTTAAATACGCCTCTAGCTAGTTCTGCAAACAAAAAGAAGAATCCAAATAGATTTATTCTTTGAATATATCCCTCATGATTATGTCATCTGCTCCAGTATTTCTGCATGGGGAATTCCCCTCAGCTGATCAAACAATACTACTAGATAAATATTAATAAAATATATTTATTCTGGGAATAAAATAAATGGAAATTAACCTACATATATTTGTAATAGGCCAAATTAATCAAGTTGAAACGTATAAAATATGGATAAATTAAAATTTTATCACCAAATCCGTCATAAACTGATCAAGCTCCTATTTATTCAATTTCCCTAAAACTTGCTTAATTAGTACTAATCCTCTCATTATAGAACCGATCTAAAATGTCCGATGTGAAATTGTATTTTTCTACTAGTGATATTACCCAAAATATTGCCAATTAATTTTTGCACTAAAACATTGAACAAGTCTATAAAATATTATGATTTTCATTTGAATAATGAAATGAAATGACAGAGAAATGTAGGATTGGATCAGCCCCACAAAACGAGTGGTATTTCTTCAGCCATAAGGACAAGAAATATCCAACCGGGACGCGAACAAATCGGGCAACTGCAGCCGGTTTCTGGAAGGCGACCGGTCGGGACAAGGCCATCTACCAAAGCAACTCCAGGAGAATGGGGATGAGGAAAACCCTAGTTTTCTACACTGGACGTGCCCCTCACGGCCACAAGACGGATTGGATTATGCACGAATATCGCCTGGACGATGACAATGCTGAAGTCCAGGTTTTGTACAACTTTTTTTAGAAGGTTTTCATCATCTTTTTCTAAAGAAATCATACTCTCGGGATCAATTCATTTAATTGAGTTTTTTTTTTATCGGACATTCCCGACACGCTGTCGACATACGTGTTTGACAGTGTCGGGCTTTTCTGTCGACACTCTCCTTCGACACACTGCCGACACTTAATGCAGGATATGTTCAGACCTACGGACATGTTTTGTAGATGAAAAAAAAAGAAAGGAGGAAGGAAGATATTGGAGGTTACAAACTTCAAAAATGATTCGTAGGCCTACAAAATCAACCTACAAATAGACTTGCACCATACAAAACATGACAAGTGTCAATTACTTACTATTGATTGGTTAACAAGTGACACTTGTCACATTCTTGTGGTGTAGTCCTATTTGTATGTTGATTTTGTAGGTCTATTTATCATTGCTCAACAAACTTACAACTAGGTTGAACGTGATATGCATTGGACTTTAATGTAGGGTTTTTAATAGCATCATATTTTGCGTAAATAAATAAATAAATAAATATAAAAAAGCTCATCATTTTCCAACTTTTCAAGCAGGAAGATGGTTGGGTGGTCTGTAGAGTCTTCAAGAAAAAAGCCCACATCAGAGGCTTCCACCCGGAACTCGACCCGGAGGACCCGATTGTACCTTTCAACGCATCCGGCGGTTGTACCTTGGAGCGGAAACAACAAATCGCCGATCCAAATCCGCCCCAATTCATCAGCTACAGCAGTTTGGATCACAGCAGTCACTCGATCCATCTCCCCCAACTACTCAGTCCGGATCACGCATTAATCCCACCTCCATTCTTCTCCTCACTCCCACTGGCCCCCACCATCGATCTTCAGAGTCCTTTGAGATTGACACCCGTCAGCGCCGGAACTTCCGGCCCCGACAGAGAATTCGTGCCGCCGGATAAATTTTCCGGCGACTGGTTGTTTCTGGACAAGCTGCTGGCCAATCATCATCAGAACGTGGATCAGATCGGAAAATGTCCGCAGTTCTCGCAAGTTGCTGAACTGGTTCCGCCGGCTCAGAGACTCCCGTTTTCTTACCATGGTTTTGAGCCGGATTTTTCGAGATACTCCAAGTAGCTATTTTTTTTTTTTTTTTTCGTGTTAATTTAAGAAAATTTATGCTGTCTGTCCTCAGACGTCCACATTTAAACCTATATTTCGTGTTTTTTTCTTTATATGTTGTCAGGGGCTGCCATGCTTAGATGTTTCAACTGCTTGGCTAAGCTTCATTCTATATGATCTATACTATACTGGTGTTGCCTTGTTATATGATGCATTGTCAATTTTTTAAGTGAAAAAGAAAATTGTATATAGCTGAAGTGTTTATTGGACATTTGTTTCTTTTGCTTTTTTTTCCTGTTTCCTATCCCTTTCCTAAATAACCGCCATTAAAGTAATCGTTGTTAAATTAACATCGATTATTAACACAACCACTGTTAAATTTAACATCGACACTTTTAACAACGGTTCCAAAACCACCGTTAAAATGACTCCAGAACCGCTGTTAAAGTCCTGTTTTATAGTAGTGTTTCCTGAATGACGCAAAAAAAAAGAAAATGCTAGTATAAACCAGCAAGGGACACGTCTTATTGTGCACATGGCCCGAATAATTACATTTAGAACACGTACCCGGAATAATTACATTGAGGACACGTGTCGATACATCCTCCACGGAATTATTCAGTACACATGTCAAGCATGCATCTGTCGTCGTATGGGCGGAGCATGCAGGTGCACGTTCACCACCTAAAATCTGCTGCCAGTTTCAAAACGACATCGTCGTGGTCAAAACAGTAAGCTTTGATTTTAAACGAAACAACGTCGTTTATTTTTAAACGAAATGATGCCGTTTTGTTTCTAACCAATAACGACATCGTTTTGGTGCTGGCCTATTAAAAAAAATGAAACAGATCTGTTTCTTTTCTGGTTTGAAACAAGCAGCCGAGAGAGAAAAATGCAAACCACCCACAGCCAGCCATAAGCCACAAATCAATCACAAAACTACCACTCACCTCCGTCGGCGACCACCGTGAGACTTAGAGGAGTAGCCCGGCTCCGTCTATGGCTGCACTGCTTCATAAAGTATTGAAGGCGGAACTGAATCCGAGCCCGAGGCCGAGGGTAATGATTTTTATTTTATTTTTTATTATTTATCTTATTTCTTTTCTGATATGTATATACACTGTCTCTATACATCTACAAAATTGTGGAGCTTTTGATTTGTACCAAATTGTAATATGATGAGTTATTTTCAGGTTTCTGTAACTTTATTTAACATTTAGAAATTTAGATTTTAATATGGTTTCTTTCAAATTTCAGTGTTTTATTTACATTGAAAGAACCAGAGTGCAATTTCATAATTCTTGTTAACACTTGTTTAGTTTGTTTATTAGGATTTAGGATGAAAAGGTATTTTGAAAATTTGTAATCTTTAATGTAGTTTTACAAAACATTTATTGTATAATTTTTTTGACCATCTATTACTTTTTTTTTTTTTGTGGTTCGTCAAGCAATGAAGGTTACATTTTTTGAATGAATTTAATGAATCAATCAATCAATTGAATCGAATCGAATGGACTCGAATCGAATCAAATATATATTAAGGGTAAATAATAATAATAATAATAATAATAATAATAATAATAATAATGGTAAATAATAATAGTAAATATAATCAACAACAACAACGATAATAGTAATATTATTAGTAATAATAACAATAATAATAATTAAGATTAATAATAATAAGAAGAAGAAGAATTGAACTGAACTGAATGGACCTGACCTGAACTGAAAATTAAAAAGAGAGGAGATATTATTTCATCTGCAATAGAAAGTTAAATTTCCAAAAATACTGCTCGATATTACCGGTTAAGATGCAAATATGCCGTACTATAAGCGTGAGGCCACTGAAACTAACCGTTCCTTACATAAAGTCCCACGATGTTCGACCTAATGACGAAATGATCCCAACAAACTTCCAAATTACAAATATTTCCCTTGAGATTTTAGTTTTGCCTTGCATTTATCCCTTGAAGAAAAAATTTCAAACCTCAGATGTACCTTTCGTACTCGTCCCCTGAAAAAATAATGAAACTCGTGTATGAAGACCTTAAAAATGGGAAAAAAAACAATCATATTCTAGTAATTCATACGTATGTGCATATTGCTAAACTAACTAAGAAACCCAACAAGGCACCCGCCGCGACTTCGATTTCCGTGTGACCAATCGATTCTTTCATTGGGGAGCAATTATGCTCCACATTTTGTGAGGATCTTGTATAGGAGCTAATAGTTCGCTTATCATCGGATTTGAGTACCAAAGAAGAATTCGTCGGCTTTCTATGGAAAGAGTTCTGGTCATCGGAGAAAAGAGGGTCCATGTTCTCTACGGTTGATGATAACGACGACTCCCTGCAAGAAGAATCGGTTCTTATAACATTTCCGAACAAAGTCGAATATGATGCAGTTCGCAGCAAAACTTTGTTTAGTTCTTTTGCATGAGTCCCAACTTCCCTTCTGACTCCCTACAAAAGCAATCGATAATTTGGGAAGGCCAAAAAAACTTGTGTCAGACGGAGTCTAAATTTTAGATCTTATTTTATTTTATTTTAAATTCAATCCTTTATAAATTAGAGACAGGGGTAGGAAATGATTCGAACCCTGAGACGAGAGAGGTCTGGTGGAACCAACTCATCTGAGGTGAGTTGAGCCAAAACATTAGTTCTTTGGTCTTTGTTTATTTTCTTGAATTTTTAGTTTTCCCAGTTCTTTTCTTCCGGTCTTTTGTAGGGTTCTCTCTTTCATAGCTTGTTTCGCTCACATCTTGACTCGATTTTAACTTTTTTCTAGAATTTTCTATCATTAACTTTATTTTTTAAGTTTGATTTTAGGGGAAGGTCTAACGGGTACCCGTGGAATGTCTGATATGAGTGTGCATCTGTGAAAGGTTGAATGTGATAGTAAACTAATAGAGATGGTGGTCATTTTTCAACAATGAATCATAGCTTTACATAGAAAAGACTAAATTTTTTTCTATAATAACTTTGTCTAATCTTTCATTATCAAATACAAACCTGGATGGGGCGTTTCAATACCAAAAGTGGTATACATGTAATTTCAAGATAACCTGTTTTTTCTTGGGTAATTAGACAGTGTGGAGGGATAATATATGGGTGGATAATGGAATTTGTCGTTGATGTTCTTATTTTTTCCGGGTTATTTTTCAAATTTTCAAACTTTTGCACTGATCTTCTACTACCATTCTTAATATTTGAGTAGCTTTTTTTCTCTCGAGTCAATTTGATTCTCCTTTATACTTCCTATTTTCATTTGTTTAGTTCGTTTTTTTTTTGCTATTAATTGATTTTCTTTGGTCGCTGACAGTTTCAAAGGATGATTCATGTCAATCGACTCCAAATCATTTTGGGCTTAAGGCTCAGATATTGTTGTTGTAATTAGACTAAGGGGCTGTTTGGCAGTTGCTGAATGATTTAGTGCAGAATGGTTGAGAGGCCAGAATGGTTGAGAGGCTCTGTATGGTTGAGTGCAGAATGAAATTTGGTTGTTTGGTAACTGTTCTGAATGGTAACTCTGAATGGTAATAAATTACCATTTTACCCTTCTGTATAAAAGTAGCGATTAAAAATCCCATTTTTCCTCTCATTGCGTACCAAAACCTATCCTTTTTATAAATAAAAATACTAATTTTTATAAATAATTATGTATAATATTTTTAAATTTAATTCATTTAAAATAATAATAATAATAATAATTAATATGTATAATATTTTTAAATTTAATTCATTTAAAATAATAATAATAATAATAATTATTATTATTATTATGTATAATATTTTTAAATTTAATTCATTTGAAATAATAATAATAATTATGCATAATATTTTTTAATTTAATTCATTTAAAATAATAATAATAATTATGTATAATATTTTTTAATTTAATTCATTAGAAAATTATAATAATAATTATGTCTAATATTTTTTATTTAAATTCATTTAAAAATAATAATAATAATTATGAATAATAATTCTTAATTTAAGAGGAGGGATAAATCTGAAAATTATTTGCCTCTTAATGGTTGAGAGAGGGTATGAATGCTTAATGGTGAGGTTATTGTAACCATTAAGAGGTCATATTTGTTTTGCCAAACAGTCCTGGCCTCTTAGCGATTCAGAGGTAGGCTCTTAATGTAACCATTAAGAGCCAAACAAACAGCCCCTAAACCTCAAGGTAGTTTTGGTATTTTAACATAATTCTTATTCAACTAACATATCATTTAACCCCGGTTTTGGCATCACGAATGAAGAAAGAGGCAATGTTTAACAAACAAACCTGTGCATCATACATTACAAGGCCAGCATAAACTACAGATAGACCAAAAACTGGATCAGAAAACCCCCTGCAATAGAATCAGGAAAAAGATAATTACTTCACTTAAAGTTTTTTGATTTAAAGTATTATATAAACTCAATGCAAAGAATTTTTTCTCCTAAAACAAAATTCACAATTATTGTAGTAATAAATAGCCAGAAGCATAATCTTGTAAAACACCTCTCAAGGACAAGAGAAGTTGCGGTGGCCACAACAGCCTGTAAATTGGGAAACACATACCAGCAATGAGATCAAAACCAAATTATGAACTAAACTATACATATGGCAATTGAATTAAAAAAACAGATTGATTACACAAATATTACCTCAAGTTTTGACCGATTAAAAAAGATCCAAGTATCTTTCTACAAGAAATACTCTAAACCCTTTATTCTATATTTTCTTAACAATTAGCCACAGTAAGGTGTTATTTGTAAAAAAAAAAAAAAAAAGGTTCCGTTTTACCCCCTACCCGTAAAGTATTTAAGTTTTCAGACAACCCCTCACGACCCTAAAATATTCAGAATCCACCCTACCTCTGGTAAACATCACAATTCCGGCAAAAAAGGGTTTCCTGTGAGCTGCAATTGTCTTGGCTAGAAGATCTGAGAGATGATTCTTCTGCCAATGTCTGAGCCAAAGAAACTTAGCGAAATGATAGGTACGTTGTTACGTGATTTTTTATTTTTAATGGAAACAAGATTTTCTGATGGTAAGTTGCAATTTACACCACTTGTTGGAATCGTTAGTAATTGTCTATTTTGTATCATGTTGGTTACGTGAGGAGAAATGGGTGTTGTTAGGGGTGGCCCATGAACCGAACGTTCGCGAACTGTTCGTGAAAAAGCTCGGTCAACGGTCAGTTCGAGTTCGGTTTGACCGAACCGAACATGTTCGAGTATTTTCGAACCGAACATCGAACATTTTATATTTTGATCGGGTGTTCGCGAACTGTTCGCGAACATTAATATATATATATATATATATAATATGGCACGAACAGAAATAATTGAACACAAACGAACCGAACGAACGAACATAACAATTGAACACAAACGAACAAAGCGTACGAACAGAACAATTGAACACAAACGAACCGAACACGAACAATAAAAAATATGTCGAACCGAACTCGAACACTAATTTGTAATGTTCGTCGAACACGAACCGAACACTTCACGAACCGAACGAACGAACGGTCAATAACACCAAAAGCTCGGTTCGTTCGGTTCGTGTCCACTCCTAGGTGTTGTATTAGTAAAGTGGTATTTGTAGTTTGAAATTATAGAGCAATATATATTTGGCGGTGATGTGTAGCAAGTGTTCTAAAACACTCTGTTTCCACTATGAAATTGAAGTTATGAAGCTTTATTTGAATATGGTTTGCATTTCTTGGTGAAATTTTTTGAGCTACAATTTCAGGCTTCAGTGTCTTATCTTGAGCGTGGTCTATTATTTTTCACATGAGAAATTTCTCTCAAATAAGTCAATTTTCTCAAATAAAATAGATAGGGGTAAGGTGGAATTTTCTCATTTATAAAATAAATAAGAGAAATCCACTTTTCCCCTAGCTATTGCACGTCTATCACTTAACCCCCTAAAGTATAAGTTTTCAGATGATCCCTCACTTATACGAAAATACACAGAATTGACCTACCTCCGGTAGATATCACAATTTGGCAAAAAAATATCAAGGATGAGGGCACAAAATCGTCATCCTAGGGACCAAAATCAGATTACCTCTCCTACAACTACCATTCCAAGCGCAAACGTCAATTTTAAGTCGTGTATGCAATTCTCTTGCAAATATTTTTTAATTAATTGATTTACTTGGGAGAAATTTTACAAGTGAAAGTGTCATACAAGACTATGCTCAATAAATGCCAACACTGAAGGTGAGCTTAAAAGCTAAACAAATGCAGTGGAAACTACTAGAAGCCATCTTTCCAAGCATGAATTTGGAGCTTAAAATTTTCACAAAGAAATGCAAACCAAATACAAAACATGGAAGCTTCGGAACCTGAATTTTTCAGAGGGAACTGAGTGCTAAGCTTCACAACACTTGCCCCATGCTAAACACCACCCCAAAATATATGTTGGTCGCAAGTTTCAAACAACAAAACCACTTTACTAATACAACATTCCCCTAACCAACAAATGATCTTGTGAGAAAATCTTATTTCTACTAAAAAAAGAAAAAATCGCGTAACAACTTTCTGAGCTTACCAGCAACTGCATATCACCTGACTAAGTTTCTTCAACTCATACATTGGCAGAATAATTAAAAAAAAAAAACTACTTGCATTAATATACTTGAAGGAAATCATCTTTCAAATCCCTAGTCCTAGACAACTGCAGCTTGTTGGAACCTTTTTTTTTTCTTTGATGGAATTGTGAGGTTTACCGGATGTACGGTCTGAATATCTTTGGATAGGTGAAGTGTGTGTGAAGACTTACATTAGGAGGGTAAGTGTGTGTGATAAACCTAAAATAGTTAAAGGGTAAAGTGAAATTTTCTCTAAAAACATCTACTCCTTCCGGTCGTGGGGAAAAAGGCAAAAAAAAAAACATCAATACATTTACGTTGGTCGTGTGGTCGCACGGGGTTTTCAGAAACGCGCTAGAAGTGGCGCCAAATTCTGTGAAAGTTAGGGAAGGGAGAGATTGAGATGGTTTTGGCCACATCCGCAAGAGGCAAACATCTGCTCCGGTGAGGAGGGTCGAGAGTATATTGGTTGTCGGAGGGAGGAGGAGAGGCAGACCGAGGAGGACGTGGGAGGAGCAAGTGAGATTAGATTTGAAGGCCTTAAACCTTTCCGAGACCATGACAGAGGAGAGGTGCTCGTGGAGGCGCCAGATCAGAGTTGTGGATTCTTTTGTAGGGAGCGCTCCTGCAGTAGAGAGCCTCAGGGTTGGGTTGTCTAGGTTAGTTTTGGCCTAGAGCATTACATTTTTTTACTTTTACTTTTATTGCATATTTTATCCTATAGTCTTTTGCATGTGGTGTATTTTCTACAGGGAGCTGCGCGCAGAGTCAACCTCTCTTCTGTTACAGCAGCGTTCATCGAGAGTGTAGTTGCCAAAGTCCCCTTAGGTAAGTCTCATGTGAATTCATCCATGGGCTCAGGTATGGTTTTGAGCTTTTTCGAATCATATGCTTTTTTGTATATATCACTCATTACTTTGTTGTGCACTGTTCTGGGTCTTCACTGAATGGAAACATTCCTACCGTAAAAAGTAGGGGCATGGTCTGCGTACATCTTACCCTCCCCAGACCCTGCTTTGTGCGGGATATACTGGGTATGTTTGGTTTGATTTGGTTTTTTATATTTACTCCTATAGTTTTTTAAAATAGACTCCAATAATTTTAAATAGAATTCCAAATACAGGGCTCTACACCCTCATCAAATACTCAGTTTCATAATACTTTGTAGTCTTAAATGTATAAATGTATCAGGAAAGGATAATTCTCCAAGCATAAAAATAGTATTTAGTCAACAATCAACATAAGAAACTACACATAAAAAAATCCTCTTATATTAAGGACCATAGAGAGTATAAACTGTTACACACACATATATATATATATATATATATATAGGGGAAAGTGAATGTGTGTGACTAGCCCCACCCAAGTTGGGTGAAAAATACCTCACATACTATTTTTTTAATATTAATGAATTAATGAGGGCCCACATGTATTTTACATATTAAAAAAATGTATGTGAGTGTTTTTCACCCAACTTGGGTGGGGCTGTCACACACATTCACTTTCCCCATATATATAAATATATATATATATATATATATATATATATATATATATAGAGAGAGAGAGAGAGAGAAAGAGAGTCACGTTCAAACTAACTATTTAAGAGAATACGAGAATGGTCGCCCATGTACAAAATTATATGATTCACGTACAAAATCATATATGATTACGTGAGTGTGTACAACAGTATAAAATCATATATGATTTTATACTTATATATTTGATTTTTTTTTATCAGTATAAAATCATATATAATTTTTTCCGTCAGTGTAAAATTATATATGATTTTATCTCTTAAATAGTTAGCATTCTCGTTTGAACCTGACTCTCTATATATATATATAGAGAGAGATCTGAAAACGTCAGGTCGTCTCCAATAAATTTCAATTTTACTTTTTGAATTAACCTGGAAAAAGAAAAAGAAAAACATTACAGAAGAATGAGTGGAAGGGAATCCTCCAGCCTGAGCAACAGCCTTGATATCAAATTTCTTGCCGTACAATAAATTTGAGGTGAACGGTTTGGACAATTGCCCAATTGCTGCAGATAGACCTGCTGCTACCAGTACCTATTTACTCGTACAACAGAAACAAAAAAAAATAAAAAAAATCCCAAATTCAGAAATTAATTAGCCATTAGAAAAAAAAAAAAAAAAAAAAAACCGAACCTTATTGTAAAGAACACCGGCGATATCATCGACTGAAATACTGTGACAAGCGAGCTCAGAGACGCAGCGAAAAGGAGTTGTGGAATTCCTCCTCAACGACAGCAAATGGGCATTTGCGGGACCAAAATTATTTCCAGTTTTCGGAAACGGGATCCCATTAAAATCGCAAATCTGGACCAACATTACTGTAAAAGTTCCTTTGTGTATTTCCTTCATTCAAAAGGGGGTCGGTCAAAACGTGTGTGTGAAACCCGTGAATAAATTCAGTTTTTATAATAATATTTAATTTTATATAGTAAGTTTAATATTTATAAATTACATATTAGATCATAAATTTTCATCTCATTTAATTTGAATTTCCATATAACATGAGGTATTAATTAACGTGTATTTATTATTTTCATATTAAAACTATGATATTGATAATTATTATTTTTAACAAAAATTTAATAATATTTTTATTTAAATCTCATTCAATAAATGACCTTTTTTATTTAAACTCATTCAACATTTTTTCAATAATAAATTTATTCTAAAGTTATGAAAAAATTGATAAATTGTGGTATGTCATGTGGACAGAATATTTTTTTATAATATGTAGAAGCAGATTTCTCTTTTTTTCTGGTAAATTATTTCTTCCAGATAAATTAATAATTTATTATTCATTAATATTACACCGTAAAATAGCAGGACAGGACATTTTAAAATGTCAATTTCAATTCGCCCCAAAGCAGATTCACGAACGAGTAGGTTTTTTATTTTTCACCCATATCGGGTCGATCCACCCTGTAATAGTTTTATTATTGAGCATTTTGTTATCTCTTTAGTTAAAATAATAAGTATGATCATCATCTCATGAACAAATCCATATTTTTTGCGCTAGTATCACGGTAAATGAAAATACTCTATTATTTGAGAATGCATCAACTGAAATGTCCAATAGTCGTTCGGAAAAGAGATCATATTTCAACAAGAAAAAACAGGCTTTCGACAAATGCTAAAGTGTTTCGGCATTGGTTCACAGCGTATAAAGAAACTTCGCCTTTCGGTTACATCTTCGCCAGTTTCGGTAGTCTACATCTCAATTCGCCAGCAACCGCATTAATGAATTCTTCGGTATTCAGATACTGATTTCTGGTCACTCTGCAACAAACACAAGCCAAAGTGTTGAAGCCTTAATCGAAAAAAAACAAATCAAGAAACCTCATCACACTAAGAAATATCAACAGTTGGATGATTTTAGGAATTTCAGTTTTTTTTTTTTTAATTATTATAATACGACGGTAGGTTATCAGACTAAAACCATAGGGTACGGCATCCTGCGAATTCTACTCACTTAGGTCCATGAACAAGAACAGCAAGATCCTTGGTCATCTTTCCAGACTCGACACTCGTAACGCAGGCAGCTTCCAGTTTCTCCGTGAAATCCAAGAGTTTGGAATTGTCGTCCAACTTTGCCCTATAAAACTCGGACAAATTTACCCATTGATGAAAAAAAATACATACACCATAATGAAAAAACTAATAGCACCAGTATCAGGGATATTAATCCTTATACATATATACCGGTGTGCAAGCCCTCGTGACCAAGCAAAGATCGACGCAATGCTATTAGTGCTCGTTTCTCCGCCCTTTTGATGAACACGGTAATGGCGTGTAACCGTACCATGTGCTGCCTCTGACTCGATTGTCTTTCCATCCGGGCACACCTGTTTAAACAATAAGATATTGATACAAGAACACACACACACACATACACACAAAAAAAAAAAAAAAGAAGAAAAAACTACCCGGGGTTTGAGGTATTTAGGGTATTTAGAGAACACTCAGCTAACTTTGAAAAATATTTTTAAAAAAAAAAAAAAATTGAGGGTTGTTCCGTTCTACATTTTACCACAAGCAGATGAAGTTCGCTGACGCCATCAAATATTTTACAATTACACCACTCAACTCTTCAAACTGTTACAGATACATCAAAGGCGATTTTCATCTGACTATACGACATATTTAGAAAAATTGAGGGATGTAAATGTAAGATATAAGACAAAAGGTTGGGGTTATTTTTAACATTTAGAAAAGTTGAGGATGTAATAAAATCTTTGATGACATAAGCAATTTCAATTAACACTACTAACGACACATGTGAAACGTAAGATGAATGTAAGCTCAAGGGTGGTTTTGGTAATATTGAAAGTTAAGACGTCTTTTTTGTAGTTTCAGTCCAAACCTCAAGGCTAGTGTTGTGTGTGTGTGTGTGTGTGTGTGTGTGTGTGTGTGTGTGTGTGTGTGTGTGTGTGTGTGTGTGTGTGTGTAAGGAAAAAGAGTAGGAACAGATAAATGATACAGCAATCATACTAGTACTGATGTCATCAAACCTAGAGATCCAAATCCTGCATTAAAAGAAACAAGCCATTTGTCACCTCGAGATTATTGCAAATGAAACCAAAAAAGGGAAAGAGGGGTGTTCCTCGAGATTATTGCAAATGAAACCAAAAAAGGGAAAGAGGGGTGTTCATCGACGACTCCTGATTAACAGAAAGATTGTACAGACCTTGGGCTAAAAAATCACTTTGAACATCTCCGTCATAATTTTTACACGCCCAAACATAACCTCCTTCACTCTTTAGAGCATAAGCAACCATGTCATCGATAAGACGGTGTTCGTACCTATTGTTCAACAGAATTTAGAATTTAATATAAAAAAGGGCTTGTGCTTGGACTTCATTTTCTATCATAAATTTAGGTTTACCAGATCCCGGCAGCCATAAATTTGGACCGAAATTCTCTTTCATAAACCTCTTGGAAGATATCCTTGAATCTTCAGCATTAAAAAGAAAAAATTTAAAGCAGCATAAGAAAAAATTTGCAAGCAGAGCTCCAATTGTAGTAATGTTGAAATGGGGAACCTAGACAAAGTAAAATGACAACCTTCCATCATACTTCTTTAGAATGGTATTTTTGGTGCTAAGATAAAGTGGCCACAGTTTCTGGTAAGCCATGTTCATTGAAGCCTCTGCAAAAGCACGAATAGACTGAACACCAGAAAGTACGTATTAGTACGCTCATCATGAAAAAACTAAAAAATATCTGGTACGCGAATTTGAACTTTTTCTACAAGTTAGCTGCAAAGGAACTATTTTAGTCTATCACGCCGCTATTATCTGTCAAAATTCTATTCTATTTCTGTCAAAATTCTATTCTATAAACTTTTTATAGTCCTCTTGAAAAAAAGCTACATATAGCCAAAACCTTTCTCCTTGTACACTCTAATACAATTTCAACCAGAATACAGCGTTCTAGACATTTATAGATTCAAACCTCATCGGTGTTGTACATTGACAGAGCTACACCACCAAAACCTGTAAAATTGAACACCTCGAGCTCTATGCTCTCATCGGCTCTATTTGGCACTGCAAAAGGTGTCGAAGAACTTTCTAAGGGCCCATAACCATATATGTGATACCATTATGCTAAAGACAATTGACTTCATTGATTCAAAGTTCTCCATAAAAAACACCACACACACACACACATATGTGCAAAGCTAGTGAGAAACTAGATAATGATCGGAAGTATATACCAAATAACATTTTAAGTTTTCCTGCCCCTTGAACGACTAGATCTGTAGCTCGATATTGATCACCAAAAGCATGTCGGCCAATGCATATTGGTTTGGTCCAACCTACGCATTGGAAAGATTGTATTAGAAGGGAGGAAAAAGCCTTTGTTATGATTCCAAGTTACTAGAATAAGCACCTGGAACAAGCCGAGGAACATTCTTACATATGATTGGTTCTCTAAATACAGTCCCTGAAGTAAGTGGAATTCACATTTGGAGTCTCAAACTGTGATCAAATGAAATATTCAAATCAAGAAACTTCTAAGGAGATTCGTCAACCATTTAATATGTTTCGAATAGTTCCATTTGGACTCTTCCACATTTGTTTCAGGTTGAACTCTTTAACCCGGGCCTCATCTATTCAATCAACCAAAACAACTATAAGAATATCAACACAAACACGAGACACCAATTAGAACCGAAAGAAAAAAGTACAACTATCTTTCGCCAAATGAATAGACTCAAGAAATAATGCTTGCTTCAAGTCGTGGGTGGGATTAATAAACATAAAGTTGAACTGATAATCTTGTAACCTAAGACCAGTGTTGGAATATGGATCAATTCCCAAGATTCTCCTACTGTTTTGGTCCATTATAATCATATGGGCTCCATAAGGATTTCATCATCACCATTTAGGAGCACCTACACTCAAACATTAAGTTAGTAATAGGTAAAGCAAACACAAAGCAAACTATATCATAAAGAACCCCTAATAAACACAAAGTTCACAAAAACTTATTCTACTGAATTGAAGTTCAAGCTTTTCAAACATGATTTTAATTTCTCAAAAGGTAAACATTTAATTCTTATATCAGAAGGATAAAATTGAGAAGGGATTTTTTCAAGATAAATAATAAGTTTTGCAACAACCTCGCGAATGAAGTGAAATCTAACATCGATGTGTTTAGCTCTATCATGAAGAACAAGGTTTTTGCAGAGCGGAATACCGGACTGATTGTCCGAAAAAACTTCACTTTTACCCTTTAAGAAACCAATTTCAGAGAGAACCCTTTTAACCAGATTACTTCTATTAATGCTTCAGTTACATCAACATATTCGGATTCTGTAGTTGTAAGGGAAAAATGACTTGCAATTGAGGTTTCCAATGAGTGCGCCACACAAAATGAACTCATAAGGGATAGCATATTTACGATTAGCAGCATAAGTGGAATCTACAAAACCTTACCATTTTTTTTTGAAATCCCACTATAGTAATGCCAATAAAAAGAGAAAATGAGGATGTTTCAAGATTTCAGTCCATACCTTGTTGATCCGTTCAAATACCTTAGGAGCATGGCTTGCCAGTGGTAGACCCAGGATGAGCCAGATATCAGCTAAGACAACTAACGGCATATCTAATATTGGGTCTAGTACTAACCATCAAATACATGACCGAACCAATAGCATTAAAATTACATTCTTCATGTATTTTATGTCGTCATCAGTCTTAGAATCTTTGCTAAATAAGAAATTGTCACCCAGTGGCACACTAATAAGTTATAATCAAGTATAGAAAATTTCTTCAATAACATATAAGAAATTTCTATTCTCACTATGTGTAGGTTCACTAGAGAGTCTCAAACATCAGCACGGCGTATCATAACACGTAGGGGGATGGGATTAAAAAATTTAACACGTTGTTGATTTTCAAGCACACATGAGTCACAAAATGACACACTAGATACTTCGTCCTTACCAAAACAACCCAGGTTTTGCAAAATTTGTTACTTATATGACCTAAACGTTTATGCTATAAATCAGTTTGGTCACCTTGGACAGCGTTCACAGTAAAATCAGATTTTGCAATATGAACATAAAGGTTGTTCCGTTTCTCATCTCTGAAAACATATAAGTTTCCTCTCAAAATTTCCATGACACTATTTACCCACTTACCCTCAAAACCCTCATCATTGTGAAACAAATCAGGCACACACCTCATATTTTTAAGAGTTAACAAATAACATGTATCACATCTCAAATTAATATCACCCAAGCTAACAACTTGGTATCTTTTTTCATTAGCCATAGGGACAGATCAGTATGTCACCTCTTTATAATTTGAACATAGCAACCCGACAATGCCAATATGGTATCTGAAAATGAACGTGTGGATGATGTTTTCATGGTGTCTGAAATATGTGAACATGCAAATACTATTCATTCTCTTACTTTGTCTGAAAATGAATGGCTTGTTGATTTTGCATGTATTTTTCACATGTCGTCTTTTAAAAAGGCTATTTTCAAATTATAAAGAAGTGATACACTCGTCTGTCTCTATGACTAATGAAAAGAGATGTCAAGTTGTTAGCTTGGGTGATATTAATTTGAGATGTGATACATGTTATTTGTTAACTCTCAAAAATGTGAGGCATGTGCCTGATTTGTGTCATGATCTCATTTCGTGTGGTACCCTCGATGATGAGGGTTTTGAGGGTAAGTGGGGAAATGGTGTCATGGAAACTTTGAAAGGAAAATTATAGGTTTTCACAGATGAGAAACGGAACAACCTTTATGTCCATAATGCAAAATCTGATTTTACTGTGAATGTTGTTCAAGGTGAGCAAACTGATTTACGGCATAAGCGTAGGTCATATAAGTAACAAGAGCCTAGAAATTTTGCAATACTTGGCTGTTTTGGTAAGAACAAAATATCTAGTGTGCCATTTTTTGACTCATGTGTGCATGGAAATCAACGTGTTAAATTTCTTAATCTCATTCCCCTAGATCTCCTACGTGTTATGATACATTCTGCTGATGTTTGGAAACCCTCTAGTGAATCTACACGTGGTGGAAATAGAAATTTCTTATCTGTTATTGATGATTACTCCTATAAAGTGTCGAAATAAGTCTGATGTCTTTGAAAAACTTAAAAACTGGAAAATTTTGATTGAAGATCAAACAGGCAAGAAAATAAAAATTTTAAGGAACGACAATGGCCTTGAATTGTGTAATCAGCTGTTCGATGATTTGTGTACTCAATCTGGAATACAAAGATATAAGATTGTTCCGTATACACCCCGGCAAGACGGTATAGCGGAACGAATGAATCAAATTTACTTGAAAGAGTCAGTAGCATGCTTGCTACCTTTGGGCTTTCAGAGAAGTTTAGGGCGAGGCTTTGTTAACTGCTGCATATTTGATAAATAGATCTCCCTCTATGCGTTTGAATGGTGATTATAGTGATCTGGTCGATCTATTTCTTTTTCAAATTTGCATGTATTTGGCTGCTCTGCATTTGTATATCAGAAAATTGATAGGCTTAAACCCCATTGTGACTCTGTGAGATGTGTTTTTCTGGGATACCCGGAAGGGGTAATAGACCTAGAAGGGATAGTAGGAGACCCTCGCATTTGAATGATTTTCATATGCATTCAAAATTTTAGAATCAATTGACAACAGTGAACCCAAGTCATACAAGGAAGCTTTGAATTCTGAAAATTCGGAACAGTGACTAGATGCAATAAATGAAGAAATGACTTCATTGCATACAAATGAAACATGAACTCCTGTGCCCAAACCCACCTATTGTTCTGTTGTTGATTGTAAGTGGCTTTTCAAAATGTAAATGAAAACAAGTCAATCAGATTCAACGCAAGACTCGTGGCAAAGGGCTTCACTAAAAAGGAAGGTATTGATTATACTGAAATCTTTGCTCATGTTGTTAAATTCACTACATTCACATAATGCTTGCTTTGGTTGCTCAGTTTGATTGGGAATTGAAAAAGTTAGATGTTAAAAGTGCTTTTCTTGCAATATGAATTAGGGGAGAAGATTTTTATGAATCAACTTGAAAGTTTTATTGATCTTAAGCGTCTGAATCATGTTTGCTCACCTAATAAGTCTTTATATAGTTTAAAACAATCCCCTAAATAATGGAATAAGAAAGGTGATGATACATACTTTCACTTCATTTTACTTGGAGTAATTATGATCGGTGGCAGATCCAGAAAAAAATTTCAGAGGGGACACTATATAAATAATAAAATAAAATAAAAAATAAAAAATAATTAAAAATAATAAAATATTATTGAAAATAAGAAATACATTACATTTTAAACTTAGTTTATGAGTTTTCATTAGTAAAAAAGAATTACATTACTATACTTTCTTTGTTCTCTTTTCTACTAATTATTTTTATTTTTATTTTGTTTGGGTTCAGTGTGCATTGAGACTTCTCTGGGGCACTTAAATTTATTTAAGGGGGTACTAAATTAATCATCTATTATTTAGTTAAGTGGCCAAGACTTGAGTGGGGGCACTTCCCCCCTCTATTATGTAAGTAGATTCGTCTCTGATTATGCTCATTGTCTGTATTGCAAAAATGATTCCAGAATTCCTGTTTTCTTACTTATCTATGTGGATGATATGTTCTTAGTGAGCCTTTGTGTGAAAATTGTTGATACTATCATTAAGTGCTTAAGTGCGAAGTTTGACATGAAATATGTTGGAGATGCAAAACAGATACTTGTTATGAATATTCATCGTGATAGGAAGAATTTTACAATTCTTTTAAACCAGGATACTTATGTGCATAATATTCTATCTAAATTTTCTATGCTTGATTATAGACCTACTAGTGTGCCTCTGGCTGGCCATTTCTTACTTAGCAAAGATTAGTCTCCTAAGACTGATGAAGACATAAAATACATGAAGAATGTCCTTATTCTAATTCTATCGGTTCGATTATGTAATTGATGGTTAGTACTAGACCCGATATTGCATCTTCCATCAGCTGACTTAGCCGGTATATGGGTAATCCTGGGATCTATCACTGGCAACCCGTGAAATGGCTCCTAAAGTATTTAAATGGATCAACAAAGTATGGACTGAAATATTCGGAACACCCTCAAAGTGTGAAATTGATGAGTTATGTAGATTTCAATTATACTGTTAATCGTGATAATCGTAAATCTACTACCTCTTATGTGTTTACTTTATGTATACATCCATAAGTTGGAAATCTCAATTGCAACCTATTGTTGCTCTTTCAACAACATAATCTGAATATGTTGTTATAACTGAAGCATTAAAGGAAGCAATAAAAGGACTTATCTCTAAAAATGGTTTTCTAAAGGGTAAATTCAAAGCTTTTTCGGACAACGAGTCCGGTATTGAGCTCTACAAAAGGTACCATTTTTCATGATAGAACTAGACAAATAAATGTTAGATTTCACTTCATTCGCGATATTGTTGCAAAACGTATTATTTATCTTGAAAAAATTCATTCTCAATAGAAAAGTATTATGAACTTTGTGTTTATTAGGGGTTCTTTGTGATATAACTTGTTTTGTGTTTGTTTTACGTATTACTAATTTTGTATTTGAGTGTAGGTGCCACTAAATGGCGATGATGAAATCCTCATGGACCCCATATGATTATAATGGACCAAAAGAGGTGGAGAATGGTGGGAATTGACCCATATTCCATTTTTGCCCGGTGTTTCTAAGGGTTGTGCAGTCGTCGTCGGTGTTGGGTTGCCTCTGTGGTAAGAAGATATGGTTGTTTAGGGGTCCAAATCCGGAAATCCAAACCTACAATTAAAAAGGGGGTCGTGTTTATTTAGAATATTTGTTAAACTATAATCGATCATATATTATAATATATAATATATACATATCTTTGTCTTTGTGTGATTTAGGGTTCCTAGGAATCTTTCATTACTTAAGAATTGGTATTTCATATATTGCTCTTTGTGACGGAAAATCTTGGGGCTCAACTCATTTGATGGAGTTTTGCAACTGAGGTTTTTGATCCTAATCTTGTATAATAGTTTTAATCATTAATCCGCTATTTGTATTATTGATCATGTCCTTGTGCAATTAGACCGGTACCCAACAACCAAGATGTGGGTCTAAACTCATTGAGACCCGAGTCTAAATTTTTTTCAAGACCCTTTGTAAAGTGGTCACAAATTTGAGACAAGTTTCAAATTTTACAAAGGGTCTCAAAAATATTTGAGACTCGGGAGTCGGGTCTCAAATTTAAATTTGAGACACCACGTTCGGAGGTGGTCTAACAACACATACCTGGAGTGATGGTCGCACATTTAACTGCCACGTTGTACCTAGAGTTCATCAAAGGAGAGAAACAAAAGGGCCAACAAAACTTTAGAAAAAAATGAATTTCTTGCTTGCATGTGCGGTCTTTAAGAATGGAGTATGAAATTACAAACAGTAAAACATGAAATCAAGTTACATACTTGAGGGTAGCTTCTGCACTTTCAATCGTAACCATATCATCAGTGGCATCACGATTACGAAGGCCAAGGTCAAAATACTTTATGTCTAGCTCCAGGAAAGGAAGTATAAGCTGTAAAGTACGTAAAATCTTTCATAAGACTCCAAGCATATTAATTTTACCCTTTGCAACGAGCAAAGAGGAAAATTAATATACACACCTTTTCTTTGATATATTTCCAGATCACTCGAGTCATTTCGTCGCCTGCAACACACTCTCCATTAAGATCATGATGATCATGCTCCTCAATAACAGAGACTGTTAAATATGACAATGGGATTCTACTTGTATTGCGCTGGGAGGCTATATAACTCTATCTATGGAATGACAATTCCTCTCCTAAGGAGAGTCAAGGTCTACCTTTTTATCAACAGAAACCAGACCAATACTAGGGGTGTCGAACGGTTCGGTTCCGGTTAACCGGACCGAAAAAATCGGTTAACCGGAATCATTTTAGCCAAAAAAGTGGAACCGTAAACCGAACAGTTTTACACTTTCGGTTAACCAGAACCGCACCGAATTAGTTCGGTTCCGGTTCGGGTAACCCGTAAGAACGGTTTTTTTTTTTTTTAAATTATAAATTATAAAATATAAAATTAATATTTAATACATATATAATATATTATTATAAATTTTTAACAAAATATAAAATATTTATTTAACAATATTAGAGTTCTAAATTTTTAATTTACAAAAATTAAAATAATAAAATATATAAGTATAAAATATAAAAATAATATTTAATAAATATATTATAAAATCGGTTTTCGGTTCGAAACCGTTCGGTTCCGGTTCCGAACCGAAAACCGAAAAATTATGTAATGAGGAACCGAAAACCGAACCTTTAGCCGATTATATGGTTCCGGTTAAACGGAACCGCCTCGGTTCCGGTTCGGTTCCGGTTCTAACCGTGAACCGGGAACCATTTAGACACCCCTAACCAATACAAGTGGAACGAAGAGTGCTAAGCAGCCTTTGAGACCACTTATTCTACGAATCCAACAACTTCTAAACAAACTCTCAAAGAAATCAAGTAAAAAGCTCCAAATGAACCAAATATAGTACGGAGAAATATACATAGAACACAAGGAGACACCTCAAGAGAAAACAGATAGCACAAGTCTAGAGTGCATATGGAAAAAAAAAAAAAAGGGAAAGCTACAGAAAGAAATGCTTTTATTTTATATCAAAACAACAACACAACACATCACACAAACCGGTTTAATCCAGCGGAAATCAGCATTTAAATTACATAAAAACACGATGAAAAAGTACAAACACAATTGAGCAATGAATTCGGGTGCTTCAGGCTTCAGCTTTAAATTCCACAAGTAAATAAATCACCATCCTAACGGACCCTGATCATCTGCATCTCAATCATAATCAAGCAAGTACACAGGCGCTGATATGGTACTTAAGCCCTGAGCTTAAACACCATCATCAACAACAGCACCTTAATCCCAACTATGTTGGGGTCGGTGGCATGAAGATTATAGTGTCGTTTAATTGTCTAAAATTAGTTAACACCATAACTCATGCAAATAACAAAGTGGCAAAGTTTTACACCGGATGCCCTTCCTGTCGCAACCTTCATATGAAGGAGAAATAGAACGAAATTCCAAAACCGTCAACATCATAGGTTTTTCCATTTATATGGAAAATATCATGAGACGGCGATGAGTTTGAGATAATTGCTATTGTCATGTCACAATACGTGATTGATATTGTCAAATCAACACATACATCATGGAACATGACTCGCCTGAGCTTAAACACCGTGCTTAAATATTACTACATGAACCTTAGAAACTGAAAATGAACCCTAAAAACTGAAAATGACCCTAAGAACTAAATCTATCACTAAAAGACTGAAAATAAACCCTGAAGAAATTTGAGGGAAAAAAAAAACGATAGAACAAAGGCATAAATAATGTGAAGAATAGAACAAAATAATGATCTTAAGCAAAGGATCAGCTGTAAGAACCTGATCCAGCGTCAATACTTCACACCATCTCCATTAACAGAAATTACTAAAAACAGCTAAATTTTGTCTGACACAAAACGGCGAAAATGACAGAGGAAGAAAGCATATTCAAACATCAATACGTCTATCAAATTGGAATCAATCGGACGGGAAAAAAATGTATTGGCCATATGGGACTGACCGTCCATCTCCACGATGGGATTATCGACTTTAATCTTCTCCCAGGCCATTGAGACAGTTGGCACGCAATTCTTCCTCAGCTCTCTGTGCCCAGAACTTTACTTCAATAGGCAAAAACTGAATAAAATTGAGAAGAAGCGAAACTGCACATCAGAGCTGGAATTTGGTTAACTTTGTTTGTGGGAACGGGGGCGCTGAGCCGGGTCGGATCTTTGGGAGCCGAAAGAAACCCAATAGTAATGATTTTTATTTTTTTTATTTTTAATGTATTTTTAAAATTTTCTCACGTAAATATATCTAACTTTATGTATGGTTCTAAAACACGCTAGGTGCTAAGCGTTCGGATTGCTAATGCCTAGCGCCCATAGGATTAATCGGGGATTAATCGAGGATTAACCGGACTGGTGTATTTATTTTTATTATTATTTTAATTATTTTTATATATTAAAAATTATATATATGTGAAATAATTAGAAATAATTAAAATCTAAACATTCAAACAGATATATTTTTAATGATATATAAATTTGAAGTATTGATATAGATATCAAGGAGTCCATAATATCCATAATATTTCAGTTTAGAAATTTATAGTACTATTAGAACAAACAAAAAAAAGTATAACCGCCTAGTCGCTCAAGTAGCTAGGAAATTGAAACATTAATATATTGTATAAATTAGTCCATAGTATCCATAATATTTTAGCTTGCCTTCATAGCCCCTACACCAACCAGCCTAGACGACCGATTAATCACTCAAACGCCTAGTACAAGCGTCTAGCCATAATCGAAATGGTAGAGGACCTTCTAGCGATTAATCGGAGGATTAATCGGCTTAGGCGTGAATTTTTAGAACACTGATTTTATATGCGTTTTATATAAAATCTTGTAACTTTAACAGTTTATATATGATTTCTGATCATTTTTATATTTACTTATTTAATTTTTAGACTCAGTTTGTTTTTAAATAAAAAAAGTGATAAAATTTCCCTTCAGCCCGGCGTTTTGCAATTGAGTTCTAAGGCCTAATCTAGTATTGTTGTGGCTTAAAAAATATTATTGCTGTTTTGATGGGAAAATAATCAGCTTTGTATTTGGTGAATATTATTTTTTTAAAGTATATTTAAGATTTAGAATATTATTTTTCAGTATATTTTATGACAATAGTTTCTTAAAGCAACTATAACGCTGCTTCTCAAATCTACTTTTTATCTATTAAATATTATTAAAAGTTCATCAAAAAACTAATTATTTTCAAAGTTAAACAATATTAAACAGAGCCTAAATGTGTGCCCTTTATGCAAACATAAACTTTTTTTGGTAGCTCAAATAAAGGTGAGAAATTTCGTGCAATTAACCCCAAATTATAAATGATAAATATTTTTGTGGTATGCAAAAATCATGGAAGTGGGTCGTGATAAATTGAGAGTCGTTGTCCGTCATGATCTCCTTAAATATCCTGTATCGCGATATCACTGTTCTTCCATTCCAGATGAAGCCTTTCATGTGCGTAGCTCATACTTGATGGAATGCTTCTACTTTAATCTATGTTGCACGGTGCGGGTGCGGGCAGATATGGGTGTGGGGATACGATTTTTTGAAAATGTTAGGGTGCGATACGGCAAGGATACGTCTGTTTATTTTATATTTTATTATATATAACACTTGTTAAATATAAAAAACAACAATTCAAATATCACCATAAAATCAATTCAAATACATAAAACAAGTCATACAAAAAACAATTCAAAATGACTTTGAAAGAATGAGCTTTTCTAACGCTGTCTGTGAATACTGCTAAAGGTAAAAGTAATTACTTATTAAATGATTTACTTTTTGTATTTTAATTTATTTGATTTATTTTTTAAAAAATACAAAAAAAAATCTAAAAAGAAAAAAAAACGGACTCGCGTATCCTGGCACCGGATACGCGTATCCTGTGCCAGGATACGCGAGTCCGATTTTTTTTTTTGCACGGATTCGCCACGTGGCGAATCCCACGCGAATCGCACCCGACCCGCACCCGCATCCATGCATTATCCGATACTGCATACTGCCCAATTTTGAAGAATCCGTGCATCATAGACTTTAATTCAAAGTAGTCTATTATCGCCAACATGTAGACCTTTATTATCCCACTGGAGTCGAACCCTCGACCTCCTTGTTACAGGAGGAGAGGGGTATCCACTCCACCAATTGGTGGGGGGATCGCCAACATGTAGACCTTATGTCCAAGCATCATGGGTAACTAGCCAACTGTAGTAACACTTAGATAAATGAATATTCGATAAATAAATAATCTCGTCAAATGAATAATTTTCTCCGGTCCCAAATCTTTATAACATGTTCAAATTTTCTCTCGATAAATGAATATTTTTCTTCAGTTTCGACCATATTCATTTATCGAGGTTTTACTGTATGTTCATTCCCCACTTCATGAAGGATCGGGTGAGTGACAGCAGTCAGATGGTTCCAGTGGTAGATGAGATACTTGTGCAGATTGTTGGCATTTATCACATTGCCTAAAACAATCTGCTGCATCTGAACTCAACATTGGCATTTCTTGATAATTTCACATAATTAATAAATATAATTAATAATTTTACAATAATTAGTAAATATATATATAAACTAAAATATACCGTTCCAAACCCCCTAATTTCTAAATATATCTTCTCTTTATATTTTTTGGATTATTATAGCTTGTACTTTTGTTTTCTTATATTTTGGAATACAAATGAACGAACGATCAAAATGAATCGAATAATCGAACGAACATGAAATATGTGAAATTCTAACGAATCGAACATGAACAAGTGGTTTATATTTTTATCGAATACGAAAAAAAACTGAATGAACGGAACCCTTAACGAAACATTGTAACCGAACGAACATAATCCTTAACGAATGAACGTTCGTTAAGATCACCTTTTTCGGTTCGAAATACACCAACATCATTGTCAAAAGCAATTGAAGTTTTTTTTCCTCCAAAAAATTAGGAAATGTCCAAGTTACACCGGAGCATCATTTGAAAAGTTAAACCCCGAGTCAATAATAAATAAATAATTTATCTTTTTCCATTTAACTTTTTCTTTTTGAAATTCTGCTCTAAAACTTTTCAATTTCCTCTAGAAATTACTCATTCTGTCCTTATTACTCTTCCATTCTATTATTATTAATGTCATGTTACAATGTGTATACACTTTTTTTTGACTATTTTTTGTAATTTATATATAAAAAATATAGTCTCGTAGGATCTTGTTAGATTTATCTCGATATATACATGCAAAACATTATTAATTTTATAATTTCTACTAATAAATAATTAAATATACACAAATGATAAAATCCAAATATTACAATTATAAAAAAACGAAGTAAATATAGCAAATAATTAGTGCAAAGCCCGTGTAATACACGGGATCTTTCATAAAAGAAGTTTAAAAATCAATCACGTGATAAAAGTATAGAGGTTTATATTAAATTCGAAAAGGTACGTTTGATAGGAAAGCTGACATTTGTGCACCTCACGTGACTATAAATTCTCAACATTTCCTTACAAACATCATTTGCTGTTTTGTTGCATACTTGCCGTTTTTATCCAGGCACAAAATATTTAAGCCTTTCCTGCTCTTTACTCTAAAAATCGCAACGTACAATTTGTTGGATTGGTACGCCACTGAAACGGGAGTTGAATGAAGAGTAATGAACTCTTTTCGGGGAAGCGATAGATAAGTGCGGAAATTAAATGACACAGAAATTTATAGAGATTCGGCCCTAACTGGCTTATGTCCTCTGTCCTTCGTTATCTTTTTCTATAGGTTCAAGATAAATCTTTCTACCTTGTCTTCGATCATTCCGAGGTAAACTATTACAATCTTGTTGTAACGCCCCGACTTTTTAGGGGTAATTATAGGGGAAAATGAGTAAAAATGTGAATTTTGACAAGAAATAAATTCTTTTGAGAATATTAAAATTATCGCCTACAAAGTGGAGTCGCTACACTGACTAAAATAAATACCTATTAATTAAGACAACAACACGTCATAGATAAAAGATAACAATTGCGGCGGAAGACAATTTATAAATTATTATTTCTAATCAAGAGTTTTCCCCAAATAATATTTCAAAAACATGAGACATAAAGGAAAACATCATTTTGATAAATATCATCATATGCCCTCTCGGCTTGCTCCTTCGTCCATCCGGCTCGATTTAACCTTCGGGATCAATATAGGTGGGGTGAGCTTCCTTCATCTCGTGAAAATCACACATATCACAGTAATATACAATCTCATGGAAAGCATTTAAATGATTATTCTATCAATAATATTTTCCTCAACATGAATACACACACAATACCACATATAACATGAATCGAGCAAGCATGTGAATATTGAGGTTGTGCAGGTGTCCCCACACAACATATATCTTAAGATAGCCTCTTTACACGTACACAGGTGAGTCTCATTAACGTGTTGTTACCCAAAATATTATTCGGAATGATTTGCTGGATATGGCTACGGGTGACTAACAAACAAAATGCGAGAGCACGAGCGATAGAATGAAAATAACACAAGATTTTCCGGGGTTGTTAATCCCGGGCTTGAATGCTCTCGCGAGATATTATTAATAATAATACTGCTTTGGAGTACAACTATTAATGTTAGAGTATGATTACAATGAGTGTAATAACCCTAGTTGTCTAGCTCTTGAGTGCTGATGATTACCGGAAGAACCAGAGTTAATGCTCTGTGAGTCCTTGTTACAAAGATTAAATATAGTGAGCGTTCGTTTCTGTCGAGCATCTTTCTTATCTTTGGGATTTCTCTTAGGGGAATTCAACTCTCCTTCCCAAATGCTGGAAGTCTCCTATTTATAGAAAAGGAGGTAGTTGGGATGTCTTAATCCCAAACGGGCGATCACCTTTCCTGCATTAAATGCTCATTTAATGCGTCTGACACGCCATTAGTGGCGACCGGGGCGATCGTCTCAGCACGTGGGTCGGTTTCCTTAAAGTCCGTGGCTGCTATAGGTAGCCAACCGTGCGAACCAATGAGAAAACAACACATGCCCCGCGACTCAGTCTTGGGAGGTCCCACCTAGGGCGGCTTTTGCGGGTCTGTCGGTAGGTGAGAGACTGTCCTTGTCACTAACAGCTGGTGATGGGCTGGAGTCAAAAAGCCTTCTCCTGCTGCGCCGTTTGCGGGTCTGCACGTGGGCCTTCCTCCCGAGATTCATTTTTCGTAGACTTGACGGATGTCGGCTTTACATGTGGCATTAAGACGGTCGTCCTTGGTCGGGCACTAGAGACGATCGCTAGGTACCTAAAGACGATCGCCCTGGACGTCGATCGCTTGGTACTTGATCTCGATCTGACATCTTCGTTTGGTAAGACTGTCTTGGTTTATTTGACACTTAACTTGGGCCGACCGACCTTTGTGCCCGTTGGCGGGCTGTTGATGCTGCTTGGCAGCCGATCGCGGTTGAGGCGCTCGCCTCTTCCGAGGCGTATTAATCGCCGCACAACAATTGCCCCCCAACTCGCTCCGATGTTAAAGATGTGGGGTGAGGTGGTTCTACTGGCGATCGCTTGAATGGACTATGAGCGACTCCACTTTATGGAACAGGCGATCGTCTTCTCGAGCGGATTTCGATTTTGAATTTGGACGACCTACTCGGTCGCTGAAAAGAGCGGGGAGTGAAAGCTGACTTGAAACGTTATTGGGGCACGTGTCGCGTTCCTGTTGGGGGAGTCCGACGGTTTGTCAGACTTATCCTTTGGCGTGCCCTCGAAACGACGCGCACGCGGGACTCGAGGGCGGTATTAAAGTCGGACTTTTCCGACCTTTGCGCTTCGGCCCTTGAGACTTTGTTTATTTGCCCAGAAGCCCATGCTTTCGCCTATAAAAGGGACTAAGATTTATGGGTTAAAACCTATCTGCACTTTGTCTGAGAAGAAAGATTGTCGGATTCCTTTGAAGCTTTGTGTTGCCGAGTGTCGTTCGACTCAGACTTTTTAGGTAAGAAAAAAAATTTTCTTCTTCCTTTTATTTTTGAAGATGTCCGGAGGAAATCCAACGGTGTATGAGATGGGTAGCACTTCCGCCGCCGGGACTTCGACCGCCCGGGATGAAATCTCCGTGGAGTTCCACGTGGAGACAGCCGTCGAGACTATTCGCGCCGGGATTAAACCCGCGGAGGTCGAAGAACTCTTTAACGAAGCCGATGCGGCTAAGGCGGCGGAGGCCGAGCGAATGCGTTCGCTGACCGAAGAGGGGATGGAAGTGAAAGCGTACTGTGAGCGAAACAGTGCGTTCGGCAAAGCCTTTTCAGACTTTGCCGAACTTATGGAGAAATTGGACGGCCCAATTCCCAAGTTTGACTTCCGCGAATACTCGATCGCCCATCCCTATCAACCCGAAAGGCAGACGCTGTTCCAGGTCGGGCACCGCTCCCCGTGGTCTCTTGGCCAGATTAGAAGCTCGGCGACCAGGAAAGATTTGGATCGCTGGAGGGCGAAGTTCTAGATCCCCTATGACGTTTGCCTCTATGTGCCCGCCGAGAACGAGCGTGCCGATCAACCCCCTGAGGGTATGGTCGCCGTTAATGAGGCGATAATGGAGGCCGGACTGTGTTTCCACTACCGTTTGCCGTTTCCTACTTGCTGACCGCCTGGAATGTGGCGCCGCTTCAACTGAAACCGAACGCCTGGCTACAGATCGTCTGCACCCTTACTTTGTTCGGCGGTCACCGGCTGTACCGTCTTCCTTCGCCGCTGGAGATGAACTATCTCTTCAAACTGACGGCTCAGAAGGGCTCCGTTGGCGGCTACCACATCCAAGGTCGTTCGGGCTGGGTGATTCTTGGGGTTCCGAAAAAAGTCCGGGGTGATCTGATGAAGTGGTTCTGGGTCGGCGGTGCGTGGAAGTCGTCCGCGAGCGACAATCCTACCGACGAGTTGGATATCCCCACCGGCTTCTGGGAGAGGAATCTGAGCAAGGGTTTTGACTCTCCTTCGTTCGGATATATTCTGAACTGATCTAATTTGGCTTTCTTTTTGCAGGTGCCTTTGTTCCGCCGGCAGGCGAGCTAGCTTTTGATTTTGCTATCGTTTGGGAGCGGATAAGTAGTCTTGCCGACGACCATATAGATGCTCGCCAGGTCAACAACAAAGCCTGTTGGTTGGCCGCTCGGCTGTTTCATTTCCCCGCCACCTAGGGGTTCCAGGTACGAACTTTCACGATCTTCCTTCGCTTGACGATCGTCTTGATTGAGGAAGGTGACTAACCTTTGTCGATTGCTTTCTTTGCAGAAATCCGCTTCCCTCGCTACCAGAGCCCCCGACAGAGATCGCCATGTCGAATCCCGGGATTATGAGTCGTCTGCGCCAAGGGAATAAAACGAGCCGAGTTCCTGCTGCGCCGCTCCGACCTATCCCGAAGGCAAGGCCTCTCCTGGAGCTAGTCGTCGGTGAGCAAGAGCCTCGGGAGGAGGGAGAACTTCGGCTCAATCGCAAGAGGTGGAGGGCGGAGGAGCCCTTGGCCTCTGTTACTGTTGATGTGCCTACCGTGGCTCCGCCGATCGCTGCGCCTCCGCTTTCTGCGATTCCACTGGTGGAGGGGTCCATGCCCTCCTCGACTTTCCTGGAAGCTATGGCAGTTGCTCGCGCTGAGACCTCTTGTGGGAGGCCATTCTTTGGCCGCGACCCGGAGAAGGTCGTAAGGTGAGCTTGGTTGCTTTGTTGGGTTATGACATTTCCTTATGTTGGAAATATACCAACTCTTTTGTTCTTGGTATAGGGTCTGTCGCGGCGACCTGAACTGCTCGCCGCTGGTGCTGGATTTCCTATAGATCAATGCTCCTCGCGAGCCTTGTGATGTCCCTCACTATGTTGCTCGGGCTGTCACTGCCCTGCCGAAGGCCTGGACGACCGACCTGGATGCGATCGCGCGCCGGCGATCTTCTGATGCGATGCAGGCGACCTTCGCTCTAGCCCTTCAGACGACGACGATGGTTGCCCAGACTGTGAAAGACTATGAGGGGCCGCTCGTCTTCAGGCGGACCTCGAGGCTGCTCGAAAAAAAAATGCTGAGCTTACCGACAGGCTCGTGGTGATAGAGAAGAGCTCCGTGGAGACGGCCAACAGGGCGAGCCATGACCTTGATCAGGCCCGAGCGGCGAATGACCGGATGCGGGATCAGATGACGGATGCCCGCAGGTCGCATGCGGCTGCACAGAAGGAGGTCGCCGAACTGAAGGTGATCGTCGACCGGCTGACCGGCGAGCTGACGTCATCGAAGGAAGAGGTGTCCGCCAAGGTTGCTGAGCTCCATGGCGCGAACCAAACACTTGCGGGGCTGAGGGAGAAGCTAGAGGCGACCGAGGCCGATTCCTACCTTAATGTGGAATACGTCAGCGAATTTGCCTGGTATATGGCTTATGCTGACGCAATCCGTGCTGCTAACAAGGGAGGGCTCGAGGTCGGCCCTTTGGCTGATAACTTCAAAGCCTACGTGCTTGAGCACCCTTTGCAGCCCGCCTTCTTCGTGCCGATCCTAGTGTTAGGAATATGCCCTCGAATGCCACTCAGAGGATGAGAGAATGAGAGCAATTGTATTGTAATTATGAATATTATATTTAATAAGACAATTATTATTTCTATATTATTGTATATCACTGGCATTGTGATTTGGTATATAGAATAATAGTCATTGCATTTGAGAGAGAACATTCTACTCCTTATGGAGATAAGGAGATAGACACTAGAAGTGTTTAGAGCTCGAATGCTTAACTAGTTCGCAAGTCGATAAAACTTAACTGGGCAGTAAGTTTAGACAAGACTTGTATAACGTGTACTTTGACATGTAGAGTGCCTGTCTTCACTAACAGTTAGTGGGAGCACACGTTATAGGTATGCTAATGGGATTAGTATACTCGAACACGACTCAACTCGATTCGGTCACATGGAAATCACTCAGGGATTGTCAATGATTGAATCGAAAGATTGTGATAGGTATACGTGGACCTTTGACTTGAGGTTTCAGTAGGAGATGTGCTTGTGACATTAAGTTAGTCATTAGAGTAGTTCGATCCAATCGTCGGTTGGTGGGGTCAACCTCGAAATGCAACTTAGTGGGCAAGTAGCGATCTCTACCGAATACCAAGATAGGATTCTTTCTCTGTTAGTGAGCGAGTAAATGTCCTATGCGGTTAATGGCAAATAAGATCATAAGTCTTTGGCCAAAGCATTGAGCTAGTTATATTTGATACACGAGAGCTCGATGATCTCGGTTTGCATTATGAAAGCATAGAGTCAAGTTCTGATGAGGGTTTGACTTTACCGTGACCCTAATACTTGACCGGGACATATGATTGAAAGGGTTTATACGTATACGGTATTCACGACATAATGGTTTTGGAATGATCCTATCATTCGTTCTTAGTTAGGTTACGGTGTGGGCCACGAGACTGGCTAAGTGGTGCTAACACTCATTGGATCCTCCCAATGCTAACTAAGACGAACCTACAGAGTCGCGGCACAGGAATTGACGACGGATTATATTTAGCTTATTCTCTCTTGGTTAATATTGGACATTGGATGTCTAATTCAATTTATTGGATAAATTAAATCGGTCTCGTGAATTAAATAAATTACTGGGTAATTAATTTATTCATATTATTTCTTAGAGAATTTATTTTTAATATAATTAATTAATCTAATTAATTAATTATATTAATATTGAAACATACCAAGGTTTATCTATCGGATTAGATACACGAGGGTCCGTTTCACGGACCGAAACGAACCAACTTCTTTTTCTCCTCCCTTAGCCACCACCCCACTTTCATCAATTGACTTGGTGATTTTTTTATAAATGTGGGGACTTAATAATACATTTGATGTATTATTACTTCATTATTTATTTTTGAAATAATTGATGAGGTGTGTGTTTTGTTTATAAAATAAACACCATCTCCCTCATTTATAATTGAAGGGATCAGCCGTGAGTTGAGATAGGGAGTGAGAGAAAAGTTTTCTAACTTTATACATTTTGAGTTCTAAGTGTATTTTGAGAGAAAACAATTTTTATAAAAATACTTAGAGTATTTATAAAAATATATATAAGTTAATTCTATCAATTTCTAGCCGTATACTTAGAGTATAAATTGATAGAAATATTTTCCGGTCATCTTCCGACGCGTGATACGTAGAGGCACGGTGTTTTTGGTGCTCGGGAATTTCCAAAAGCTTGTTCGATTGGATTCATGTTCGTACTCGGAATCAAGAAGATATTATCAAAGGTCTACGAGGGTATGATTTCTTAATTTATCTTCGTATATTTATATTCGTTTATACGATGCTTGATCGATCCGGTTTTGGGGTTTGTTTTTTATCCGGTTTGACCGGTTTATTTCCGCTGCGTAACTCGTTTTTAATCACCGAATTCCATCAGTGGTATCGGAGCCAGGTCTATGCAATCGTATATTCGATATTTGCATTTGGAATGCTTGATTATTTTTATGATTTAGAATCATAATTGTTTTAATTGTTGATGTTTAATTGTTCATCTAAAAATTATTTTTCATGATTTTATGTTACAATATAAATCTATTTTTCTTTTGAAAACTGATTTAATTGTGTAATATAAAAATTAGAAAAATATTATTTTTGGATTCGGAGACGAAAAATGAGCCGGAAAATTGGCGGACCGGCGGAAATTTCTTGGGTCAGCTGGCAGAACTGTCAGACACGGGCTTGGCAGGCCTTGTGTTTTCGACTCCGTTTTTTATATTTCGTTCGGTAAATTAATTTTCCGCAAATTAAATTGGATTTAATTTGACTAAAATATAATTATGGTAATTTATTTTAAGGGAATTAATTTAATGAAATATTTATTTTGTCCGGAGCAAATTAAAATTAACGGTTAAGTGAATTAATTGGATTAATTCTAATTGTTGGATTATTTTTTGTTGATTAGATCAATTTTAAATTAATTATTATTGCCATTTATTTTAATGTCATTGTTGCATTAATTTTGAATGGGGATGTAGTTCATGGACCTAGTTTTGAATCGTTTGTTTTGTTCGATTGGGTTGTAAAGGCCGTTTTGAGCCTATTTATTTTACTAGAAAATTTGTATAGGATGCAATTTTTCAAATGTAAAATTTATTTGTAATAGCGAAGAAGATCCGCTCGAGAAGACGAAGATTCAAGACCGAAGACATGTAATTAGATTACGATGTTTTTGTTCTAAGGCAGTCCATGAAGCGCATGTTGTTAGTTTTAGGTTGTGTATGTTTTCATATTGTATGACAAACAAACAAACCGACAAACCGCGCTTATAAATGGATTAATGTGCAAAGTGTAACATATAATCGCGTTAATACTCTCACTTACAAACACTAAGTTATAAAGGTTACGAGGTTTCCTACCCTCCGTCAAACTCATGTAAAATTGAAATCTAAACCGGAATATTATTCTTCCGAGTATGTCGGGGTAATATTTTTGGGGAAAGTTGATAAATTCCTAGAGTGCATTAGATGCCTTTGGTTGTGACAAATCAAACCCCTATAAACCGTATGGGTTGCCGGGTAAGATTCAATTGTCAGACTAATAGGAGTTGACAGCGAGCCATAGAAACCGAATGGGTTGAGGGCAAGTGAACTAGGGGTAAAAGAAGATCGAATCATCCATTAGATGGTTGGTATTAGACACCACTTTATAAAGAATAATAGAATATAAACCGTATGGGTTGCCCTCTATTAAACTTTGTAAAGAAATCGATCACCACTATGAAGTCACCTAAGACTTCCGGATTTAACATGGGAGTGTGTAAATGCCGATAAAATAGTGGGAGCCGAGTTATGAATAAAGAAAGTCCTTAAATTCTTTACTCGGATCATAATTAAACAATCACTAACGAATCTCAAATTATTCTCTGCAGTTAACAAAACTCTCAATATGACAATGAACCCACTCGCTATACTACTTGAAAAGAACGTCCTGACTGGTCCGAACTATGTGGATGGCCGGAACTTGAGGATTGTTCTAACTATGGAAATCTTGGGATACGTCTTGGGCGGACATCCCGGCTCCTACAAGAACCCGAGGCAATCGAAAGAAGTCGATGCCCATGAGAAATGGGTAAAAGACGACATAAGAGTGCGAGGGTACATGTTAGGCTCAATGACCAATGAGCTTCAACGTGCCCATGAAAAGATGACGTCTTCAAGAGCCATCTTATCGCACCTGGCTGAGCTCTATGGAGAGCATATCCGAACTGCTAGATATGAGATATCGAAGCAATTATTCGGCGCCAGGATGAAGGAAGGAGAAAGGGTTGGGGACCATGTCCTCAAGATGATCTCGATGATTGAGAGATTGGAAGCTCTTGATTTTCAGATGCATGCATCTCTCAATGACCTTATCCTGCGGTCACTTCGACTCCTTTTCACAATTTGTCATGAACTTCAACGCAATGAGATTGCATGTAACTTAGTGGGCTAATGAACAAGCGATGACGCCCAGTCTCGAGATGAAGACAAAGGAAAGGAAGCGCATTTGTGATTTCTTAGGACTTGAAAGTCCAAGAATAAGAAGAAAAAAACAAGAAGCGATTAGGTCAATAGCCAAGATCGATAAGGAAAGGGCAAGGCCCCAATGGTTCAAAAGAGTAAGGGGGCCAAGAAAACGGATGTATGCCTCAGCTGCGGTGAGCTAGGCCCTGGAAGAGGTGCATCCAAAGCTTGACCGTAATGCGCCGTCAGTACGGAACTATTAGTTTTAGAAACAAATTGTTCAGAATCGTATATTCTACTTCTTGGATACTTGATTCGGTGCGAGTTCTCACATTTGTACAATGAATCGGGATCTGGAACGAAGTAGGAAGTGGATTCAGGGGAGGTGATGGTCACCGTCGGAAGTGGGCATAGTGTCGAGGCTTCTGATATCGGATCCCTTATGTTGAATTTAGAATCTGGTTTTATTCTCACTTTAGAAGATGTACTTGTTTTGCCCAAGGAGCACAAGAATATTGTATCAATTCCGGTAATGGACCGAAAGGGATTTCACTTCTTTATTGGAGATGGGTCCTGTCGTATTTATTTCAGAAATAAATTGGTTGGTACTGCTACATTATTAAATGGTTTATACCATTTAAATTTAAAGAATAAGACAACTGTGAACACTATAACTAGGAAGCGTGGTAGGGATGAAACGAACCAAGCACTTAAGTGGCATCTTAGACTTGGTCATATCGGTCAGACCAAGGTTCATAAAATGGAGAAAGATGGGCTTACGGGTCCATTGGGATCAGATCCCTATCCAACTTGTGAATCTTGCCTTCAAGGCAAATTGACTAAGTTACCTTTCGCAGGGACTTTTGAAAGAGCTGCTGAAAAACTTGGATTGATCCATACCGACGTCTGTAGCCCTTTTGAAGTGGCACGAGACGGCTTTCAGTATTTCATTACATTCACTGATGACCATACCAGGTATGGATTCGTGTACTTAATGAAACATAAGTCTGAAGCTTTTGATAAATTCAAGGAATTTAAAGCCCTAGTTGAAAATCAAACAGGTAACCGTGTTAAGACTCTTGGTCGACCAAGGTGGTGAGTACATGAGTACCGAATTTGATGAGTTCTTAAAAGAACTAGGAATAGTGTCACAATTCACTCCTCCGGCTACTCCACAATTAAATGGTGTATCGAAAGAAGGAACCGAACCTTGTTGGACATGGTTCGCTCAATGCTTAACTATCTTGATCTACCGATTTATCCAGGGTTCCGCGCTCCTTACTGCTGTGCATATCTTGAACAGATGTCCTTCCAAATCCATTCCTAAGACTCCCCATGAGATGTGGAGAGGTAGGAAACCAAGTCTTAATCACATTAGGATTTGGGGATGCCCTGCTTATGTCAAGAAGACTAAAGTAGAGAAATTGGAAGCTAGGTCTGTGAAAGGTCGTTTCATAGGATATCCAGGGGATTCCATGGGATATCTATTCTACATGCATGAAGATCATAGGATCATCGTTGCTATACAAGCACACTTCCTGGAAGATCAGTTTATTCAGGAAGGAGGGGCAGGTAGAAATATTTCTTTGGAAGAAATAAAAGAAACACCAAATGAGACACCTATGCAAGATATTAGAACCCAACCTTTTGAAATACAAACACAACCTCACAAGTCTAGTAGAATTTGTCAATTACCTGAGAGGTATGGCTATCTGCATCAAGAAGAACTGGGTGTCCATGAGATGACATAAAGTAGTCAAGAGAATGATCCTTCTACATACGACCAAGCTATGGTAGATGTTGACTCCACAAAGTGGCAAGAAGCTATGGAAGCTGAGATAGACTCAATGCATGCTAATCAGGTCTGGACTTTAGTAGATCGTCCTAAAGGCATAGTGCCTATTGGAAACAAATGGATCTATAAAAGAAAGACTGATGAAGATGGCAAGGTTGATACCTATAAGGCCAGGCTTGTGGCAAAGGGTTATTCCCAAAAAGAAGGAATCGATTACTTCGAGACCTTCTCGCCTGTAGCTATGATTAAGTCTATTCGCATGATGCTTGCCATAGCAGCCCACTTAGATTATGAAATATGGCAAATGGATGTGAAAACGGCATTCCTAAATGGATTCCTCGAAGAGGAGATTTACATGGAGCGACTAAGGATTCATATCTCAAACCAATATTCATAAAGTATGCAAACTTCGTGCCATTTATGGTGAAGCAAGCTTCACGGAGTTGGAATCTTCGTTTTAACGAGGCAGTCAAAGAGTTTGATTTTGTCCAAAATGAAGAGGAGCCTGTATTTACAAGAAGGTTAGTGGGAGCAAAATTGTGTTCTTAATACTATATGTAGATGACATTCTACTTATAGAAAATGACGTAGGAATGCTCGATTACGTGAAAGCTTGGCTTTCTAAGGAGTTCTCAATGAAAGACTTGGGAGAAGCTACCTATATGCAGGTATTCGTCTCTCTTGGGATAGAGCGAAAAGAATGTTAGGTCTTTCCCAAGCCCTCTACATAGAAAAGATCTGGCGATTTAGGATGGAAGATTCTAAAAGAGGGTTTCTACCTATGCAACATGGTGCAAAACTTTCCTTAGAGATGTGTCCTCAAAGTGAGGACGATCGAAAGGAAATGAGCAAGGTACCTTATGCTTCGGCCGTCGGTAGCCTTATGTATGCACTGATTTGCACTAGTCCGGACATGGTCTATCTTTGTGAGCATAGTAAGTCGGTTTGATCAAATCCAGGCGAGAACATTGATCTTGTAAAGAACATTCTTAAGTACCTAAGGAGGACTAAAGACTTGGTTCTTACATACGGCGGTGGAGAACTAAGAGTGATGGGTTATACAGACTCAGATTTTTCGGGGGACATGGATGCTCAGATGTCCATATCAGGGTATATCTTTACTCTGAATGGTGGGGCAGTTTCTTGGAGAAGTGCCAAGCAAAGTTCGACTGCTATCTCTACATGTCAATCCGAATATCAGGCAGCCACAGAGACTGCTAAAGAAGCTTTTTGGATAAAGAAGTTCACTGAGGAACTTCAAGTGGTACCTAACGCAGAGAAGCCCGTGACACTGTTTTGTGACAACGACGGAGCTGTTGCACAGGCTAAGGAGCCTAGGGCTCACCACAACACCAAACATATTGCGAGAAAATATCATTTTGTTAGAGAAATGGTTCAGGATGGGAATGTTACTGATGAGTCGATTTTTGATCGTCTCATTCTGTTCTATCGAGTCGCACCTTCATTTGTTTTCGAGTGTTTTTGCCCTTTTTACGCGTGGTATGTTGTGTTTTTGTTTTGAAGGTATCCGGACGAAGATTGTGGTGAAATATGCGCTTTTATGGCCAATGTTGGAGTTTATGACGATCAAGAGCGCGAACGGGGCCTAAAACGACGAAAGATTTAAGCAATATCGGTCGAATCTCCTAAATACCAGAATCTCCACTCCGAATTGAGATGTATTCTCCTTTGATATAAATTCCTCGTGAAATCAGCTTCGAAACGGTATATCATATGCTAAAATCCGAGGTGAATTGATACAAGAACGAAGGATCATGCCGAAGAAGACCAAAACCCGGACTAGCCGCACTGTGCAACGGACTAGGCCGCACTGTGCAACCGGACTAGGCTGCACCGGACTAGGCTGCGACATGCGCTCGGCTGCATCAGGTAACTCGGCCGTGCCATGGGACACGGCCGGGTCTCATTCGGCAAGAACGGTACTTTCCGGATGAGAAGGACTCGACCGTGCCTTTTGGGACACGGCCGAGTCGCTTCGGCCATTTCGCCTATCCCGCACAAGTACAACACGGCCGTGCCATGGGACACGGCCGAGCCTCTCGACAGACTACTTTTGATAATTCGGCCTTGCGATTTCTGGCCGTGTCCCAGACACGGCCGTGCCACTTTTTATTTCATGTCACTTTCCTTGACATCTTTTGCATATTTTAAGCCTTTTGTCTTGATTTTTTGGCTATAAAACAAAGTGGAGTGACCCCTTGAGAGATGTACTTGTCTTGTGAAGAAGATATTTTGTGGAAAAACACAAGATTAGGGAGGAAAACACCAAAGAGTGGGAAAGAAAGAGATTTTCATCATCTTCCTTGTGTGTTCTTGGAGTGAGAAAAATACTTGAGTGAGATATAATAATTCCTTGTATAAATTTGTTGTGAGTTCTTGTAAGAAGATCATCAAACCTTCATCGGGAATTCGATTTCGGCATTTACAAGGGAAGTTTTTACCATGTTTTGTTCTTCAATTTCCATTATTATTGTTGAATTAATCATGTGTGGCTAAACACTTCATATGGGTTTTTAGATATAGCCACACACATGTTTTTGATTGTTAGTTCCTTTTGATTTTCGGACAAAGTTTGGGATTATTCCTCTTGTTCGTTCTTCGTTTTAGAACTTTTGAATTAGATCATCAAACCTTTTTCATTGTTGTTATTATTATTCGAATTGAGGGTTTTTATCGGTGTTCGCCATCAAACGACCGAAAGAAACGATTGTGAATGTTCTCGGGCTTTTCGCGCGATCTTTTAACGATTTACCTCATCAAAAGTAGTCGGTTAATTGATTGTTAGCTAGGGTTTCGTCCCCATCAAAAGAGTATCCCTTAATTTTCGTTGAGAACAATCGTGATTTTAGAATTTCCGCCATCAAACGGATTTCTTTTAATCGTGAGCAATCGATAATTCCTAACCTTATTTATTTGAGTATCGGAACTAATAATTGATTACATGTGTGTCGGTGACTCTAAATTCCCATATTAATCTCATTATTGTTAATCTCTCATTTATCCGACCATCAAATTGGTGTTGCTATCACTTAGTTCAATTTAAATTTTGTGCATTAGTAATTGCAATCATAATCAACGAATGATGTATTTTAATTTAATTTATTTTTGTTCATTCGACTATTTGCCGAACATCATCGAATTTTAAACCGTTTCCAATTCCTCGTGAGATCGACCTCGGAGTTACTTGCCGCTCACTACAAGAGCGATTCGTACACTTGCGAGTATTTAATTTGAATCCATCAAGTTTTTGGCGCCGTTGCCGGGGAGTTGGCGTTTAATTTTTTATCTTGTTTTAATAATAGTTGAATTGTTTTTCTTGATTATTTTTCCGTTTTCATTATTTTCGATAAAGTCTTAAAATTCGCTCTAATTTCTCTTGTTTATGCTTGGTAGGAGATCGTTGGGAAACCCGATTCTTCCACCCATAGATGAGGTTCAAAGAATTAGAGCACCAAAAATAATAGCGCAATCATCAATGGCAAACGACGAGAATAACCCGGATCTTGAAGAGCACCAATTGCTTGAGAGAGAAAACATTCGTCAACCAAGGTTTTCCAGATATGATAATGTTGGGCGCAATCAAGGGATGCCCGAAGCTCAACAAGGGAGATACTTCTATCCGAGACAACCACCCGTTGGAATGCAATATGGAGCGAATTATTATCCCGGACCTCAATATGGGATGGAGGCGAACTATAACATGCCGCAACAACCTCCGGTCGAACATCTTATGAGGGACTATGCAAAGCCCGTAGTGAACACCGCCATTTCATGCATCCAATTAGCTCCGGCCGCAAGGAACTACCACATAAGCGGATTTCACATAGAGCAATTGCCCTCATTTCACGGATTAGCACGAGAGGATCCGTTATCATTCATTCGAGATTTCTATGTGGCGATTGATAACTTCCCATTGAACGGGTTGAGCGAGGATCAACTACGAATGAAGTATTTCCCTAATACACTCAAGGCGAAACAATGGTTGATGACTTTGGCGCCCGGATCGTTAAGAACATGGGATGAAGTTTACGACAAATTCATTACCAAGTACTTCTCTCATTCGAAGACTACACAATTGAGAGCCCAAATATCAACATTCGGACAACAAGAAGGAGAGGCATTTCATGAAGCATGGGACCGATTCAAGATGCTCCTCATTCAATGCCCACACCATCACTATCCGCTTCAACTACTCAATCAATTCTTCTATGACGGATTGACTCAATATTGCCAAGGAGCGGTGGATAACGCCGCCGGTGGTTCGTTTTGGGGGTTAACGGAGAGACAAGCTTATGACGTATTTGAATTATTGGGGGCTAATTCTCAACAAAAATTGTGCGTGTACCTAGAGGAGTTGTGAACCCAGTAAGCGAGAAGGACGAGAAGCAATCAAAAATCGCTGAGTTAATGATTGAACTATTACACCTCAAGATTCAAATTATATCTTCGAGCTCACTAGTTTTCGAAATTTGTTGGGGACCGGACATCATGCTAATTCTTGCCCTTATATTTTTCCGGAGAACAAACCGAACAAGTTAATTGGGCTATGGGACAAAGCACGGAAGGCCCGAGTGGGAGGAGAGGAGGAATAATTATGGCGGAAACGCAAGAAATGCACCTCTCCCAAATACTTATCACCCGATGGCATACGACGCAAATGTCCAAACTCAATACAACGGAGGAAACCGAGCCCAACAACCAACGCGAAGTGAACCACCTCCACAACAAAGGGACTCTCTTGAGGAGAGTATTGCGGCATTCATTAAGGAGGGCAAGGAAAACCGAGAGGAGAACAATAAAAGGTTTGAATCTTTAGAAGTTTCGATGAAGAAAATGGAGATTCAAATTGGGCAACTTGCTACCGAGGCATGCAAACAAGAAACGGGTAAACTACCAAGTGAACCCGAGCAAGTTCAAGCTATTACCACCATCCGAAGTGGTAAAGTGATAAATAAAGAGATAATTTCGAAGCGAAAGAGAAGGGCGGTGAGAAAGAAGAATTGCCGAGTCAATCGGAGAAATCTATGGTGATTGAAGAGGATGAGTCGAACGATGAAGAAATCCGAGTAATCGCTACCCAATCTTGCGAGACTCAAATTCCTTGGGACAAATCTAAAGATCCAATCGAGAAGCCAATTGAAGAGAATAAGAGCAAACCAGTCAACTCAATGCATCAAAAGGAGGACCTAGAAAGCTTTGATATGGAAGTCCTTTTCGTGGAGAAAGAAGTTCCGTTGTGAACTTAGGAGCGAGTATTAATTTAACACAAAAATCAATATACTCGCCACTAGATTTGGGGAGGTGATAGCCAGATGGATTTTGTGATACCAAACATAGAAGAAACATCACCAACAAAAATCACGTCACTTACGATGATCGAAAATTGAAATGGTGACAAAAGCGCTCACAATGGAAATCCATGGAACCACTCTCCACATCCTTACAAAGGAAAACGAGCGAAAAATGACGAGCTATATGGTTGGACCTATCACATTTCCATTTAATCCGGATAGAAGAACCCGAAGAAGTCGAGCTAAAGACTATAAAAAGCGCCTTGGGAGGCAACCCAAGGGAGTTTTAATTTTTATCGCTTTTATTATTATTATTATTGCATTAATTTTGTTTTTGTCTATGGCGTGTGTAGGTAATCTAATAAAGGAGGGATTTATGGGAGGAAGAAGCCTAGCTTATTGAAAGTTGAGACCCGAGCACAAAGGATGGTGCCTCGCGATCAAAAACCACACTTCTTAATCCGGTAGTTTTATTTTCTTTCTTTTTAATTTGTATTTTCGCATTTTCTGACTTAATCTTTACGCAGGGATAAGCAAAGGTTTAGGTTTGGGGGGGGTGCAACTTCTTTGATTGTTATTTGTTTTTAGTTTGCGTGATGTTTGTTTCCTTTCTTTATTTTTTTTTCTTGCGTGATGTCGTAGTTGGATTGCAATAACCTTGTTAACTGTTGGGTATATGGATGATTAATCGTGTTTGTGTTTGGCTCGTAGAGTTTAATGAATCTAATTGATTGCTTGACCTTGCGTGTGAATGTATAGTTTTTGGTTACTTGATTTGACGTGTAAGGAATGAGTATGGTAGTCCAAAAGCCGTGAGTCCTTGTGCCTAATTAAACCGTTCACTTTTAGCGGTGAAATTCTTTCATGAGTGATTTCTCTTCTTATGGATTGTATTCTTTAGAACTTGCATGATTAAGCCGGATGACGTGTTGATATTTACATACGAGGAATGATTAGGGCTGCCCATTTTTGTCTTGAACCTACTTATCTAAAAATATCTACCAATTCATATCAATATCCTTTGCTAGCCTCGTTGAGCCTTTAGCCGTAATTTTGTTCGAAAAACCCGCATCTTATTGCTCCATATCCAAAATCCATAACTTACCCAAGTATTGGTCACGTAAGAGCATGAGAGGGTATATTTGAAAACGAAGGTGTGCAAAGTTTGTGGTGTATAGAGGCAAAAATCTTCTCTCCGTTCCCCGAAAATAATAAGCCCCATCCTAATAATAATAGTGGGATAGAAAAAAATAGGGGAGGAGAGGAGTGAGCCCGAGAAAAACAAAAGGGAAGTCGTTGGGTTGTGAAAAATAGGCCAATATCATAAGAATTACACTTAACAAGGCCTAGAAAAAAAAAGAGGGAGATATATATACGGGAGAATTGAAGTAGAATGATCGATCTTGCTTTGAGTTTTTATTTCATATATATGAGGATCGTATATGCTCTACTTGGTGAACTTGTAACTACTAGCCAAATTTTCCCAACCCGAGCCACACTGTTACAACCAAAAGTAAGACCACATGACTCATGTTTTGTGAATATTGATGCGTTTGATGAAGAGAAGAAGTGCAAGCATATAGTAGAACTTTCCATTTGAATCGAGTTGAGCGTATTGACCTATCTAAACACTTGAGAGATGAGTGAATCGATATAATTCAGTGAGGGACTATTAAGACTTGTTTTCTTTCATGTTCGATCTAGTGCCATTGCTTTCCACTCATTTGTGAGTTTAGGCTTCCATGATGAATTACGAGACTTTACGATACTTTTACATTCTCGGTTGATTGTATGTATACCCGATGATTAACTTGATTATTCAATCCTTCTCGTTTATTTGTCGTGTGTTTTATTTCTTTTTGCTTGAGGGCAAGCAAAGTTTAGGTTTGGGGATTTGATGAGTCGATTTTTGATCGTCTCATTACATTCTATCAGTCGCACCTTCATTTGTTTTCGAGTGTTTTTGCCCTTTTTACGCGTGGTATGTTGTGTTTTTGTTTTGAAGGTATCCGACGAAGATTGTGGTGAAATATGCGCTTTTATGGCCAATGTTGGAGTTTATGACGATCAAGAGCGAACGGGGCCTAAAACGACGAAAGATTTAAGCAATATCGGTCGAATCTCCTAAATACCAGAATCTCCACTCCGAATTGAGATGTATTCTCCTTTGATATAAATTCCTCGTGAAATCAGCTTCGAAACGGTATATCATATGCTAAAATCCGAGGTGAATTGATACAAGAACGAAGGATCATGCCGAAGAAGACCAAAACCCGGACTAGGCTGCACCAGGCAACCGGACTAGGCTGCACCAGGCAACCGGACTAGGCTGCACCGGACTAGGCTGCGACATGCGCTCGGCTGCATCAGGTAACTCGGCCGTGCCATGGGACACGGCCGGGTCTCATTCCAGCAAGAACGGTACTTTCCGGATGAGAAGGACTCGACCGTGCCTTTTGGGACACGGCCGAGTCGCTGCCATTTCGCCTATCCCGCACAAGATAACACGGCCGTGCCATGGGACACGGCCGAGCCTCTCGACGACTACTTTTTGATAATTCAACTTGTGACACGGCCGTGTCCCAGACACGGCCGTGCCACTTTTTATTTCATGTCACTTTCCTTGACATCTTTGCATATTTTAAGCCTTTTGTCTTGATTTTTTGGCTATAAAACAAAGTGGAGTGACCCCTTGAGAGATGTACTTGTCTTGTGAAGAAGATATTTTGTGGAAAAACACAAGATTAGGGGAGGAAAACACCAAAAGAGTGGGAAAGAAAGAGATTTTCATCATCTTCCTTGTGTGTTCTTGGAGTGAGAAAAATACTTGAGTGAGATATAATAATTCCTTGTATAAATTTGTTGTGAGTTCTTGTAAGAAGATCATCAAACCTTCATCGGGAATTCGATTTCGGCATTTACAAGGGAAGTTTTTACCATGTTTTGTTCTTCAATTTCCATTATTATTGTTGAATTAATCATGTGTGGCTAAACACTTCATATGGGTTTTTAGATATAGCCACACACATGTTTTTGATTGTTAGTTCCTTTTGATTTTCCGGACAAAGTTTGGGATTATTCCTCTTGTTCGTTCTTCGTTTTAGAACTTTTGAATTAGATCATCAAACCTTTTTCATTGTTGTTATTATTATTCGAATTGAGGGTTTTTATCGGTGTTCGCCATCAAACGACCCGAAAGAAACGATTGTGAATGTTCTCGGGCTTTTCGCGATCTTTTAACGATTTACCTCATCAAAAGTAGTCGGTTAATTGATTGTTAGCTAGGTTTCGTCCCCATCAAAAGAGTATCCCTTAATTTTCGTTGAGAACAATCGTGATTTTAGAATTTCCGCCATCAAACGGATTTCTTTTAATCGTGAGCAATCGATAATTCCTAACCTTATTTATTTGAGTATCGGAACTAATAATTGATTACATGTGTGTCGGTGACTCTAAATTCCCATATTAATCTCATTATTGTTAATCTCTCATTTATCCGACCATCAAATTGGTGTTGCTATCACTTAGTTCAATTTAAATTTTGTGCATTAGTAATTGCAATCATAATCAACGAATGATGTATTTTAATTTAATTTATTTTTGTTCATTCGACTATTTGCCGAACATCATCGAATTTTAAACCGTTTCCAATTCCTCGTGAGATCGACCTCGGAGTTACTTGCCGCTCACTACAAGAGCGATTCGTACACTTGCGAGTATTTAATTTGAATCCATCAGTTACACTGCAGAGAGTAGACACAGCAAATAACGTTGCTGATCCGCTTACCAAGCCACTATCTCAGAAGGTCTTAGAGAGACATCTAGAGAGTATGGGTATTAGATACCATAGTTTGTGGCATTGAGTGCAAGTGGGAGATTGTTAGGAATATGCCCTCGAATGCCACTCAGAGGATGAGAGAATTAGAGCAATTGTATTGTAATTATGAATATTATATTTAATAAGGCAATTATTATTTCTATATTATTGTATATCACTGGCATTGTGATTTGGTATATAGAATAATAGTCCTTGCATTTGAGAGAGAATATTCTACTCCTTATGGAGATAAGGAGATAGGCACTAGAAGTGTTTAGAGCTCGAATGCTTAACTAGTTCGCAAGTCGATAAAACTTAACATGTAAGTAAGTTTAGACAAGACTTGTATAACGTGTACTTTGACATGTAGAGTGCCTGTCTTCACTAACAGTTAGTGGGAGCACACGTTATAGGTATGCTAATGGGATTAGTATACTCGAACACGACTCAACTCGATTCGGTCACATGGAAATCACTCAGGGATTGTCAATGATTGAATCGAAAGATTGTGATAGGTATACGTGGACCTTTGACTTGAGGTTTCAGTAGGAGATGTGCTTGTGACATTAAGTTAGTCATTAGAGTAGTTCGATCCAATCGTCGGTTGGTGGGGTCAACCTCGAAATGCAACTTAGTGGGCAAGTAGCAGTCTCTACTGAATACCAAGATAGGATTCTTTCTCCTGTTAGTGAGCAGGTAAATGTCCTATGCGGTTAATGGCAAATAAGATCATAAGTCTTTGGCCAAAGCATTCAGAGCTAGTTATATTTGATACACGAGAGCTCAATGATCTCAGTTTGCATTAACAGAAAGCATAGAGTCAAGTTACAGTAGGGTTTGACTTTACCGTGACCCTAATACTTGACCGGGACATATGATTGAAGGGTTTATACGTATACGGTATTCACGACATAATGGTTTTGGAATGATCCTATCATTCGTTCTTAGTTAGGCTACGGTGTGGGCCACGAGACTGGCTAAGTGGTGCTAACACTCATTGGATCCTCCCAATTCTAACTAAGACGAACCTACAGAGTCGCGGCACAGGAATTGACGACGGATTATATTTAGCTTATTCTCTCTTGGTTAATATTGGACATTGGATGTCTAATTCAATTTATTGGATAAATTAAATCGGTCTCGTGAATTAAATAAATTACTGGGTAATTAATTTATTCATATTATTTCTTAGAGAATTTATTTTTAATATAATTAATTAATTAGATTAATTAATTATATTAATATTGAAACATACTAAGGTTTATCTATCGGATTAGATACACGAGGGTCCGTTTCACGGACCGAAACGAACCAACTTCTTTTTCTCCTCCCTTAGCCACCACCCCACTTTCATCAATTGACTTGGTGATTTTTTTATAAATGTGGGGACTTAATAATACATTCGATGTATTATTACTTCATTATTTATTTTTGAAATAATTGATGAGGTGTGTGTTTTGTTTATAAAATAAACACCATCTCCCTCATTTATAATTGAAGGGATCAGCCGTGAGTTGAGATAGGGAGTGAGAGAAAAGTTTTCTAACTTTATACATTTTGAGTTCTAAGTGTATTTTGAGAGAAAACAATTTTTATAAAAATACTTAGAGTATTTATAAAAATATATATAAGTTAATTCTATCAATTTCTAGCCGTATACTTAGAGTATAAATTGATAGAAATATTTTCCGGTCATCTTCCGACGCGTGATACGTAGAGGCACGGTGTTTTCGGTGCTTGGGAATTTCCAAAAGCTTGTTCGATTGGATTCGTGTTCGTACTCGGAATCAAGAAGATATTATCAAAGGTCTACGAGGGTATGATTTCTTAATTTATCTTCATATATTTATATTCGTTTATACGATGCTTGATCGATCCGGTTTTGGGGTTTGGTTTTTATCCGATTTGACCGGTTTATTTTCGCTGCGTAACTCGTTTTTAATCACCGAATTCCATCACCTAGACCTCTCCTTGGATCATGGGGTCGACTTGAGCTGGTATCCGTCGCCCGACAATCTTGTTCACCTGGATGCCCCGGAGGACGGGGGTGCAGTGCCTGATGCTGGCGAGGGAGCGAACGCCGATCCTGCGGCCGGGGGCAATAGCTCGGCAGGAACACCCTGAGCTAGCTTGCTCTTTTTGTTTTTACTTGTAATTTTCTAGGCTTCCCTTTTGTATTTTGCCCTCGGGAGACCGTGCTTGTACTTCAAATGAAATGAAATGAGTATTTCCTTATCTGATTTCTTGTTTGTATGTTCATCCTTCCGAATCTTTTGCATTTGACCTCATACACAGGTGTTTGAGGAGGAGCGATCGCCGTACGTACAACTCTAAATGAATTGATATACTTAAACTCATACTGGTAACTTTTAGAACAAAGTCGATCGTCGTAGGTATAGCTGAACAAGGCCGATCGTCGTATGTACATCTCCGCCCCCCTCTGTTTTTGTTTACTTAGTGAAAGTAAGGGAACGAAAATAAATCGTTTAGCGAGTGAGCTTTGGTCTAGTTCTTGCGATCTTTAATTTTGCAGATTCCTCGAGGAAGGACGACCATCTCAGCCTAGAGGAACCTTGCACGGACGTGGAGTTCGATGGAACCGATCTCTGTGACCATGTCTTGTGCGTGAGCGACATTCCGTCTGATGGTCTACATCTCGCGACTCACTTAATTGTGAGGGTCCTCCGTAGGCTACATTTTTCCTCGCACTGTAGCGATGGGGCGGACGATCTCAGTCTGGAGGAGTCCTTGCACGGAGCGCTGTTGGATGAATCGACTTCGCGAGCGTGGCTTGTTAGCACTTTTCTGCCTGGGACCGACATGTTAGATGGCGGACCTTCGAGGGCATACGTTGTGACGGGGGGCGGGACGCGTCGCATTGTCCGGGTCCACCATGTTATATGATGGACCTTTGAGGGCGGGCGAGCATGTCCACAGATCTGTTTTTGTAGAGTCCTTCGGCTACGCCCACCTCGTACTTAAACGAAAGGGCAAGCGATCTCCGCCCAAAGGAACCTTGCATGGATGGGTTGTTGGTTCCATCGACCTCCAAAACCATGGTTGCACTTTTCTATCTTGGATCGTCATGTTAGATGGCAATCCTTGACGGTATACGTTGTGCTGGGGAATGTGATCGCTTGTCTAGGTCCATCATGTTAGATGACGAACTTTAGAGGGCGATCTTTTTTTTTGGAGGCGTTGCTCAGGCAGTAGCCTTTGGTTTGTTTTTTCCGAAGCAAATCATATTGAGTAAATGATTACAGGGTGTTTCTACTGATAGTACTTCTTCAAATGGACGGCATTCCAGGGATATTGGTCCGGAGTGCCGTCTGGGTGTTTGAGCTCGTAGGCTCCTTTGGTTAGCCATTTGGATATCCTGAACGGGCCCTCCCAGTTTGGACCAAATACTCCCGTGTGGGTCTGGATCTTCTTGAGGACTAGGTCGCCCACTTGGAATCGCCTTTCTTTGACCTTTGAATTGAAGAACTTTTCGGATTTTCTTTTGTGGATCGTGTTCTTAATTTCCGAGGTCAGTCGTCGTTCTTCAAGCATATCCAAGTCGATTCGCCGAGCTACATCATTGTTCGTCGTCAGTTGTGCAGTTCGGTGGCTGAGGACGGCGATCTCCGATGGGATCACTGCTTCTGTTCCGAAAGCGAGGGCGAATGGGGTTTCGTCGGTTGAATTTCTTGTCATCGTTCGGTAGGACCACAAAATATCCGGAAGCTCGCTCGCCCAGCGCCCTTGCTTGGATTCGAGTCTGGCTTTGATCGTGTGCTTGAGGATCTTATTTACAGCCTCTACTTGCCCGTTTGTTTGAGGGTGGTAAGGGGCCGAGAACAACTTTTTTATTCCCCATTTCTCACAGAATTGCATAACTTCCAAACCGTCGAACTGCTCTCCGTTGTCGGAGATGATAGCCTGAGGTAGACCGAAACGGCAGATGATGTTTTTCCAAATGAAGTTAATTACTTGCTCTTGGCCGATCTTGTTGAGTGGTTCGGCCTCTGCCCATTTAGTGAAGTAATCGACCCCCACGATGGCGAATTTACATCCCCCCGGTGCTGTTGGCAAAGGACCGATGAGGTCGATGCCCTATTGGGCGAACGACCACGGACTATACATAGAGGTGAGCTGTTCGGGGGAGAGCTTGATGTTGGGTCTCATTATTTGACACCTGCGACAAGATCGGGCGTAGGCGATCGCGTCCTTTTGCAGGGTAGGCCAGAAAAAACCTTGCCTGGTTGTCTTGTGGATGAGGGCTCGCCCTCCCGCGTGATTTCCACAGATCTCGTCATGGATTTCAGCTAAAACAAGTCGGCCTTCCTCCGACGTAATGCATTTGAGGAGAGGAAGTCTGAAAGATCGCATGTAAAGTCGGTCGTCCAAGAGGGTGTATCTCGTTGCTCAAAGCTGAAGCTGGTGAGCCTTGACCCGATCTGTGGGGACCGTTCCGTCCTTCAAGTATTCAATAAACGGAGTCATCCAGTTCTCTTCGGCGATGGCAACTGTGGCGACCAAGCTTTTGTCGATCGCCGATCTTGCCAATTTAGTGATTTGGATGTTAGAGAAATCCGCTGCCCATCCGACGATGCGAGTTTGGATAGGGCATCGGCCTGGGAGTTGTGCTCTCTCGGTATTTGCTCGATAAGCACTTCTTCGAAATTTGTGCACATTTCGGCGACCAACTCTTGATATTTGATCATCTGTCCACAGCGCGCCTCATATTCTCCCTTGACTTGGTTCACGACCAAGAGGGAGTCCATGAAGACGTTGTTAGGGTTGTATACGTCAAAGCATACTTTATGCTTGTATTACCTAATTTCCCGGTCTTTATCTATGAGAATATTTAATTCATTTATCACATGTTTTGCATATTTATTCACGCTATGGTTATGCAAATGTAGTCCAAATTACTTTATATTGTAGATAATGTGGTGTGTCGTGTCACACAGAAGATCACATTATCGATTCCTTATATAGTAATATTTATTTCACCACCTATATAACATTAGACCGTTATGTGAGAGGTTGTAGTATATGCTTGAGATTGATTGGTCTTGACCATTAGCATATATTAGCGTATTCGTTATACGTTGAACAGGATCGAGGTGAGATAGATTATTCTGCACTGACTATAAGAAGAACGTACATCTCGGATAATTATTATTTCTTAATTCTAGTGATTAATATTTAATTATATATATTTAATATTTATTGCTTTGATTTATCATGGGTGAGAGCCACAATGATTGACTCAATATGCTCGATATTTTGGGCAATATTATTATTTATATGATAATTAATATTATAGCTACAAATCGTGTCCCGACTAGTCGGGTTGATCATGTCCCTTGAGGCACTCGAAAGGATTATTATATTAAACCCTACAGGTGGAATTAATTTCTCGATATAATAATAAAGGTCGAGTGGTATACTCATGTATAATATATTAATTAATTAAAAGATGATAGTAGCTTAAATTAATTAATGAACATGGAATATCTTAAACACGGGAAATAATTAATTCAAAAAGGAGCCCAATTTCATAATTTGGAATTTTGGTAGGAACTGCAATATCAACCTTTTAGTGGACTAAGTTGATATTAATAGAGTCTTAATATTGGAAATAAGATATCTATTGGGAGTCCTCACCATATCCTCCTTAAGGTCCATAGAGTAGCCCAAAACACCTATAAAAGGAGTACATGTCTTGGCCGATTTTTACACCTTCTTGGAACAAGAAATTCGATTTTTTTATCTTTGTGTTTAATTGTGGATCTTGACTTGTGTCTTGGATTCCATAATTTAGTTAACACAATATTTTTCTAAAAATACCTGGTATTCAAGAAAAATAGAGAGAACAAAATCGAGAGTTTCTTGGGGAAAGTTTCGGCCGATTCATATTGCACTCCAAGTAGTCCGGTAGATTGTTGCCCACACGACATCCGGACGTAGGCGGGATATACTCTAGAAGATCTTGAGGTAGAAATACAAGAAGATCGGAGAGGAATATATACGAACAGGGGGCAAATCGATCAAAAAGGGATCTTCCACCACTTCGCGTCAAAGGTATAAATTACCGATTCCTATGCGTAAATATGTGTATTTAATTGTTTATTAATTTGTTTAGTTGATTAATTGACAAGCCTAAATAGATCCGATTTTTATGTTGGTTAGTTTATAAAATCTTTCATAAAATATTTCCACCAACTTGCTTCCGCTGCATTTTATATTCCAACAATTGTTATCAAAGCCGGTCTTTAGGTTATGTTCAATTTAATTAATTTGGTGATTAATATGCTAGCAATTAAATATTCATGTAGTATGATTTTTGGAATATTTTGCTAGAATTTGTCTTGCAGGAGAATATGATCCAATTATCATGGCTATGTGATGTTTTTATTTATTTTACGCATTTTTGATAATTTGACCCGTTTTTGTGGCATGTATAAGTTTTTTCCCGTGAGAAAATCCACGGGTAGAATAAGATTTATTTTTCTTGTAATTTGCTGTAAATTCGATGTATTTTATTTTGAATAAAATTGTAATCGAGTTGGAACACAGAAACTATGAAAGAGAAAGAAGTTCAGCGCGAAGAGGAGTCCCGATCGGACGAACCGACCGAGACCAGCAAAGTGCCGAACGGGACTCGGCCAGCAGCTGCTCTCGGCCGTGACTTGCACAATTGGCGGTGTCAGTCGGCAATGGCCACCGGGCAGCAGTCGGCAATGGGTCGGCAGCTGGGCGATGGTCAGTAACGGCCAGGTAACGGGCCTGGGCAGCGGGCAGCAGGTCAAGTTGTCCGGATTCGGGTCATTCGATTCGTTTTTCCGCGAGATGCTTGAAGCAGTGGGAGCAAACGAGCCGAAGATTTTTTCGTTATTCAAAACGAGGAATAAAAGCCATGATAATTGGATTTAATTATCCAATTTTTATCATTTGTTGGTTTTTATTGTTTTGATGTATGACATGTATCGTGATATGTTTCCTTGCATGTTAGGACGAGAAAATTAAAAACCTTAATTTTTCAAAATAACTAAGTGATTTTAAATTGATTTTTCAAAATCAAATTGGCCTCCATAATTGGTTTAAATTGTAAAATAATTAACATGCGCGTTGACATTAGAGTCTTCCTCCACATCGGATGTGTTAATTATTGGCTCACTAGTTTTAAACTTCAAATTTGATAACAAAAAGGTGAATATTATTTTTTATGATAGGACCTCTCCATGTGTAGGACTATTATCATTAAATAATATTCTAAGGTTTGTTAAATTATGGTGTTCACTTAGGTGTATTAATTAATAAGCTCCTCATCGGAGTCTATGTTAATTTAATACATGACCAAGAGAAACTAACTATTAATTTTACTTGTCAAAACGCATCTTGGCTAGATAGTAAAATTAAAGACGTTAAAATCTACTTGAAAATGTATGTGTAAACGTCCACACTATCGTGACTTGCATGTGCGGTTTTTCAAGGTGTTGGTTGATTGCATATATATTGTGTTTTAAGGTTTTTCAATATATTATGCGTCGAATTATGTGATGAAAGGTGTTTTTAATTTTATTCTCAGATGTCTTTTAATCCACTAGCTGTTATTCTCAAAGAAAACAAACTTGATGGCACTAACTTTGCCGACTGGAAAAGAAATCTTGATATTTTCTTGACTGCCGAGGGGCATAAATTTGTTTTAACTGAGGAGAGCCCTTTGGAACCAGAAACGGATGCCACTCCTGAAGAGTTGGCTGAATTTTGGAAATGGAAAAAGTCTGATGAGATGGCTCGCTGTTATATTTTAGCTTCATAGACAAATGTATTGCAGCATCAGCATCAGACGATGGGCTCGGCCACGGAAATGATGAAAAATCTCACTGAGATATTTGGTCATCAGAACCGGGAGGCTAGGCAAAATGTAATGAGGGTTTTGATGACAACCCAAATGTCTGACGGGACCCCAAATAATGTCTCATTTGAACGAACTGAGCATACTGGGGGCCACTATCGATGCGGAGTCGCAAGTCGATATTTTCTTGGGTAGTTTACCAAGAAGCTTTGAGCAGTTCCGCCTTAACTACAACATGAATTGTAGGACTTACACATTGGCGGAACTTCTGACAGAGCTTCAGTCTGCCGAAGGTCTCTTCAAATAAGGTTATCATCAAATTCTTGCGGCAACCGGTGCTACTTCTTCAAAACCCAAATGGGGAAAAAAGAAGAAGCAGGTTGGCCAGAAGCAAGTGGCAACCTTCAAAGCTAAGGGCAAGGCTCCTCAGTCAAAGTCTCTTCAGCCCGAGGCGAACAAAAAGCCGAAGGGCAAGTGCTTCAACTGCGATCTGAAAGGGCATTTCAAGAGTGACTGCCCTAAGAAAGGTACATCTCATGCACTAGTAGTCAAAACATGTTTGGTTGCCTGTTCTATCACTTCGTGGATAGTGGATTTGGGCTCCACTGATCATGATTGTTATGACTCGCAGGGGTTCCAAGTAACCAAGGTACTTAGTGCAGATGAGATTACAATAAGCTGAGGCGACTATTCCAGGCTGAAGGCTGTTGCAGTGGGAGTCGTGCAACTAAAAGTTGATGATAGGATTTTAGTTCTAAATAATGTATTATTAGTACCCAATTTTAGAATGAATTTAATTTCAGTTTCTAAATTGCGTCGTGATGGATATTCAGTTTCTTTTGAAGATAATGCAGTTATTAAAATAAACGGTGAATATGTTTGCACGAGTACTTATATTGAAGAACTTTATATCATTAATGCTGCACCAGTTCCCTTGCATAGTTATAAATTACTTAATTCTTTGACTAATCCTAATAAAAGAAAAGAGCCTTCGAGCATAAATCCAACATATTTGTGGTATTTACGATTGGGTCATATTAACCTTAGAAGGATTCAAAGATTGGTGAGCGATAGCCCATTGGATTCGCTCCAAGTTGAGTCATTTCCAACCTGCGAATCCTATCTAGAAGGTAAAATGACTAAAAAGGGCTTTCGAAAGCAAAGGAAATTGTGCACAAAAGGTGTTGGAATTGGTTCATACCGATGTATGTGGTCCAATGAATATCCAGGCTAAGGGTGGTTTCGAATACTTCATCACGTTTATAGATGATTATTCGAGATATGGATACATCTATTTGATGCGACGTAAGTCTGAAACTTTTGATAAGTTCAAAGAATTCAAGGCTGAAATGGAGAAGCGTCATGGGCAGAGTATCAAGTTACTACGATCTGATCGTGGTGGCGAATACCTTAGTGGAGAGTCTTAAGATTTCTTGGCACATGATGGGATTACTTCCCATCTCACAGCGCCTGGTACACCACAACAAAATGGTGTTGCTGAACGAAGGAATCGTACTTTATTAGAGATGGTTAGGTCAATGATGAGTTATTCTGATTTGCCTACTTCGTTTTGGGGATACGCCTTAGAAACAGCGGCGTACATTCTAAACTTGGTGCCTTCGAAATCAGTTCCAAAAACACACACAGAACTGTGGAATGGGCGCAAGTCCAGTCTAGGACATGTTCGGATTTGGGGTTCACCAGCACACGTACTGAATAAGGAAGCTGATAAGTTGGCATCTCGTCAAAAGTACGAGTATTTGTGGGATATCCTAAGGGAACGAAGGGTGGATTATTCTACAGTCCTAAAGACCAGAAGATCATTGTTAACATCAATGTCCGGTTCTTAGAGGAGGACTATGTAATAAGCCACAAGCCTAGGAGTGAGGTCATTCTAGAATAACTTAGGGGCGAGATTTCGACAATACCAATTGTGTAAGCACCTAGTGTACCACGTATCGACACTATTGTTGATACGCAAACTAAGGACATGCCTCGTCGTAGTGGGAGGGTTGTTCGTCAACCTGAACGTTTCATCGGCATGGGAGCGTCTTCAGACCACTCCCCAGACTAGGATGAAACGGATCTATGTACGTACAAATAGGCAGTTCAAGATAAGGATGCTAAATCCTGGAAAACAGCAATGGAATCTGAAATGGGATCTATAGATTCTAATCAAGTGTGGGAGCTAGTAGAGCTACCCAATGAGATAAAACCCATTGGAAGTAAGTGGGTCTACAAGCTTAAGAGAGGATCGAAAGGGAAGGTTGTTGTGAAAGGTTACACTCAGAAGGAGGGCATCGACTACGATGAGACCTTTTCGCCAGTAGCCATGCTTAAATCAATCCAGATTCTCTTAGCTATAGCTGCGCATTTGGATATGGAGATTTGGCATATGGATGTCAAGACTGCGTTCTTGAACGGGAGTCTTGATAAGGAAATCTATATGCGCCAACTTGAGAGATTCATTACTGAAGGAGAGGAGCACTTAGTGTGCAAGCTTAAGAGATCCATTTATGGTCTTAAGAAAGCATCAAGGTCTTGGAACATGCGATTTGATGAGGTCATTCAATCGTATGGTTTTGAACAGTGTCCTAGTGATATTTGTGTATACAAAAAGTGCGATGGAAATGTGTTGGTGTTTCTTGTACTGTACGTAGATGATATACTTCTAATTGGAAACAATGTGAAGGGTATGGATGTCTGAGCAGTTCGATATGAAGGATTTGGGAGAAGCTGGGCACATCCTTGGTATTAAGATCTTTCGAGGTCGCAAGAAAAGGATGTTGTACTTATCTGAGGCATCCTATATCGATACGGTGCTAAAGCGGTTCAGCATGGAGAATTCCAAGAAAGGTTTCTTACCTTACAGACATGGAATTCGGCTATCTAAGGCTATGTGTCCTAAGACACAGAAGGAGATAGATGACATGAAGCTGGTCTCTTATGCTTCGGTAGTGGGAAGCCTCATGTATGCTATGCTTTGCACTAGGCCTGATATCTGTCATGTTGTAGGCATGGTGGCGAGATATCAGTCGAACCCAGGACCGGGACATTGGATTGTTGTCAAGTATATACTCAAGTACCTGAGAAGGACTAGGGAGCATATGCTTGTATATCAATCGGATACACTTTGTCCTTTGGGTTACACTGACTCAGATTTCAGTGCGGACAAAGAAAAGTCGAAATCAACTTCCGGATATGTTTTCACTTTGGGAGGTGGAGCCATCAGTTGGAGGAGTGTGAAGCAGAAATGCATAGCGGACTCTACCATGGAAGCCGGGTATGTAGCAGCCTTAGAGGCAGCTAAAGAGGCGGTATTACTCAAGTACTTCCTAAAGGATTTGGGTGTGATTCCTGATTTGCCTAGCAGTATTACACTTTATTGTGATAATACCGGTGCTGTTGCAAATTCGAAGGAACCACGGGACCACAAAGCAAGCAAACATATCAAGTGCAAATATCATATCATTCGAGATTTTGTGAAAAGAAGAAAGATCATTGTCTCCAATATAGCATCTGGAGACAACCTAGCTGATCCTTTCACGAAAGGGTTGCCCTCAAAGTCATTTGAAGGGCATGTGAAAGGAATGAGGTTGAGATGTATGGCAGCATTGCTTTGAGTATAAGTGGGAGATAGATAGACATAGTCTAGATAGTATACTTCAAAAGCATGCTTTGAGTATAAGTGGGAGATTGTTAGGGTTGTATACGTCAAAGCATACTTTATGCTTGTATTACCTAATTTCCCGGTCTTTATCTATGAGAATATTTAATTCATTTGTCACACGTTTTGCATATTTATTCACGCTAAGGTTATGCAAATGTAGTCTAAATTACTTTATATTGTAGATAATGTGGTGTGTCGTGTCACCCAGAAGATCACATTATCGGTTCCTTATATAGTAATATTTAGTTAACAACCTATATAACATTAGACCGTTATGTGAGAGGTTGTAGTATATGCCTGAGATTGATTGGTCTTGACCATTAGTATATATTAGCGTATTCGGTATACGTTGAACAGGATCGAGGTGAGATAGATTCTTCTGTACTGACTATAAGAAGAACGTACATCTCGGACAATTATTATTTCTTAATTCTAGTGATTAATATTTAATTATATATATTTAATATTTATTGCTTTGATTTATCATGGGTGAGAGCCACAATGATTGACTCAATATGCTCGATATTTTGGGCAATATTATTATTTATATGATAATTAATATTATAGCTAGAAATCGTGTCCCGACCAGTCGGGTTGATCATGTCCCTTGAGGCACTCGAAAGGATTATTTTATTAAACCCTACAGGTAGAATTAATTTTTCGATATAATAATAAAGGTCGAGTGGACTAAGTTGATATTAATAGAGTTTTAATATTAGGAAGAGTCCTAATATTGGAAAGAAGATATCTATTGGGAGTCCTTACCATATCCTCCTTAAGGTCCCTAGAGTAGCCCAAAACACCTATAAAAGGAGTACATGTCTTGGCCGATTTTTACACCTTCTTAGAACAAGAAATTTGATTTTTTTATCTTTGTGTTTAATTGTGGATCTTGACTTGTGTCTTGGATTCCATAATTTAGTTAACATAATATTTTTCTAAAAATACCAAAATATTCAAGAAAAATAGAGAGAACAAAATCGAGAGTTTCTTGGGGAAAGTTTCGGCCGATTCATATTGCACTCCAAGTAGTCCGGTAGATTGTTGCTCACACGACATCCGGACGTAGGCGGGATATACTCTAGAAGATCTTGAGGTAGAAATACAAGAAGATCGGAGAGGAATACGAAGAGGAGACAAATCGATCAAAAAGGGATCTTCTACCACTTCGCGTCAAAGGTATAAATTACCGACTCCCATGTGTAAATATGTGTATTTAATTATATATTAATCTGTTTAGTTAATTAATTGACAAGCCTAAATAGATCCGGTTTTTACGTTGGTTAGTTTATAAAATCTTTCATAAAATATTTCCACCAACTTGCTTCCGCTGCGTTTTATATTCCAACAGGCGTGAAGGCGACGAACGCCCACGGCGAGCGCTAGATCGAGCCCGCCTACTAAGGCTTCGTACTCGACTTCCTTGTTGGTCGCTCGGAAATCGAAACGCACAGCTTTTGTGAAACTCTGGCCGTCGGGGCTGATGAGAACAATCCCCGCCCCCGCTCGCGAGCTGGTCGACGATCCATCTACGAACAATTTCCAGGCGGGACGGCCGACTTGGGTTGGGCTAGGCGGGAAAGTTAATTCCACCATAAAATCTGCCAGCGCTTGGCCCTTGATCGCCGTGCGAGGAGCATACATGACACCGTATTGGGCGATCTCCAGTGACCACTTGAGGAGTCGCTCGTTGGTGTCTGGCCGGTGCAGAACTTGCCTTAGAGGGAGAGTCGTCAGAACCTCCACTTGGTGTTCGAAGAAATAGGCTCTCAGCTTGCGAACACTCATGACAAGTGCGTAGGCGAGCTTCTACAGTGGCGTGTAACGTGTCTCCGTGTCATGTAGCGCTTGACTAACAAAGTACATCGGCAAGTGGGCTTGTCCCTTTGCTCGCACTAATACTGCGCTCAGCGCGACCTCGAGGCTGCCAGGTAAAGAAACAGCTTCTCGCCGGGGATTAGTTTTGCCAAAATTTGGGGGTTGGAAAGATACTCCTTGATTTTGGCGAATGCCATTTGACTTTCTTTCGTCCACACAAATTTTTTATCCTTTATGGTGGTGAAGAAAGTCTTGCTTTTGTCTCTGAGCCGCGAAATGAAACGATTAAGGGCTGCCAAACAACCCGTGAGGCGTTGCACCTGCTTGACATTTCGTGGTTCTTGTATGTCGAGGATCGCCTTAATCTTTATGGGGTTCGCTTCGATCTCCCTTTGGCTCATGATGTGCCCCAGGAATTTTTCGGAGCTTACTCCGAAGTTGGATTTCTTGGGGTTCAGCTTCATGTTGAAACTCTCGAGGATGGAGAACGTCTTAGCGAGGTCTTTGAGGTGATTTTCCTTTTTGAGGCTCTTGACCACAATGTCGTCAATGTAAACCTCTATGGTTTTGCCGATTTGATCGGTGAACATCCCATTGACTAGGCGTTGGTAGGTCGCCCATGCATTTTTCAGACCGAATGGCATTCGGACCCAAAAGAACACGTCTTTTTCCGTGTGGAATGATGTGTGTTTTACGTCTTTCTCCGCCATTGGGATCTGATGGTATCTGGCGAATGCGTCCATAAATGACATCATTTCGCAACATGCTGTGCTATCGACCAAGTGGTCAATGTGAGGCATTGGAAAGTGATCTTTCGGACAAGCCGCGTTGAGGTCGGTGAAATCGATGCATAACCTCTAAGAGTCGCTCGCCTTCTTGACGAGCACCGCATTGGCCACCCACTGTGGCTCGTCGGTAGCTACCCTGATTAGTTTATTGCCGAGCAGCTTTTTGACTTCTGCATCTAGCACAACATATTTTTCTGGACCGAATTTCCTACGTTTTTGGTGAACAGGCTTCTTTGCCAGGTCGATCTTCAGATAGTGTCAAGCATGTTCAGGATTGATGCCGACCATATCTTGATGCAACCAGGCAAAGATTCTGATGTTCTTTCATAGTAAACTGATCAGATCGTCTTTTAGCTCGGGATCAATGCTCGAGCCGATCTGCACTTCCTGATCCGGGCGATCCGGATCGATTGTTATACTTTTCAACATCGAGGCTTGGCTCGAATCTGATCCTTGGTTCGATGTCGTACGACGATCGCTGTGAGATGCCGTCTTCTGAGTTGGCCTGGTATGAGGTGTTTGGCTCGTCGATCTCCATTTGGTTGGTGGTTGATCGTCCCAGTGTTACAAACAGGACAAGAAATGTTTAAAGGAAAAGCTACAACACAAGAGTAGTTCAAACACTTCTTCGCTATTAGCTGATCTCCTTTTACAGTACCGACTATCTCTTCGGTAGTGGGAAACTTGATACAATAAAAGAAAGAGGAGGCGACCGCCTCAAAGGTTTATAAAAAGGGGCGACCTAGGAACCCATTATAGATGCTGGGCATGTCTATGACAACAAAGTTCAGGTTCCTAGTGATCTTAACCTTAGGATCGTAACAGCAGACTAGCTCGACGGAGATCTTGATCCTTCCATAGGCTTTGACCGTGTTGTCGCCGAACCCTTGAAGCACGATTTCGAACGGCTTGATGAATTTGGTCAGGTTGCCGATCTGGTCCAGAGCAGACTTGTATATGATGTTGCAAAAGCTCCCGTTGTCAACCAGCACATGGTCGACCGCTTTCCCAAGGATACATGCAGAGATCACCAAGGCATCCCCCTTGGGGCACTGCACTCCCTCCCTATCCTTGTTGGAGAAGGAGACGAGCGCATCTTTGGAGATGGTTGGCTCCGGGGGCACCACGACATGGACTCCGGCAAACGCCCTCAGCTCGGCCTTCTGTTTTTTGTTTGACATGGTGGAAACCGGGGAAAGACCTCCGAGATTTCCACCTCCTGATTGAAGCATATTGATACAGCCGTCGGGGTTGATCGGAGGGATCGACTCATCTGAGTCCTCCGGCTCGTTTTGTTCGTTTCTGGCGACCAGATTGGGAGGTTGACGGTCGTCGTTCAGTAGCCGATCGCGGCCCCCGGTCCTTTCCGCCCGGGGCTCTGGCTTGGTTACTAAACTGTCCAACTTGCCTTCCTCGAGCAATCTCCAGAGTTGTCTAAGGAGGTCGCGGCATTGGCTCGTGTTGTGGCCGGGACTTTTGTGGCAGACACAAAATTTATTACGGTCCAGATGACCGTTGTCCCTCATCACCTTTGGCTTGCTTAGCCATTCGCGCCCCTCTATGGCGTTGAAGATATGGGCCGGAGATAGATTGAGGTTGCGGAGGAGGTGGACTTCCACATCCTCGAAGGCCTTGAACTCACCGGGTGGCTTCGCGACCGCCTTTCTGGGCTTGGCGATCGCCTTCTTTGGGATGGAAGATGGCGCCTTCCTCTCCCCGGTTGCCCCCTCCTCGCCTAGGCGAAGGGTAAGCAACCTCTGCTTGGCCAGAAAGTAGGCGGCCTTGGCGCGGAAGATCGCGTAGGTCGGGGGGATGTCCTTTGTGAGGTGCCTGAACATGGGCGAAAGACCATCGAAACCCCCCAGGACCGAGTAGAGGGCAATCTCGTCACTTATTGGCTCTCCGTTGAGGACTATTTTGTCCACCCGGTCGATGTAATCTTCATCGGACTCGTCTTTCCCCTGCCTGATCTTCATCATGCGGTGGGGACCTTCTGGCCGAGCGACCTTGGCGGCGAAGTACGACGTGAAGTCGCTCGCTAGCTTTTCAAAGGAGTTAATTGAGCGCGGTGGCAATGAGATGTACCACATATGGGCAAGATTGCCCAATGTTAACGGGAACATTCGGCATTTCGTCGCGTCTGACGCCCCGCATCCGGTCATGTAGATCCGGAACTTACTTAAGTGAGTCTCAGGGTCCGATCTCCCCTTATACAAAGGTGTTTGAGGAGGAGCGATCTTTGGTTGCACGGGGGCAAGCTCGATCTGGACCGTGAGCGGCTCACTTGGTCTCGCGACCTTTCTCTTGGAGCCTGCCCCAGTTTCTAGTAGCGCTTTCATATCGTCGAGCTGGCGTTGCATTGCAGCCATCGCCGTAGCCTGACTGCTCGCGGTCTGGCTCTCGGAGTGGGAGCCGAGGCGATCATGTACTGATCTCCTGGCTCCATTGTAGGCGACGAGGTCTTTGCCGCGAGCTTGATTTTTCGGCGAGTGGGAGCCAAATGGCTGACCTGTTTTTTGGGAGTTGGGTATGCCGAACTCCTGTTGACGGATTCGGACTCCGACGTCTCATGGCTGGGGCCAGAATGCCCAGGTTGCCATGAAGGATCACTTCCTAGGCGGTTGAAGACGGAACTGTCCCGCCTCGCGAGTGCCATTTCTCATGAACCGGGGATTTCTGATGATTGCTTGACATATAACCCCTCGAGCTTTCGTTTGCCCGCACGGCGGATGGCTTAGGGGGTAAAAGTGGGCGCATCGCATGCTCTCCGTCGCTTTCTTAGGATGTCCATGGCCTCCTCGATCTGTTCCTCAGTTTGGAATTGATCGAGTGAGAGGCTGGGGACGTCCCTCGGGGGCGGGAGTGAGAGTCTGGCGTCGTCGCGGCTGCCTTCCGCTGTAGGTTGGGACTCGGTTTGGGCCGGAATAAGGCGTCCGGCGGACCGTAAGGTGGCTCTCTTCGAGGTGGTGGCAGACGTCATTATCTCGAGGGTTTTTCTTTGAAGAATAGCGAGTGTTTCTTCAAGTATATGTTCCGGAGAACAGTGAGTGTTCTTCGAAACGGTCGGAGAGAATATAAGGGTTCAAGCCCCTTCTTCTAGCGCCAATTGTTGTTACCCAATATATTATTCGGAATGATTTGCTGGATATGGCTACGGGTGAGTAACAAACAAAATGCGAGAGCACGAGCGATGGAATGAAAATAACACAAGATTTGCTGGGGTTGTTAATCCCGGGTTGAATGCTCTCGCGAGATATTATTAATAATAATACTGCTTTGGAGTACAACTATTAATGTTAGAGTATGATTACAATGAGTGTAATAACCCTAGTTGTCTATCTCTTGAGTGCTGATGATTGCCGGATGAACCAGAGTTAATGCTCTATGAGTCCTTGTTACAAAGATTAAATATAGTGAGCGTTCGTTTCTGCCGAGCGTCTTTCTTATCTCTGGGATTTCTCTTAGGGGAATTCAACTCTCCTTCCCAAATGCTGGAAGTCTCCTATTTATAGAAAAGGAGGTAGTTGCGTTGTCTTAATCCCAAACGGGCGATCGCCTTTCCTGCATTAAATGCTCATTTAATGCGTCTGACACGCCATTAGTGGCGACCGGGGCGATCGTCTCAGCATGTGGGTCGGTTTCCTTAAAGTCCGCGGCTGCTATAGGTAGCTAATCGTGCGAACCAATGAGAAAACAACACATGCCCCGCGACTCAGTCTTGGGAGGTCCCACCTAGGGCACCTTTTGCGGGTCTGTCGGTAGGTGAGAGACTGTCCTTGTCACTAACAGCTGGTGATGGGCTGGAGTCAAAAGGCCTTCTCCTGCTGCGCCGTTTGCGGGTCTGTACGTGGGCCTTCCTCCCGAGATTCAGTTTTCGTAGACTTGACGGATGTCGGCTTTACATGTGGCATTAAGACGGTCATCCTTGCCGGCCACTAGAGACGATCGCTAGGTACCTAAAGACGATCGCCCTGGACGTCGATCGCTTGGTACTTGATCTGGATCTGACATCTTCGTTTGGTAAGACTGCCTTGGTTTATTTGACACTTAACTTGGGCCGACCGGCCTTTGTGCCCGTTGGCGGGTTGTTGATGCTTCTTGGCAGCCGATCGCGGTTGAGGCGCTCGCCTCTTTCGAGGCGTATTAATCGCCGCACAACAATTGCCCCCAGCTCGCTCCGATGTTAAAGATGTGAGGTGAGGTGGTTCTACTAGCGATCTCTTGAATGGACTACGAGCGATTCCACTTTATGGAACAGGCGATCGTCTTCTCGAGCGGATTTCGATTTTGAATTTGGATGACCTACTCGGTCGCTGAAAAGAGCGGGGAGTGAAAGCTGACTTGAAACGTTATTGGGGCACGTGTCGCGTTCTTGTTGGGGGAGTCCGATGGTTTGTCAGACTTATCCTTTGGTGTGCCCTCGAAACGACACGCACGCGGGACTCGAGGGCGGTATCAAAGTCGGACTTTTCCGACCTTTGCGCTTCGGCCCTTGAGACTTTGTTTATTTGCCCAGAAGCCCCTGCTTTCGCCTATAAAAGGGACTAGGATTTCTGGGTTAAAACCTATCTGCACTTTGTCTGAGAAGAAAGATTGTCGGATTCCTTTGAAGCTTCATTTTGCCGAGTGTCGTTCGACTCAGACTTTTTAGGTAAGAAAAAAACCATTTCTTATTCCTTTCATTTTTGAAGATGTCCAGAGGAAATCCAACGGTGTATGAGATGGGTAGCACTTCCGCCGCCGGGACTTCGACCGCCCGGGATGAAATATCCACGGATTTCCACGTGGAGACAGCCGTCGAGGCTATTCGCGCCGGGATTAAACCCGCAGAGGTCGAAGAACTCTTTAACGAATCCGATGCGGCCAAGGCGGCGGAGGCCGAGCGAATGCGTTCGCTGACCGAAGAGGGTATGGAAGTGAAGGTGTACTGTGAGTGAAACAGTGCGTTCGGCAAAGCCTTTTCAGACTTTGCCGAACTTATGGAGAAATTGGACGGCCCAACTTGAATGCTATCGCGAGATATTATTAATAATAATACTGCTTTGGAGCACAACTATTAATGTTAGAGTATGATTACAATGAGTGTAATGACCCTAGTTGTCTAGCTCTTGAGTGCTGATGATTGCCGGAAGAACCAGAGCTAATGCTCTGTGAGTCCTTGTTACAAAGGTTAAATATAGTGAGCGTTCGTTTCTGCCGAACGTTTTTCTTATCTGTGGGATTTCTCTTAGGGGAATTCAACTCTCCTTCCCAAATGCTGGAAGTCTCTTATTTATAGAAGAGGAGGTAATTGGGATGTCTTAATTCCAAACGGGCGATCGCCTTTCCTGCATTAAATGCTCATTTAATGCGTCTGACACGCCATTAGTGGCGACCGGGGCGATCGTCTTAGCACGTGGGTCGGTTTTCTTAAAGTCCGCGGCTGTTATAGGTAGCCAACCGTGCGAAACAATGAGAAAACAACACGTGCCCCGTGACTCAGTCTTGGGATGTCCCACCTAGGGCGCCTTTTGCGGGTCTGTCGGTAGGTGAGAGGTTGTCCTTGTCACTAACAACTGGTGATGGGCTGGAGTCAAAAAGCCTTCTCCTGCTGCGCCGTTTGCGGGTCTGCACGTGGGCCTTCCTCCCAAGATTCAGTTTTCGTAGACTTGATGGATGTCGGCTTTACATGTGGCATTAAGACGGTCGTCGTTGGTCGGGCACTAAAGACGATCGTTAGGTACCTAAAGACGATCGCCCTGTACGTCGATCGCTCGATACTTGATCTCGATCTGACATCTTCGTTTGGTAAGACTGCCTTGGTTTATTTGACACTTAACTTGGGCCGACCGGCCTTTGTGTCCGTTGGCGGGTTGTTGATGCTTCTTGGCAGCCGATCGCGGTTGAGGCGCTCGCTTCTTCCGAGGCGTATTAATCGCCGCACAACACAACATGTATCATCAATTTTAAACATAAATAGAATATCAGATATACAATCCAATTAAAGCAATTAAAGTGATAGTGAAAATTTCCACCTGAATAAAATGATGCTGCTTGAACTTGAATGTGAAGATGCTCGGCTCACAAATCCTAAGCACGTATATCCTTGTTAATGTCTATATATAATAGTAATTTTAATCATTATAATACTATGATATAATGACTGGAAATGAAAACAAAAATATATTGCATAAAATTGAACTGATTATTAATATTAATCGAAGGGTTAACATTAATAATGGTTTGGTCAGAATAGGAGTGGAAGTGAATATTAAGAACCGTTGGGGTCGATTGAAAAACAATTGAAAACTGATTGGGGTAAAAATCGAAGTAATTAGAAATCTGGGGTTAAATTGCATAACCCTAAAAATTCGCGGGTATATAAACCATTGCCCTATTCTATCGGCCGACACGGCCTCACTTCTTCCTCTTAGGTCTTCTCTCTCTCTCTCTAGAGTCACTCTCTCTCTGCAGCCACACCTGATCCCCCTCACTAAATCTCTCTCTGAATCACGCACACTAAAAGAAAGAAAAAATACATACACATCGATTAAGGGCATCTCCAACCTTCACACCAAAAAAACACACCAAAACACCAAATTTGGTGGGGGCAACACCAAAAAAAAACCCTCAACTCCAACCATACTTCAAAAAAAACACCAAATTTGTGGACCCCACATTAAAATAACATATTTTATTTACTATTAACTATTTTTATTAATAACAATAATTATAATTTGTAAATATAATAATAAATAATCAGTAATTAATTTATTTAATGAAAACCGATAAAAATAAAAACGATAATTTTTTAATTAATAATACATTTAAATAAAATTACATCAATTGAAATAACACAAATTAAACGAATTAAAATAAAAAAACGAATTAACAAAAACATATAAAATATTAAGTTAGATTAATATTTATTAAAATTAATATCATAAATAATAATTAGATTATTTAAAACATAAAAAAATTAAATAATTATATTTTAAAACATGAAAATAAATAAAATAAAATGATTTAATGGATGAATAGTGATTTGGTGTGTGAATAGTGACACACCAAATTTGGTGTGTTTTTAGAAATTGAATAGTGCCACACCAAATTATTTGGTGTTTTGATGTGTGGTTGGATTAAGCCACACACCAAATTTGGTGTTTTGGTGTGTGGTTGGAGATGGTCTAACACACATATAAACTCACACATACAGTCCGTCACACACACACACACGAAGCGAATGAACGGCGGTGCTCCAGAGAAGAAACGGCGGTAGCGGTGCCGACTGCAGCAGCGGTGATTCCGGTGAAACCATGGTGAAGGCTCTGACTGAAGGAGCAGATGAGATTCGGGCCGCAGGTTTTGAAGTCAGGCTAACGGATTAGGGTTTCTTGTTCCCGAATTTGATTTCAGGTTACGGGTTTGAAGGGCCGGGAATCTCTGGATTCAAATTCCGGTCGTGGGTTTCTATTTTGTGTATTCTTATTATTTATTTATTTTTGTTCTGCCGAGAGAGTTATGTAGTAGAATTGTTTTTTGTACTGCAAAATTGTATTTTTATAGATATAGGTTTTTTTGGAGTGATTTGGTTGAAGTAGGATTATGTTAGGATAAACATAGTTTTGATGAAGTGAAGAACTGGTGAGGGGGAACGATAGACTGGAAGAAAGTTTTTAATTATGGTTAATTAAGTTTAATCATAGTTGGTTAAATTATAACACAATGTTAATTATAATTGATATAATAATAATAGTAATATAGTAAATGTAATAATGTAATAATAATAATTTTGTAATATTGATAATAATATCGAAAAAATGATAATGATAGTAATAATAATATTAGTATTAATAATAATAGTAATAATAAAATTATTAATCATAATAATGATAATATTAATAATAGTAGTGTTAGTATTATGCTTGAATAAATAATAACACTATTATAATAATGACTACTTGAACATAACTGACAAAATGACTCAGGCTAGAACTTGTGATTCGTCGAAATAAATATTCATGATCCTCTAAATGAGATTAAATGAAATGAAATTCATTATTAATATTATTATAAATAATAATATTATATTATGAAAATGGTTGATATTACATCGTACCCCTCTTAGAAAAGTTTTCGTCCTCGAAAATAAATGACATACCTCAATTGAAGAAATTCGGATAACGAGCTTGAAGTTCTTCGCGCTCCCAAGTGGCTTCATCATTACTGTGGTTGCGCCATTGGATTTTGACAAACACATTCTCTTTGTTCCTCAACTGTCGGACTGACCGGTTGAGAATAAATTCATGTTGTTCTTCATAAGTAAGATCTTTGTTCACCTCCATGGCGGTATAGTTGATGACGTGGCCGGGATCATGCACATACTTCCTCAACAACGATACGTGAAAGACGTTGTGTACGGCTGAAAGTTCTGGGGTTAAAGCCAAGCGGTAAGCTAACTCTCCAATTCGTTCAAGAATTTCGAACGGTCCAATATATCTTGGCCTCAACTTGCTCCTTGGACCAAAACGAACAATTCCCTTGGTAGGAGACAAAATTCGAGATCTTTCCTACGCTTGTCGGCGTAAGACTTCTGACGATCCTGTGCTATCTTGATCCTCTCACGAATCTTATCCACCACACCTACTGTCTGTTCAATCATCTCGGGACCCAAGATTCTCCTTTCACCTACTTCGTCTCAATACAGTGGTGATCGACACTTCCTACCGTATAAGGATTCATACGGCGCCATACCGATCGTCGACTGATATCTGTTGTTGTAAGCAAATTCTACCAAAGGAAATAGTCGTTCCCAATTATTGCCCATGTCTAACACACATGCTCGCAACATATCCTCAAGAATCTGAATGGTCCTCTCAGATTGACCATCAGTATGAGGATGATATGTCGTACTAAAATTCAACTGCGTTCCCAAATATTCTTGCAAACTTTCCCAAAAACACGATGAAATGATCTCACTCATGTAAAGTTGAGCATACCGGTCCATTCGGAAATTCATCTTAACTGGGATGAAATGAGCTGACTTTGTGAGTCGGTTCACAATAACCAAATAGCGTGGTTTCCTCTTTCCGTTCGAGGCAAACCTACCATAAAGTCCATCGTAATATGTTCCTATTTCCATTCTGGAATATGAAGTGATTTAAGTAATCCAAAGGGGCGTTGGTGTTCTTTCTTTACTTGTTGACAAACTATACACTTTCTGACAAAGTATGCCACATCTCTCTTCAAACCTTCCCACCAAAATATTCCCTTGAGGTCTTGGTACATCTTTGTACTTCCAGGATGTGTGGTATATATATTATTATGTGCCTCTTTCAATATTGATTCTCTGAGCTTGACAATCTCGGGCACACAAATCCTCCTTTCACAGTACACTGTGCCATCATCGGACATACTGAATCCCTTATCCTCACCTGAAAGAGTACGTTCTTTCATTTTGACCAAAAAGTCATCTCGTCCTTCACCTTCTTTGATCTGCTTCCTCAAGGTTGGTTGTACCACCAAGCTAGCCAATAACGACTCAACTGGCTTCGATGGTGTAGCCATCTTGACCAAGCTTTCCTCTCTGGTCAACATACAGGCTAGGTCTCCTCTCGCCTTACGGCTCAGTGCATCAGCAACTACGTTTGGTTTACCAGGATGGTAATGGATTGTACAATCGTAGTCTTTGACCAACTATAACCGTCTGTGCTGCCTCATATTCAATTCCTTTTGTGAGAAAATATATTTTAGACTTTTGTGGTCTGTATAAATTTCACACTTACCTCCATACAGGTAATGTCTCCAAATCTTCAAGGCATGAACTACCGCTGCTAATTTCAAATCATGAGTAGGGTAGTTCAGTTCGTGCTGTTTTAGTTGCCTCGAAGCATAGGCAACTACCTTGCCCTCCTGCATCAATACACATCCCAAGCCTTGCTTGGATGCGTCACTGTAGATGACGAATTCTCTCGTAGGATCGGGAATGGTCAAAATTGGTGCTGCAGTCAACCTTCTCTTGGAAACTCTTTTCGCACTTCTCATTCCATAAGAAAACTTCTCCCTTCCTTGTCAATCTAGTCATTGGTGCAGCTCTCTTCGAAAATCCCTCGATAAATCTCTGATAATTACCAGCTAAACCCAATAAGCTAGCTGCAAACTTCATTTGCATTACTCGGTACTTTCCAATCATTAACTGCCTCTACCTTAACCGGGTCAACCTCGATTCATCTAGAAGTGATCACATGTCCCAAAAATGCAACTCGGTTAAGCCAGAATTCACACTTGTCGAACTTCGCATATAACTTCTCCTTGCGCAGTATTCCCAATATTGTTCTAAGATGCTGCTCATGTTCAACCTTGCTCTTTGAATACACAAGTATGTCATCTATGAACACAATGAAAAACTTATCCAAATAAGGTTGAAATACACGGTTCATGAGGTCCATAAATACTGCTGGCGCACTAGTCAAACCAAATGGCGTCACTATAAACTCATAGTGTATATATCGAGTTCGAAATACTGTCTTTGAGATGTCATCATCCTTAGTCCTCAGTTGGTGATATCTGGATCTCAAATCTATTTTCGAGAACATTCCTGATCCTCCAAGTTGATCGAATAGGTCCTCTATTCTAGGAAGTGGATATTTATTCTTTATCTTGAGTCGATTAAGTTCACGATAGTCTATGCATATCCTCAAACTTCCATCTTTTTTCTTCACGAAGAGTACTGGCGCACCCTATGGCGAAACACTTGGTCGGATAAATCCAGAGTCAAGTAATTCCTGAAGTTGCACTTTCAGCTCTTGTAATTTCTTGGACGCCATTCTATAGGGGGCTTTCGATATTGGTGTCGCTCCTGGCACTAATTCAATTGAGAACTTAACTTGACGACTCGGCAGAACTCCCGGCAAGTCTTCGGGGAAGACATCTGGATAGTCCTTGGCGATCGGTACATCAGCTACCGTCTTCTCCGAAGTTGTTTTCCCCATCACATTCACCAGGAATCCTTGGCAACTATGCTTCTTCAACATCTTCACAGCTTTCATGGCTGAAATCAGTTTCGGGGTACTACAGTGTCTTACTCCCTCCAATACGGTCTTGATATCAACTGACGGGCATAAGGTTACCCTCCTTTCGGAGCATTCTACTACAGATCTATGTTTGTCCAATCAATCCATACCCAAAATGTTGGGATTCGGTCCAGCATCGTGCCTGCATGGGCTTTAAAATGCGCGAAGCACCGCTTGCGATTCGACCTGTGAGATATGCACTAGAAATTGGTTAAATGAATTGCTTTGGACTACTCATATCAACAAGATGCATCTTCTTTTCTGGTATCCATCTCATAGAAACTCCAAAGTTAAGCGTGTTTGACCTGGAATAGTTATGGGATGGGTGACCCCCTGGGAAGTTTCCTAGGTGCGCGTGAGTGAAGATAAAGCGCGCTAGAAAAGACTCGTGTTGGTACAGTGAGGATAGTCTTCATCATTCTTGTGACCAACACAAAATAACATCGAAATCGCTGAGTTCAACTATGTGCAAGTCAGCTAAGAAGCTATGTTCGTTAATCTCTATCTTCACATTGTTAGCTATAGAGTCTACATGCACTACTCCCCCCGTAGGCATGCTAACTAACAGAGATCTAGGAGCTTTACTACTTCTACAACCAATCACAATACAAAGCTTCCTAGAGATGAATGAATGAGATGCACCAGTATCAAACAATATCAATGCAGGGATATTTGCGATTGACAAAGTACCTGACATGGTTTGGGTTCAATCTCTTCCTCGGCCTCGGCCATGCTATACACTCGAGCTTTACCTTCTGATCCTTGACCTTGCACACTTTTGTCCGGAACCTTTTCCTTTCTTCGGGCATGATGAGGCCACGTGTCCTTCCTCATGGAAGAAGTAGCACCGATTCTGTCCAAGCATACATATACCTTTATGTCCTTTGCCACAAATGGCACAGGTAGGTTTATCGGACTGGGGTTTCGCCCATGAAAATCCAGTCTTAGCATTCTTCTTACTACCACTTCCTTGATCGTGCCACTTGCGCTTGTTATTAGCCGCGACTGGTGGTGCTCTTGTCTTTTCCACATCCAAGCTGGAAGATATGTCCTCGGCCCTGGCAACCGCTTCATTGTAGTTCAAATGCCCGTGACCAGCTAAGTGATGACGAATCTGGTCACGCAGTCTATTTCGGGACTTCTGAGATTTCATGTCATCCGTCTCGACCATGTGAGGAGCAAAACGGCACATGTGGTTGAACTTGTGCTCATAGTCGGTGACCGACATTCCTCCTTGGGTCAAATCAAGGAATTCCCTTTGCATCTTGGTTTTGTACACCCTCGGGTAGTACTTTTCCATAACTGTTTCCTTGAACTGGTCCCAAGTAAACACATCCTTCTCGTCTTGGGTTTTGAGTCTCGACACTTCAATCCACCATGTCCTAGCATCCTCCTTGAGCTGAAACACGGCACATGACACCTTCTGAGCATCGGTGCATGCCATGTAGTCGAATATGCTGTCTAGTTTCAACAACCACTCTTCTATTGCTGCTGGTCCCTCACGACCAAGAAAGACGGGCGGATTGAACTGATTGAACTGCTTGATGACTTGAGCTTGAGCTTGCTCAGGATTGTTAGGCGGTAAAATGGTCGCGCCTTGAAGCAATGTGGCCAGTCCAGCCAAAAGCTGATCTTGGGTGGCTTGAGCATTGCGGTTTTTACGGTTAGCCATGAGTCTGCCAACGAGTTGTAAAACCCATTAGTCGACGCAGTGCGAGAAACAAAGAATAAGAAGATACCGGTAGTACACATATAATAGTCACAACGCAAAAATATAAATGCAATAGAATAACTGACATTCATTATATATATAATATGATTTGAAGAAATGAAACTCGAAACATCCACCGGAAATCTCAACACAATAGCTATATAATAAAATAAACTAAGCCTACGGCTATTCCTCATCGTCACTGCTAATAATTTCTATAACAGGAATATGGGGTCGCGACTTAATCCACGAAGTAACATCTTCATCGGACTCAACGTCTGCCATGATAACATCCTTCATGTTCTCTGTGAGGTCTTCCTTTGAGCTATCATCAGGAATTTTCTCTGGATCTTCCTCGAGATCCTCTTCGGGATCTTCTTTGGAGTCTTCTTCAGGATCCTCCTCAGGGTCTTCTTCGGGATCCTCTTCTGGGTCTTCTTAATCCGTATAGTCGGAACTCCAATTTGCAGTTGGTATCACATCTCGAGCGTACATATCCAATAAACGCCCGTCTACAAGCTGGAAATCACCAGTAGTCTCTCGATCTTCTGGTGTTCTCTTTATGGACTCTTGCCAAAGCTGGAAGATGCAGTAACTCCAATCATCGGGTAGCTTTAGCATTAGGTGGTTCAGCTGTTGCGTGACAGAGCCTTATATTTTAGCGAGTCTACAGAAAGGTACAACCCGCTCTGATACCACTATGTAACGTCCCGACTTTCTAGGGGTAATTATATGGGAAAATGAGTAAAAAGGTTAATTTTGACAAGAAATAAATTCTTTTGAGAATATTAAAATTCTCGTCTACAAAGTATAAATACCTATTAATTAAGGCAACAACACGTCATAGATAAAATATAACAATTGCGGCGGAAGACAGTTTATAAATTATTATTTCTAATCAAGAGTTTTCCCAAATAATATTTTAAAAACATGAGACATAAAGGAAAATATCGTTTTAATAAATATCATCATATACCCTATCGGCTCGCTCCTTCGTCCATCCGGCTCGGTGTAACCTGCGGGATAAATTTAGGTGGGGGTGAGCTTCCTTCAGCTCGTGGAAATCACACATATCACAATAATATACAATCTCATGGAAAGCATTTTAATGATTATTCTATCAATAATATTTTCCTCAACATGAATACATATATAAAATACCACATATAACATGAATCGAGCACGCATGTGAATATTGAGGTTGTGCAGGTGTCCCCACACAACATATATCTTAAGATAGCCTCTTTACACGTACACAGGTGAGTCTCATTTACAACATGTATCATCAATTTTAAACATAAATAGAATATCACATATACAATCCAATTACAGCAATTAAAGTGATAGTGAAAATCCCCACCTGAATAAAATGATGCTGCTTGAACTTGAATATGAAGATGCTCGACTCATAAATCCTAAGCCCATATATCCTTGTTAATGTCTACATATAATAGTAATTTTAATCATTATAAAATACTATGATATAATGACTGAAAATGAAAATAAAAATATATTGCATAAATTTGAACTAATTATTAATATTAATCGAAGGGTTAACATTAATAATGGTTTGGTCAAAATAGGAGTGAAAGTGAATATTAAGAGCTGTTGGGGTCGATTGAAAAACAATTGAAAACTGATTGAGGTAAAAATAGAAGTAATTATAAATCTGGGGTTAAATTGCATAACCCTAAAATTCGCGGGTATATAAACCCTTGCCATATCCTATCGGCCGACACAGCCTCACTTCTTCCTCTCAGGTCTTCTCCCTCTCTAGAGTCACTTTCTATCTCTCTCTCTACAGCCACACCCGATCCCCTCTCTAAATCTCTCTCTGAATCACGCACACTAAAAAAAAGAAAAAATACACACACATCGATTAACACACATAAAAACTCACACACACAGTTCGTCACACATACAGTCCGTCACACACACACACGAAGCGAATGAGCGGCGGTGCTCCAGCGAAGAAACGGCGGTAGCGGTGCCGACTGCAGCGGCGGTGATTCTGGTGAAACTGTTGGAATATTTTATTCCAAATATTCATTAATCGAGTTTTGATGATTAGTTGCTATACAAAAGAAAACAACAAAGAAGCAAACACAACAACGAAGAAGCCGAAGACGCAAAAAGTCGCACAAACTGCAAAGCTAGCGCACGCTAGTAATCAAATTTAGCGCACGCTAACGAGGCTACCTGCAGATCAGACGAGTTCAAAGTTACATGAAGTCAAGTTACCTGATGTGTTTAACGCACGCTAAGTCACAAGCTTAACGTACACTACTGAAGGCGATTAACGTACGTAACACATATGTGTTAACGTACGTAACGAAGTTTGAATACGAATTCAAACAGATGAACGTTGAAAAGATTTTGGTCAAAGTCAAGATTCAAACGGATACTTTGACAATTGCATGCAACGGATATATAAATTAATGCATGCTACGATGCAAGATTAACGTACGCTACAACAGGAAGATAACGTACGGAATATGTAGTGACAACGTACGTAAAGGAAGAAACGAAAGCTACTGGACTGAAACTGGAAGTCAATAACGTACGCCACATGACATCTATAACGTACGTAATGAGCCATAACGCACGCTATGAAGAAAGGATAGCGCACGCTACATAGTCAAACGGAGCTAACAGCTAGTTGGATGAAAATGGCTATAAATACCAAACCATTTGGTATCAAACCACACAACATTGATCAAATCATTCATACTTGAGATATCATTCTAATCATTCTAGTTGTTGTATTTGAGCTTATATTGTTTAGTGATTGAGTGTTATACACGAAATCATACAAGAGAGGAAAAAGAAAGGATATAATTGGATTCGGTGTTATTAGGATCAAGGATACGGCATTGTTAGAATCGCAATCGATATCTACTTGAGGTTTATCTAGTACCCATAGAAAGCTAGATTGGTTGATTCCTTGTCCAATAGAAAAGGAAAACGGTTTAACTTGGACCGACATAAAGACAAGTGATTGAACGGTTTACCCGGACCGATAGAAGACGAGTTTGTAACAGTTATTCCTCGACCGATAGAAGAGAGGTGCAGAGGTTGATCTTCATCCTATAGAAAAAGATACCGAAGAGAGGACGTAGGCACGTTTGGCCGAACCTTTATAAATCCTTTGTCGATTTAATTTCCGCACCTTTATTTAAATCGCTTCCGCAACGCGAAAGAGTTTGATAACTTTATCTCCAAACGGCGATACCGACCAATCTTGCTCCAACAGAAACCAAGGTGAAGGCTCCAACTGAAGGAGCAGTTGAGATTCGGGCCGCGGGTTTTGAAGTCAGGCTGACGGAATAGGGTTTCTGGTTCCCGTATTTGATTTCAAGTTACGGGTTTGAAGGGTCGGGAATCTCTGAATTCGAATTCCGGTCGTGGGTTTCTGTTTGTGTATTCTTATTATTTATTTATTTTTTTTGTTCTGCCGAGAGAGTTATGCAGTAGAATTATTTTGTACTGCAGAATTGTATTTTTATAGATATAGGTTTTTGGAGTGATTTGGTTGAAGTAGGATTATGTTTGTAATATCCGTAATTTTTCCATTTTTAGCAGTTTCCATTTTTGGTGTATGTCTATTTTTATCGACTCGCTTGTAACCGTTTCGACATTTTGAATCTATTTTGTTCTTGGAGTTTTTCCATTTGGATGAGTTTTGATGATGTTTTCACGTAATTTCGTTTTATGGCATGTTTTGCCGTATGAACGTTCGATTCTTGTAAAACTCATTCGTTTTCGTTGTTTCTTGGTTTGTACAAGTTCGTATGGTTGAGTTGGTCGTGTGGAGACTTTTGGTTTGTAAATCCGACGTCGTTTCGTAATTTTCGGGCACTTGGGCCATTTTTGTAATTTCCTAATAGTTTAGGGAATCTTAGTTTCGTTGTCGTATTACGGACCCTCCGGTGGTCGGAATTGTATTTTCTTTCAGCGCTTAGCTCCGTTGTCTTGTATGCTTCGCGTCTATGTTCCTGGATTCTGGTCTCGTCGTGCGTTTCGTATTTTATACCCTCGGCAATGACTTAGTGCTTGATGTGACATCGCGATCTTTGGCAATTGTATAGGTAGCGCACGCTACCCCTGTTCCCTTGCGTGCGCTACCGATGTGCAGTTAGCGTACGCTAACGAAGGGTGGCAGTAGCCACTGGACCGGTCAAGGCCCCGTTAGCGCGCGCTACATATGACGGTTAGCGTGCGCTAACTCCACTGAATTTAAGTCGGTAGACGATTTTAGAAACGGCTTTATTTCTTTTCTCTTCGTTTCTTCGACGTGCGACCTCAGAGACGATTTCCACCAGTTCTATTCGGAGTTCTCTTCAAATTCCATCACGGTAGAATCGAGCCATCATATCATAATCAGCATAATCACTTTTCATCAGCCGAATTAAAGGTAATTCCTCAGGAACCCTAATTTTAACGGATTTGGGGGATTTTCGGGATTTTAGGGTTTAGTTCCGAATTGTTCATCTATATTACGATATTCTTTACCGGTTGTGATTATTGAGTGATTCTTAATCCAACCTTCTTGACTTTAATCCGCGAATTATCGATACGGAGAGATTTTGTGTAAACCCTCGCCCGTATCGATTGATCGTTCATTGTCGTATCATGTAATCGGGGTTATGGGTGTATTCCAATAGAGTATTGTTGTCCTTGGAGACTGAACTGTGTTGATCCTTCGTTTAGGAACCGTCGTTTTCCACCCGGACCGTTCGTAGTCGTGTTTCAACTCCGTTTCTTCGAGAATGTCTTAAAGGCAAGTACTTTACATTTGTTTACATGTTCTAGTATTTGAATTATGGCTGTATCGTGGTTGTTGTGGATGGTTATGTGTATGTTCACCTAGGGACGGTCCGACGGGGCCTCTAGGGATACGTATTGCCGTGAGTGTGCGTATCGCGAACTGTGGTTAGCCACCCAGGGATGTCCGATGGGGCTCTGCGGGGTACGGTGGCCGTGAGTCTCGTATCAACGGTTAACTTTGAATTGTGATTTGTTGGAGATAATGTGTTTTATGACTGTACATCATAAATATTCCGGAATATAAAATGTTTTCTAAAATGACTTTTTGGCGCATATATTCATCTGATTAGAATGTAGTTCAAACGGATTGTACTTGCACTAGCAGTTGTCGCTAACCCCTTAAATGGGGGAAATACTTTTTGTATTTAGTGCGATCGTGGGGATAAGCGAGCACTCGAGCTGTATGAGGATGATGGGCAAGCATGATATTGTCCAGTAATTGATTTTCGGTGTTATGTCCGTCGGTTATTATTGATGTCTGATTTTGGGATTGTGTATTATAAAAATTGTTTAAGTACTCGAGTACTTCCTATTTAAACTTGTTACTGTTGTGTCCCCATTTGGGAAATGGATTTGATGTCAGAATTTTATTTGTCGGTTATAGTCTTTTATTTGAATTGTCGTTTTATTGATGATTGTTTGTTGTTGGCGAATGTCTTGTTGATACGTTAGCCTGGTGGATTCCACAGTGTGGGGTCCACGGCGCTGTAATATGCCCTGAATGTCTTGGGGGTGTTAGAGAATATGGTATCAGAGCTTAGGTTTATGGATACCTAGGCTGTCGGTTATTTGGGTCTAATTAAGTGTCGTTTTTGGGACAGTATCACTGCTATGCCATCATCTCAGTACGCCGGTGCTCGTAAGTTTTCCTAACTTGACTCATTTCATCGTTACGTTCTATTCCTGTCTTGGTATCTTATTGCGTTTTGCGTTTGAATTGTACTTACCCGTTGCTTCTTCAGAATTCCTGCTGGTAGAGGACGCGGACGCGGTAGGGGACGTGGCGCAGCCGGTGTCCGATCACTCAGGAACTGGTTCGGCGATGCCTTCCTTGTCGAACAGTGTTCCCCCTAGTTCCGGAGGTCAGCAGGACCAGTCTGCTAGCTCCGGTAATGTACACGAGAATGTTGGAGTGGCCAACATTTTGCAGTAAGTAGCAAACCAGATGACGCTACTGACTGAGGCCGTTCTAGTCGGCCAAGCTAATGCCAACCCGGTTCCGCCTACTGGATCCGGCAGTGATAAGCTACTTCAGGACGTGATTCGTATGCGTCCTCCGCAGTTTGATGGTGCTTCCGACCCTTCTGGTTGGGAGAATTAGCTATTCGAGATGGAGAAAGTGTTTGAGGCTGCTAATTGTTCCGAGGAGAGGAAAGTACCCATTGCTCAGTACTTCCTCGCCAAGGAGGCAGCAACGTGGTGGCAAGCGGTGAAACCACATGACCGAGCAGCTACGTGGGCAGAGTTCCGGGATCTGATGGAAGACGAATTCTGTCCTTGGCCAGTGAAAGAGGGGAGGATCCGAGCCTTCTTTGAGGCTAAACCCCAAGATGTTCCTATATCTCAAGCCATCAAAGACTACAATCAACAGTTGCATTATGTGAGAAACCAAGTCCGCGATGAGCTTGATAAGATCCGCCACTTTGATATGCGGATGAAACCGAGGGTGCGCCACTACATGTCTGGTCTGGGGTGCACGACTTTGAAAGATTATCAGCATAAAGCGATGGCTTACGAGATGTCGTTTTCTGCGACAGAGACGGCAGCTGAAGGAAAGAAGCAGAAGACCTCCGGTCAATTTTCGGGAGACAAGTCAGGAGGGTATCCGAAGGCTCAGTCCAGTTCACGAGTCTTCGGGAGTCAGTCGCCATCAGTTGGTCGAGGAAACGGTTCTAGGTCTGCTCCTGCTGGTTCCGTTCGTGGTCCTAAGTGCTTCAACTGCAGTCATCCGGGCCACATGATGAGTGAGTGTGATAGGCCTCCGATTCAGTGTCTTGCTTGTGGTCGTATGGGTCATCGTGCCAAGTTTTGTACGGATGCAGCTCGGGCTCCAGTTACTCAGATATCAGCCCCAGCTGCGGGAGAGCCGAGTGTGAATCAGGCACCGACAGTTCCTCAGCCGCAGCAGAGTTTTGGTAGAGGTCGAGGTCGTGGTCAGCCTTCTAAAGGGGGAGCTTCTAGTACGGGGTCCGCCCCGTGTGTATGAGATGAGGCGAGCCGGAGATCCCGACGCGACGGTGGCTACAGGTACCGTCCACATCCTTGATCATCCTGTTTCCATATTGTTCGATTCTGGTGCTACGCATTCTTTTATATCTATGGATTGTGTGCGTCGTCTGCATGTTGATTGCCTTGTTGCTTGTGAGCCTTTTGTTGTTAAACTTCCTAGCGGGGATAGCATCGTGGGGGATCGTGAGATTAGGGATTTTCCAGTAAATATCGCGGGAAGGGTTTGGCCTTCTAATCTGGTTGCGGTGGATATTAGAGATGAGGATTTGATTCTAGGTGAGGATTGGCTGGACCGTCATGGGGCGATCATGAATTACAGAACGAGAACCGTTTCGATGTTAGCCTCCGACGGTACCGAGCATTCTTTTGTGGGGCGTAAACGGAGTAGCCACAGACTACTGATCAGCGCCTTGAGGGCGGTGAGGCTCCTTCGAGGAGGTTGCACGGGCTATTGGTGTTACGCTTTGAGATCGGAAGAAGGGGGAGTCGAGCTCTCGTCTATTCCGGTAGTGTGTGAGTATCCTGATGTTTTTCCAGACGAGTTGCCGGGTTTGCCGCAGGATCGAGAAGTTGAGTTTACCGTCGATTTAGATCCGGGTGCAGCACCGATTTCTAAGACGCCATACCGTATGGCGCCTGCCGAGATGCTTGAGTTGAAGAAACAGTTGGGAGAGTTGCTAGACATGGGGTATATTCGACCGAGTGATTCACCTTGGGGCGCACCGGTCCTCTTTGTGAAGAAGAAGGATGGGTCACTTCGTTTGTGTATCGACTACCGAGAGTTGAACAAAGTGACCATCAAAAATAAGTATCCGATCCCGAGGATTGATGACTTGTTTGATCAGTTGCAAGGGGCAACCGTGTTTTCGAAGATTAATTTGAGATCGGGGTATTATCAACTCCGAGTGAAGGATACCGATATTCCTAAGACGGCCTTTCGGACGAGATACAGTCATTACGAGTTTGTGGTTATGCCTTTTGGGCTAACCAACGCCCCAGCCGTGTTCATGCAGCTTATGAACAAAGTCTTTATCGAGTACCTCGATAAATGTGTAGTCGTCTTTATCGACGATATTCTGATTTACTCGAGGAACGAGGAGGAGCATGCCCATCATTTACATATTGTGTTAGACATTTTGAGAACTCAGCATCTTTTTGCGAAGTTCTCAAAGTGCGAGTTTTGGTTACGGGAGGTTATGTTTCTCGGTCATGTGATCTCGGCCGAGGGTGTTCGTGTGGACCCACATAAGGTAGAGGCAGTGTTGGATTGGGCTCCGCCCAAGAACGTGAAAGAGGTCCGCAGTTTTCTGGGATTAGCCGGGTATTACCGCAGATTCATCGAGGGATTCTCTAAGCTCGCTCGACCGCTGACTCAGTTGTTACAGAAGTCAGATAAGTTTGTGTGGACCGATGAGAGGCAGAATAGTTTTGAGGAGTTGAAGAAGCGGTTGATGATCGCTCCCGTTTTGGCTTTACCGAGTGGTAATGATGGTTTCTCCGTTTATAGTGATGCTTCGGGCCAAGGGCTCGGATGCGTACTTATGCAGCACGGGAGGACGATTGCCTATGCTTCCCGTCAGTTGAAACCGTATGAATTGAATTACCCTACGCACGATCTTGAGTTGGCCGCAGTTGTTTTTGCGCTGAAGATTTGGCGTCATTACTTGTATGGCTCGTCGTGTCAGATTTTCACCGATCATAAGAGCCTAAAGTACATTTTCACCCAGAAAGAGCTTAATATGAGGCAGAGGAGATGGTTGGAATTGATTAAGGATTACGATCTCGAAATCCTTTATCATCCGGGCAAGGCTAATGTGGTAGCAGATGCCTTGAGCCGGAAATCGGTATCGCTTCGGGCGCTTGAGTTGCTTACGGCCCAGTCGGGACTTCAGCGAGAGTTTATGAGGTTGAGCATTGAGATTGTACTGCCAGAGAGTTCCGGGCAGTTGCGTACTCTTGAGATTTCTTCATCTCTGGTCGAGGACATTAAATCGGGACAGTTAGAGGACCCGATGTTTATTCAGCTTCGAGAGAGTGTAGGGAAGGGGAAAGCCCCGGGATTCGTTATTCATGAGGACGGTGTGTTGAGATTCTGATGTCGGTTGTGTGTTCCAAACGACTCGGAATTGAGACAGAGCATTATGCGAGAGGCTCATACGTCACCTTACTCAGTCCATCCGGGCTCGAGTAAAATGTATAAAGATCTGAGGAAGAATTTCTGGTGGAACGACATGAAGAAGTAGGTAGTTCAGTTTGTAGCTAAGTGTTTGACTTGTCAGCAAGTCAAGATTGAGCATCAGCGGCCAGCCATATTATTGAAACCACTTCCCGTTCCGGAATGGAAGTGGGAGGACATCTCTATGGATTTTGTCACGAGTTTACCGAGGACGAAGACTGGTATGAATATGGTATGGGTGATTGTAGACCGACTGACTAAGTCGGCACATTTTCTGGGCATCAAGGATACTTGGGGTCCGGAAAAGTTGGCTCGTGTCTTTATCGCACAGATAGTGAGGCTTCATGGTACGCAGAGGACCATTATTTCAGACAGAGATGGCCGATTTGTATCGCATTTTTGGCAGGCGGTACATAAGGCATTGGGGACACAGTTGCGTTTGAGCACTTCGTTCCATCCCCAGACCGATGGGCAGTCCGAACGTACCATTCAGACGTTCGAGGATTTGTTGCGTGCGTGTGCGTTAGATTGGAGTAGTGATTGGGAGAATCATCTGGCTTTAATTGAGTTTACTTATAATAATAGCTGGCACGCGTCGATTAAGATGGCACCGTATGAGGCACTTTATGACCGACGTTGCCGATCACCGATATGTTGGGATGAACCGTCCGATTTGGTTGGCACCGAGCCGGACCTTGTATTAGAGACGAGGGAGAAAGTTGAATTGATTAGAAAGAGGATGTTGGCAGCTCAGAGTCGAAAAAAGTCTTATGCGGGTGTTAGGCGTAGACCCTTGGAGTTTGAAGTGGGAGATCATGTTCTGTTGAGAGTGTCTCCGACGAAAGGAGTTTTCCGTTTTGGGAAGAAGGGGAAACTCAGCCTGAGATATATTGGACCTTTCGAGGTATTAGAGAGAGTCGGTGAGTTAGCGTACCGTTTGGCGTTACCTCCGTCGCTGAGTCATGTTCATAGCGTATTTCACGTTTCCCAGTTGAGGAAGTACGTTCCGGACCCGTCCCACATTATTGACTTTGGGGATGTGGAGATCGAGAAGGATATTACGTTTGAAGAGAGGCCCGTCAGAATTTTGGAGCGTCGTGACAAGCAGTTAAGGCACAAAACCATTCCTTTGGTTAAGGTGCAATGTTCGAGGCACGGAGTAGAAGAAGCGACGTGGGAGCTAGAGGAGGATATGCGTTCGAGATACCCCGAGCTTTTTGATTCTTAAGTTTCGGGACGAAACTTTATTTTAGAGGGGGAGAATGTAATATCCGTAATTTTTCCATTTTTAGCAGTTTCCATTTTTGGTGTATGTCTATTTTTATCGACTCGCTTGTAACCGTTTCGACATTTGGAATCTATTTTGTTCTTGGAGTTTTTCCATTTGGATGAGTTTTGATGATGTTTTCACGTAATTTCGTTTTATGGCATGTTTTGCCGTATGAACGTTCGATTCTTGTAAAACTCATTCGCTTTCGTTGTTTCTTGGTTTGTACAAGTTCGTATGGTTGAGTTGGTCGTGTGGAGACTTTCGGTTTGTAAATCCGACGTCGTTTCGTGATTTTCGGGCACTTGGGCCATTTTTGTAATTTCCTAATAGTTTAGGGAATCTTAGTTTCGTTGTCGATACGGACCCTCGGTGGTCGGAATTGTATTTTCTTTCAGCGCTTAGCTCCGTTGTCTTGTATGCTTCGCCTATATTCCCGGATTCTCGGTCTCGTGCGTGCGTTTCGTATTTTATACCCTCGACAATGACTTCTGCCGATGTGACATCGCAGCGGCCGAATCGGCCGTGTAGGTAGCGCACGCTAACCCTGTTCCCTTGCGTGCGCTACCGATGTGCAGTTAGCGTACGCTAACGCCCTATTGTTAGCGTACGCTAACGAAGGGTGGCAGTAGCCACTGGACCGGTCAAGGCCCCGTTAGCGCGCGCTACATATGACGGTTAGCGTGCGCTAACTCCACTGAATTTAAGTCAGCGGACAGTTTCAGAACAGCAGTTTATTTCTTTTCTCTTCGTTTCTTCGACGTGCGACCTCAGAGACGATTTCCACCAGTTCTATTCGGAGTTCTCTTCAAATTCCATCACGGTAGAATCGAGCCATCATATCATAATCAGCATAATCACTTTTCATCAGCCGAATTAAAGGTAATTCCTCAGGAACCCTAATTTTAACGGATTTGGGGGATTTTCGGGATTTTAGGGTTTAGTTCCGAATTGTTCATCTATATTACGATATTCTTTACCGGTTGTGATTATTGAGTGGTTCTTAATCCAACCTTCTTGACTTTAATCCGCGAATTATCGATACGGGGAGATTTTGTGTAAACCCTCGCCCGTATCAATTGATCGTTCATTGTCGTATCATGTAATCGGGGTTATGGGTGTATTCCAATAGAGTATTGTTGTCCGTGGAGACTGAACTGTGTTGATCCTTCGTTTAGGAACCGTCGTTTTCCACCCGGACCGTTCGTAGTCGTGTTTCAACTCCGTTTCTTCGAGAATGTCTCAAAGGCAAGTACTTTACATTTGTTTACATGTTCTAGTATTTGAATTATGGCTGTATCGTGGTTGTTGTGGATGGTTATGTGTATGTTCACCTAGGGACGGTCCGACGGGGCCTCTAGGGATACGTATTGCCGTGAGTGTGCGTATCGCGAACTGTGGTTAGCCACCCAGGGATGTCCGACGGGGCTCTGCGGGGTACGGTGGCCGTGAGTCTCGTATCAACGGTTAACTTTGAATTGTGATTTGTTGGAGATAATGTGTTTTATGACTGTACATCATAAATATTCCGGAATATAAAATGTTTTCTAAAATGACTTTTTGGCGCATATATTCATCTGATTAGAATGTAGTTCAAATGGATTGTACTTGCACTAGCAGTTGTCGCTAACCCCTTAAATGGGGGAAATACTTTTTGTATTTCAGGTACTGATCGTGGGGATAAGCGAGCACTCGAGCTGTATGAGGATGATGGGCAAGCATGATATTGTCCAGTAATTGATTTTCGGTGTTATGTCCGTCGATTATTATTGATGTCTGATTTTGGGATTGTGTATTGTAAAAATTGTTTAAGTACTCGAGTACTTCCTATTTAAACTTGTTACTGTTGTGTCCCCGTTTGGAAAATGGATTTGATGTCAGAATTTTATTTGTCGGTTATAGTCTTTTATTTAGCTTGTCGTTTTGTTTATGATGGTTTGTCGTTGTCGTATGTCATGTTTGGTACGTTAGCCTGGTGGATTCCACAGTGTGGGGTCCACGGCGCTGTAATATGCCCTGAATGTCTTGGGGGTGTTACAATGTTAGGATAAACTTCGAGGAGTTTTGATGAAGTGAGGAACTGGTGAGGGGGAACGATCGACTGGAAGAAGAGTTCTTAACTGTGGTTAATTAAGTTTAATCATAATTGGTTAAATTATAACACAAGGTTAAATATAATTGATATAATAATAATAGTAATAATAGTAAATGTTAAAAATTATAATTTGGTAATATTGATAATAATATCGGAAAAATGATAATGATAGTAATAATAATATTAGTATTAATAATAATAGTAATAATAATATTATTTGTAATAATAATGATAATATTAATAATAATAGTGTTAGTATTATGCTTGAATAAATAATAACACTATTATAATAATGACTAGTTGAAAATAACTGACAAAATGACTCGGGCTAAAACTTGTGATACGTCGAAATAAATATTCATGATCCTTTAAATGAGATTAAATGAAATGAAATGAAATGTATTATTAATATTATTATAAATAATAATATTATATTACAAAAATGGTGGATATTGCACTTGTCTTCTATCGTTCCAAGACAAACCGTTTTTTCGTTTCTATTAGATAAGGAACAATCTTTCTAGCTTTATATCGGTACTAGAAAAATCTCACCGAATTTGGATTATGATTTTAACAATGTCGGATCCACGTACTTAATAATACAGAATCAAATCTACAATCATTTCTTCCCTCTCGTGTATGAATGAGTGAATCAAACACTCAAACTCTTATCAGTTAAGCTCAAATACAACAACAATAATGTATATAAGTATTTGAGATGAATATGTAAGTCGCTTGAAGTTGTTGTATCTTGAATACCAAATGAAGTGGTATTTATAGGCTTGAGAGCCTAAACTAGCCGTTGTCGCCTGCTGATCCATAACGTACGCTATAATGTCCACTTAGCGTATGTTAAGCTCATTGCGCACGTTAACTTGCGTGGTTATGTATGTTATCATCTATTCAGTGCAATCCAGTAGCTATATTTATGTCCATTGCGTACATTAGCTCTTCACGTCGCGTACTTTATGTAGAACGGTCATCTCGTGGGTAAATGGGTAAACGGGTAGGTATTGCCGAAAAATCGGGTAGCGGGTAGGATAGTGCCATACCCGCCAAATTCTGCTAGGGTAAAAGTAGGGTATGAGTTTAGTATTTTACCCATTTCCGGCGGGCCAACGCCGGCGGCCGCACTTTTTTTTTACGCCAGGCCACCGACCTGCTTTTCGGTGGACCTCCGACGACTGGCCTTTTTTTTTTTTTTAACGCCAGGCCACCGACCTGCTTCCGGAGGACCTCCGACGACCGGCCATTTTTTTTATAGCAGGCCTGTCGACCGCCGACAGATTTTTGAGAATCAACATATTTTTTCTACCAAATATCTGTTAATTTAATTATTTTAATTCAATTATATCACCGTCACTGTGCCATTATGGCATGAGTGATCGTTAGTCTATAATATAAAGGGCAATGTTGTTTGTTGGTCGTCAAGTGTGCACTTGGTAAGATTATTGTACCTATCCCCTCTCTTTCTCTTCTTTATTGTTGGATTTAAAAATACTTAATAATAATAATATTAAATATTCAACAACAATAAATTTTAAAAAATGCTCCTAGAATAATAAATTAAATTAAATTAAAAGGACAATTAATTTTAAAAAAAAAGTTTTACAGAGATCTCCGACGGACCTCCGACCAGTTAGTTTCTCCAGCAGGGCCGCTGATCGCCGGAGACCTCCGTCGACCGACTTATTTTTTTATTTTTTTCGTCACGCCGTCGGCGCACCGCCGGCGGACTCCGACAATCGTCATTTTTTTAAACGCCAGGTCGCCGACAACGGGCAAGTTTTCTTTTTTTAACGTCAGGCCGCCGACCTGTTTTCCAACGGAGGCCATTTTTTTTTTGCGCCAGGCCTTCTTTCCGGTGGGCCACTGCCGACGACCGTCCTTTTTTTAATAACGTCAGGCAGCCAGTCTTTTTTGCTGCGGACCTCCGGCGACTGGCCTTTTTTTAACTTCCGACTGTCGGCATGCTTTTCGATGGGGTACCATTGGCGGCCAACCAATTTTTTTTTTAATGCTAGGCAACCGGACCTATGGCGACCGACCTTTTTTTTACTTTTTGTTTAACGCCAGGCCACCGACCTGTTTTCCTGCGGACCACCATCGGCGGCCGGCGGACCTCCGGCAACCGGCCAATTTTTTTCTCTTTTTTTTAGCCAGGTCGCCAGTCTGATTTCCAACGGCCGACTGACCTCCGATGACCGGTTATTTTTTTAGGGCAGGTCCGCCGGCCTCCGATAGAATTTTGGGAACCAACATATTTTTTTCTTGCAAGTAATATGATAATTTAATTATTTTAATTCAATTATATCACCACCATCGTGCCATTATGGCGTGGGTAATATGTAGTTTATAATATGAAGGATAGTTGTGTTTTTTAGTCGTCGTAGTTTACACCTGAAAAGACCATTCTACTCCTACTCTCCTTCCCTTATTTTTATATTGAACTTAATAATAAGAATAATAATATCAAATGTTCAACAACAATAAATTTTAAAAAATATCCTTAGAACACTAAATTAAATAAAGAGGCAACTAATCTTAAGATTTTCTTTTTTCTACATGATCTTCGACGGACCTCCTACGCCAGGCTTTTCCGACAGACCACGGCCGACGATAGACATCCGGCCGGCGATTCTTTTTTTTTCGCGTGCCTGGCTGCTGCAGTGGGTCGCCGACGGCCACCATTTTTATGCCAGTTCACGGCCAGCTTTCCGTTGGGCCCTTTTGTTTTTACCATAGGCCCCCGTATGCTCGCTTTCCGGTGGCCACGACCGGCGACCAGTTTCTTTTTTTTAATGCCAGGTCCACCCTGCTTTTCGGTGGGCCAGTGTCGGTGGCCGAGAGACCTCCCATGGCCGGTCATTTCTTTTTTACGCCAGGTCCGTCAGTCCGCTTTCAGGCGGGCTACCTCCGACGGTCGTCCAACTTTATTTCTTTATTTTTTAACGCGAGGCCCGCCTACCTGCTTTTCAATGGGGCCGCTAGATCTCTGGCGGCCGACCAATTTTTTTGCCTGCCGGCATGCTTTTCGACGGTTCTTATTCCTTTTTTTTTTACATAGGCCCGTCGGCCGTCGATAGAATTTTGAAAATCAATATATATTTTTCCAAAAAAAAATAATTTGATAATTTAATTATTTTTAGTTATTTTATATTACTGCCACCGTGCCATTATAATCCACCATGTAAATGTATTTTTTCCACCAAAATTATATCAGAAAATAAAATGATATTTAGTTAACAAATATAGCAAAAATTTGGTATGGTATTTGTTCAATACCGATTCTGTATCCAAATTTTATTGTACATAAAGAATATGAAAATCTTCTTTTAGTTTATTTTTGACTCTCGAATTTGTCTAGCGAATTGATACCTGTGTATAAAGAACATAATTGTGCATCAATCATCGGGTGTGGAGTGTCAGTGAGATAGGTGGGAATTGATAACTTCGAGTCAATGCTAATACTCCCTCCGTCCCACCCATCTTGAGCGTTTGCTTTTCGGCACATGATTTAAGAGAAGTTGAAAAGTAGTGTATAAGGTGATGGTATAAATATATATTATTTAAAGTTGTGAGAGATAAATGTGTCTTGAAAAAGAAATGACCAAGTATCTTGGGACGGCCCAAAAAGAAATATGAACCAAGATCGATGGGACGAAGTGAGTATGACTTAACAAAAAAGGTCCTATGTGACTTGTTTATTATTTGCATATGCTGATTTTTCCTTTCCTGTAAAATAAAAATAAGAAGAAGAAATACTCTCTCTATCCGCCAAACCGTAAAATATTTGATTTTTACGGTTTTTAAAATATAATTTTGATCATTAATAATTTTAGTTATATATAGATAAAATTATAAAAAATAATATTTTGAAAATACATATTAAGACAACTCTAACCAAAACTTAGACAGTTATAATATTATTACATAATGGCCATAATTTCTGGTCAAAGTTTATTAATTTTGATCAAAAAAGTCAAAATGTTATAATTTCGTGGATAAGGGGAGTATAAAATGTTGGGTTTTCCATGCATCGAATACATAAAACAAGAGTAAAACGCAGCGGAAGAAATAATAAGAAAACCCAATTTAGGATCTCATGCAGTAATTTAATCGTTTGATTAGAGGGTTAATCGAATTATCTTAATCCGACGAACAAATTTAGATCCGTACTAGAAGCAGATGAATATCTCCTTCCTCTCTGGGTGATCCATACACGAACAATTCCACAAGCCGGATTGCTAGAACCTTACGAATAATATTGATAAATAGTACAACACAAGTTCCTTACTAAGGATTGTACTATCGATCAAGATCAACTAAGGAAAGAAGATCAGAGACCGACGTCGTTCTCCTACTGTAAGAGGAAGAGGCCGATTTTTCCTTTCTTCTTGGGGGGCGATTTTGTGTCTTGGTTTCTTATGACAACTCCTTGCCCAAGACCTTATATCTATACTAAGTAAATCATAGAGTCAAAACTCTAATATTTGCTTAGTTACCCCAAACTTATTAAATAATATAATATATATAATATCTAATATTATATATTACTTATTATTTAACCTCCTCATAAATATAATATCCAATATTATATTTATTATTCCCAGTTGATATTTATTCCTGCTTGTCTATAATTGTCGTACGTGCGACCCAAAGGCTTATATTATGTTGACAATTATTTAATATCTTATTAAATAATATAAGCGGCATCTAGCAAGAAATTATGATTACCCAAATAATATAAGTTAATAGTCCATTAAACCTTTTAACCTGTCAAATTCCTTTGTCACGCGATATCATATTTGAACTAAGTCATGAGATTGTCATACTTATTATATTCAAATGCTTTCTCGATTTTAAGTAGACTGATTGAATCAAATGACTCTTCATTTGAGCATGGTCCTGCATTTCCTTCAGTCCTACTTATCGAGGGGCCCAGCAGATATATCTCTCACTAAAGAGAGGGACAAATCCTCATCTTGATTATTCATTGCCCTCTACATGAGTCCCACTAATCATGATCGCTAACCTTTATGATCAACATGTTATAGATGACGTTGGATTACGTCAAGGCATAGCAGTTATCATGTTGGCCTCTATGATAATCTCAGGTTCAAGAATTTATTGACATACTATTATATTGAGATTCACTTATGACATTTCCATGCAGTGATCTCAATGCGGGTCTGTCGAGTATTAGTTCTCCAACCAATATCCATAAGATTGATCCGTACCATACGCATAATCATAAAATGATTATCAATACTAGTATATTAATCATTTGAGTCTCTACTCAACGCGATTGTACCAGGGACATTTGAATAATCTTATTATTCATGAATAACTATTATTCGATTATTATAATATTAAAATATGTACACGTTATAATAATCAACGAGAAATAAATGATATCAAATAACTTTATTTAAATGTGATAATTAAAAATCTAGGCACATCGAATGTCCTAGGGGTCTATTCCCAACAATCTCCCACTTGCACTAGGACCATTCATTCATAACTTTTAGTCATATCGCTCTAGCATGCTCAACATGCTTTCCTTGTGAGGGAGACTTGGTAAGTCGATCTGCAACATTCTCTTCCGTTACTACTTTGCATATTGTAATATCTCCTCGTCTGACGATTTCTCTGACTAGGTGATATTTTCTGAGTATATGCTTGGAATTATGATGTACTTAGGCTCTTTAACTTGTGAAATAGCAACATTATTATCACAATAAAGGCTTATGGGACCCTGGATGGTCGGCACCACTCCTAGTTTGGTAACGAACTTCTTGATCCATACGGCTTCCTTAGCTGCATCCGATGCTGCCAGGTACTCAGCTTCTGTAACAGAATCAGCAACCGTGTTTTGCTTGGAACTCTTCCAACTCACAGCACCTCCATTCAATACAAACACATAACCAGTTTGCGTTTTAAAATCGTCTTTGTCGGTTTCAAAACTTGCATCGGCGTAACCATTTACAGCCAGCTCATTTCCCACCCCTTCATAAACTAGGAAATCATCATTAGTTATTCTCAAGTACTTTAGGATGGTTTTCACTGTTGTCCAGTGACCTTCACCTGGATTCGATTGATATCGACTTGTCATGCTAAGGGCAAACGATACATCTGGACGAGTACAAATCATGGCATACATGATCGATCCAATGGCCGAAGCGTATGGTATCTTGCTCATGCGGGCTCGCTCATCAGGAGTCGAAGGACTCTGAGTCTCACTCAGATGAATGCCATGTGACATTGGCAAGAGTCCTCTCTTGGAGTCTTGCATATTGAACCTCTTCAATATTTTATTAATGTAGGTAATGACTCAAAATTATCCAGGTCCGCACGCTTGCGCTCGTCAGTAGTCCACTACTCTTGAGATTTTTCGAGCATCTCTGTATAGGGCTGTCCTTCCACTCTGGCAGCTGTATTGACCTTCATAACAATGATAAATCCTTTTTGTATGACGAAGAGCATCTCTTCGTGCATGGCAGCCAGGTGTGCTTCCATTCTGATTCTCCAATCATCAAATTCATTAATTGAGAACATCTGGACTTTATTAATCATAAATGAAGCCTTGGAAATAAATATATGCAATTTCAAAAGCTTGTGTTTTTTGTATCTCGTTCAGGTTATAAATCGGCTAATTCTTTGTAGAACCAACCACTCTGATACCACTTGTTAGTCAAGTATACTTAATGACAGTTTAGAAGGGCGGGTATTGAATAAGTTGTACTCTTTTTAAAGGTTTTAAATATGCATAGCGGAAGATTAATGCAAGTTGTAAGTACAACAGTCAAGTGATCTCCTGTAGCTTGATGCTTACATGATTTTCAGAATAAGTATACAATAATCACAAGTGGTAGATGAATAGTAAATACACGAGGTAAAGATACAAGGTTTAATGTGGTTTGAGGCAACATCCTCTACGTCCACAGGTCCTCCAAATATGAATAAATATATATATTAAAATCAAGATGATTTTGACATAAATCGGTTACTGTATCGTTCACACAGATTGATACACCTGAGTGTAGCTTTAGGTCGTTCACACAGATTAGATGTAGGCTTCCTTGAACTAACTTCTTCTCACACAGATTCAAGCTTCATCATGTACTCTCTTCGTCCCACACATGTCATAAAGGTTCCGATTAGTCAACACACGGCTAATGTACTCAACGTATAATGTTTGGTATAGCAAGTATCTCGAACGGCAGCATATGTGTATATATATATATATATATTTTAAGAAATTAATATATACAGGTAGAAAGCAGCTAATAACGGGTACGTGTACATGTGGGGATCTGACGAGGAAAATATTATCCCATATCCGTTTTCATCCCCATTTGTATCTATAATTTTATCTCCTTCCCAATTTTCATATCTACTAATCGAGTAATTCCCCTCGTCCGGATGGGTGCGGATGGATATCCATTTCGATCGGTTATTTTGTCATCCTTACTTGTATATTGAGACGAGAGTGGAATTAATATATCTGTCCAAAGTAGGTTAATCATTTTAGCAGTTAAGGTGGCCGATTTCGGTACGAGTCATTGATGAACACAAAAATTGATGTTTGAATATTTTTGTTGACTAGTATCATTTTGAAGTATAAGATAATTTTTTTGCATTTAAAGTTTGACATTACATTTTTTGATATTTAAATTATCTATCTAAGTAACACAAAACACATTCGTATTATACATTTGAATCACCTAAATTTCATTCGAGTCACCGAGAATATATTTAAATGACCTATTCGAATCACACCCGAGTTTACCAAAATACATTCGAGACACCTAAATAACATCGAGACACCTGAAATACAATTGAATCACTTAAATTACATCGGAGTCACCTAAAATATATTATATTCACTTGAATTGTATCTGAATCACCTAAAATACATTTGAGTCACTTATTTGAGTCACCTAATTACATCATAGTCACCTAAAATATTTGATTAAATATTGCAACGGATAATTGAAGTATTAAAAGAGTTATTGTTAACTTATAATAAGGAGGAATATTCTTATATTTAAAAAAATTACATATGCATATTCCCACCTTTTTAAGTAGCAAACAGGAAAAAGATAGAAAAAAAATAGTCATTAGCAAAATAAAGTCGCAAATCAAAATCCCACGCCTTAATTCTTAACGAAAGATTTCATCTTGATTGACTTGTAGAAGAAATTCTCCACAATTAAATTCTTGCAAGCTGGTGTCACTAAAAAGTCTTGTGAGTGCGTCCAAATTCCACAATATTTCAAAGTAGAGTAATATAATTAAATTGTAGAATGATTTGGCATGAACATATACAGTGGACTCAATTAAATATACTTATCGTAGTTCCTGACCTTAACACAAATCCACGCCAAAATATTGGCCTCTAAAATATTTAGATGTCAGGACTCTGTTTTTTTTGATTGAATAAATTTGAACTGAATTGAATTGAATCGAATCAATCGAATCGAATCGAATGGACTCGAATCGAATCGAACCGAATCGAATCAAATATATATTAAGGGTAAATAATAATAATAATAATTATAAATAATAATAAGAATAATAATAATAGTAATTAACAACAACAACAACAATAATAGTAATATTATTAGTAATAATAACAATAATAATAATTAAGATTAATAATAATAATAATAATAAGAAGAAGAATCGAATCGAATCGAATCAACTTGATCGAATCAATCGAATGGACTCGAATCAACCGAATCGAATGGACTCGAATCGAATCGAATCGAATCGAATCGAATCAAAATCGAAAAATAAGTCCAAAAGAACAGGCCTAAGTCGGCCGATTCTTAAGGTACTCAGGCTCGGCTTTGTATCTTGTTCAGGTTAAAAATGGACTGATTCTTTGTAGAACCAACCACTCTGATACCACTTGTTGGTCAAGTATATTTTAATGATGGGGAACGGCTGGAACCCTTAAGGCAATGTCCGGGGATGAAATCATTAACCCAGAACTGGGCCCAGTAAGCACGGACCTGTAACCCAAGCGGGGACAATGAGGCGAACAGGTCATGCTGGAAAACTTACCTCTAGATCGGGGTGAGGTCGAGCCTCTTGGGGATACTCAGGACAGGGGTCGATCCCATCGTGTGCGTGTGTGAAGAAAAAAAAGTATATTTTAATGACAGTTTAGAAGGGCGGGTATTGAATAAGTTGTACTCTTTTTAAAGGTTTTAAATATGCATAGCGGAAGACTAATGCAAGTTGTAAGTACAACAGTCAAGTGATCTCCTGTACAATAAAACCTCGATAAATGAATATGGTCGGGATTGAAGAAAAATATTCATTTAACGAAATTATTCATTTATCGAGAGAAAATTTGAACATGTTATAAAGAGTTGGGACCGGAGAAAATTATTCATTTGACGAGGTTATTCATTTATCGAGGCTTTACTGTAGCTTGATGCTTACAGGATTTTCGGAATAAGTATACAACAATCACAAGTGGTAGATGAATATTAAATACACGAGGTAAAGATATAATGTTAAATGTGGTTTGAGGCAACACCATCTACGTCCACAATCATCTACATATGAATAAATATTTATTAAAATCAAAGCATACACAACTAGATGATTTTGACTAAATCGGTTACTGTATCGTTCACACAGATTGATACACCTGAGTGTAGCTTTAGGTCGTTCGCACAGATTAGATGTAGGTTTCCTTGAACTAACTTCTTCTCACACAGATTCAAGCTTCGTCATGTACTCTCTTCGTCCCACACATGTCATAAAGGTTCTGATTAGTCAACACACGGCTAATGTACTCAACATATAATGTTTGGTATAGCAAGTATCCCGAACGACAGCATATGTGTGTGTGTGTATATATATATATATATATTAAGAAATTAATATATACAGGTAGAAAGCTGCTAATAACGGGTACGTGTACATGTGGGGACCCGACGAGGAAAATATTATCCCATATCCGTTTTCATCCCCATTTATATCTATAATTTTATCTCCTTCCCAATTTTCATATCTACTTGAACCGAGTAATTCCCCTCGTCGGGATGGGCGCGGATGGATATCCATTTCGATCGGGTATTTTGTCATCCTTCCTTGTATATTGAGACGAGAGTGGAATTAATATATCTGTCCAAAGTAGGTTAATCATTTTAGCAGTTAAGGTGGCCGATTTCGGTACGATAGCTCATTGATGAACACAACAGTTGATGTTTGAATATTTTTGTTGATTATCATTTTGAATATAAAATAATTTTTTTGCATTTAAAGTTTGACATTACATTTTTTGATATTTAAATTATCTATCTAAGTAACACAAAACACATTAGAGTTACATATTTGAATCACCTAAATTTCATTCGAGTCACCGAGAATATATTTACATAACCTATTCCAATCACTTAAATTATACCCGAGTTTACCAAAATACATTCGAGTCACCTATTTGAGTCACCTAAATAACACCGAGTCACCTGAAATACAATTGAATCACTTAAATTACATCGGAGTCACCTAAAATACATTATTTTCACCTGAATTGCATCTGAATCGCATAAAATACATTTGAGTCACCTAATTACATCAGAGTCACCTAAAATATTCGATTAAATATTGCAACAGATAATTTAAGTATTAAAAGAGTTATTGTTAACTTATAATAAGGAGGAATATTCTTATATTTAAAAAAAATATGCATATTCCCACCTTTTTAAGTAGCAAACAGGAAAAAGATAGAAAAAAATAGTCATAGCAAAATAATGTCGCAAATCAAAATCCCAGGCATTAATTCTTAACGAAAGATTTCATCTTAATTGTAGAAAAAATTCTCCACAATTAAATTCTTGAAGCTGGTCTCACTAAAAAGTCTTGAGAGTGCGTCCAAATTCCACAATCTTTCAAAGTAGAGTAATATAATTAAATTGTAGAATGATTTGGCATGAACATATACAGTGGAATCAATTAAATATACATATAAGTATTACTAAACACCGCCCTAAATTATTAGTCATCGTTCTTAAAAATTACATTTTTTGTCCTTCATTACTATTGAACATCTCTCTCTTCTCTCTCACTACTTTTCTCTCTCACTACTATCTCTCACTTCTCTCTACCCGCCATCGTCGCACTGCCGCTGTCGTCGCCGCACCACCGCCGCCGTGCCGTCGCACCGCCACACTATTCACTTCGGTGAAATTGACGCAGACGTCTGGAATTTCCGCCTGCAACATGGTTCCAGACGCCTGTACGCTGTACCATGGTGCAGACGTCTATTGTAGATGCCTGTACCATGGTGCAGGCGTTTATTGTAGACGCTTGTACCATGGCATGTGTGCAGAAATTCCGCACCATGGTGCGGCGGATTTCACGCCGCACCATGGTGCAAAGCGAAATTCCAGACGCCTGCGTCAATTTCACCGAAGTGAGAGTAGTGTGGCGGTGCGACGGCACGACGGCAGTTGTGCGTCGACACGGCAGCGGCGGTGCGGCGATGGCGGGTAGAGAGAAGTGAGATACAACAGTGGGAGAGAAAAGTAGTGAGAGAGAAGAGAGAGATTCAATAGTAATGAAGGACAAAAATTTAATTTTTAAAGACGGTGACTAGTAATTTAGGACGGTGTATACTTATAGTAGTTCCTGACCCTAACACAAATCCACGCCAAAATATTGGCCTCAATATCATGCGTCGGACGTTTAAAAAACAATTTATTTTCAACTATTGTGGACATGATTGTCAAAAGTGGATCAAGCCATGGGCTCAGGTATGGTCTCGAGCTTTTTCGAATCATATGTTTTCCTTTGTATTTATCACATTAGTTTATGTTGACTAAGTTCTGTGTCCTTCACTAAACAAATTTCTCTACCGTAATAAGTAGGGCGTAGTCACAGACATCTTACTCCTCCCTGCACTCGCTGGCGGGATCTGACTGGGTATGTTTGGTTTGGTTTGGTTTGGTTTATTGTCAAAAGTGGCAATCGAGTTTTTTTCTTTTTTTTTTTCTTTTTTTTTTCTCCGAAAAATTATAAAATGCCCCCCCATTAGTCATTACACTTTACATCCGGGCAGATCAATTCAAGTTAAACCCTGAGTCAATATTAATAAATAAACAATTTCTCTTTTTTTCTTTTTGAAATTCTACTATGAAACTTCCAATCTAGAAATTACTCGGGCCTTTTTTATTTTGAATGTCCCCCATTACATCCGGCTTTTTTTTTTTATTTTTTTAACGTGAGGCCGTCGACCTTTTTTTTATATGGGGCATCGTCGGTCTTCGGCGGATCGGTCAGTTTTTTCTTTTCTTTTTTAAGACATGCCGCTGGTCTGCTTTTCCGCGGGCCATGGCCGGCTGCCGGTGGACCTTCGACGATCGGTTATTTTTTTATATTTTTTAAGGCAGACCCGTCATTCGCCGATCGAATTTTAGGAAACAACATATTTTTTTTTCTAGCAAGTAATTAGGTAATTTAATTATTTTAATTCAATTATATCACCGTCACCGTGTCACGAGTAATCTCTAGTTTATAATATTAAGGATAGCTGTGTTTTTTGGTCGTAGGACCATTCTACCCCTCTCCTCTCCTCCCCTTCTTTTTGTGTTGAACTTAATAATAATAATAATAAGAATAATATCAAATATCAACAACAATAATTTTAAAAAATTTCCTTAGAACAATAATTAAATTAAAGGGGCAACTAATATTCAGAAAAAAAAATCTTTTTTACGGGATCTCCGACGAACCTCCGGCCGACCAATTTTTCCTGCAAGGCCGCAGCTGGTCGACGGTAGACATCCGGCAATCGGCCAAATTCTTTTCTTTCGCCAACCGTTGCCTGTTTTTTGACGGGCACCATTTATTTTATACCAGGACGCCGACCTATTTTCTGGCGGTAACACGCCGGCGACCGACCATTTATTTTCTGTTTTAACGCCAGGTTAGCCACCCAGCTTTCCAACGAGTCGCTGGCGGCGACCGGCAGACCTCCGACGATCGCCAATAGATTCGCTCTTTTAACTAGACTCGCCGGCCTGTTTTTCAGCGGGTCGCCGCCGGCGTCCGTCCGATTTTTTTTTTATGCCAGGCCCGTTGTCCAGCTTTCCGTTGGGCCCTTTTGTTTTGACCATAGTCCCGTATGCTTGCTTTCCAGTGGGCCACGACCGACGACGATTTCTTTCTCTTTTTTTTTTACGCCGGGCCCGCCCTGCTCTTCGGTGAGCCATTGTTGGTGGCCGACAGACCTCCTGTGGCCGGTTGGTTTTTTTTAGTGCCAGGTTCGCCAACCCGCTTTCAGGCGGGCTACCTCCGGCGGCCGCCCACCTTTTTTTTTTAACGCCGACCCGCCTACCTGCTTTTCAATGAGGCCGCTGTCGATAGACCTTCGGCGACCGACCATTTTTTTTTGCCCTGCCAACATGCTTTTCGACGGTCCTATTTTTTTTTTTTTTTTTAACGCCAGGCCACCGACCTATTTTTCTGCGGACCACCATCGACGGATGACGGACCTCCGGCAACCGGCCAATTTGTTTCTCTTTTTCTTTTAGCCAGGTCGCCAACTTAATTTCCAACGGTCGGCTGACCTCTGACGACCGGTCATTTTTTTTAGGGCAGGTCCGTCGGCCTCCGATAGAATTTTGGGAACCAATATTTTATTCTAGAAAGTAATCTGATAATTTAATTATTTTAATTCAATTATATCACCACAATCGTGCCATTATGACATGAGTAATATGTAGTTTATAATATAAAGGATAGTTGTGTTTTTTGGTCGTCGTAGTTTACTTTTTCTAATAATAATAATAATAATAATAATAATAATAATAAAAAAAGAAATATTCTCTCTGTCCGCGAATCGGTAAAATATTTGATTTTTACGGACTTCAAAATATAATTTTGACCATTAATAATTTTAGTTATATTTAAATAAATTTATAAAAAAAATATTTTGAAAATACATATTAAGACAAATCTAACCAAAATTTAGACATCTATAATATTATTATATAATGGCCACAATTTCTGGTCAAAATTTATTAATTTTGATCAAAAAAATTAAATATGTTATAATTTTCGTGGATGAATGGAGTATAAAACTCATAAAATGAACTATAATTTAATTTGATGTCACCCTTTCCGTGGCTCACTGATTCGAGTAATTAAGTTTTAAGGATTTTGTATATTTAGTGTCTTGAGTGACGAGTTCGAAAGTCATCGACATAAAGATTGCTATATGGATTAATAAGAAAGTATGCCTACTTGGGTCATTTTATTTTGGGTATTACTAAACACCGCCCTAAATTACAAGACATCGTCCTATAATATTATCTTTTTGTCCATTTCACAATCTTTCATTATTTCTATCCAACACACCAACACACAAGTTTTTCGAATTGAAATCTAGAAACAATTTTTCATTTATTCTACAGAACACACAATCAAATATATATCGTCAATATCATCGACAACTACGAAAATGGACGAGAATTCACATATGGAGGTAATTTTTCGGAGAAATTGACGCAGGCGTCTGAATATTCCGCCTGTTCCATGGTACAGGCGTCCAAAGATTCCGCCTAGACCATGGTACAGGCGTCTGCTACGGACGCTCCATCCTAGGTATAGGCGTCTAAACCAGGCGCCTGAACGATGGTATGGACGTCCGATTCAGACGCCTATGCCATGGCTAGGCGTCCGATTCAGACGCCTGTACCGTGGCCAGGCGTCCAAGCCAGACGCCTCGGCCATGGTCCAGGCGAAATTTTTGGATGCCTGAACCCTTTTTTTGGCATGATTTTAAATTTTAATAATAATATTATTGGTATTATTATTAACATTCTGTCATAAAAATTTCAGGTTATATTGGAAGAATTTGAAGGTGACGACGTTGATTATAGTGGTTATTTCGTTAATGACGAAATATTCGCTAGTGATTGTGATGCGATTGGTTGGGCGAAAAAAACTGCTCTTCAAATTGGTTTCGAGTTGATCATTTCGTCGTACAAGAATAAAGGAAAGACAAAACTATTGAGATGTAAGTGGTGAGCAGTGGAGGGGTATTAAGAGATTTGGATGTCATTGCTCGAAAGGACACAAAGACGAAAGCATGCAAGTGTACATTTCGGATAAAGGCCGAACAATTGCATGACTTGAGTGGTTGGATAATCGACCGATCTCTCGGGAGTAAGGGTATGCACAATCACTCATTTATTGTATATCCTGAGTGGCATCGTCAAATGAGTGGATCGAGTAAATCGCCAAACAAGTTTTTCGTTAGATGAGTGCTGCTCAAGCCAAGCCGTGTGCCATCTTGGCGGCCATTCAGAATAAATTTCCTGAGGACAAACCGACTAGACGACATATCTATAATTATAGAGACCACTTGAGGAAGCATGATTTTGAAGAAAGAGATGTCGTCAGTCAGTTTCACCATTTGGCTGTGACGAATAACTACGTACATTGGACGCAGGCCGACCCGGATACAAATGCTGTTACCCACGTGTTCATGGCACATCCAACATCAATCAACTTAATCCGGACCTACAGATGGTCCATTGGCATGGATTCTACCTACAAAACGAATAAATATAAGATGCCATTTCTCGAGATAGTCGGGATGACTCCATGTAACAAGAACTTCCTAATCGCCTATGCAATTATGAAAGATGAGACTGAATCGAGCTATGCGTGGGTGTTGGAGAAGTTGAAAATTTTGCTTGGGTTTGATGTTCATCCGACGGCTATTGTTACGGATCGCGAGTTGGGATTGATGCATCCTATTGGAGAGATATTTCCACAGAGTTCCCACTTGCTTTGCACATGGCATATTAATAAGGATGATGAAGACAATGTCTACAGAATTTGTGGAAAAGATAAAGAAATGGGCCAAAAGTTTAAAAATGGGAAATGGAAGAAAATAATGGAAGCGGCGACCGAAGAGGAATACGATCAAGCGGTGCAACTCATGAAGGATACATGGAGATGGAATCCTAAGGTGATATCCTACGTTGAGGGTACATGGCTAAAATACAAGGAGATGTTCGTTGTTGCGTGGACGAATAAAGTGCTTCGTTTTGGAAACACAACCACTTGTAGAGTAGAGAGTGCACATGCCGAGTTAAAGCAATGGCTTAATTCTTCTACCGGAGCCCTCGATACCGTCTGGACCAAAGTGAACCAGGAGATTGAATCACAACTTACGCAGATCAGATACACACTTGAACAGTCTAGGTGTCGTACAGGCGTGGTGTACTCTGGTTTTCCGTTCAACTACTTGCGTTGTCGTGTTTCCCATCATTGTCTGCGGTTACTGTCGAATGAATTGACACGTATGAGAGAATTAAGTGATCAAGTGTACCATCGTTGCGGTTGTGCACTCCAAACCACCCATCAGATTCCTTGTGCGTGTGAGCTCAAGAGACTTATGGAATCGCAGACCCCATGTAGTGTTAGTCGTCTTCACATATTTTGGCAAACACTTATTATTAGTGACGGTGTGGACACGACCGAATTTGTCGATCCTTCTACCGGTGCTGAATCGGAGGACCAGCGGTACTTCCAGACCCTTGTCGATGAGGTCAGACAGAGCGATCCTGCAGTTGTCCGTAACGTATCACTTATGATCCACGATCATCTTCACCCTGATCAGACGCGATCCTAGTGGTTGGGAGTATAGCCAAAGGGGTCGTGGCTGTTCCCGCTCATCCAGTGGTCGTGGCCGCAGCTCTTCTGCATCAGTCCACAATGCCTCTTCATCGGGTATAAACAAATTTATTTATTAATACTCGTGATATGCTTTTTAAGTTTGATATTATTACGATAATATGTAATATATTGAATATGTGTTTGCAGATGCACGCCACCGAGTGGAGATTGGTAACTATCACCATATCAACAAGATACCGGGAATTATTTTTCCATTTGTTGAAGGTTATCTCGATGTCCCCGGAGACGGTAATTGTGGATTTCGTGTTATCACCGACTACATATTTGGCGACCAAGATAAATGGCGAATTGTACGTGTATGCATTGCAAATGAAATTATGGCTAACTGTACATTCTACCGATCGATCTACTATGATGGGATTGAACCTGAGATTCGACGTATTACATGGGATGGTGGTGCGTGTGGATCGGATCATTGGATGGCTGTTGATGAAGATTTATTCCCTATTGCTACTATTTTCAATGCCGACGTCATACTATTCGGATTCGGAAACGGTAGATCTTTATTTTCATGTCTCACTGTGCTGCCGTTGAAAGCACCCTCAACGGCAACACGGCCTAGCCAAGAGATTGTCATTTGTCATTTAGGAGATACGTACAAATATTTTATTCGTCTAGATTTAATGCCTAATTTTCCTGTATCGCCCATAGTGGCTAACTGGTTTAGATTCCATGATAGTAGTGTTGGTGGCTGGGAGAATTTGTATATGAGCAGGACAGAAAAATGGAATAGATTAGTCGGTATGATGTAAAAATGAATTTGTTGTATGTTCCTTAATTATTAAAATTTTCGTTTTTGTTGATCTTTATAGTTGATAGTTGATTTTCTTTTTTGTTGATCGTGATAGTTGACAGAAAAATTTTCATTTTTGTAAGCAGAAGAGAAAAAAACAAACAAAAGTACAGTGCCAAATGCAAAACGAAAGTGCCAATCAATATACAAAATACAAAAAAAACGAAAGTGCCAATCAAAATACAAAATACTAAAAAAAAAACGAAAGTGCCAATCAAAATACCATCTCACACAAAACAAACAAAATACAAAATACAAAATCAGTTGGCCAAATGCCAATCCCTCATGTACTCCTCAAGCATCGTCGGCCTCCTAATCGTCGGACTCATCGTGCGAATAATACTCGCTCGAATCCTCAGTACCAAAATCAGTAATCCCCTACGCTCTGCCTCCCGCTGTCTACGAACGGAAGCATCAACACCACGAGCTCTGGTGTGACGCGTTCCAGAACCCATCAACTCTGTGACTAGCGGCATAGATTTGCCCGCTCCTCCTCTCATCTGCATTTAGCAAACAATACAACTAACAAGTAATAATCATACAAACAATACACATTATTAATTATTAATTGAAAATTTTATTTTTTTTCCGAAAAAATGACTGGGGCGTCCGACCAGGACGCCTGAACCAAGGCAGGGGCTTCTGGTCTGGACGCCACGACCATGGTTCAAGCGTCCGTCACAGACGCCTACTCCAGCGGCTAGGCGTCCGATCTGGACGTCTGTGCACGGTTTGGACGTCCGACTTGGACGTCTATACCACTGGCTGCACGTCCGCCCTGGACAGGCGGAATCGGCGGATGCCTGTGCCATGGCCAGGCGTCATCGTCGGACGCCTGTGACAAAATAACGGCCGCGGCCTCTGTCGTGCACTCCGACACGGCGGCCGTGGCCAAAGAACCAGTAAAACAAAAAAAATTAGTTACCGGAGCTTTTCCTTTTCCGGTGTGGCGGCGGACGGCGGATGTGCGGCGATGGTGTGGCGGCGGTGCGGCTGGTGGGGTCTTTACGATAGGTCGAGAGATAAAAGTATTAATAAATTAGGATTACAAATATGCTTAATATGAATTGAGGGCAAAAATGTAATATTATAGGACGATGTCTAGTAATTTAGGACGGTGTTTAGTAATCCACTTTATTTTTATGATTATAGCATGTAGTTGAAATTAATGATGATATATGAGGTTTGAAGTGAAGGATGGAAAAGAGACCAGATTACTTCCCCCCCCCCCCCCCCCAAAAAAAAAAAAATAAGGTATATGGAGATGAGAATAAGCATATGTAATCGCACTTGGTTGACGATCGATTTAATTTGAAATGGACTATTCCGATATTTTGAGAAAGTAATTTTGAATCAAAATTCTATATAGATATGACGTCATAGTAGGAGGAAAAAATAATTTTGGCATTGATTTTCTTATCATATTACTTACATAATTTCGAGACGAGAAAAAATACAGGTATATAGGGCGTGATAACACTACAAAATAATAATATAATAACTGTTTCAGGAGAAAGTAAAAAGACTGTAAATACGAGTCAATCAATTGTATTCATAACACTGCTAGAGGGGCCTTTATATAGGCATTACAATGAGAGTCCTTCCATACATAGGATTCCTAAATAAGGTAAGACATCTAATAGGATCCTATTACCTCTAGAAGGATCTAGAACCTTCCATCTATGTATCTACAATCAGTATTAGTAAGACACATCACGGGAATAATAATTCTTGGAACACTCCCCCTGTGTCGAGCACTACTAATACAACAATGGTGCAGAAGATGTTGCCTTCGTAAAACCTATTCCAAGCCAAAACAAAACCCCATGGGAAAAATAAAGGCTTGATGAGGAAAAGATTGCAACGCACCAACATGTCATGTATACTCCCCCTGATGTATACATAACGACTCCCCCTGATGAGTACCTCAAATCATAGGAGTCAGATGCCAAGTTGCCCTCACAACTATGCCAAGGAAAAACCAAGTGGGAAAAATACCTCTTGTTCTAAGTTGAACAGAAGTACAACACATCATTGTATGGATGTTCTCATAGGTCGCCTCGTTAAAAACCTTACCAAGTGAAAACCCAGTGGGAAAAACAAACCTTGGTCTAAGGACAAAAAGAGCGCGACACATCCAAAGTGCAGAGTCGCTAAAGACTTATCCGAAAATCAAGTTTTCTAAAGTCTTGACTTCCATGCACTAAATCAGTCATTACTTCTTTGATTCAGTAGGTATCAACTAAACTGTAAGAATTTATGAAAACTAGACACCCATACCTTTTCATTCACATACAGTACGTAACCTAGATCGACCTGGGCAGATCACAAAACTCTATCGAAGTTGACTCAGCAAATTACCGGACATATCCTGTCCTACTTTGCAACAATAGTCATATGTCACTCAACATGATGGATGTGATCAAATGGTTGGTTTCTTTGGAAAGTAGACACAAACTTTTCCAATGGTATCAATTTCACCATTTTCCAACAAGTGAGCTGCCCTGTAGGTCATATGGGAGATAGACCAACACCATGTGGGCAGATTCAGGTATCAGTTTTCAAGTGTCCTTTTATCGAGATAGAGCGAGCTTTAAGCTTCTTGTCATTCACAGACATTGCGTGAGCGCATCCTAGGCCACCATCACAGTGGCTTTACCGGATTATTACGAATGAGTACATCGAGTCAAACATGAGTACATAATATCGTACTTTTCTCTTAAGACTACATCATCACTTAAGTGAGCCAAGTTTTATGATGACTTCGACTAATCATCGGGAATCATATAGGCATTATTTATCGTCTCTTAGGGAAACCGTCCCTTAGATTGCCTTAAACTGATTGATGAATACACATCATCAAGTGTCCCCAAGATCCTTTCATTCTTAACTTTGGATTTAGCGTAATCTCTTAGTCTCACAAGAGTACATCACTATAAACCCTTAGTTTTATACGCAAAAGCTTCATATCTCTTCCAAATCAAGTATATACTTAGTATGCGTTCCCGACAATCACTTGTCGACGCGCTCCGTGGTCAGGAGCCACTTGATTTGAGTCTGATCCAGTATGAGATCCTTCCATCACTTAACTTAGTTCCCCACTAAGATAAGATTTAACCACAAACTGAACGTCAGTTTTTGGGAAACTATATAACTGAAAAGATAGTGGATGCTATAACATCCATTACGATAGCACAACTAAGTCTTGTGTCATCGTAGTCGATTCCAATGCGTTCATGAGAAACCTCGCGCCATGAGGTGAGTTCTTTCTCTCACTCGCTTTAACAAAGTATACAGATATATCTTATCTTTGGAGTGTCGGCACCACTTCAACAAAGGGCTATCACTTTGTTTATACTGAAGTCGCATATATTTCTATTTTAGGCCAAGGCTACAATGTTGTAGATATTCAACGAAGTATGGTTCGATTAAACTCACATTCCACGTCCTTATGTACCGGCTTTATTCATAGAGTACTCTTTATGGATTGGCATTCATTGAGGCGTCCCCCAATGATGACTATAATTGAGAATCACATGAGACAGATGAGTTCATTTGATCATATGATCAAGTTTCATGTACCAAACTCGCATACATTCTTAGCGAGAGTATTTATCGAACCAAGTGGCATCCCAATACTCTATGAGATCCACGGCCTAGTAACACCGTCTACCACAATTTGTGGTGTTACCATATCACCATTTATAGGTGACGAACGTCCATGACCGGGCACAATCCTTGCAGACATGTTTGCAGCATGTATTTAATCTCGTCACTTTAGGGAACTTGGTGAGGCACAGTAAGGACAAACTACGACAATTCCAAGTCGTTCTACTCAAACATGATCGTTCGCATCTCCCCCTAACGACGGGAAGACTGGCTCATCAAAATGACTTACGAGATCATCTGCCAAGGTAAATTTTAAGCGGACTATGAGTGAAAGCGCATGTCATATTCATCATTTATAACCCATCATAATGCGTTGTGGTGACGCACTTTGGCACATGAATATGTGGACGATAAAGGTTTTTCATTGTTAACGCAATCCAGTTAACAAAATGCATACTGTTACACACGTAACTAAGCATTTGAATGATGATAGATATAGGTGAATATGACATGTTGACCTATGCTACATAACCGTAGCTACTGATCTTGAGAATCCAACAAAACCGCCACCATAGACCACCGGGATCGAACATAAAGAAACGATTGAACTGATGATAGGCCGTTGGTTTTATCGAACCTCTAGTGCTTTTTTGAAGAGTTCACTCCCTTCACCAGCCCCAAACACCTCAAAATTTCGTGAGCATGTATAAACGGGTGTTTAGGATTCCAAAACCATCAACCTTGTGGTCAAAAACCGGTCGAAATGATATCGAACTGGTCGTTGGGACGGCTGATGGTATGTGAAAGCTTCATTTAAGTGGTTCACCTCCTTACAAGTCTCCAAATGGCACCAAAATTTGTGAGAAGGTAGCCTTGGATGTTAGGAAGTACTCGTTAAAATTTCACTTTAAGACTTTGTCTAAAAAGTGGGTGAACCGAACTTTACAATGACTGGTCCGCAAGTTGGACAAGCATAACTCAGGTTTCATCAACTTATCAATCATTGTCAAAGGAACAACATAACATATAAATGTTATCACTTGAGTACGACCATTTGTGAACACCATCATAGCATCATAAGCCACCCAGGCTAATACTTATGATCATGTATGTATAAGGACTCGGTGAAAAGGGAGGACTCAGCACCATGCTTATGCGAGTCGCTACATTATTCTCTTTAGCATAGGAGGGTGTCGATCTCCTAATCGTGCCAAAGAATAGGCTTTAATCAATGAACATGTCTAAAAATGATCATCAGAGGGTCTTTGGCGTCACACATGCTTATGAAAGCAAGACGCGGATGGCATAAATATCATCATCGGTCATGAGCCCTGCTCACGACTCCACCAACGTACTTTGGTGTCTTTAATCCAACTAGTTTCTTTGTTTAAAGAAAATGATGTCCATGACAATACCGTGGTATATGATCATCAAACTGTCCAAACTCCGGACTATTAAAGCCTAAATGTGTCAATGTCCCAATACATCTTCTGGTTACAAAAACCGATGCAAGCTGGATCATATTGACTCATGAATATTTTTCCTTTTTACATATCTAATATAAGTGATGCATAAGATTTTATTCTCACAAATCACAATGAGATGCTATGAGTGATACACTTTGGCATATATGTCATCGAGTCATCATATGGTTCAATTGTTACGGAACATATGTGACTAGAAAACACCATTCGGCGTTCAACAACTTGAGCATTATACCACTCATTGATTGTGATGACCTAGTCATCATAGTCACAATGGATTTATAAACCAAAATCCAAAAATATCATGTTCCTTGAAAATAGCTTAATACGCACTCAATTTCGCTTGCAAAATTTTACAAACATGAGCATAGCGAACACTCTAACAATATAAAGATTTTATACCAGATACGATCAAAATGATCTATCATATTGAGTGCATAACATGCAAAGGTTATATGCCTAAGGGGCAAAATTACGACACAAGCATGGTTTAACACTACCATGCGCACGCTCGATCTTCTTATAAGGGTGCGTAAAGGAAACTGTTTTTCAACATTTGAAAGATGATATTTTAGCGTACAATGCATACCAAAAATTGCATCATCTATGGCAAATTCGGCCAAAAAGAGGTTGAAAAACATGTGTCATAAGACCACTTGCAAATTCAAGATGGGAACCAAGTTGGTTGGGACAAAGGTTAGCACAATCGCTGGAAATAAAATTTCGCGCAGCTTGACCTTTGTTAACTAAAACAGCGATAATTCCCTTGTTAGGAAGGATATGGATGAACGGTCAGATGTTCTGGAAACTATACTTCCGTATCTTTCTATCCATATATTGTGCACCATAAGGATCATTAAACTCAGATCACAGTGCATGTTTTAATCGGCTGCTTTAGTATTTCCCAAATTTAGTGAGAAAACAAGGTTGAGACCATATCTAATGACATAAGTATTGATGCAAAAACATAGCAATGATAGCCATAGGTGCGTTTAAATGCAGCAGTGTGTTCGATTTCTTATCTCGACTAATGATCCTTTCGGTAACTCCAACTTGGTAGACTTGCAGAGAAAGTAGGAATGTCGGTACAGCTAAGGCTGTTTAAAATCACTAATTCCGTTTGAACTTTCAAAGCATAAACAAATACCAAGGAAGGTCGCCTAGTCATGATCAAAGTGTAGACAAAATCCACCAAAGTGCATCAAATCAACCAAGTAATTTAATTCTCAATTTGCAAGTATACGTCATAATAGCCATGTTATATGGATACAACGCGGTCACGGTGCATCAATATTAAGCATTTTGAACCAAGGCGCAAGGCGATTTCGCAAAAGAAACAATCACGTTTTTACAAGGTAAGGTGTCAGGAAAACAAAACAAGTACCCAACGTGCTTGTTGGTTGTACCCGTTCCACCAAAAACCTAGATGCCATCATGATAGGGAAAATTCTCACTTCCGGCACAAACATCAAACGCATTCGGAGGCCTCATACTGCCTGGTTGATCACTTGAGCTACAGTAAGGTATCATCAACCCCATTCTCGACCGGCCGAATGGATTAGCCGATCCGATGCAGACAAAGAGATGATTCTCGGAGTAGGGAATGGCGTGCCGTATGGCGTGAAGATCCACGACATAAAAATTGATGGGAAAATGCTGAGTAGTATCCCACATCCAGTGTGGAAGTTCACACTGTGAATGGTACTGGGGGGACTATTGTTGGTTCCGGACAAACCTTCACATGCTTGGCTGAAGAAGCTTACGATGCAGTCATAGCTGCTCTGATCACGCCATCACTTTCGTCGGGTTTTAAGAAGCTAAACTCATCTGAGACGCAACCTTTCGAGTACTATTATGACATATGGCGCAATCCGGACATAAAAAGCCTAGTAGTGGTGCAACTCTGCCGAAGTTTGAGATTGCTTTTGAAGTTGGAGCAGTGTTGACACCACCTGAGAAGAGTTATTGGATTGATTATGCTCCACAAATGAAATACCTGGGATTTGTCAACAACAGATTGTAGACTTACGCTGTTATTGGCAATATACTGCAGCAAAATCATTTGTTCCAATTTGATGTTGACAACCGTCAGTTGAGATTCGCAAGCTCAAACTGCGACTAGCTACGCGTATGTACTAAGGCCATGCATATAAATTTATTGATCATTAGTTTCGAATGTATGTGATGCATTGATAGGATTAATTGAGATTGAGCTTACCTCATCATCACTTTCGTCATCTTCTTCTTTTGCCATAAAGAACATGTATGCTTTATGTTCAATCTTATCATCAGAGGAGTCACTATCGGTGACCACCCGTAGACACTCCACTGTCTTGGTTGCTGTAGGTGGTGCGTCTGATTCCCCAATCATTGCATTTAGCTTGCTTCTCCACACACGTCGTTTCTCATACTTTCCTGTTGCTCCACCCGATAGCTTTTGGACTATGGGATGAGCACATTTATTTTCATTAGTGTTGAGGCTTCCTGCAATTGTGCATTGGTTAGAGTCTCCAGAGGAAGGTGACTCAGAATTCATCTTGTTGAAGGTTGTTGGCCTGTATGGAGCCTCTCCGGGTTTCTGATGAACTTCTAGAATTTTTGCATGAACAGTGCCATATCATCCTGTGACAACACGTTATCTTCGTCATCTCCAACATCTTTGGAGGTGCTGGAGGCAGAGCTCTGTCTCCTGTAGGATACAACGGCAAGTGTTGTAGTCTTGGCAGGGGATTCTTCAGCCTTCTCTCTCTTGTCTATATCACACTCAAATACTTCGAGTTAGAGAATAGTTCAAAGGTAGATATTTCATCAAGGTTGCAAAACACACGTATACCTGTTGTCTTAATATCCGATCAGGCAGGGAGTGATCTTAAGATTTTAAGATTTTTCTCATTTTGAGAGTACACTTTGCCCAGTGCTTCAAGTTCACTGACAATGCAGTGAATCTGAGATCAAGGTCCTCAATAGTTTCAGTTGATTTCATTTCGATAGATTCAAATTGCTGAGTGAGTTTGGAAATTTTATTTTTCTTTGAGAGCTCAGTTCTCTCACAAAGCATCTTGAGTTTTTTCGAAAGTTCCTTGACTGTCTTACATCTCTTTACCTTTGATAATGTGCCTTTGTCAAGGGTGACAAATAGCAAATTCTTAGCAAAATTGTCCAGGTTCGCACGCTTGCGCTCGTCAGTAGTCCACTATTCCTAAGATCTTTCGAGCATCTCTGTATAGGGATGTCCTTCCACCCTGGCAGCTGTATTGACCTTCATAACAGTGATAAATCCTTTTTGTATGACGAAGAGCATCTCTTCGTGCATGGCATCCAGGTGTGCTTCCATTCTGATTCTCCAATCATCAAATTCATTAATTGAGAACATCTGGATTTTATTAATCATAAATGAATCCATGGAAATAAATATATGCAATTTCGAAAGCTTGTGTTTTTTTGTATCTCGTTCAGGTTAAAAATCGACTGATTCTTTGTAGAACCAACCACTCTGATACCATTTGTTGGTCAAGTATACTTAATGACAGCTTAGAAGGGCGGGTATTGAATAAGTTGTACTCTTTTTAAAGGTTTTAAATATGCATAGCGGAAGACTAATGCAAGTTGTAAGTACAACAGTCAAGTGATCTCCTGTAGCTTGATGCTTACAGGATTTTCAGAATAAGTATACAACAATCACAAGTGGTAGATGAATAGTAAATATACGAGGTAAAGATACAAGGTTTAATGTGGTTTGTGTAACATCCCCAAAACCATATGGGAATATTACACGCCGTAGACCCTTTCCACAAGGATCTACCAGGCTAAACATCCGTAAACAACCAAATGCTTGCCCGACCAGGGTCAAACAATAAAATGATACAGACCGATGTGGTCACTTACACGTGAATACAGGCATCGATGAGGTCACACAACCCAATCGATAAAGCCGACTTAAATAACATTACCCACACAGGGGTTGAAATACAATACAATAAGACCGAAATCAACTCGACAACACAACAAAAATCAAAATAACTCTCGACTCATGATTAGTATCGTAGCTCGTCATCCTCTTGTGCCAATCTGTGTTGCTCCCCGAACTGCATGTACATGGACGCAAAACAGACATCCACCCCCGATTACTCGGGGGTTAGTAAAACTCCACTGTTTTACTAGTGCAAGTATCAAACCATACGAAATGTAACAAGTAAATAGCAACTACGAATTTAATACGGAAATCAATTATTAAAATGTTCCCGAGAAGTTTTAGAATTTCGAACTCAAATAAGAGATATTTGAAAAGGAACACATCATCTCGGGATTTTTAAAGGTAAATTCTTTTGGACCTCGAGTCCCAATTTACAAAACCTTTTCGTAAACATTAAGGGCCTTAACCCAAAACTTGTTTCATAATTCAACAGTTTACAATACCGGAAACATTTCCATAAATCTCGTGGGGCTCGGCCCAACATTCTTTCTTAAAACTTTTCCTTTAAAAACTTTGATTTGAAAGTATCATGCTCATGACACCGTGATCCACTGTCACGTGTCTCCGTAGGTTCAACAACCCGCACGGACTACATCACGCACAATTAAACAAACATAATCAATTCCGACACCGTGATCCACATCTACGTGTCTCCGTAGGTTCAACAACCCACACGGACTATTAACCAAACATAACCAATCCCGACACCGTGATCCACTGTCACGTGTCTCCGTAGGCATAACAACCCGCACGGACTATATCAATCACAACAATCACACACACAGTCCTGACACCGTGGTCCACTGCCACGTGTCACCGTAAGCCCCGTCGAGCTCACCCGGTTGGACGCACTGTGTCCGAAACTCATGGTCCACTGCCATGCGTTATCGTAGGCCTCGTCACCAAAGACGATTGGACCTCAGTACCTCACTAAGTTCTGATCCCGTAGTCCACTGCCACGAATCCTCGTAGGTCCCGTCGAACAAACACGAGTGAACTTAGCGGTCACACACATATTCAAATTCACATTACATACAACAATGAGCACAATTAATCAATCACCTTAATCACCACAAAATCGTACATTGCACGCACATAACACAACCTCGACACTCGCAACAACTATCATCAATCAACGACCTTTAACCAACATAACACACATTCGGTACACAATACATTGAACAACCACGTGTACAACCATCTCATATGTACATTGCAATCCTGCACAAATGGCACAACGCCTAACACGGATACCAATATATCACTATTATCACAAAGCCTTCAAATTTCGGAAAACACAACCTACTCAAACGGAACATATTTACGGAGGCAAGCAAAATCGTCATACATATCATACGTAATTACTAGTCACAAGATACAAGTCGTATAATAAGATACTTGCCTTAATAACCGCTACCAAACGCTCCGAAGAACACGGTTCGATCGGGAAGCTCGGACCCCTAAGGAGACAACGAACGGAAGGGTTCCGACTCGAGTTCTTCACAAGAATTCGACCCTAACAACATATAATCAATAAATCATCGATCATACAAGTAAGAATAATCGTAGAACGCCCGAAAACCCCTCTATGACATTCTACCGGACACCTTCAAGGCGTCGACTAAGAACTCGACCAAAACAACGAATCGATACGATCCAACCATGGAATAATAAAGGAAATGATATAATACATCTAAATAATCACCAATCCATCAAAATCCTAAGTTAAATCGGATTAAACGGACGAAATCGAACAAAATACCCAAAATCCCCAAAATTAGATTTCTAGAAAATCGGCGATTCGCTCGATCAAAGGATGTTATAGGACGGATGATTGATGATATGAACCTCAAAACTTCATGTATTCATTGTCCAACAACATCTCTAGAAGATTCACACACCCACGACAGCGTACGGGAAGAGAAAGAAGGAGAAAATGGTGAAGAAAACCGTCTGCAGGCCTTAAATAGTATGCCGGGTTACGTCGTAATCGCCATGGCTTACGTGCGAATCGCCATGGCGAACTCTGCTGGAAAATGCCGGGCGTTACGTGCGTTACCGGCCAGGGCCTTACGTCGTAATCGGCCTTACGTGCGTAATGGCGATCATTACCGCACGTTACTCGGCGGGTGGCTGGCCCGATCATGCCCGGCCATGACTCGGCCGGGACCAACTCCGACGGCCCGAACGACCCGAAACCCGAACTGAGTACGAATCGAAGATACGGTTACGAAGTACTCGAAAAGACGAATCCGAGCACTAATAGAACATACGATTCCGACTACGAAGGCTCGAAACTCGACAACGGAAAGTAATTACCCCAAACTTTGGGAAATTACGAAAATGGCCCAAAACGCCCGAAAATCACGATACGTGATCGAAACACCAAGCCAAAGCTCGCAACATGAATAATAACATTAAATGAACTTACGAGAAAGTCTAAACAACGATTTGGACGAGATTCGCAAGAATCGAACTCAAGTGCGGAAAAACCGCTAAAAAGCACGGAACTCAACAAAACGACACGAAACGAACTCGGATGACAAAAAGTGCAGAATTAATCATTCTCGGAATGACGAAACGGTCATGAACGAGTCGTCAAAACGGACTTCCGAAAAAAGAAATTAGGAAATCAAAATCACGGGTATTACATTCTACCCTCCTTAAAAGAAGTTTCGTCCGAAACTTAAAATAAGTAGGAGAAGCAATATCATTTGTCAGAAAACTCGACGAGATACCCAAAAACCGAAAACTCGCGCCCGACGGCGAAACATTGCAAGAAATGTAACGGAACATACGGCGTGAAAACACGCTCCACGACGACCAACACAACGCCACCGATAGAGAAATAATAAAACCAAAAAGTGACAAGCGCCATCAAATGGATAATACAATCAAGTCAATTATCCGAACAATCACAAAACACAACGAACGAAAATCAATACGATTGACCAACCCAACGGTACATCAATCAAAACGCGAGCCAATCGCTGAACAAATACGGAATTCCACCGCTCAAGGGTTGGAAGATCGAAAACGAGACTAATTTCCCGAACTTAAGGGAATTAGGAAGGAGCCTGAACGCTCAACAATCACGAAACGAGAACAAAACCGAACAAACAAATGATCGAGACAACAAAAATCGGACAATCATGTCCGAAATACGAAGGATAATAAAATTCAAACAACAACCCCAAGGTTCACATCTCGACTCGAGACAATATATGATCCGGTGAAAACAACAGGATGTGCATTCATATAAGATCCACAGGAAAGGGAATAGCAATAGAAAAGTCACAACTACAAACGAGTTATTCCGAAATAATACCACACTCGTTCGATCAACAAAAGCAAGGGGCAGGACAAGCTCAGAAATGTCAACGAACATAAACGAGTCGACAGAGTCGAAAATACAAAAGTTCAAGATCCAATCCACTTCGAATAAAAGAACTAGTAGAACCAAAAGATGTTACTTCCGAACAAGGTTCCCAAGAATCAAACCGAACTCGGAAAAGTTACAGCGATAACCAGATCGACCCAAAACAAGATCACAGCTCGTTCGAACGATGAAACCGAAATACAGGACAAGTTCAGAAAGTATCAACGAACACGAGCGAGCCGATAGAATTGAGAAAGAGAAAATGCAGGAGCCAAATATAATATGGGTATTATATTCGACCTCTTCTAAGAGAAGTGTCGTCCCCGAAACTCACAACAACGAAATCAAGGCGACAACACAACAAGCAATCGACAGAAACATCCTTCGAAGGCCTCTCAAAGCCGATTCTGATACTCGTCTTTGAGCGCGAACTCCGAAAGTCTCGGTAGCCAATTCGCAAATCGAATTCGGTGTCCCTCGAGTCCACACTTGAAATGTGTTACCGACGAGAAGGACAAATTTACACGTGCATGCCCGGCACATCACGATTGAAACGCCTCGACTCGGCATACCGAAAATACAAATGCTAGATACAATGGGGCATATCGTCGCAAAACAACATAGCGGAGATGCCAACTCGGACAACAAAGAATCATAACACATACCATATACAATGATTACCATCGTAAAATAATACACACACAAACACTACAACGACTGTATCGTTCGGCGACCTCAACGGCCCGAACGATAACCAGCACATAATTACAACCATCATGAAACAATCACACATGTACACAAACGTACAAACTCAAGCTTCAACAACTCACACCCGTGCGACAACATGCAAATCACCACGAGGCGACAAACAGTAAATACCAGTTCACACCTCTCACAGAGGTCTAGTACAACAAATGCGTGGCAACGCCTCGACGTTCATGCCACCAATTCGATCACAATTCGGGGTTAACACCGTAACGAAAGTTGGAAAACCATACACGCATTTCCGGTCCGCAAACAGGAATGATAGGTTTTAAAAACAAAAACCACCTTTTGAAAACAGTTTGGAAACAACAGTTGATCTTGAGTATCATTTTACAAAAAGTAGTACAAACACCATTATCGAGACTTTGAAAGTCATCTTGCGTTTGAACAAAAATGAGGACACCTTTCTTTTAGTGAAAAACTTTCAGAAATATTCGACCCTCGGGTCTAAGTAAAAGTGTTTCTAAAACATTGGAAATATCTCAAAACATTTTGGTCCTCGAGGTAGAAGAATTTTGAAACATATTGTGGCACCTTGGATGTACCACGAGAAAATAATCCATTTTAAACGTACGTCTCGAAATTTATTTCTAGGATACTCAAGGTTTTCAAAGATAATTCAATGGGCTAGAATGCCCAAAAATCTCAGGTAATTACCCAGAACATTATAGCGCTGTGGGTCCCGCGCCGGAACCCACCAGGATAAAAACCATTTACAAAATACTAAATACTGTCATGAGAATTTCGCCAAAACGATCAAGGCCATAACGCCAAAAACTCGGTTAAGGGAATCGATTTTCAAAATAAAACTCAGTCGGTAAAATACCAAAAGCCATTACAAAAGAACTCACGCAGCGGAAAAAAAATACAGTCCCACATGCACAATCCAATTGAATACGTCTCACAGCATCTAGTTTAAACATATAACAAAACCATTCCTCGGAGTTTCTCACGAACTCAATCGTCGATACCTTATTCGAAACCCAACAAGGTTCTCAATTTTCACACCATACCACCCCTCACAGTGGTTCAAAGGTAAAACAACAATAGGCCCAGTTTTATACATATACTATATGTCACACGTATTAAATACTATATTCACAACACCGTGCAAATAAAATTATGCACCGTAATTAACTCATTTAGATACAATCATGATACACAGGTACTTCGCATAAAAGAGGAGACTTACGTCCACAGGCCGCACGGAGATGACGGTCGCCCACGATACTAATCTCATCCGACAACATATCCGACACGTTGTGACTACGCACAACTCAACTTGTCACCTGACGACTCGAACGACAAGACAACACATTACTCGACAAACCACGACTCGACTCGACCCGACAGCCTAGGTTTCCGCAACCTAAGCTCCGATACCATAATTGTAACATCCCCAAAACCATATGGGAATATTACACGCCGTAGACCCTTTCCACAAGGATCTACCAGGCTAAACATCCGTAAACAACCAAATGCTTGCCCGACCAGGGTCAAACAATAAAATGATACAGACCGATGTGGTCACTTACACGTGAATACACAGACCGATGAGGTCACACAACCCAATCGATAAAACTGACTTAAATAACATTACCCACACAGGGGTTGAAATACAATACAGCGGAAGACTGAAATCAACTCTGACAACACAACAAAAATCAAAATAACTCTCGACTCATGATTAGTATCGTAGCTCGTCATCCTCTTGTGCCAATCCTGTGTGTGCTCCCCGAATCTGCATGTACCGGACGCAAAACAGACATCCACCCCCCGATTACTCGGGGGTTAGTAAAACTCCACTGTTTTACTAGTGCAAGTATCAAACCATACGAAATGTAACAAGTAAATAGCAACTACGAATTTAATACGGAAATCAATTATTAAAATGTTCAGAAGTTTTAGAATTTCGAACTCAAATAAGAGATATTTGAAAAGGAACACATCATCTCGGGGATTTTAAAGCGAAATTCTTTTGGACCTCGAGTCCCAATTTACAAAACCTTTTCGTAAACATTAAGGGCCTTAACCCAAAACTTGTTTCATAATTCAACATTTACAATCTGGAAACATTTCCATAAATCTCGTGGGGCTCGGCCCAACATTCTTTCTTAAAACTTTTCCTTTAAAAACTTTGATTTGAAAGTATCATGCTCATGACACCGTGATCCACTGTCACGTGTCTCCGTAGGTTCAACAACCCGCACGGACTACATCACGCACAATTAAACAAACATAATCAATTCCGACACCGTGATCCACATCACGTGTCTCCGTAGGTTCAACAACCCACACGGACTATTAACCAAACATAACCAATCCCGACACCGTGATCCATCATCACGTGTCTCCGTAGGCATAACAACCCGCACGGACTATATCAATCACAACAATCACACACAGTCCCGACACCGTGGTCCACCGCCACGTGTCACCGTAAGCCCCGTCGAGCTCACCGGTTGACGACCGTGTCCGAAACTCATGGTCCACTGCCATGCGTTATCGTAGGCCTCGTCAGACCAGCACGATTGGACCTCAGTACCTCACTAAGTTCTGATCCCGTAGTCCACTGCCACGAATCCTCGTAGGTCCCGTCGAACAAACACGAGTGAACTTAGCGGTCACACACATATTCAAATTCACATTACATACAACAATGAGCACAATTAATCAATCACCTTAATCACCACAAAATCGTACATTGCACGCACATAACACAACCTCGACACTCGCAACAACTATCATCAATCAACGACCTTTAACCAACATAACACACATTCGGTACACAATACATTGAACAACCATGTGTACAACCATCTCATATGTACATTGCAATCCTGCACAAATGGCACAACGCCTAACACGGATACCAATATATCACTATTATCACAAAGCCTTCAAATTTCGGAAAACACAACCTACTCAAACGGAACATATTTACGGAGGCAAGCAAAATCGTCATACATATCATACGTAATTACTAGTCACAAGATACAAGTCGTATAATAAGATACTTGCCTTAATAACCGCTACCAAACGCTCCGAAGAACACGGTTCGATCGGGAAGCTCGGACCCCTAAGGAGACAACGAACGGAAGGGTTCCGACTCGAGTTCTTCACAAGAATTCGACCCTAACAACATATAATCAATAAATCATCGATCATACAAGTAAGAATAATCGTAGAACGCCCGAAAACCCCTCTATGACATTCTACCGGACACCTTCAAGGCGTCGACTAAGAACTCGACCAAAACAACGAATCGATACGATCCCACCATGGAATAATAAAGGAAATGATATAATACATCTAAATAATCACCAATCCATCAAAATCCTAAGTTAAATCGGATTAAACGGACGAAATCGAACAAAATACCCAAAATCCCCAAAATTAGATTTCTAGAAAATCTGACCTGATTCGCTCGATCAAAGGATGTTATAGGACGGATGATTGATGATATGAACCTCAAAACTTCATGTATTCATTGTCCAACAACATCTCTAGAAGATTCACACACCCACCGCAGACGGGAAGAGAAAGAAGGAGAAAATGGTGAAGAAAACCGTCATGGGCAGCCTTAAATAGCCGATCACGGTTACGTACGTAATCGGCCATGGCTTACGTGACGAATCGGCCATGGCGAACTCTGCTGGAAAATGCGGAACGTTACGCACGTTACCGGCCAGGGCCTTACGTCGTGAATCGGCCTTACGCACGTAATGGCCGATCATTACCGCATGTTACTCGGCGGTGGCTGGCCCGATCATGCCGGCCATGACTCGGCGGGACCAACTCCGACGGCCCGAGCGACCCGAAACCCGAACCTGAGTACGAATCGAAGATACGGTTACGAAGTACTCGAAAAGACGAATCCGAGCACTAATAGAACATACGATTCCGACTACCCGAAGGCTCAAAACTCGACAACGGAAAGTAATTACCCCAAACTTTGGGAAATTACGAAAATGGCCCAAAACGCCCGAAAATCACGATACGTGATCGAAACACCAAGCCAAAGCTCGCAACATGAATAATAACATTAAATGAACTTACGAGAAAGTCGAAACAACAGTTTCGGACGAGATTCGCAAGAATCGAACTCAAGTGCGGAAAAACCGCTAAAAAGCACGGAACTCAACAAAACGACACCGAAACGAACTCGGATGACAAAAAGTGCAGAATTAATCATTCTCAGAATGACGAAACGGTCATGAGCGAGTCGTCAAAACGGACTTCCGCCGAAAAAAAGAAATTACCGGAAATCAAAATCACGGGTATTACAGTTTGAGGCAACACCCCCTACGTCCACAGGTCCTCCAAATATGAATAAATATATATTAAAATCAAGACATACAAAACTAGATGATTTTGACTAAATCGGTTACTGTATCGTTCACACATATTGATACACCTGAGTGTAGCTTTAGGTCGTTCACACAGATTAGATGTAGGTTTCCTTGAACTAACTTCTTCTCACACAGATTCAAGCTTCATCATGTACTTTCTTCGTCCCACACATGTCATAAAGGTTCCGATTAGTCAACACACGGCTAATGTACTCAACGTATAATGTTTGGTATAGCAAGTATCCCGAACGGCAGCATATGTGTGTATATATATATATTTTAAGAAATAATATATACAGGCAGAAAGCTGCTAATAATGGGTACGTGTACATGTGGGGACCTGACGGGGAAAATATTATCCCATACCCGTTTTCATCCCCATTTATATCTATAATTTTATCTCCTTCCCAATCTTCATATCTACTTGAATCGAGTAATTCCCCTCGTCGGGATGGGTGCGGATGGATATCCATTTCGATCGGGTATTTTGTCATCCTTTCATGTATATTGAGACGAGAGTGGAATTAATATATCTGTCCAAAGTATGTTAATCATTTGAGCAGTTAAGGTGGTCGATTTCGGTACGATAGCTCATTGATGAACACAACAATTGATGTTTGTGTTATAATATCACCAATAATGATATGTGAGATCAACAATCAATAATTAAATCAATTATTGGATTGAAATATCTAATATAAAGACAATTATGTTGTATAATAAATAATATTAATTTGTTGTATAGCATGTAAACTTGAGCTATAAATAGAGCTCTTTGGTAGAGCTTTGGAGACACAATTCATTCTAATAAAAGCTCAATTTCTTCATCTTCTTTCATGCTCCTTTATGCTTATATTGTAGTAATATATATTACAATATATATAATATATATTGTGAAGTGATAAAATATCCGATTTTACAACACGTTGTCAGCACGAGCTCTACCGATTTAATCCCATTCCGCAGCCGGACTCGATATATTGGTACATCGTCCTTAAATTCTAAAGGTATGTAATTAACTTTATTTATATTTAATTTATGTAATAATAATATTTAGATATGGTATTAATCTAATATCATTATTGATGATAATTAATATATTTAAGCAAATATAATAATTATGTAAATATCATCAATTTAAATTTATATGCGTAAGGACCTAAGCTCAATCTTATTTTTAAGATGATTCTTGGACTCTGGAATAATTATATGTAAGACCTAAATAATAATGAATTTGTGTGAAGTGTAAAAATCTTCACCTATTTTTATTTGAAGAGTTCCATTTATTAGTGAAGAATTGAATCTTCATCTATATTTTGTAGAGAATTACTAATGGAGGAATACAAAATCCCCATTCATATGACCACGAAAGATTTTATAATCGAGTAGTGATATTTTTATTTTTAGTAATCATGAAAGATTTTATAATCGAGTAGTGATATTTTTATTTTTAGTAGTCATGAAAGATTTTATAATCGAGTAGTGATATTATTATAACTAACTATACAGATTATAATATATATATATATATATATGAATTTCCATTCCCCAAACTCTAATTACCAACGGTTAGTTCATTAAAATATATAAGAACATATTCACCAATTTTAATGATAATTAACAATAAAATAAAAAAAAAATTATTCTTTTCTCCAACGGTCATAAACGGCCATATTTCAAAAATCAAATCTATAAATACTCATATTATACTCTACACTTATTAATCATCTCCAAAATATCTACCTATTTTTACAAAATGGGTAAATATTTTATGACATTCCTCACTCTTATTACATTTTTCAATTTCATCATTTGCTACACTCAAGTCGATTACTTTAGTGAGACATATGTGATTATCATTATGATGGTCACGATTCTTATTTTAGTTTTTAGTTGGTTTGTTGTGTTTAATATTTAAGCATGAATGGTATTTGTATTGAGTAATAATTTCAATTATACTTTTGTTTTAGCTGACATCATTAAATGTAATATCTATGTGTTAATTATATTTCAATCTTATGTTTTGTAATAGATAACCATGTCTAATCTTAAGCTCGATTTCGCTCCCTTGAATCTTAATGGAGACAATTATATGTCTTGGACAAATGATGTCAAGACACATCTCAGATGCAAAGGACTCGAAAATATTCTAACAAATAATGTGCCAGATGCTACGAAAGAAAAGGAGGTAGATGAAAAAGAACTTTCTATGAATAAAGCAAAGCCATTAAAATGCATGAGGCAACATCTTGATGAAGGATTAAAACTAGAGTACATGAACGTGGATGATCCCAAAATTTTATGGGACAATCTTAAGAAAAGATTTGGGTATCAAAAGCAAGTGTTATTACCCGCACTAGTTGATGAATGGAACAAGTTAAGATTCCAAGATTTTAAAAGTGTGAGCGAGTATAATTCTGCTATGTTCAGAATTGTATCACAACTAGAGTTTTGTGGTAAAATCATAACAGAAGGTGAAAAATTGGAAAAGACGTATGCTACATTCCATATGTCACATCTAATACTGCAACAACAATACATAATGCGGGGATATACCGAATACTCTGAATTAATTGCAGCTCTCTTACTTGCTGAAAAGAATAATGATCTGTTGATAAAGAATCATCAGTCTTGTCCTACAGGGGTGATAGCGATTCCTGAAGCAAATGCCACAACTACTAATCAAGGACGTGGTGGTCATGGTTGGTTTAGAGGTCGAGGTCGGGGACGCGGTCGCGACCACTTTCGTGGTCGAGGTCGAGGTTGTGGCCGTGATTATGGAAATTACTTTAGGCCTTCCAAAAATGAAATGATTAATAAAAACCAACAAGACAAAGATAAGTATGTCCAAGAAGGTTCACCCAATAAAAATGAAAATTCTTGTTTCAGATGCGAAAAAAAGGGATATTGGGCTAAGGCATGTAGAACGCCAGGCCATATTTGTAAAATGTATAAGGCATATCTGAAAAATAAAGAAAAGGAAGTCAATTTTCATGAACATGAACCTGAGGACGACTCAACTTACCTAGAAGCTGCAGATTATACTGAGGATGCAAATGTGGACATGGACATGGAATAAAATAAAAAATAAATAAATAAATAAATATGTGATTTCCATGTTTGTTGCATCTTTATTGTACTTGTTTGTATTCTCTTGTTTGTATTCTCTTGTTTGAAATGTGTATTATCTCATTTGAAGTTTGTATGAAGTATTTAATAAATGTTATTATATTAAGCTAACTTACCATCTTTTAGTCTTATATTCTTATTCATTAAGGAGTTTGAGTATGGAAGGTATTTGAGACATTTGCATCCCGGACAGTGGCACAACTCATACAATCCTCAAAAATAAGAAATATTTTACTGAGGTACAATCTACAAAAGCGAATAAATACAATTTGTGTCTCATGACCGATCAAGGAACAGGTAATGCTAAATTCATATTACCAAATAGAACAAAATTTGTCATTAATAATGCTTTATTTTCTCCAAAATCTAAGAGAAACTTGTTGAGCTTTAATGACATATACCGTCAAGGATATGATACTGAAACAGTAACTGAAGGTAATATGAAATATATGTACATTACTGCTAATATTTTGGGAAAGAAACAAATACTGGAAAAACTACCACAATTATCTCGTGGATTACATTATACACATATTCATGAAACTGAATGTAATTTGATAATAAAAGATGATCCCAAAATATTGACATTATGGCATGAACGCCTAGGTCATCCTGGCTCCACGATGATGAGAAAAATAATTAATAGTACACATGGTCACCCAATGAAAGGTGTAAAACTCATAAATAATAAACTATGTGAAGCTTGTTCTCTTGGAAAGTTTATAATAAGGCATTCACCAGGCAGTCTTGAAAAGGAATCACCTACATTTCTCGAAAGAATTCAAGGTGACATATGTGGACCTATTGATCCACCATCAGGACCTTTCAGGTATTTTATGATTTTAATTGATGCATCTAGTAGATGGTCACATGTTTGTTTATTGTCAAATCGTGATATGGCATTTGCAAGATTCCTTGCACAAATAATTAAACTAAAGGCACAATTTCCTGATTATACTATACGGAATATGAGACTTGACAATGCTGGTGAATTCACATCATAAGTATTTAATGATTATTGTATGTCAATTGGAATTATAGTCGAACATCCTGTTCCGCATGTGCATACACAAAATTGTTTAGCTGAATCATTAATTAAACGCCTTCAATATATTGCTAGACCACTAATAATGAGAACAAAGCTACCAGTTACTGTTTGGGGTCATGCAATTTTACATGCTGCTTCACTAATAAGGTTAAGACCAAGTGCTAATCATAAATATACTCCATATCAACTTGCACTTGGTCATGAGCCAGATGTTTCCCATCTAAAAGTTTTTGGTTGTGCAGTATATGTACCAATAGCTACCCCACAAAGAACAAAAATGGGACCTCAAAGAAGGTTGGGAATATATGTTGGGTATGACTCACCCTCTATTATTAGATATCTTGAACCTCTAACAGGTGATGTTTTTCAAGCAAGATTTGTTGATTGTCATTTTGATGAGACGGGATTACCAACCTTAGGGGGAGGTAATAAATAGATGGAAAAGGACATAACATGGTATGTACCATCATTATTACATTTGAATCCATATACAAAATTATGGGAAGAAAATGTAAGAAAAATTGTACATTTACAAGGTTTGGCAAATGAATTGCCAGATGCATTTACTGATATGAAAAGAGTGACAAAGTCACATGTGCCACTATTAATACTCTGCTCGGATTGAATTTACAATAGAAAATGAAAATAGAAGTACATCTAAAGCACGCTTAAAGCGTGGAAGGCCTGTTGGTTCCAAAGATAAAAATCCCCGGAAAAGAAAAATAGCCAATATAAATGAATGTGCTAAAGAAGCACAAAATGATGAAAAATATGATCATGTTGAAACACAAGCTGAGGCAAATAAGGAGGTCATTGAAAATAAAACTGAAAATACAAATGATCTCGAGATATCTATTAATTATATTAATACGGGGAATTTATAGAATAGGAGAAATAATCACATTGATGAGATATTTGCACACTCCATTGCGTGTGATATAATAATTGGAGATGACGATCCTGAACCCATATCTATATTCGAATGTCAAAATAGACCTGATTGGCCAAAATGGAAAGATGCAATAGATGCCGAACTAAATTCTCTTAGAAAACGAAAAGTGTTTGGACCGATTGTTGTCACACCCAGTAATGTGAAACCTGTTGGGTATAAATGGGTCTTTGTAAGGAAACGAAATGAGAAAAATTAGATTGTAACATACAAGGCTCGTCTTGTTGCACAAGGTTTTTCACAAAGACCTAGGATTGATTATGAGGTAACATATTCCCCTGTTATGGATGCCATTACTTTTCGTTATTTAATTAGTTTATCGGTATCTTATCATCTTAATATGCATCTCATGGATGTTGTTACAACATATTTATATGGATCACTTGATGCTGATATATATATGAAAATTCCTGAAGGATTTAAGTTGCCTGAAGCATCGAAACCCAGAGAAATTTATACAATTAAATTGTAGAGATCTTTATATGGGTTGAAATAATCTGGACTCATGTGGTATAACAGATTAAGTGAATATTTGATTAAAGAAGGCTATGTGAATAAACCTATTTGCCCTTGTGTTTTTATAAGAAAAACAACATCCGGATTTGTAATCATTGCTGTCTATGTTGATGATTTGAATATCATTGGAACTAATGCAGAAATTTTGGAAGCAATGAATTACTTAAAGAAAGAATTTGAAATGAAAGATTTGGGAAAATCAAAATTCTGCCTTGGTCTACAAATGGAACATACTAAAAATCGAATATTAGTATACAATCAAATTATACATAAAGGGTATTGAAAAGATTCCACATGGACAAATCAACACCTTTGAGTACCCCAATGGTCGGCAGAACACTTAATATTGAAAAGGATCCATTCAGACCAAAGGAAGAAAATAAAGAGGAAGTTGGTCCTGAAATACCATACCTTAGCGCAATTGGAGCCCTAATGTATCTTGCTAATTGTACACGGCCGGATATAGCTTTTGCAGTAAATTTACTAGCAAGATTCAGTTCATGTCCTACAAAGAGGCATTGGAACGGAATAAAACATATATTCAGATATCTACGAGGTACGATTGATCTTGGTTTGTTTTATTCTAACAATGCAAAACCAGTTTTGCTTGGCTATGCAGATGCAGGTCATCTATCTGATCCACATAATTCTAAGTAACAAACTGGATATGTATTCACATATGGAGGCACTGCAATATCCTGGAGATCTCAAAAACAGACAATCGTGACTACTTCCTCAAACTATGCTGAGATAATAGCTCTTCATGAAGCAAGTAAAGAATGTAGATGGTTAAGATCAGTAACAGAACGTATTCAAGAAACATCAGGCTTGCCAGTCGATAACGGCCCAACAATAGTATACGAGGACAACTCTGCATGTGTTACTCAAATGAAGGTAGGCTACATCAAAAGCGATAAAACCAAACATATCCCCCCAAAGTTCTTCGCATTCACTCAGGAACTTGAAAGAAATAAAGAGATCGACATCCAATATATTCGATCTTGTGATAATGCGGCAGATCTCTTCACAAAATCACTCCCTACGAATGTTTTCAAGAAACACATTCAGAATATTGGAATGCATCATCTTCGAGACCTTTAAAGAAGAACTACCCACGCTGGGTTGAGGGGGAGCATACAACTGTATTCTTTTTCCCTTATTAAGTTTTTATCCCACTGGGTTTTTCTTAATAAGGTTTTTAACGAGGTAGTTTGTGATGCTCCCAAATGAGATATCATGATATAAGATATTTCAAAGGGGGAGTGTTATAATATCATCAATAATGATATGTGGGTTCAACAATCAATAATTCAATCAATTATTGGATTGAAATATCTAATATAAAGACAATTGTGTTGTATAATAAATAATATTAATTTGTTGTATAGCATGTAAACTTGAGCTATAAATAGACCTCTTTGGTAGAGCTTTGGAGATATAATTCATTCTAATAAAAGCTCAATTTCTTCATCTTCTTCCATCCTCCTTTATGCTTATATTGTAGTAATATATATTACAATATATATAATATATATTGTGAAGTGATAAAATTATCTGATTTTACAATAAATACAATTAAATTGTAGAATTGTTTGGCATGAACATATACAGTGGATCAATTAACTATACTTCTCGTAGTTCCCGACTAGACCTGACAAATCGTTCGTGTTGTGTATTTTCGTATCGTGTATTTTCGTATTTCATGTACCAAAAGTCCTAACCCATACACGACACGAAATAAATTCATGTCGTGTCGTGTCATGTACCGCGCAAATTCGTGTCGTGTCGTGTCATGTTTTCGTGTCACACTCATGCTGTTTTTTGAACGGCCACACAGTCAGATATTTATGTGACTAAATGTACCAAAATAAAATAAACAGCCACACTTGATCCGACTTGTGTGACCATTTCGGAATTTCATTATCACACATTTGAATATTTATGTGACTAGAGGTAACTGGTAATTTTTTTTTGATTATTTAGTCACTTATAATTTGGGACGTGTGACAGATACAAATAAGTTTGAAACATTAGTCACACTATATATATACATATGTGACAAATATATGTCACAGGATTGAACAGTGTGACCAAAATCCATATATGGTCACATGAAGTAATTGTGTATGTGGCTAAATCATATAGTCAAGTTTGTCACACATTATTTAAAAGTGACTGCTATTTTTTGCTGAATATTTAGCTACATATGAATTTGAAATGTGTGACAACTGAAAAGTAAGTTTGAAGCATTAGTCACGATATGCATTTAAAAGTGACAAATATGTCACAGACTTGAACAGTGTGACCAAATGTCATATATGGTCACACTAAAATATTTACAACTTAGCCATTCCCTCAAAAGTTTTCCCCAAAATTTGAATTCCCACTCATTTTTTTCCCAAAGTTATTAAGCGGGGTTTTCCCTATTATCTTTTAAACCAATTGACTGAAACCCTACATCATTTATCCTCTTCTCATTAGATCCACCACTGCACCTTCTTCTCTGAACAAAATCACACCAGTGTACTCTGCTCTTACCACCTATCACCGATTCACATCCAGAGTGTTTATACTCCAAATGGGATTTCGTGTCTATTCATCTTACGGATAATGTACTTTAATGCGTTTATTCTTCGATCTCATCACCATTTTTAGTTATTTTCATGAATTTTGATTATTGGAAGGTAGGGTTCTATTATTAAAGATTGGATGAGAAATTAATGTTGGAATTTGTTATCGATTTTGTATGCTACAATATTATCATTATCTTGAGCAATGTTGCAACACACCTTTGAAGGGCGATTTACACACACTAGGCGATTTTCCTCTCGGCGGTAATTGTTGCATTGGCGGCCACTACCACCTTTTCGTCTATAGTTGCTTTTTCCTTTCTCTTTGTCTATTAGTTTTCCAATTCATTTATGTATTTCTGATTGTCGCTCATCCCAATTTTCGGTCTGTTCCTCGCGGTTTTTTTCACCATCACGCACATCAGGGTCATCGGTTTGGATCCAAATTCTGAACCTGTTTAGATTGATCTTGTGTCGGAAATCTTGCGCCGCTTTCGAAGTGAGCTTGCAGGTCAGCCGTCCCTTTCGAGGCCGACGCTCTGCTGATTCAACTCGCGCAAGTCAACTCAGTGAGTTCGCTCCGATTTTTGCGGCGCCGCTCTAGGGTTTCCAAGGCCCCGGATTTTTCCAAATCGGTCGCGGGGCTTTCAACCGACCCATACATCACACCAGTTCGGGTCAATACCCCAGTTCGAATTTATCCGGCACATATGCTGTTATCAGAATTTAAGTGAATGCCCATGGATACTTGATGAACAAATTATAAACTCGCAAGTGTACGGATCGCTTTTGTAGGAAGCGACAAGTAACTCCGAGGTTGATCTCTCGAGGAATTGGAAACGGTTTAAAGTTCGATAATGTTCGGCAAATAGTCGAATTAACAAAAGTAAAGTAAATTAAAGTACATCATTGGTTTGATAGGATTATAATCACTAACACAAAAAATTAAAATAAACTAAGCGTTAAAAACACTGAATTTAATGGTTGGATAGTAGAGAGATTACAATTATGAGAATAATATGGGAGTTTAGAATCACCGACACACACGTAATCAATTATTAGTTCCGATACTCAAATAAATAAGGTTTGGAATTATCGATTGCTCACGATTAAAAGAAATCCATTTGATGGCGATAATTCTAAAAATCACGATTGTCCTTTTCGAAATTAAGAGATACTCCATTGATGGGGATGAATTCCTAACTAACAATCAATTAACCGACTACTTTTGATGAGGTAAATCATTAAAAGATCGCGCAAAAAAGTTCGAGAACATTTACAATCACTTCTACCGGACCGTTTGATGGCGAAGACCGATAAAAACCCTCGTTTTGAATAATAATAACAACTATGAAATAGGTTTGATGATCTAAATCAAAAGTTCTTATGCGAAGAACGAACAATAGGAACAATCCCAAACTTTACCCGGAAAATCAATAGAAACTAACAATCGATAACATGTGTGTGGCTCAATCTAAAAACCCATATGAAAAGATTAGCTACACATGATTATTTCAACAACAATAATGGAAATTGTAAAACAAAACATGGTAGAAACTTCCCTTGTAAATGCCGAAATCGAATTCCCGGTGAAGTTTTGATGATCTTCTTTCAAGAACTCACAACAAAATGATACAAGGAATTATATTCACTCACAAATGTATTTTTCTTCAAGATGAACATACAAAGAAGGTGATGAAAAATCTCTCTTTTCTCCCTATTTTGGCGTTTCTCTCTCTAAATTATGTGTTTTTCCACCAAATATCTCACACAAGATCTCAATAATACATCTTAAGGTCTCCAACACCTTTTTATAAAGCCAAAAGACCAAGAAAAATGCTCCAAATCGTGTAAAAATGTCAAATAAATGGACTTGCACCGAAAAGTGACACGACCCGTGTCCAACTGCTCTAGAAAATGCAAAAACTCTCTGAACAGCAGACTCGGCCGTGTCCAACTACTCTAGAAAATGCAAAAACTCTCTGGACAGCAGACTCGGCCGTGTCCAAGTGTCCCAGAAAATGCAAAAACTCTCTGGACAGCAGACTCGGCCGTGTCCTGTGACACAGTCCGTGGTCTAGAAGCCATATCTCCCTCAATATACCTCGGAATATAGCGTATGATATACCGTTGCGAAGCTGATTTCATGAGGAATCCATACATTTATAGAACACATCCTGATTCGATGTAATGAATCTGTAAATTAGAAAATACGACAGGTAGTGTTTCAATCTTCATCGTTTTAGGCCTCGTTCTCGCTCTTGATCGTCATAAACTCCAATATTGGCCATAAAAGCGCATATTTCACCACAATCTTCGTCCAGATACATACAAAACAAAAACACAACATACCATGCATAAAAAGGGCAAAAACACTCGAAAACAAACGAAAGTGCGACTCGATAGAACAGAATGAGACGATCAAAAATCGACTCATCAAATCCACTCAAACCTAAACTTTGCTTGTCCCCAAGCGAAAAATAAATAAAACACACGACAAAGAAAACGAGAAGGATTGAATAATCAAGTTAATCATCGGGTATACATACAATCAACCGGGAATGTAAAAGTATCGTGAAGTCTCGTAACTCGTCATGAAAGCGTAAACTCACAAATGAATGGATATCAATGATACTTAATCTAACATGCAAGAAAACAAGTCTTAGTAGTCCCTCACGGAATTTTATCGATTCACTCATCTCTCAAGTGTTAAGATAGGTCAATACGCTCAGCTCGATTCGAATGGAAAGTTCTACTATATGCTTGCACTTCTTCTTTTCATCAATCATATCAATATTCACGAAACACGAGTCATAGGGTCTTACTTTTGGTTGTAACGGGACTGTGGATCAGGTTGGGAAAATTTGGCTAGTAGTTACAAGTTCAGTCCAAGTAGAGCATATACGATCCTCACATATATGAAATAAATACTCAAAGCGATCATTCTACTTCAATTCTCCCGTATATATATCTTTTTTTTTCTAGGCCTTGTTAAGCGCAATTCTTTTGATATTGGCCTATTTCTCACAACCCAATGACTTCCCTTTTGTTTTTATTAGGCTCACTCCTCTCCTCCCCTATCTTTTCTATCCCACTATTAGGATCACATTTTTTTTTGTGGGGCTTATTATTTTCAGGGGAACGGGAGAGAAGATTCTTGCCACTATACACCACAAACTTTGCACACCTTCATTTTTCAAATATACCCTCTCATTCTCTTACAAGGACCAATACTTGGGTAAGTTATGGATTTTGGATATGGAGCTATAAGATGCGGGTTTTTCGAACAAAATTATGGCTAAAGGCTCAACGGGGCTAGCAAAGGATATTGATATGAAATGATGGGTATTTTAAAATAAGTAGGTTCAAGACAAAAATATGGGCAGCCCTAATCATTTCTCGTGTATGTAAATATCAACACATCATCCGACAGATGCAAGTTCTAAAGAATACAATCCATAAGAAGAGAAATTACATATGAAAGAATTTTACCGCTAAAAGTGAACGGTTCAATTAGGCACAAGAACTCACGGCTTTTGGACTACCATACTCATTCCTTACACGTCAAATCAAGTAACGGAAACTATACATTCACACGGAAGGCCAAATAATCAATTAGATTTATAAAACTCCACGAGTCAAGTACAAACACGATTAATCATCCATATACCCAACAGTTAACAAGGTTATTATGATACAACTATGACATCACGCAAGAAAAAAAAATAAAGAAAGGAAACAAACATCACGCAAACTAAAAACAAATAAAAATCGAAGAAGTTGCACATCGGCATTGGTCGGTCACCAAGGGTCGGTCGGCAGATGCCGAGAGAGGATCGCCTGCTTGTCGGTCGCTAGTAGTCGGTCGCCGAGTACCGAGTGACGATCGTATTTGACGTCGATCGCTCGGCACCCAGACTTGTCCTAGGACCTTCGGTTGGCCGATTTAGCTTGTCCGCTGGGTAAAGGCTTGGCCGCCTGGTCGCTGGTCGGCAGCTCTGCCTTGGCTGCTCGGCAGTGACTCGGTCGCCCGATCTCCGAGGCGATCACCGGTCGGAGAGTGTTAATTCTTGACACAACAATTGCCCCCCAGCTTGCTCCTATGTTGAAGACATGGGGCGAGGTGGTTCTTGCTGGCGATCGTGTAAGGATGAGGACGGGCGATCTTGCTGAGCTGACTTAGGATTCGGACTTGGGCTATCATGGTCGATTGGCTAGCTATCTTTCGGTCTTTTACCTGCAAAAAACAACATTGGCCGATCCCCCTCGGAAACTTGGTGGTTTCGCTTGTTTGAGGAATCGTGGACAGTCGCGGAGATCGATGGACCGACTCCATGACCGTGTCTTGATGCGCGAAGACATTGAGTGTCTCGTGACTCACTTTATTATGAGGGTCCTCTATTAGGCTGCGCCTCGCCTCGTATTTAAACGAAGGGCGTGCGGTCTCGGTCTAGAGGAGTCCTTGCGCGGGGCAGCATCAGATGAATCAACTCCACCTCCGCGGCTTGTTTGGCTCTGCTTCCACCTCGGCCTGCCATGGAGATGGCCGACCTCGACGGTGTACGTTGAGACGGGGGTGGTGGCATGTGTCCACTGATTAATGTTGGAGAGCCATTAGACTACACCGGCCTCGTATTTAAACGAAGGGCGGGCGATCTCGGCCGAAAGGGACCTTGCATGGCCGAAGCAGCCGGTTCCATCGACTGCCAGGACCATGGCTTTATGATGTGCGGTGGAGGCGATCGCGAGCCTTAGTCCCTCATGATGGACTGTAGGCGGTGAGCGAGTCCTCCGGCTCTGCTGGATAGTAGCGATCGGGCTGGAAGACTGGAGGTCGTCGCTCGGGCGCCGATCGCGGTACTCCTAGGCTAAGAAAAAGCCTCTGCCTGGCCAGAAAATCTGCGGCTTTAGCTCGGAAGACCGCGTAGGTCGTCGGTGGGTCCTTCGTAAGATGCCTGAACATAGGCGAAAGACCATGGAATCCGGCTAAGACCACGTGGAGGGCGATCTTATCACTTACGGGCTCGCCGTTGAGGATGATCTCGTCTACCCGGTCGATATAGTCCGAGTCGGATTTTTCTTTCCCTTGCTTGACTCACAGCATGCGATGGGGACCTTCCGGTTGAGCGACCTTGGCGGCGAAGTACCTTGTGAAGACGTTCGCTAGCTCGTTAAAGGAGCCAATGGACCGGGGTGGCAACGAGGTGTACCACCGGTGGGCGAGGTCGTCCAGCGTCATAGGGAACATTCGGCACCTGGTCGCGTCAGATGCCCCACACCCGGTCATGTAGATGTTGTACCTGCTCAGGTGCATTTCGGGTTCCGATCGCCCCTCGTACAAGGGTGTTTGCGGGGGAGCGATCTTGTGCTGCACAGGGGCGAGCTCGATGTCGATCGCGAGCGGCTCGCTTGGCTCGGCGATCGTCTTCATGGCGCCTGCCCTGGATTGCAGGAGTGCCTTCACGTCGTCGATCTGACGTTGCATCGCAGCCATCGCCGTGGCTCGGTCGCTTGCTGGTCGGCTTTAGGAGCGGGAGCCGAGGCGATCGTGTACTGATCTCCGGACGCCGCTGCTGCCGACCTCGGCAATTTGGCGAGGAGCCGACAGTTGGGCGCCTTCGGGAGCCGGGTAGGCCGAGCTCCCGGTGACGGACTCAAACTCCGTCGTCTCGTAGGCCGGGCCGGTGCCCGATCGCGTGTCGGGTCACGCCTGTGCGATCGAAGACAGAGGTGCCCAGGCGAGGCGCCTCTTCTTGCGGACGAGCCTCTCGGAAATCGCTCGGCGATGCGCCTTGAGCTTCCGCTGACTTCCGGCGGGAGGCCGAGGGGTGATAGCGAGGCGCGTCGAGAGCACTCCGTCGCTCTGCCCGGGACGGCCATGACCTCGTCGATCTGTTCCTTGGTTGGTGATCGAGCGAGAGGCTTGGGCCGCCGTCCGAGGATGGGATCGAGCGTCTCGGCCATGGCGGTGCCTTCCACCATCGGGCTGCGGCTCGTCTTGGGACGGCAGGGTGCAGCGGCAGGTCAGCAACTTTCTTCGACGCGGAGGCAGAAGACATGATTTCTGAAAGATTTCTTTGAAGTGCAGTGAGTGTCACTTCAAGTATCTGCCCCGAGAACAGTGATTGTTCTTCGGGACGGTAGGTATAAAAATTCGAGGGTTAGATCCCCTTCTTCTAGCGTCAATTGTTGTTGCCCAAAATATTTATCCGAAGATTAATACTGCTGGAAGACGGACAACAAACAACAATTGCGGGAGCACTTCCGAGAGAAGATAAATAATACAAGATTTGCCGGGTTTGTTAGGCCCGGGCTTGAATGCTCTCGCGAGATGTTATTAATACAAATATTCGTGGATACAAGTATTAATGAGAGAAATCTAAATACAATGAGTGTAAAAAGACTCTGTTAATCCGGCTCTTGAGCGAAGCTCGGTGTTCTTCGTCCCTGCCGATAGTCTACTGGATGAGAGAGGCCGGGAGAAGAAGGACCGAATGATAGCTGTTGCCAAGAGTTGGAGATATCCAAGTGCTGGGTGTTTTGCTTCTGTATTGCGTGAAATCCGAAGGAAGTTGAAGTTCTGAAGCCTTTTGTGTGATAAAAATTCCGTCCTTTTGACAAGTGTAGGGAGCCTTGTATATATAGTGGCAGCCGAGTCTTGTCCTCTGGCGGGCGATCGCCTTCCGACCATTATAATAATGGGGCGATCGTCCGCCGGCCAATATTATAATGGGGCGATCACCCGGGCTGTCGGGTTAAAGTCCAAGGTAGGTGCTGGCGCCAACTGGGCAGTCCAATGAGGAGCCAGCACGCGTCCGGAATCTTTGTCACATGCGGCCCTACTGACAACTTTCGGCGGAATCAATGTCACATGCGGCCCTACTGACAGCTTTCGGCGGCTTGTCGGCTGGTGGAAAGATTCCGCCAGGCTGTGGTCAATGACCCGAGATTCGCGGATCTTGTCTTGGTTCCTGCACGTGGTGCCAGTCTTGAGGCTCGGCCTATGCCGACTGGATGGCCATCGGCCTTGATCGTCATGAGGCGGTCGTCTCTAGCTGGTCATCAGAGGTCGCCATCGGCCAGTTGCTGAGGGTCGGCATTGGTCGGTCACCAAGGGTCGGTCGGCAGATGCCGAGAGAGGATCGCCTGCTTGTCGGTCGCCAGTAGTCGGTCGCCGAGTACCGAGTGACGATCGTATTTGACGTCGATCGCTCGGCACCAGGACTTGTCCTGGGACCTTCGGTTGGCCGATTTAGCTTGTCCGCTGGGTAAAGGCTTGGCCGCCTGGTCGGCAGCTCTGCCTTGGATGCTCGGCAGTGACTCGGTCGCCCGATCTCCGAGGCGATCGCCGGTCGGAGAGTGTTAATTCTTGACACAACAACGTAGGCTAAGGTGATTCCCATTTTCTTGAATTTCTTGATTTATTCACAAGGCTTGTGCGCCCTTCTGCTGGAATTGATCATTTGGCACTGTGTTTGGGCTACTTTCTGGTTTGTTTTGAACCTGGTTGGACTGCTCTGATTTCTTGTTTTGTGGCATTATCACTTTTGGGCTACGTATTGCTCATCCGGTTCTTTATTTTTGGTTTGGATTGCAAGACCGTGGGTTTTGGATGCTGCTTGGTTCATTTTACCGGTCTTGTTTGGTTGCTTCGTTTGGATTGAGGTTTTTTCACGTTCTGAATTTTGTTGTCGAGTCGCAGGTATATATTTGACAGCTCTAAGCTAAGAGATTGAAATCATCAGAGGTATTTTTGGACTCACACTGATGTGAGGAGCGTTGCTAATCCCCCACGCTTGGGTTTCATGACAGAGCATTTTGTTTGGGCGCTCGGCTTCTATAGTATGGTTCGATGAGGGTTCGCTTCAGATTCTTCTCTCCAACCGATCCGTCCAGTTCCTATTTTCTTTGCACTAAAAGGGCTTGGTCTTTTGGGTTATATGCTGCTTGTGATTCCATCTTCCACTTGCCGATCCAAGCCAACATGCCAGCCTGGCCAGGTATGCCTTTCATTTCATTTTATATTACTTTTATCGGAATGTTCGACCCGGTCATGGATCATATTGGCTGAAAGTTACTTATAGTCTATATTCAATGCATATAATCTCCTTAATCGATTTCATTAAAACATTATTGTAAAATTACTAATCAAGTAATAGTAGTTAACGTACCATTATTTATAATTATTTTTAAAAACCGAACTAAATAGTGTTTGTGGGTCTAGCCAATCTGGACCCGTGTTAGTACATACTAAAGATGACATGTTTTCACCCGAATCTATTCGGACTCATGACCTGCTAACTGGATAATCATGTTAATACTGATTCTTCTGTTCATTAACAGATATGGGTAGTCAAACCAGAAGGAATTCATTGTATTCAAGCTCATGATGTAAAGGAGGCAGTCCATGGGTTGACAGCTGATGCTAATTTTGCCTATTTTTTCTCTCAGAGTGCCGGAGTTAAGGTTCGATCTGTGAAACGAGACATACTTTAAGAAATTTATAGCAACAAAATTCGAAGTAACAAAATACTAACTAAACTAAACTTCTACAGGTCATTGTGACCCCGACAACAGGGTATGATAAACACAGCCTTGAAATTATCAGCACACACTCTTTATATTAAACAAGCACTTATCTTTTTTCATTGATATAATTAGTTTTTACTTTTACAGCATGACTGCTCCTATGATTCACCCAAGCGCACTCAGCTGTGGTGAATCAAATCTCGAGGTTACAGGTTCTTTACTAACCATACTCAGCTGAGAATCCAAGAATCTTCTCCTGATATAACATTTTACTCTTCTACTAACTGTGCTAGCCTTATGAGTATGATGTGCTCCGTTATTTCATTGAGGGTCTGATCTATCAGTTATACCCGTCTTATAGAGATGGGACCCACAGAAGCGAAATGACCTTTTGTTTAACTACATATGTTATGTTATTTCTTCAGGCAACCTGATGCAATTTACAGTAACAGCAAATGTTCTTGGATTCCCAGCCATTTCTGTCCCTGTAAGTGTTGAAATTATGCAAAGCCAATCACCCCGACAACTTGTCATTTGATTATCTGTTATTTTAGTGTTAAAAATCATATTTGATTACTAATTTAATTTTTTTTTTTAATGGCTGGATGATTAGTTTCATAGCAGCTGCAACAACCTCACTCTCTTAAACCATATTATTTTGCTTTCCAAGGTTGGTTACGATAAGCAAGGACTTCCAATAGGCTTACAACTGATCGGACGGTCTTGGGGTGAAGCTACAGTGTTTCGTCTGGCTGCTGCCATAGAGGTAACATACTAACATCCACGCTATCATAAAGGAGTACCAAGATCGGGCGATTTCTTATGAGATCTCTTTGATGATTGGACCTGTTGGCGAGTCGAATAAGCTAAAGACATCAGGAAAATTTACGGGTGGCACAGGAACTAAGGTTCCCAAACATCCTAAGCAAATATATACCCTTTGAACTTTAAGGTCAAAGTGTCAAAGTGACTATTTAGAAATCAGATCAATAAGGACTTATCACAAATTGTTTATTTATCAGAAAACATATCCAAATGTATATCAATTGAATCGGGAAATAGTTCATTTGACCTTAAAAGTCATAGCGTAAGATAAAAATACCATAATTGGTCAGGCATTTTTGATATTTATTGGAAAATTATTATATGCTAATTTATTTCTTTTCATCTATTGCAGGACTTTAGTCAAGAGACTACTGCTACTGAAAGTTACTACTGCTAGTGAAAGTTAGTACTTCAAGTATAAAGTTAAGACTGCTCAGAGATTAAGACTGCTTGAAGTTAATACTGCTAGTGTATTAGTTACAACAGTTAGTTATAAGTTACTACTGTTGGTTCATATAGTTAGTACTGCTTAATATGATATGTATTAGTTGTTTATGGAAAAGATTATAGATACTTAGGAAAGTATTGTAAGCCGACTAGGACTCCTTGGTGTGTAAAAGGAGGTCCTAGAACAGAGTTATATACGAATTTTATATTTGGTTCAGTTATATATATTCCAATTTTATTGTATTTGAATTTGTTTTGATATATATTGATTTCTTAAATGTGAATAAAAGATGTATATAGTCACACTTATTAACATTTTTGGTCATTGTTTGCTTAATTCGTTGTGTGACTAAATATTACAAAAGGCCACACACAAAAAAAAAGATTCATGTGGCAATTGGATGATCAATAGTCACACAAAATACACATTTCTTCACTTTAAACAGCATATGGTCACACTTATTAACACTTTTGGCCACTTTATGTTTAATTGTATGTGACTAAATACCCAAAACAAACATGCTTTGTGTGACTAAATATTACAAAAGGCTACACAAAAGAAAATTCATGTGGCCATTGGATGATCAATAGTCACACAAAATACACATTTCTTCACTTTAAACAGCATATGGTCACACTTATTAACACTTTTGGCCACTTTATGCTTAATTGTATGTGACTAAATACCTGTTGTGTCGAGATTTATACGTCTCAACAAGCGATCGCCTCAGAGACCGGGAGACCGAGCCAGAGCCCAGCAGCCAAGGCAGATTAGCCGACCGAAGGTCCCAGGACAAGTCCCGGGGCCGAGCGATCGACATCTAAGGCGATCGTCTCTCGGTACTTGGCGATCGACTCCTGGTGACCGACCAAATGGCGACCGCCTCATGCCACGCGAAGCCATCGCCCGTCCAGTCGGCGAAGGCCGAAGCTCGAAGCAAGGACCCATGTGCAGATCCGGAAAAGGCGCCGCAGAGCATGGATCGTTGACCACAACCTGTCAGCATCTTCTCACCAACCGACAGACCCGCCGAAAGGTGTACAGTGGGACCGCCCGTGACAGCGACTCAGGACGCGTGCAGGCTCCTCATTGGACCGCACAGCTGGCTGTCAGCAGCAGCCGCGGACTTTAAGGCAGATAGCTCATGTGACATAAAGACGATCGCCCCTTATTATATTACATGAAAGGCGATCGCCCGTCAGAAAACATAGCATCTCAGCTCCTATAAATAGAAGGCTGCCTGCACTTGGAAAACTCTCGATCTCTCTCTGATTCAGCCCACAACTTGGCTTTCTTACTCTTGGCAACAACTACCTCTCGATCTTTCTTCTCTCTCAGCACCTCTTACACGAAAGACGGTCGGCAGAGACGAAACACGCAGAGCTTCGTTCAAGAGCTAGATAAATAGGATCTTTTACACTCATTGTAATCATACTCTTACATTAATACTTGTATCCCCGAATATTTGTATTAATAACATCTCGCGAGAGCATTCAAGCCCGCGCCTAACAAACCCGGCAAATCTTGTGTTATTCACACCCCCACGGACGTGCTCTCGCATTTTGCTGTTGCTCGACCATTCCAGCAATATCTATCTTCAGATAATATTTCGGGCAACAACAATTGGCGCTAGAGGAAGGGGGGCATCTTGACCCTCATTTTTATTCCTACCGTCTCGAAGAACACTCACTGTTCTTCAGAGAAAAGCCTTCAGAATCATGACTTCTGGCTCTGCATCGAAGAAAGCCGCTGGCCGATCCGCCAGACGCCTCATTCCGTCTCAATCCGAGCCACAGCCTATGGCTGAGGGTAGCAGCCGCGGTCCGAGACTCTCGATCCCGCCCCTGAGGAACGGCCCAAGCCTCTCGCTCAATCAGTTCCAAACCGCGGAACAGATCGAAAAGGCCTTGGCCATCCTACAGGAGCGACGGAGAGCTTTCGACGCGCCGCCCGCTATAACCCCCTCGGCCATCCGCTGCGTGACCAAACGGAAGTTCAAGGGGTTACTGACCGAGCGATTGCCAGGAGGCTCCCATTCGCAAGAAGAGGCGCTCGCAGGCCAAGGCACCTCTGTTTTCGATCGCCTAGGCAGCGACCCATCTTGGCAACCTGGGCAATCCGGCCCTAGCCACGAGACGACGGAGCTCGAGTCCGTCACCAGGAGTTCGGCGTATCCGACTCCCAGAAGGCAGGCCAGCCATCTGGCTCCTCCTCGCCAAAGAACCGAGGTCGGCGACCGCGGAGTCAGGAGATCGGTACACAATCGCCTCGGCTCCCGCTCCGGAAGCCGAACCACGAGCGACCAAGATACAGCGATGGCCGCGATGCAACGCCAGCTCGACGACATGAAGGCGCTCCTAGAATCTGGGGCAGGCGCCAAGAGAGAGATCGTCGGGCCGAGCGAGCCACTCGCGGTCCACATCGAGCTCGCTCTCGTGCAACGCTGGATCGCTCCTCCGCAAACACCTCTGTAAGAGGGAAGGTCGGATCCCAATACTCACCTGAGCAAGTTCCGGATCTACATGAACATGACCGGGTGTGGGGCATCAGACGCGACCAGGTGCCGAATGTTCCCGCTAACACTGGGCGACCTGGCCCATAGATGGTACATCTCATTGCCGCCGCGATCCGTCAATTCCTTCGATCAACTGGCGAACGACTTCACATCGTACTTCGCCGCCAAGGTCGCTCGACCAGAAGGTCCCCATCGCATGATGCAGATCAGGCAAGAGGAAGAAGAGTCCGACACAGACTACATCGACCGGGTAGACGAGATCATCCTCAACGGCGAGCCCGTAAGCGACAAGATCGCCCTCTACTCAGTCCTAGGGGGATTCCATGGTCTTTCGCCTATGTTCAGGCATCTTACGAAGGACCTCCCCCCGACCTACGCGATCTTCAGCGCCAAAGGTCGCAGACTTTCTGGCCAGGCAAAGGTTACTTTTCAACCTATGAATAATGCGATCGGCAGCCGAACGCCGATCACTAGTCTTCCAGCCCGATCACCATTATCAAGCAACATCATCAAAACCGGAGGACTCGTTCGCCATCTACAGTTCAGCATCTAACATGATGGACTAAGGCACGAGATCGCCTCCTCCGCACAACGTACACCGTCGAAGGTCGGCATCTACATGACGATCTGAGGTAGAAGAGTGCAGCCATGGTCCTGGTGGTTGATGGAACCGACTGCTTAGGCCATGCAAGGTCCCTTTGGGCCACGATCGTCCGCCCTTCGTTTAAATACGAGGCCGGCGTAGTCTGAGGGCCCTCCAAAACTAATCAGTGGACACGCTCGCCCGCCCTCAAAGGTTCATCATCTAACTTGATGGACCCGGACAATGCGACGTGTCCCTACCCCCGTCTCAACGTACACCATCGAGGGTCGCCATCTTCATGGCGGGCCGAGGTGGAAGCAGAGCTAACAAGCCGCGGAAGTGGAGTTGATTAATCCGACGACGCCCTGCGCAAGGACTCCTATATACCAAGACCGCACACCCTTCGTTTAAACACGAGGCGAGGCACAGCCTAACAGAGGACCCTCACAATAAAATGAGTCACGAGACGGACAATGTCGCTCGCGCACAAGACATGGTCATGGAGTCGGTCCATCGAACTCCGCGACTGTGCACGATTCCTCAACGACGAAACTATCAAGTTTCTAAGAGGGATCGGCAAAATTGTTTATTGCAGGTACAAGACCGAAGATAGCTAGCCAATCGACCAGATCGCCCAAGTCCGAAACCAAAGTCCGCTCAACGGGTCGCCCGTCTTCATCCTACACGATCGCCAGCAAGAACCACCTCACACCGTGCCTTCAACATCGGAGCAAGCTGGAGGGCAATTGTTGTGTCGAGATTTATACGTCTCAACAGGCGATCGCCTCAGAGACTGGGCGACCGATCCAGAGCCCAGCAGCCAAGGCAGATTGGCCGACCGAAGGTCCCAAGACAAGTCCCGGGGCCGACCGATCGACATCTAAGGCGATCGTCTCCTGGTGACCGACCAAATGGCGACCGCCTCATGCCACGCGAAGCCATCGCCCGTCCAGTCGGCGAAGGCCGAAGCTCGAAGCAAGGACCCATGTGCAGATCCGGAAAAGGCGCCGCAGAGCATGGATCGTTGACCACAGCCTGTCAGCATCTTCTCACCAACCGACAGACCCGTCGAAAGGTATACAGTGGGACTGCCCGTGACAACGACTCAGGACGCGTGCAGGCTCCTCATTGGACCGCACAGCTGGATGCCAGCAGCAGCCGCGGACTTTAAGGAAGACAGCCCATGTGACATATAGACGATCGCCCCTTATTATATTACATGAAAGGCGATCGCACGTCAGAAAACAGAGCATCTCAGCTCCTATAAATAGAAGGCTGCCTGCACTTGGAAAACTCTCGATCTCTCTATGATTCAGCCCACAACTTGGCTTTCTTACTCTTGGCAACAGCTATCTCTCGGTCTTTCTTCTCTCTCAGCACCTCTTACACGAAAGACGGTCGGCAGAGACGAAACACGCAGAGCTTCGTTCAAGAGCTAGATAAATAGGATCTTTTACACTCATTGTAATCGTACTCTTACATTAATACTTGTATCCCCGAATATTTGTATTAATAACATCTCGCGAGAGCATTCAAGCCCGGGCCTAACAAACCCGGCAAATCTTGTGTTATTCACACCCCACACGGACGTGCTCTCGCATTTTGCTGTTGCTCGACCATTCCAGCAATATCTATCTTCGAATAATATTTCGGGCAACAACAATACCTAAAACAAACATGCTTTGTGTGACTAAATATTACAAAAGGCCACACAAACATAGAATTCATGTGGCCATTGGATGATCAATAGTCACACAAAATACACATTTCTTCACTTTAAACAGCATATGGTCACACTTATTAACACTTTTGGCCACTTTATGCTTAAATGTATGTGACTAAATACCCAAAACAAACATGCTTTGTGTGACTAAATATTACAAAAGGCCACACAAACATAAAATTCATGTGGCCATTTGATGATCAATAGTCACACAAAATACACATTTCTTCACTTTAAGCAACATATGGTCACACTTATTAACACTTTTGGCCACCTTATGCTAAATTGTATGTGACTAAATATACAAAAAAAATATGCTTTGTGTGCTTGTACAGTGTTTACGGTCACACTTATTAACACTTTTGGTCACTGTTTTTTAATGGATACGGACACTAACTAAAAAATGTGACCATAAACACTCTACGGTCGCGCGACCTTTTGTCACACACATTCGAAAAGGCATATGTGACTATATGTATATCGTCACACTTTTTTGGTGTAGCCAAATCCACTTTTTGTTCTAGTGTCAGACACATAATATAAATAAATATTAAAATATTATAAAAAATAATAATTTTAATTTTTTAATATTATTTTTATCGGCTTTAGTAGACAAAAAAAACGAATGGCAACAAAAACACGAATGTTTAAATGAAATTTATGAAAGTTTACATTATATTTTCGAATTTTAAAGTTTAGTACAAACAGAATTCATAAAATGTATGTTTTTATAAAATTAAATATAAAATTTTAAATTATGTTATAAAATATTATATATTTATTTATTTCTTTATTTCTTTATTTATTTACTTCGTGTACCTCGTGTCGTGTCGTGTACCCAAAGGGTAAACACAAAACCGACACTAAATTTCGATCACGTACTTCCGTATTCGTGTATTTTCATGTCATGTACTCAAAATACAAATACAAATATAAAATTTTGTGTTGTTTTCGTGTAGTGTTTTCGTGTCGTGTGGTAATTGGCGGGTCTATTCTCGACCCTAACACAAATCCACGCCACGCCAAAATATTGGCCTGTAAAATATTTCGGCCTAAGTCGGCCGATTCTTTTTTTTTTTTTTTTTTTTTTGAGATACCGAGGTTCCAAGCTTACACCTGACTAGTCCTCGGGATAACAGCCCCGGCCCCACAGTACTGCTACCAGTTAAATCGCGAGATGTGTATCTGGCTCCCAGGTTCTTAAATATCCTCAACTACCGCGCACAAGGAGTCGTCCCCTAAGTGATTGCTCCATCGGACCCCCAAATCCAACCGCAGTTCCCACCGAGATCGGCCTCCCACACCGCCGCTGCCCTCAATATTTAATTGTTCCACCAGCGTCTCGAGGCTAGGCCCTAACCCTTAGTCAAAGACTAAGGAATCATTGGGCCTTGAGAAATTCAATTCCAAAGTGTTGCCACTAGGAATTGAACCCCTGACCTCCAACTAAATTGAAGGTCAAGTGGCCAACTGCGCCAAGGCAGTTGGTTAAGTCGGTCGATTCTTAAGTGTTGTATTGTCATGTGTCGGACGTTTAAAAAACAATTTATTTGCAACTATTGTGGACATGATTGTCAAAAGTGGCAATCGAATTTTTTTCTTTTTCTTTTTCTTTTTCTTTTTTTCTCCGAAAAATTATAAAATGTCCCCCATTAGTCCGGAGTCCTTTCAGTCCCAGCATCTGGAAGGGTGGTATTATACCAGCGCCTACGTGGTGCTGATGTGGCGCTTACTAGGCACTGATGTGGTATATTTTAATATAAAAAAATAATAGGGGTGATACAAAAACACCCTTACTATCTACACCATACTTTGTAGGGGTTGTACCGGATGATATATATGTAGTAAGGTTTTGATAGTAGGGGTGTTTTTGTATCACCCTTATTATTTTTTTATATTAAAATATACCACATCAACGCCTAGTAGGCGCCACATCAGCGCCACGTAGGCGCTGGTATAATATCACTCTTCCAGACGCTGGGACCGGAAGGGTGCCGCCCATTAGTCATTGCACTTTACATCCGGGCAGATCAATTCAAGTTAAACCCAGAGTAAACATTAATAAATAAATAATTTCTCTTTTTTCCTTGAGCTTTTTTCTTTTTGAAATTCTACTATGAAACTTTCCAATTTCATCTAGATCGGCCTTTTTTGTTTTGAATGTCCCCCATTACATCCGGCTTTTTTTTTTTTTTTTTCTTTTTAAGGCCGCCGACTTTTTTTATATGGGACATTGTGGGCGGTCGGCGGACTTTCGTCGACCGGTCAGTTTTTTCCCTTTTTTTTTTAAGATAGGCCGCCGGTCTGCTTTTCCACGGGCAATTGTCAGTCCTCATGCGGTCCCGACGGAGATCGGTCGGCTGCCGGCGGACCTCCGTCGAGCGGTTATTTTTGTTTTTGTTTTTAAAGGTAGGCCCATCGTCCGTCGATAGAATTTTAGGAAACAACATATTTTTTCTAGCAAGTAATTAGGTAATTTAATTGTTTTAATTCAATTATATCACCACCACCGTGCCATTATGACATGGGTAATCTCTAGTTTATAATATTAAGGATAGTTGTGTATTTTGGTCGTCGGAGTGTACACCTGAAAGGACCATTCTACCCCTCCTCTCTCCTTCCCTTCTTTTTGTGTTGAACTCAATAATAATAAGAATAATATCAAATCTCAACAACAATAATTTTAAAAAATGTCCTTAGAACATTAAATCAAATTAATGGGGCAACTAATATTCTGATTTTTTTTACGGGACCTCCGACGGACCTCTGACGGACCAATTTTTCCTGCAAGGCCGCAGCCGATCGACGATAGACATCCGGCAATCGGTCAGATTTTTTTTTTTCGCCAGCCCGTCAGCCTGCTTTCCGACGGGCCATCATATTTTTTATGCCAGGACTCCGACCTGTTTTTCGGCGGTAACCTGCCGGCGACCGGCCATTTATTTTCTTTTTTAACGCCAGGCTAGCGAGCCTGCTTTCCGACGAGTCGGCGGCGGCGGTCGGCAGACCTCCGGCGATCGCCAATAGATTCGCTCTTTTAACTAGACCCGCCGGTCTGCTTTTCGACGGGTCGCCACCGGCGGCCGTCCGAATTTTTCCGACTTTTTTTAACTAGACCCTCCAGCCTGCTTTTTTTATGAGGCCGCTGTCGATACACCTTCGGCGGCCGATCATTTTTTTGGCTTGCCGACATGCTTTTCGACGGTCCTTAATTTTTTTTCTTTTTTCTTTGCGGTAGGCCATCGACCGTCGATAGAATTTTGGGAACGAACATAAATTCAGTTATATCACCGCCACTGTACCATTATGACACAGATTATCTCTAATTCTTAGTATTTTTCAGTAGAGTTTTAAATATATCCTTATTAAATACTTAATCCACAATGTAAATGTACTTCTCTACCAAAATTATTTCTGAAAATAAAATGATATTTAGTAACAAATATACGGAAAATTTAGTATAGTATTTGTTCGATACCGATACTGTATCGAAATTTTATTGCGCATGGAGAATATAAAAATCTTGTCCAGCGAATCGATACCTGTGTATAAAGAACATAATTGTGCATCAATCATCGGGTGTGGAGTGTCAGTGAATTAGTGGGAATTGATAATTTGAGTTGTGGAGACAATGCTAAATGACTTGACAAAAAAGGTTCTATGTAACTTGTTTATTATTTGTAGATGTTTACTTTTTCTTTCGTCTAATAATAATAATAAGAAGAAATATTCTCTCTATCCGAGAATCGATAAAATATTTGATTTCTATGGATTTTAAAATATAATTTTGATTATTAATAATTTTAGTTTTATTAAATAAAAATTAAAAAAAAATATTTAAAAATATATATTACGCCAAATCTAACAAATACTTATGTAGTTATAATATTTTATTTTTGATATTCATATAGCCTTTGCAAAATAAAGTTGAAACACAAACGTCCACGCGCTAATGACAATTGTGCATTAAATGATTAAGAAATTCTATGCAATTCAAACTTTGCAGAAATGCAGTCATACGGGTTGAAAATAACGTCACTAATAAGAGACATTCCTGTAAAATATAAAATATAATTATGAAATAAAAACCAAAACATACAAAATTGTAGAAAAGTCTGAACAAAATTAAACCATTGACTACGGGGCTTCCACTTCAAGTGGGAGACCCAGATTCGAGTATGAATATGATGAGTAGGAGTAATATCACTAGCGCCGCCTCTTCCTCGTCGAGGAATGTCGGTGATAGCCTTTCCCTTTCCCCGGTTGAATTGACCACTTGATATTTTTTTCAATTAAAAGTATAACACTTGAGAGAATATAAATTAGAGAGAAAGTAGATAGATAGAAGATAGTTGGTGTGAGAAAAATGAAGGGTGAGAGGGAGTATTTATAGGCGTAAAAATATAAAAAAAAAAATTGAAATTGTTACCGTTGTGAACCGCCGGTTCACAACGGTTCAAAATTCAAATTTTAAATTTTTTTGTTAAAAGCCAGCGGTTGAACTGCCGCTTGAACCGCCGGTTCGCGGTTCGTCGAAATGATGAACCGAAACCGAACCGTCTTAAACGGTTGACGGTTCCGGTTTTGAACTGAACCGCGGTCAACGGTTCCGAACTGAACCGCGATCAACGATTCCGAACCGAACCGCGGTCAACGGTTAACCGAACCACGGTCAACGGTTCCGAACCGGCAGTTCAACGGTTTGAACCGGAACCGTGAACACCTCTACACCCATTCACACCCAAAATGACTAGAAATCATCTTTCGATCAAAATTGTGGTCAAAAAAGAATTTTTATAAACTTAAGTGGCTAAAAAGTAATATCAGCACTTTTAGAAATGTATAAATATGGACATAATATTGAATTAAAGAAATATTCTCTTTCTTTCTTTCCTTCTTTCTCACATATAATTATGGCTGCCGTCTGTACCAAGCATCCAAAAGCCTTTACTCTCCTGTTCATGATCACCACTGTAATTGCTCTGTCGTCGTTCAAACCCTCAGAGGGCCATCATCCACCTTCACTATTATTCGGGGCCAAACTCGATTTGACTCACAGGAATGATCATCGACCTGCTGGGCTGCCACCGATGAACAGACAGGAGCTCTTGGCGCAAATGTTCGCGAGGGATCAGATTCGTATGATGCAAAGAAAACTACAACAGAACAAAAATAATAATAATGATAAAGGAAATGCAGCCGCCGCCCCCGCCGCAGAAATGCCATTGATATCCGGCGCCGACAGCGGTGCAGGAGAATACTTCGCGCAGCTTGAGGTTGGGGCAGCTAGACAGAAAGTCTGGCTGGTTATGGACACTGCGAGCGACTTAACATGGATGAATTGTAATAGAGGGAAAATACATAGCCCGGCGAAGCTTGTGTTTGATGCTCAGAATTCCACGACTTTCAGGCTCGTAGGTTGTAAATCATCAAAGGTTTGCCCAGCAGACATTGAAGAAGTCTTCGGCAGCTTGACTTGGTGCAGTCGTGAAAATTATTGTGACTATACATATTGGTAAGCGATTAAGTAAACCAACTTCATTTGTTATTTCTTACTATTTATTTTTGGATGAATTACCGTGGAAACCCCTAATGGTGAAATCTAGAAACCAATCTATAGCTGTTGTATTATTAAGAAATTTCATTGCATATTTGTTATTATTTGTTGCATTAAGCTGGCCACTAGTATATGCAACAATATAATGTAATAAAATAAATAAATAAATGCATATAATCCTAGTCATCTACAGCCGTTAGATCACTAATATCAATGGCCTAAAAAAATTTCTAGATTTCACAAGGTAATTAGTTTTCATATGATATATTTCCTATATATTTATATATATATATATATAGATTGGTTCAAATGAAACGAGATGTTAAAATGAGAATGTAAGGTCAAATTACAGTAGTTGATGAGCAACAATGAATGATAAATTTAATCTTTTATATATTAATTTACGAAACTAAATCAACAGCATCAATTTTCATTACAGTATATTATCAACATATAATATAAACTTTTAATATTTAATATATACTACAAATTTATAATTTTCAGCCTATAATTTTCATTACAATATATTATAATTTTCTAAAAGAACCGCTGTTAGATGTACAATTTTGACAACAATTTTCTTTAGAATCGATGTTAAAATACTACCACTTCATTTTAACAACGGGTTTTTTAGAACCGCTGTCAAGTGTCGTTGTTAAATGCTATTTTTGTAGTAGTGAACAGGGCCTAATAATTGGATTCAATCGAAGTAGTTATGAAGCTACGGTTGTGAACCACCCAATCAAACTATATATTAATCTGATTTTATACATTTAATAGGACCTTAACACCTCAATCGAACAGACAACTAGTGTAATTAGTAAAAGTACCACATAGATCCGCCAGTAAAGAGTACCTACTAATTAAGAAAAGAAGTATAGATAAGCTGAATCTCTCAATATATATATATATATATATATATGTATATATATATATATATATATCATGATTAGGTACGTATCGGGAGAGGCGCAAGGCGATTTCGCAAAAGAAACAATCACGTTTTTACAGAGTGACGGAAAAACTAAACAAGTACCGAACGTGCTTGTTGGTTGTACCCGTTCCACCATATACCTAGATGCAATCATAAATGGTGCTCACGGTATAATGGGGCTTGGCTACAGCAAATTCTCACTTCCGGCACAAACATCCAGCGCATTCGGAGGCGGCCAGATGTTCTCGTACTGCCTGGTTGATCACCTGAGCTCCAGCAACGTATCCAGCAAGCTCATTTTCGGCCGGCCGGAAGGATCAACTCCTAAAACAGACGGTCCGATGCAGACAACGGAGATGCTCCCCGGAGTAGGGAATGGGGTGTCGTATGGCGTGAAGATCCGAGGCATAAAAATTGGCGGGAAAATGCTTAGTATTTCACCTGCAGTGTGGAAGTTCAATGCGGATGGTACTGGGGGGGCTATTGTTGATTCCGGACAAACCTTCACATCCTTGGCTGCAGAAGCTTACGGCGCAGTGATAGGTGCTCTGATCGCGCCATTGTTGTCGTCGGGTTTTGAGAAGCTAGACTCATCCGAGACGCCGCCTTTCGAGTACTGTTACAACACGACGGCGTCCGGACAGAGCAAGAGTGATGCAACCATGCCGAAGTTTGAGATTGTTTTTAAAGGTAAAGCAGTGTTGACACCGCTTGAGAATAGTTATTGGATTGATTATGCTCAGGGAACGAAATGCCTGGGATTTGTCAACAGTACATATGCCGTTATTGGTAATATACTGCAGCAAAACCATTTCTTCCAGTTTGATGTTGACAAACGTCAGTTGAGCTTCGCACGCTCAAACTGTACGTAATAAGGCCATGCATGCATGCATGCATGGTGTGTGTTTGTATTTCCATGTTTCCCATTTTGTTTGGCGTGTTCCATTCTTGTATTATATTATATAGTACAAAAGCGGCATTAAATGTTTCTGTTATAAGGTCGTCTATGTTTCCTAAATTTGGTTATGTATGGTTTGTATTTGGACATGTCCACCATTTCCTTTTTCCATTGCTATGAATTTGATATTTTCGTTTTTTCTATATATTTATCCCTTTAGTTGTTTGAGAATCACCTTTAGTAATTTATTAATCTTATTGATAGAAATTAAAAAAAAAAAAAAACTCACCGGAAGTTTTTGTAATTATCCTTAACACTAATTAAGGACGGATTGTTCTATGATTTATTAGGATTTATAATTGTGATATTCAAAATGTTGGGTATTCCGAATATTGCGAATAGTACGGTTACGTATTTGTATTAAGATCGGGAATCCTTATTTTTTAATGTAAATGACAAATCAAGTCCGAAAACGCATATTGTAATGTGCATAACTTTCTTTCATTACCCCACATAACTTTTCCATTGTTTCTAATGGAGCCAAAGACTCCTTATTCTTTGGTTCTTGATTATAATGGAATAAAACAAAACGACTCACTAAACTGGATGCACTTCTTTTTTCTCATGAAGTACTAGTCATTCCATGCAATTCTCGATGCAATTTTCATTTTGGATCATCCGAAAACAACCTCTCTGTGTTAAGACAGGGGTAAGGCTGCGTACATACGATCCCCCTTACCCCGCTTTTTGCGGGAGCCATTGCACTACCAAAAATCAGACTTTAGCCGACGACTTAAAGTGATCGGCTAAACCCCAAAGTCGTCGGCTAATCATGCCAGCCGTCGGCTAAAAAATCGTCGACCGATATTCTTCGGCCAAGGTTTAGCCGACGACTTTTTTTGTAGTCGTCGGCTAAAGTTCAAAGTTTAGCCGACCACTACAGGAAGGTCGTCGGCTAAACCTGTTGGAAAAAAAAAATTAGCTGACGACCTTATCGAGTCGGTCGGCGTTTTTAAAAAAAAAAATAGAGTTTAGCCGACGACCGTCTTATATGTCGTCGGCTAAAACCATTTTTTAAAAAAAAAATAAAATTATTTTAGCCGACGACCGTCTTATATGTCGTCGGCTAAAACCTATTTTTTTAAAAAAAAAATAGACTTTAGCCGACGACCGTCTTTTATGTCGTCGGCTAAAACCCGTTTTTAAAAAAAAATTACTTTAGCCGACGACCGTCTTATATGTCGTCGGCTAAAACCCTTTTTAAAAAAAATTCAATTCAGATTTTGGGATCCCAAAACCTGTATTTTTTGCACCTCCAATTTTTATACACCAGATCTCATTATCAACAACAATCAACGCGCAATACATTCAACTAATACCATTAATAATATGCCCAACATTATATGCATCACAACGCACAACACATTCAAGAACATTAATTTCATCAACATACTAGTAGCGTCAATAAAATCACTTACACAATTATAACACAAATATAAATATACAAGAGTACTACAACAACACAACTACAATCCACTGGCAAAATCGTCTAAATGTCGAAATGTAGTAGTAGAAGGATTACCACCATCTCCTAGATCCTCGTCACGAGGCTGTGAAGATGGGGTCTGTCCGAAGAGAGAAGGCGGTGGAGCAGGTGCCTGCAGTCCAGCCTGAGTAATGGTCTGAGTGAGCGTCATCATATAGTCCATCATGGCCTGCTGCTGTCTCTGGAAACTCTCTAACCGCGACTCAGTCCTCTGCTCGCTCTCATGTAACCGCGTCTGAGTCCTCCTTTCATTCTCAGCTCGGAGCTCCCTCTCCGCCCTCAACTACTCCTCGAGATAGGCAGTCCGTGCATCCCGTCCGCGAGGGCGCTGGAAGCCGGGGGTATCTTTCAATACATGGTGACCCTCGGCTCCCATCATCTTAGTGCGGTACCGACTACCTCTAGGAGGGTAGACGGTACCCCACACCCTAGCGCGAACATAAGGATCGGCCTGATTGATCTGTCCAATGACAGAATCGAGGTCGGTCTCCGCTAAGTCCGGATACTGCTCCCGAGCAATTTCAGCAAGCATCCTCTGAGACTCCTCCCGCACACGCTCCTAAGTTAATATGAAAATAAATATTTGAATATCAATAAAAGTATGATACAAAGGCATTTATTTTATTACTAAAATAAAATAAAAAAAGACTTACATGCTCCTCGGGACGGTTCGGAAATGCTTTCTGAGTCACATAGGCAAATGCGTCCAACGAATCAGAAGAAATGGCCTCGTGCGCAACTCTGGCTAACAACCGGGAACCCAGACTGTGATGGTCAGTCAGACCAGCACGATTGGTCGTGTTGGTCAAGCTAGTCGCCTTCAAAAAAATATTATTTAGAATAGAGTTTATATTTAGAATTCAAAAAAATAAAAACTGAAAGAGGAAGAATGAAATGAGGGTATTTTAGTCATACCATGAACTCTGGGTCGCGAAAATGGGCGCGTAGCCACTTCCACTCGTACTCCCGGAATTTGAATTCTTCCGGGGTAGCCTCTCGGGTATCACCCCAGGCTGTCCAGAATATGTGCAACTCATTTTTCCAAGATTTGTACCTACAAGACACGTTGCACAACATATATCATTCGTAAGAAACAAAATTACGCAAACAATGTAGATACAAAATAAATTAAAATGATTTACTTGGTAGACTGCACCTCGTCACACCAAGTACGTAGTAGAGAGTCGGGAATGACAAACCACACCTATGAACAGCATAAATACGCAATAATTTAAAAACATCACATATTGCATTTTCAAGAACTACGTGTTGATGGAAAAACACTTATTAAATATTTATTAACTTACCGACATAGCATTATTCAAAGCATCCTTCACGCACTGCGGCACGTCCCCCCAATCGGGCCACAAAACGGGGACTCTGTCCCGAATGACAAAGCCAACATTACGGCTATATGACGCCGCAGCGTCAGAAGACATCACCGGTCGGCCGTGTCTGTCTAGAGGAATCTCATAACGGCCATGCTTACTTACGTACGAGTCGAGCGCCAGATCCTTTGCTGGGCCACGAGTCTTCTTCTTTTTCTTCTCCTCCTCGACTACATTTTTCCCCTTCTCCTTCTCCTTCTCTATCTCCTCGTACAGTTTCGTCTTCGAAACCCGACAACTCCGCCAAAACATATTGTCTGGCCAAGACTCGTAGACATACGCCTTGTCAGGGCTAATCATGTAATACCCAGTTGTAACTCAGTAATTATCATTCAGTATTTATCATTCAGTAATTGATACTCAGTAATTTCATTCATTATTGATCATTTATCACTCAGATTCAGTCATGGTATTCATCATTCAGAGTAATTGTATCGTGTATCAATCGTCATTCATCATTAATCTGATTGGAGTTTCGTGCCGTGTTTATCATCATTGTCATTTTCGTTGCGAACTGTGCGTGAGGAGTAGCGCACGCTACGTACTCATTTTAGCGTACGCTAATTGAGTATAGGTAGCGCACGCTACTACTCAGCCTTAGCGCACGCTAAGGTTACCTTGGCTGCAGTCCAGAAGGTACTGGACTGCAGGTGAGTTATAAGTAGCGCACGCTACGATTGGTAAGTAGCGCGCGCTAGCGGATTGTAGTAGCGCACTCTATATGTGTGGAGTAGCGCGCGCTAAGGACGGATCAGGTTGAGTCCAGTGGCCACTGGAGTGCACTGGATTAATTCATAGCGCACGCTACTTATTGTTGTTAGCGTACGCAACCGATATATTAGCGCACGCTAAACAATGGTTGTAGCGCACGCTATCGAGTTCAGATCAGAGGGCAGACAGTTTTCTGGACTCCAGTACTGGGTATCAATATTTCGCTAGCGCACGCTAACAATGGATATTAGCGCACGCTAGTAGTATGGCCGTAGCGCACGCTACAAATAGGTACGTAGCGCGCGCTACCGTGTTCGGACAGTGGGTACTGGACTACCCAAATTACTCGTTAGCGCACGCTATGCACAAGGGCTAGCGCACGCTAACCTGGACTGAGTATAAATTGGACAGTTTAGTCAGAGTTCGTCATTTTTCATCTCATTTCACTCCTTCGGTATTTTTGGGCGATTTCGAGCGATTCGGAAAGGATTCTTCGAAGTGTAATCATCAATCATCATCTTCAAGCTCATCTTTCGGATTGATCATCATTTCATCATCTTCATCACATCGAATCAAAGGTATTAATCTCTTGGATCTAGAATTTCGGATTTTTGGGGTTTTCCTTCCGATTTCTTCGTGTAAGCTTGGATTATCATTGGAATATGTTAGTTATGGATTATCTAACTTGTATAAACATATTCCTACGGATTTAATGGTTATTTTCGGAATTATTTCAAGAACCCTTGGGGTTGACTTCGGTTAATTGGGGATTTTCCGATTGATGTTGTTGTAATCATGAGTTATGGATTCCTAATGGATTATTGATATCCTTGAAAGTGTTTTGATGGTTTGAAATACTCATTTTAGTGTTGGTTTCGACATATTCGGGATTGGATATTTTCGAAGTCGTGTGGTTGGTTACGTAGTCGTTAGAATGCCCCAATGAGTTTGACTATCGTTGTTTCGACCTTTGGGTTAGTCGTGTTTTGTTGCTTGATGCGTGTATTGAACGATTGTTGGTAATGATTGTTATTCAAGGTTGTTCGAGCGACCGGTATTTCACTTAGGATGTTGTTCGTGGACGGACATTCTTCATTGGTATTGTGTAAGTTAATTCTTACTCAGTTAAAAGGATATTCATACCTTTTGTTGTTGATCATTCATAATCATAACTCATTCATCATTGTATTAATCATATTAAAACTTGTTAATGTCAATTAATCACTTCAGTCATAAGGAACGACGGTTCCAATCTTTTCGTTGAGCTATCATTCATTTCATTATTACCCTCATCTCGGTGAGTCATTCTTGACTTTGTCAGATTATTATTTATTCATTGATATTCATTACGGTCATTCTCGTTCATATGACCTTCTGGGTTCATATTGCGTGGCCGGGTGTGGCTGTGTGGAATTTTTAGTCGGGCACGCGATGGTTATTGTATTGGGTTCACCGATACATTAGACCGTGCACACGGGAAAGCGTTACACCGTGAGACTAATTAGGTACACGGACGGGTGTTGTACACTTACACAGAACATTACGTGCGTACTATGATGCTCCTCTTCAGCGTAATTCATAATTAAGAATATTTCATCACTTCAGTTAATTCATGATTGTGTAATTTCAACTCTTGAGGATTGTTGTTACGTATGGCCCCGTTGGGGATTTTGTTATCAGGACACGGCAAGGCAAAGGCACGGGAAGAGCATGTTGACGGCGAGTCCTGTGATACTAGTAGGGGGCCCAGTCATCCGTTTGCTTGATCATTTCGATCATTTGATTATTCTGTCATTTGTATTTTCCGCTGCAAATCCCGTTTGAGATATTTTATTTATTCAGGGTGGTGTATTTTATCTTCATATAAAATATATTAGTATTCGCTATTGTCCTGGTGTGTTGTATTAAACTCCTCATCGGAGTACTTGGTAATATAATGTGGTTCGGTACTACAATTATATTATTTAATTCATCATTTTCATTGCCTGGTGGGTCCCAGTCGGGGATTCACGGCACTGTAATATCCGCCTAGTTTGGGGTGTTACAGAGTTGGTATCGGAGCGTGGTTTTGAATACTACCCTCCAAGTCATGTCTCGTTTGAAATCATCGTCATCGGACTAGTATCATTGGACTTTCGCGTCACGTGTGACCTGTGCAAATGCCGAGCCAATCAGACCAAGAACTGTAAGATTTCTAATGCCATGGTATAATTTCTGGCATTAATCATTCATTCATAATTCATCAGTTAACAATCCTCAATCATCATTGTCACTTTGACCAGAACGGTCAGGTTAACTCATTAATCACCAATTCATTTCATTGTTCGGTTGTTGATCGGGAAGATCGAATCATTAATCTTGTTAACTCATTCAAGATAATCATTTCATAACTTCATCGATAATCATGTCACGTCAATTGATCATTCATGTAATCGTTGTATTTGAGCGCGTATGCTCATTTTCATCATTTCATAATATAATCATAATGTGATACTCATGCGAGATGTACAATCATCATATGACTTTCCACTTCGGTATGGAAAGGGCCGAGAAGGACGTGGAGGACGAGGCCGTGGAGCGGGCCGAATCCCGAGAACTCGTGCGAATACCGTGCAAATGCCAGGGAATAATGCTAATTCGGCGGCGACAGCGCCACTCATTCACTGGACGCGATCATTCATTATCGGGAGTCGTACTGGGACACGGCTCGGTCAGAGGGTGTCGGGTTGATCCACTCGCATTTATGCAGGGCATGATGGCCCAAATGACTCGGATGGCTCGGTTGATGGAGACGATGCATAACTCCGTCAATCGAATCAGCAGGCTCCTCCGCCGCCACCTCGGAGGCAAGAGAGGAATGTGAGTAACATCATCGGCGATATCTCTCGCCAGAGGCCACCTACTTTTGAGGGCTCGCCTGAGCCGGCAGATATCATTCATTGGCTCGAGCATTTCGAGAAGCTGTTTGCTATGGTAGAGTGTCCCGAGGACACAAAGTTTCGTTGCGGCTTACTACCTTGGTAAGAGCGCACATTCTTGGTGGTTGTCCTTGAAGCCCACCGAAGGATCTTGAACTTGGGATCGGTTCAAGACTCTCATGATGGAGAGGTATTATCCGGCCCCACTCGGAGAGGCCAAGTGCCGAATTGCTCACCCCCGACCCCTCAACAGACGAGGATGTTCTCGCCATTGCCGAGAAATTTCAGGAACTTCTTCCTTTCGCCTCGTCCATCATTCATTCAGAGGCGGATAAAATCAAGTATTTCAGCAAGAGGCTGAAACCCCGTATGAGACTTCAATTACTTAATCATAATTGCACCACGTTGGCCGAATTCATTGAGAAAGCTCTCACCTACGAGCTTACTGCTAAAGAAATTGCTAAGCAGCAACCTTCGTCTGCTAGCAAGAAGTCCAAGAATCGTAATCGATCGACGGAGTGCCACTTTAAAGAAACCCCGTGCGGGCTCTGCTTTTTCTGAGCGACCTTCGGTGTCGTCTAAACCCGCGGAATCTCAGTCACGAGCGGCCAGTTCGGCCATCACCTGTTACAACTGTGGGGAGCTTGGTCACCTCAGTACCAAGTGTCCTCGACAGACTATCACGTGTCATAATTGTGGGATTGCTGGGCATAAGGCCCGTTTTTGCCGTAGGGACTCCAAACCTACTCAGACGTCATCTCAGGCACCTAAACAGTCAGCCGTTCAGAATCAGGCCACTCAATCAGCGTCGTTTAAAACGACAGGAGCGACTAAAGGTGGAGCTTTTAGCCGTGACAGGCGTCGGTGCGGGACTAGCAAGCCCGGATTTATGAGATGAAGAAGACCGATGATCCGAGGCCCGAATGATCTCGGTACACTCGATATTCTATCTCAACTGTGTGTACCCTTTTTGATCTTGGTGCATCGCATTCATTCATTTAAGTCATGTTTGAGTAGACTAAATGCGGGTAGTGCTACTAGTTGTGAGCCGTATGTCATTGGACTACCTGATGGTAGACGAATTATCGGTAATCGTGAGATTCAGAATTGTCCGATTCAGTTTCATGGTCGTGTATGGCCAGCGGACCTAATCGTGGTAGATTTGCCGAGAGACGACGTCATCTTGGGCATTGACTGGATGGATCGTCATGATGCCATCATTAGTGTCCGTAAGCGTATGGTCACTATCATTTCAGACGATGGAGTTGAATGTGTGTTTCAGGGAGGTAATCCCGGCTGTTCTGGTAAGGTCATTAATTCAATGAAAGCAGTAAGGTTACTCAATCAGGGATGTGTCGGTTATTGGTGTTATATGGCCAACACCGAGAAGTCATCAGTAATGTTAACGGATATTCCGGTGGTGAGGGAATATGCCGATGTTTTTCCAGACGAGCTACCTGGTTTGCCTCCACAGAGGGATGTGGAATTCACGATTGAGTTGGAGCCTGGTACGTCCCCGATATCGAAGGCGCCGTACCGGATGGCCCCGACCGAAATGCAGGAATTAAAGAACCAACTCGAGAAGTTGTTCGAGAAAGGTTATATCCGACCGAGTGCGTCCCCGTGGGGAGCACCAGTGTTGTTTGTCAAGAAGAAGGATGGTTCATTCCGCTTATGTATTGATTATCGGGAGTTGAACAGGGTGACGATCAAGAATAAGTATCCCTTACCCCGTATTGATGATCTCTTAGATCAACTTCAGGGAGCTTCAGTATTCTCCAAGATCGACTTAAGGTCTGGATATCATCAGTTGCGGATCCGAGAGTCGGATATCGCGAGGACGGCGTTTCGAACACGCTATGGTCATTATGAGTTTGTGGTTATGCCGTTCGGATTGACTAATGCACCTGCGGTATTCATGGAGTTAATGAATCGGGTGTTCATCGACTTTTTGGATCAGTTTGTTGTTGTCTTCATCGACGACATTTTGATTTATTCTCGTGACCGGGAGGAACACGAGTTTCACCTTCATCAAGTGCTAGACGTGTTGAGACGAGAACAACTTTATGGGAAGTTTTCCAAATGTGAGTTACGGATGTCCAAGTGATTTTTCTCGGTCATGTAATATCATCAGATGGAGTTCGTGTCGACCCTCAGAAGACGGAGGCTATTCGAGATTGGCCACCTCCGAAGAACGTTAAGGAAATCCGAAGTTTCCTCGGATTAGCGGGTTATTATCGGCGATTTGTAGAGGGATTTTCTAGAATCGCTCAACCCTTAACGAACCTTTTGCGGAAGGATAAGAAATACACGTGGTCCGACGCGTGTCAACGGAGTTTTGAGGAACTCAAGAGCCGGTTAATGTCAGCACCTGTACTTTCCTTGCCGCAGGGGACGGAAGGATTTGTAGTTTATAGTGATGCATCCGGACAGGGTCTCGGATGTGTACTCATGCAGAACGGGAAGGTTATTGCCTATGCTTCACGGCAACTGAGACCTTACGAGGTTAATTATCCGACCCACGACCTGGAGCTAGCAGCCGTGGTGTTCGCTTTGAGAATTTGGCGTCACTATCTTTATGGCGTTACCTGTCAGATATTCACCGATCATAAGAGCTTAAAGTATATATTTACTCAGAAGGAGTTAAATATGCGTCAGAGACGGTGGTTGGAATTAATCAAAGATTATGATATTGAGATCCTCTACCACCCGGGCAAGGCGAACGTTGTCGCCGATGCCTTGAGTCATAAGTCCGTTCAGGAGCAGATGCTTGCCCGTCTAACAGTTCAGAAGGAGCTTCAGCAGGAATTCCTTAGACCCGAGATCGAGGTCTGGCTTCAGCGAGTTCAGGGGCATCTTTGTATGTTAGAGATTTCATCGTCTCTCGAGGAGGAAATCCGAGAGAATCAGGGTTCGGACCCATCATTGTTGCGCATCCGAGAGGATGTGGCTCAGGGGAAAGCCCCTGGATTTGTGGTCCACGAGGATGGACTTTTGAGGTTTAAGAATCGGTTGTGCGTACCGGTGAATGACGAGTTGAAAAACTCGATTTTGAAAGAAGCTCATGCTACCCCTTATTCCGTTCATCCGGGGTCTAGCAGGATGTACAAGGACTTGAAACAAAATTACTGGTGGAGTAATATGAAGCGAGAAGTCGCAGAATTTGTTTCGAGATGCTTAACCTGTCAACAAATTAAGATTGAACATTAGCGACCGGCGGGTATGCTGAAACCTCTTCCCATTCCCGAATGGAAGTGGGAAGACATTTCTATGGATTTCGTCACGAGTTTGCCGACGAGTCGTCGTGGCATGAATACGATCTGGGTGATCGTGGACCGCTTAACTAAATCAGCTCATTTCCTTGAGATCAAGGATACGTGGGGTCCCGAGAGACTTGCTCAACTGTTCATCAAAGAGATAGTCGGCATTTGCAGTACTCCTAAAAGTATCGTTTCCGATCGTGACGGACGGTTTGTGTCGCATTTTTAGAAATCGGTTCATCGTGCTATGGGAACTCGGCTTAATCTCGATCGCTTTTCATCCTCGGTCCGACGGACAATCGGAGAGGACCATTCGGACATTAGAGGACATGTTGAGGGCATGCGTCCTCGATTGGAAGACGATTGGGAAGCCCAACTACCATTGATCGAGTTCACGTATAATAATAGTTGGCATGCTTCGATCAAGATGGCACCTTACGAGGCCTTGTATGGTCGCCGTTGTCGATCTCCGTTGTGTTGGGACGACTTATCGAATCAATCGGCACCGAGCCCGATATGCTTATAGCCGCCGTGAGAAGGTAGCTTTGATCAGAGTCGTTTGTTGACCGCTCGAGTCGGCGTAAATCATATGCGATAACCGTAAGCCGACCATTAGAGTTCGAAATTTGGTGACCATGTGTTGGTCAAGGTATCCCAGTCGTGGTATCTTCCGTTTTGGGAAGAGGGAAAGTTGAGTCCGAGATTCATTGGACCGCTTGAGATTTTGGATCGAGTGGGCGAGTTAGCTTATCGATTGGCTTTACCTCGGCGTTGAGCCGAATTCATAATGTGTTTCATGTCTCTCACGCGGAAGTATGTTTCCACCCGAGTCACATACTTCAGTTCGACGAAATCGAGATCGCCGACGATCATTCATATGAGGAGCGTCCTATACGAGTTTTAGAGCGGCGAATCAAACAGTTGAGGAATAAGACGATTCCTTTGGTTAAAATTCAGTGGTCTAGACACGGAGTCGAAGAGGCTACTTGGGAAACCGAGGATAGTATGCGGGAGAGTTATCCCGAGTTGTTTGACCCTTAGTTTCGGGGACGAAACTCTTTTAAGGGGGGGTGTATGTAATACCCAGTTGTAACTCAGTATTTATCATTCAGTATTTATCATTCAGTAATTGATACTCAGTAATTTCATTCATTATTGATCATTTATCACTCAGATTCAGTCATGGTATTCATCATTCAGAGTAATTGTATCGTGTATCAATCGTCATTCATCATTAATCTGATTGGAGTTTCGTGCCGTGTTTATCATCATTGTCATTTTCGTTGCGAGCGTGCGTGAGGAGTAGCGCACGCTACGTACTCATTTTAGCGTACGCTAATTGAGTATAGGTAGCGCACGCTACTACTCACCTTAGCGCACGCTAAGGTTACCTTGGCCGCGATCCAGAAGGTACCGGATCGCAGGTGAGTTATAAGTAGTGCACGCTACGATTGGTAAGTAGCGCGCGCTAGCGTAGTAGCGCACGCTATATGTGTGGAGTAGCGCGCTAAGGACGGATCGGGTTGAGTCCAGTGGCCACCGGAGTGCACTGGATTAATTCATAGCGCACACTACTTATTGTTGTTAGCGACGCAACCGATATATTAGCGCACGCTAAACAATGGTTGTAGCGCACGCTATCGAGTTCGAATCGAGAGGCGCAGGTTTTACGGACTCCGATCGGGCATCAATATTTCGCTAGCGCACGCTAACAATGGATATTAGCGCACGCTAGTAGTATGGCCGTAGCGCACGCTACAAATAGGTACGTAGCGCGCGCTACCGTGTTCGGACGGTGGTCTTGGACTACCCAAATTACTCGTTAGCGCACGCTATGCACAAGGAGCTAGCGCACGCTAACTGGGAGTATAAATTGTACTGTTTAGTCAGAGTTCGTCATTTTTCATCTCATTTCACTCATTCGGTATTTTTGGGCGATTTCGAGCGATTCGGAAAGGATTCTTCGAAGTGTAATCATCAATCATCATCTTCAAGCTCATCTTTCGGATTGATCATCATTTCATCATCTTCATCACATCGAATCAAAGGTATTAATCTCTTGGATCTAGAATTTCGGATTTTTGGGGTTTTCCTTCCGATTTCTTCGTGTAAGCTTGGATTATCATTGGAATATGTTAGTTATAGATTATCTAACTTGTATAAACATATTCCTACGGATTTAATGGTTATTTTCGGAATTATTTCAAGAACCCTTGGGGTTGACTTCGGTTAATTGGGGATTTTCCGATTGATGTTGTTGTAATCATGAGTTATGGATTCCTAATGGATTATTGATATCCTTGAAAGTGTTTTGATGGTTTGAAATACTCATTTTAGTGTTGGTTTCGACATATTCGGGATTGGATATTTTCGAAGTCGTGTGGTTGGTTACGTAGTCGTTAGAATGCCCCAATGAGTTTGACTATCGTTGTTTCGACCTTTAGGTTAGTCGTGTTTTGTTGCTTGATGCGTGTATTGAACGATTGTTGGTAATGATTGTTATTCAAGGTTGTTCGAGCGACCGGTATTTCACTTAGGACGTTGTTCGTGGACGGACATTCTTCATTGGTATTGTGTAAGTTAATTCTTACTCGGTTAAAAGGATATTCATACCTTTTGTTGTTGATCATTCATAATCATAACTCATTCATCATTGTATTAATCATATTAAAACTTGTTAATGTCAATTAATCACTTCACCATAAGGAGCAGCGGTTCCAATCTTTTCGTTGAGCTATCATTCATTTCATTATTACCCTCATCTCGATGAGTCATTCTTGACTTTGTCAGATTATTATTTATTCATTGATATTCATTACGGTCATTCTCGTTCATATGACCTTCTGGGTTCATATTGCGTGGCCGGGTGTGGCTGTGTGGAATTTTTAGTCGGGCACGCGATGGTTATTGTATTGGGTTCACCGATACATTAGACCGTGCACACGGGAAAGCGTTACACCGTGAGACTAATTAGGTACACGGACGGGTGTTGTACACTTACACAGAACATTACGGGCGTACTATGATGCTCCTCTTCAGCGTAATTCATAATTAAGAATATTTCATCACTTCAGTTAATTCATGATTGTGTAATTTCAACTCTTGAGGATTGTTGTTACGTATGGCCGGCCGTTGGGGATTTTGTTTTCGTGTCACGGCAAGGCAAAGGCACGGGAAGAGCATGTTGACGGCGGCGAGTCCCGATGATACTAGTAGGGGCCCAGTCATCCGTTTGCTTGATCATTTCGATCATTTCGCTTATTGTCATTTGTATTTTCCGCTGCAAATCCCGTTTGAGATATTTTATTTATTCAGGGTGGTGTATTTTATCTTCATATAAAATATACTAGTATTCGCTATTGTCCTGGTGTGTTGTATTAAACTCCTCATCGGAGTACTTGGTAATATAATGTGGTTCGGTACTACAATTATATTATTTAATTCATCATTTTCATTGCCTGGTGGGTCCCAGTCGGGGATTCACGGCACTGTAATATCCGCCTAGTTTGGGGTGTTACAAATCAATCGAACGGGAACTCGGGCTCCCGTCTCATTGACCTCTGGAATAGTCGGAACCATCGGAGGCATGAATAGAGTCGCGGCAGACCGTGGGGCACCTCGGACGAGGAACTCCGTACATCTCCTGATGTGTGAGGACTAGACGTGGGTCGGTGGATGGGAGGCATACGAGTCTCCGGCTGCGAGGGGGCGGCCGTGGTGTCTGAAAGGATAAACGCCGCACTAGTGCAGCGGGCTCATCTGTCGCCCTATAAAAATCGTCAGCGTTCATGCTGGTAGCTTCTAGTATCTGGCGGGCACGAACGCTGCTCTGAGATATGTATAGTGTACCGGGACCTGCCTTACTAGAGGCTGCCGAACTCCCCCCCGAATCGGGAGTGGTCGACTTTGTCGACTTCTTTCCCAACTCTTTCTTTATTCTATCCATAATCTAAACAAATAAATCAAATTTACAACTCAACACAACAGTAATTATCAATGCCATACCACGTTAATCTTTCGATTAACGCCGGCTATACGATCCCTTCCTCCTCAAACAAATTCATCAAATATTTCTAAACAAATTCATCAAATAATCTAAACAAATTCATCAAATTCACAATTATATTACCTTTCAACCGGGTACATCCACGTGTAGTGCACTGGACCAGTGACCAATAACTGCCTGGGAAGGTGGATCATGAGGTGAGGCATGAGGTCAAAAAAGTTTGGAGGAAATATTCGCTCAAACTTGCACAAGATATAGATGATCTCATCTTGCATTTTACGCAAATCAGATCTCTTGACTTCCCTCGTACATAATTTCTGGAAAAATCTTGACAATGCAACACACGGCTCGACCACCTGTTTTGGTAAGTACGGTCGAATAAATACCGGAAATAGGCGTTGGAGTAGGATATGACAATCACGACTCTTCAAACCAGTTAACTTGTTCTCCCTGAAATTAACACATCTTCCTATATTTCCAGCATACCCGGTAGGATACCTAGCAGTCTTTATCCAACAAAATATCTCAGTTCTCTGCTTGGCAGTGATGGTGTAAGCTGCCTTAGGCATTTTTTGTTTTCCCTTGACAGTTTTCAACCACAAATGTTTCTTATGCTCATTTCTTCCAAACCTTTGCGTGCTTTTGTCCCGTCTTTGGTCTTTCCATCCCAACCTAAGGTTGTCCCAACCACACTTTCGCAAACATTATTTTCAATGTGCATGACATCCAAGAAGTTTCTTATCAGTAACTTGGACCAGTAAGGCAATTCCCAGAATATACTTTTGTGTGATCAATACTTATACCTGTCGGGCCTTTCAGGGGTTGTTGCAATCACATCAGGATGGTTGCTAAGCTGACCAAAATCGTACTCATTAAGAATTGATAATATTTCATCACCTGTCCACTGTCGTGGTGGCTCGCCCATTTCTACAGTGCCATCAAATGCTGCAGCATCCATACGCCACTCATGTTCCCTCTCAAGCCATATCCGATGACGCATTCGGATAACTTTCCTACAGTGGTACCTAGCACAATCTGCATTCAAACACACTGGACAACCTCTATATCCGCTAATAACAGATCCAGACAGCATTCCATATGCAGGAAAATCACTAATAGTGCTGATACACATGGCGTGCAAGTAGAAAGTCTCGGACGAATAACTGTCGTACGTGGGATGACCTTGCTCCCACAACAATTTCAGCTCCTCTATCAAAGGTCTCATATAGACATCGATACACTTTCCTAGATATCCCGGCCCCGGGACTAACAAGGTCAACATATTATACTCCTTCCGCATACACATCCACGGAGGAAGATTGTAAGGAATCACTACAACAGGCCATATGGTATATGAAAGACTCATGTTACCAAAAGGGTTGAAACCATCAGAGGCAATCCCGAGCCTCACATTTCGGATATCTGAAGAAAAATTCGGATACTCCCTATCTATATGCTTCCACGCTTCTCCATCCGAAGGGTGTATCATAGTATCCCTGTCATTAGTGCGCGGCTCGGCATGCCATCTCATTGCTTTTGCCGTGTGAGGAGACATAAAAAGCCGTTCCAACCTGTCCTTCAGTGAAAAATACCAAAGTACCTTCACCGGTTTCTCTTTTCCAGAAGGAGTGATCCTATATCTCTCTGTATCACATACAGGACATCTCGTGAGGTCTTTATTAGGATGCCCCAGAATAGAACACAATCATACATGCAGACGTGGATCTTAATGTATGAAAGACCAAGATCTTTCAAAATTCGTCTCATTTTTGAATATGTATTAGGAAGATGATGACCCTGTGGAAGCATATTACTCGTAAGATCCAAGTAATCATCTACAAACTTGATGGATGATTTGTTTTCCACCTTTAATCTCATCGTTTCCATGACACAATCAAGAACAGTCATGTTACACCCTGGGTATAGAGGGGTCTGTTGGAGTTGAATTAGCTTGTTGTACCTGTCAAGCCCAGCAGTATTGCAAGGCAACGGTCTACGTGGTCGTGGGCTTTGCTCAGTTGGTACAAACGTCTCGGAAAAACCAAACACATCATCAATCAACCTCCTCTTCGGATCGGTGAGCCCATCGTTACCACTAAATTGTCCGTGATCATACGGAATAACAGAATTCGGTGCTTCACCGTGGTATATCCAACATGTATATTTACTCCAAAAACCATTCTTCTTTAGGTGTTCCCAGACCTCATCAAATGGAAAACGAAACATATCACTGCGACATCTACATTTATTACATGGACAGTAGTGCAACGTATTACCACTGTCGTGCTCTTTTACAAATCTCATAAACTGCTTCATCCCATCCATTACACTTGGATCCCATTTTCGTAACCCAATCCAACTCTTGTCCATCCTGAAAATGTATACATTTTCCAATATTAATCCAACTAACTAATATTGTTCAAATTATAAATGAAATCACAACAAACAATTAATCATAATGATTATCATCATAAAACTTAATCGTTTTACATAAAAGCTATCGAATGTAACATGAATAATACAAAGTTTCGAAATCACAATAAAAAATACAATAAAATACGTACCTTAATCGAAATGGTGATTATAACAACCGGTAGAAACCTTCGTCACTCCAGCTAGCACAACTCAAAGTAGCAACTCACAAGCTTTTTTCGGGAATAACTGACAGGATCGGGAATAGAAATGTGCTCTTTAGCGGGGAGAGGGGCAAGATTGGGTTGGTGTTCCCTGAACTATAAATAATTTTCACTTGGAGGTTTAGCCGACGACCTAGATCAGGTCGTCGGCTAAAGCATATTTTTTTTTTTTGAAAAAGTGTTTAGCCGACGACCTCGATCTAGGTCGTCGGCTAAACCATTACAATATTATTTTTTTTTCGGAAGGAGTTTAGCCGACGACCTAGATCGACGGAGTCGGCTAAAGTAGATTATGTTTTTTCGAAAAAGTGTTTAGCCGCCGACCTCGATCTAGGTCGTCGGCTAAACCATTACAATATTTTTTTTCGGAAGGAGTTTAGCCGACGACCTAGACCAGGTCGTCGGCTAAAGTATATAATTTTTTTTTTGAAAAAGTGCTTAGCCGCCGACCTCGATCTAGGTCGTCGGCTAAACCATTACAATATTATTTTTTCGGAAGGAGTTTAGCCGACCTAGATCAGGTCGTCGGCTAAAGTATAAGATTTTTTTTTTGAAAAAGTGTTTAGCCGACGACCTAGATCTAGGTCGTCGGCTAAACCGTTGCAATATTTTTTTTTTCGAAAGGTGTTTAGCCGACGACCGAGATCAAGTCGTCGGCTAAAATGTTTTTTTTTTCGGTCGGCTAAACGTTATCTCGGTCGTCGGCTAAAACTCTTTAATATAGCCGACGACTATTTTGAACTTTAGCGGACGACCTCCGCCAAGTCGTCGGCTAAAACCCTCTAACCGACGGTAAAACGAGTCATCGGCTAAAGTGCGAAGTTTAGCCGACGACACTTCATAGTCGTCGGCCGTTTTTTTCCGGGTCGTCGGCTAAAATACTTTTTTTGGTAGTGTTGAGGCATTGGGGTAATGTTGTTGTTGTTGTTGTTGTCTTCGATCCGTCCACAATTTTTTTAGAACTTCTAGGAGGGTAGACGGTACCCCACACCCTAGCGCGAACATAAGGATCGGCCTGATCTATCTGTCCAATGGCAGAATCGAGGTCGGTCTCTGCTAAGTCCGGATACTGCTCCCGAGCAATCTCAGCAAGCATCCTCTGAGACTCCTCCCGCACACGCTCCTAAGTTAATATGAAAATAAATATTTGAATATCAATAAAAGTATGATACAAAGGCATTTATTTTATTACTAAAATAAAATAAAAAAAGACTGACATGCTCCTCGGGACGGTTCGGAAATGCTTTCTGAGTCACATAGGCAAATGCGTCCAACGAATCAGAAGAAATGGCCTCGTGCGCAACTCTGGCTAACGACCGGGAACCCAGACTGTGATGGTCAGTCAGACCAGCACGATTGGTCGTGTTGGTCAAGCTAGTCACCTTCAAAAAAATATTATTTAGAATGGAGTTTATATTTAGAATTCAAAAAAATAAAAACTGAAAGAAGAAGAATGAAATGAGAATATTTTAGTCATACCATGAACTCTGGGTCGCGAAAATGGGCGCGTAGCCACTTCCACTCGTACTCCTGGAACTTGAATTCTTCCGGGGTAGCCTCTCGGGTATCACCCCAGGCTGTCCAGAACATGTGCATCTCATTTTTCCAAGATTTGTACCTACAACACACGTTGCACAACATATAGCATTCGTAAGAAACAAAATTACGCAAACAATGTAGATACAAAATAAATTAAAATGACTTACTTTGTAGACTGCACCTCATCACACCAAGTACGTAGTAGAGAGTCGGGAATGACAAACCACACCTATGAACAGCATAAATACGCAATAATTTAAAAACATCACATATTGCATTTTCAAGAACTACGTGTTGATTGAAAAACACTTATTAAATATTTATTAACTAACCGACATAGCATTATTCAAAGCATCCTTCACGCACTGCGGCACGTCCCCCCAATCGGGCCACAAAACGGGGACTCTGTCCCGAATGACAAAGCCAACATTACGGCTATATGACGCCGCAGCGTCAGAAGACATCACCGGCCGGCCGTGTCTGTCTAGAGGAATCTCATAACGGCCATGCTTACTTACGTACGAGTCGAGCGCCAGACCCTTTGCTGGGCCACGAGTCTTCTTCTTTTTCTTCTCCTCCTCGACTACATTTTTCCCCTTCTTCTTCTCCCTCTCTATCTGCTCATACAGTTTCGTCTTCGAAACCCGACAACTCCGCCAAAACATGTTGTCTGGCCAAGACTCGTAGACGTACGCCTCGTCAGGGCTAATCAATCGAATGGGAACTCGGGCTCCCGTCTCATCGACCTCTGGAATAGTCGGAACCATCGGAGGCATGAATAGAGTCGGCGGCAGACCGTGGGGCACCTCGGACGAGGAACTCCGTACATCTCCTGATGTGTGAGGGCTAAACGTGGGTCGGTGGATGGGAGGCATACGAGTCTCCGGCTGCGAGGGGATCGGCCGTGGTGTCTGAAAGGATAAACGCCCCGCTAGTGCAGCGGGCTCATCTGTCGCCCTATAAAAATCGTCAGCGTTCATGCCGGTAGCTTCTAGTATCTGGCGGGTACGAACGCTGCTCTGAGATATGTATAGTGTACCGGGATCCGCCTTACTAGAGGCTGCCGAACTCCCTCCCGAATTGGGAGTGGTCGACTTTGTCGACTTCTTCCCCAACGCTTTCTTTATTCTATCCATAATCTAAACAAATAAATCAAATTCACAACTCAACACAACAGTAATTATCAATGCCATACCACGTTAATCTTTCGATTAACGCCGGCTATGCAATCCCTTCCTCCTCAAACAAATTCATCAAATATTTCTAAACAAATTCATCAAATAATCTAAACAAATTCATCAAATTCACAATTCAACACAACAGTAATTATCAATGCCATACCACGTTAATCTTTCGATTAACGCCGGCTATACAATCCCTTCCTCCTCAAACAAATTCATCAAATATTTCTAAACAAATTCATCAAATAATCTAAACAAATTCATCTAATTCACAATTCAACACAACAATAATTATCAATGCCATACCACGTTAATCTTTCGATTAACGCCGGCTATACAATCCCTTCCTCCTCAAACAAATTCATCAAATTCACAACTCATTAAACACAAAATATTGAAAATACTAAATTCATCAAATATTGCATCACAACTCATTAAACAATTTATCTAATTCATCACATAATCTAAACAAATTCATCAAATAAATACAATAAATTCAACAAACAAAATAAAAAAAAAGGACAAGGGTTACCGCGTCCGGGCTGGCGGGCGACGGGCGAAGGGCGTCGGGCGGGCGGGCGGGCGATGGGACCGGGGCTCGTCGGGCTGTGGGGATGGGGCTCGTACAGGCGACGGGACGATCGTCTTATACCAGAAGACGGGGCGACGGGACGATCGGCTGGGTGACGATCGGCGGGACGGGGGCTAGGTGACGGGCGGCTAGGTGACGGGCGGTTGGGGCTGGGTGACGATCGGCGGGCGACGGGCGGTAGAGAGCTGCGTCGTATCAGAAGAAGAAAATAATAAAAGGGAGGTAGAGAAAACGTATAAAATGTGGGGGTTTAGCCGACGACAAGATCTACGTCTTCGGCTAAAGTTTTTCCAAAAAAAAAAAATTATACTTTAGCTAACGACATATAAGACGGTCGTCGGCTAAACCCCAGCAATGACCCGACCGTGTTAGAAAACACGGTCGGGTTAGGCGAACAGTGTGTTTTCAATTTTTGGGCAGGTGCGACACGGGCCGTGTCGTTGGACACGGTCGGGTGTTTAGCCGACGACCGTCTTATAAGTCGTCGGCTAAAATTTAATTTTTTTTTTTAAAAAAAAAATTGGTCGACCGTGTCAGGAGACACGGGCCGTGTCGCACCTGCCTATAATGGGAAAACACACTATATGCCTGACCCGACCGTGTTGTCAAACATGGTCGAGTGATTGCTGGGGTTTAGCCGACGACCGTCTTATATGTCGTCGGCTAAAGTATAATTTTTTTTTAAAAAACTTTAGCCGACGACTTATAAGACGGTCGTCGGCTAAACCCCCCATTTTTTTTTAATAATATTATTGATATTATATTAATGTTATGATTATGATTATTATTATTACTATTTTTTTAATTATATTTAACAAATGAAAATATTCATCTACTAAATTTATGGCTCATAGTTTGAGTCATCACTACAGTCTGTCTCATTATCTGAGTTGATATCCGGCAACATATGCCTCAAGTCGTCCACATTATCGTCACCAGAATTTTCAAGTAATTTGTTTGTATCAACGTCAACGTACCTGCGAGCATCACCACGGAGTCGGACGACTCGTCCTTCAGGAACATTATTCATTGTAATTGTCGTTGATGGTGGAATATTTGCTGTATTTGGCTCTTGATAAGCATCATCGTCATCAGTACCTGTTGTTTCTCCCAGTGTAGCAGCACTAAAAATATTTCTCGTTGTCACAACGTTCACTAACTTCCATGTGTCTTTCTTCACCAAGTCGTCTAAATAATACACCGACTTTGCTGATGTAGCAAATACAAAAGGATCACTTTCATACCATGAAGTGGAAGTGTCAACAGATAACAACCCGTAGTCGTCTTGCATATCGGTTCCAAGACTGGTGTCGTACCATCGACACTTAAACAAGTAAATTGTCATGCCTTCCCCGTAAATTAGTTCTACCACTTCCAAAAGAACACTGTAATATCCACCATCTATCATAACCCCAGAATTTTGACATCTTCTTTTTTGGTCTCTCTCAAGGCATACGAATGTGACACCGTTGACTTTGTCCATCGAATAAATTCTTGACATAACCGGCTTCATAGAAAGAAGCATAAGTTCACGCGACCAGTTAGGGTCTCCGTCATCTTGTATGTGTGTCATCTATCGTAAATAAAATTTTTATGTAGAAAAATATCTTAAGTCCAAAATGCAATAGCAACTGAATGTATACATACCCATTCTCCAAAATAGCCGGCAAAAGTGTCATTGTGGAATCTAGTGTCACCTCGCACCATATCGCATGATAAGTGTATGTCTTTCCCGTACTGAACTTCTGGACAATTGAGCAATATCAACCAATGTGCAATTCGTGACTCGTACGGGTCTAATTGTCTTCCTGGCAACCTCCCATAGACGTCAACCTCAGTGGATATGATAGAAAGATTGAATTGTATTTTATCTGCTGGAATAGAGCGGGAAGGGGGCTCGAAGGTGTCCAAATACAACTTGTAATACACTCCGACGCAAGGTAAGATTCTGCAATGCATCCTTCTGGTGCAGACTTATTGACCACGGAGTCTTTGTAATCACCGATTGCCTGTAATATTGTCATTGTGTTAAAAATCATACTTAATTTGACAATATATATATATATATCATACAAAATTATGTTACCTTTCAACCGGGTACATCCACGTGTAGTGCACTGGACCAGTGACCAATAACTGCCTGGGAAGGTGGATCATGAGGTGAGGCATGAGGTCAAAAAAGTTTGGAGGAAATATTCGCTCAAACTTGCACAAGATATAGATGATCTCATCTTGCATTTTACGCAAATCAGATCTCTTGACTTCCCTCGTACATAATTTCTGGAAAAATCTTGACAATGCAACACACGGCTCGACCACCTGTTTTGGTAAGTACGGTCGAATAAATACCGGAAATAGGCGTTGGAGTAGGATATGACAATCACGACTCTTCAAACCAGTTAACTTGTTCTCCCTGAAATTAACACATCTTCCTATATTTCCAAAGATACCCTAGGATACCTATGATCTTTATCCAACAAAATATCTCGGTTCTCGCTTTCACAGTGATGGTGTAAGCTGCCTTAGGCATTTTTTGTTTTCCCTTGACAGTTTTCAACCACAAATATTTTCTTATGCTCATTTCTTCCAAACCTTTGCGTGCTTTTGGCCCGTCTTTGGTCTTTCCATCCCAACCTAAGGTTGTCCCAACCATACTTTCGCAAACATTCTTTTCAATGTGCATGACATCCAAGAAGTTTCTTATCAGTAACTTGGACCAGTAAGGCAATTCCCAGAATATACTTTTGTGTGATCAATACTTATACCTGTCGAGCCTTTCAGGGGTTGTTGCAATCACATCAGGATGGTTGTTAAGCTGACCAAAATCGTACTCATTAAGAATTGATAATATTTCATCACCTGTCCACTGTCGTGGTGGCTCGCCCATTTCTACAGTTCCATCAAATGCTGCAGCATCCATACGCCACTCATGTTCCCTCTCAAGCCATATCCGATGACGCATTCACATAACTTTCCTACAGTGGTACCTAGCACAATCTGCATTCAAACACACTGGACAACCTCTACATCCGCTAATAACAGATCCAGACAGCATTCCATATGCAGGAAAATCACTAATAGTGCCGATACACATGGCGTGCAAGTAGAAAGTCTCGGACGAATAACTGTCGTACGTGGGATGACCTTGCTCCCACAACAATTTCAGCTCCTCTATCAAAGGTCTCATATAGACATCGATACACTTTCCCGGATATCCCGGCCCCGGGACTAACAAGGTCAACATATTATACTCCTTCCGCATACACATCCACGGAGGAAGATTGTAAGGAATCACTACAACAGGCCATATGGTATATGAAAGACTCATGTTACCAAAAGGGTTGAAACCATCAGATGCAATCCCGAGCCTCACATTTCGGATATCTGAAGAAAAATTCGGATACTCCCTATCTATATGCTTCCACGCTTCTCCATCCGAAGGGTGTATCATAGTATCCCTGTCATTAGTGCGCGGCTCGACATGCCATCTCATTGCTTTTGCCGTGTGAGGAGACATAAAAAGCCGTTCCAACCTGTCCTTCAGTGAAAAATACCAAAGTACATTCACTAGTTTCTCTTTTCTAGAAGGAGTGATCCTATATCTCTCTGTATCACATACAGGACATCTCGTGAGGTCTTCATTAGGATGCCCCCAGAATAGAACACAATCATACATGCAGACGTGGATCTTAATGTATGAAAGACCAAGATCTTTCAAAATTCGTCTCATTTTTGAATATGTATTAGGAAGATGATGACCCTGTGGAAGCATATTACTCGTAAGCTCCAAGTACTCATCTATAAACTTGATGGATGATTTGTTTTCCACCTTTAATCTCATCGTTTCCATGACACAATCAAGAACAGTCATGTTACACCCTGGGTATAGAGGGGTCTGTTGTAGTTGAATTAGCTTGTTGTACCTGTCAAGCCCAGCAGTATTGCAAGGCAACGGTCTACGGGGTCGTGGGACTTGCTCAGTTAGTACAAACGTCTCGGAAAAACCAAACACATCATCAATCAACCTCCTCTTCGGATCGGTGAGCCCATCGTTACCACTAAATTGTCCGTGATCATACGGAATAACAGAATTCGGTGCTTCACCGTGGTATATCCAACATGTATATTTACTCCAAAAACCATTCTTCTTTATGTGTTCCCAGACCTCATCAAATGGAAAACGAAACATATCACTGCGACATCTACATTTATTACATGGACAGTAGTGCAACGTATTACCACTGTCGTGCTCTTTTACAAATCTCATAAACTGCTTCATCCCATCCATTACACTTGGATCCCATTTTCGTAACCCAATCCAACTCTTGTCCATCCTGAAAATGTATACATTTTCCAATATTAATCCAACTAACTAATATTGTTCAAATTATAAATGAAATCACAACAAACAATTAATCATAATGATTATCATCATAAAACTTAATCGTTTTACATAAAAGCTATCGAATGTAACATGAATAATACAAAGTTTCGAAATCACAATAAAAATACAATAAAATACGTACCTTAGTCGAAATGGTGATTATAACAACCGGTAGAAACCTTCGTCACTCCAGCTAGCACAACTCAAAGTAGCAACTCACAAGCTTTTTTCGGGAATAACTGACAGGAGTGGGAATAGAAATGTGCTCTTTAGCGGGGAGAGGGGCAAGATTGGGTTGGTGTTCCCTGAACTATAAATAATTTTCACTTGCAGGTTTAGCCGACGACCTAGATCAGGTCGTCGGCTAAAGCATATTATTTTTTTTTTGAAAAAGTGTTTAGCCGACGACCTCGATCTAGGTCGTCGGCTAAACCATTACAAGATTATTATTTTTTTCGGAAGGAGTTTAGCCGACGACCTAGATCGAGGTCGTCGGCTAAAGTATATTATTTTTTTTTTCGAAAAAGTGTTTATCCGCCGACCTCGATCTAGGGCGGCGGCTAAACCATTAAAATATTAATATTTTTTTCGGACGGAGTTTAGCCGACGACCTAGGTCAGTCGTCACAAAGTATATTATTTTTTTTGAAAAAGTGCTTAGCCGCCGACCTCGATCTAGGTCGTCGGCTAAACCATTACAATATTATTTTTTCGGAAGGAGTATAGCCACCTAGACTGTGTCGTCACAAAGTATAATATTTTTTTTTTTTGAAAAAGTGTTTAGCCGACCTAGATCTAGGTCGTCGGTTAAACCGTTGCAATTTTTTTTTTTTCGAAAGGTGTTTAGCCGACGACCGAGATCAAGTCGTCGGCTAAAATGTTTTTTTTTTCGGTCGGCTAAACGTTATCTCGGTCGTCGGCTAAAACTCTTTAATATGGCCGACGACTATTTTGAACTTTAGCGGACGACCTCCGCCAAGTCGTCGGCTAAAACCCTTTAGCCGACGGTAAAACGAGTCGTCGGCTAAAGTGCGAAGTTTAGCCGACGACACTTCATAGTCGTCGGCCGTTTTTTTTCGGGTCGTCGGCTAAAGTACTTTTTTTGGTAGTGTTGAGGCATTGGGGTAATGTTGTTGTCGTCGTCTTCGATCCGTCCACAATTTTTTTAGAACTTCTATTTTTAGTAATAGACCCTACATAATTTATCTAATATTTCAACCTTCTAACAACCCATATTCAACTTACAACACTTGTAAATCCATAGGCAAATAAATTTACAAAAACTCGTGCAAATTAATACGACCCATATTCAACTTACAACACTTGTAAATCCTATAGTCAAATAAATTTACAAAAACTCATGCAAATTAATACGTGGCAGTAAAATCATGCATGGACGGAGTATTATATAGTATTTAATCATATTATTTAAAGATAAAAAAGAGAGGGAAAAATAGTTCTATTGTTTTATATATAAAGAGGAGAGAGAGACGTCGGTTGTATTTTTTAAATTAAAAAGGAGAGAAGAAAGTAACTTTATTATTTAAATATAAAATGGAAGCAACGTAGGAATAGAAAATGTTTTTTTAATTCAGAAAATTTGAAAATGTCCTTTCATAAAAATAAATTAATCTACAAATATAAAAGAAAATCATTTTTTATGTAAGATTTACATTTCACATAGAATTTTGCAGTTAATGAAACTATAAAAATTTAAATAATTTCAGATTTATAATTTTTTTTTGTGTGTGCCAGATTTCTTCGCCGCAGGTTGCATAATGATATAAATCCATAGAGTCCAGATTGTTGTTTGATTGAAAAAACAGTTTAAAACGGATAAAAACTGCATAATTCGCAAGGCAAATTGATTAAAATTCAAAACCTACGAAAAAAGAAACTCAATTTGTATATCACCAGTACTTACAAATTAATAGTACAACTGAGAGAAACAACAAACAAAACATTAAATTACATACATACACCTTAAACATTCAATCCCCGAAATTTAAATATCTTACGGAAATCCTTTAATGAGATGAAGCGAACGGACTTAAAGGAGAATGAGTGTGAAAAATATACTTATCCTAGGAAAAAGTCGAAGTATGAGAAAGGAAATAAGATGACAACACGAACAAAGAAAAATTGAATCCATGTTGGGAATAATCATAATACACAGCTTCTCACAAGGATTAATAAGTACGTGCAGAAACCAAATGAACATCGTCCAGTCATCAAACACAGTAAAAAGATCCAATCCATCAGGCCACCCAAACACTCCCAACAGGACCAGACCACATAATAGCATAACTAACCATTCCTCCTTAACCAGGTGACTGCCCCCGGCCAGCCCGACCACCTCGCACACCACGACCAAGCACGCCTCTCCCACGAGCTCTGCTCGGAGAAGCACCAACTATGCCACCATGTAGCCTCATTTGAGATCTTGCCCTTGCTCTCTCCTGTAGATTAATAGTCCTCGAGCTGCTACTCACAGGCGAAACCGGTTTCCCTCCCGCCTCCGGCAACAGAACGGGCCCCACATCAACAACACTGCTAGCCGACGCATCTTCAGCAGCATTAGAGGACTCCGGAGCCTGATCACTTTCCGCAAATTTGTCCGGTTCATTCTCCTCATCATTCTTCTCCTCGTCAATCTCTCCAACCTCCAAGCCCGGTGAATTCTCGGGCTCCATCGATTGATCACCCTGAAATTCTCCGATTCCGACGGGGGTCACCTCACTGGACAAATTGCTATAGCCGTCGTTATTATCACCAAAATCTCCAGCCACCTCCACCTCTTCTCCTTCGCCGGACTCCGTGATTATATGAGGGATGTGTTGTTCCGTCTGATCTCTCAATTTATCATCGGATAAAACAGTTTCACTCGGCTTGTCCAAATCTTCATCACCAGCGTCGCTCGGTAGCTCGACCTGAATCTGCTGGTCTACTTTCACCTCCTCCAGTTGCTCCCCTGCAGTTTCAGACTCATCCCTCTCAGCCTCATCCCTTTCAGTATCGACAGGTTCGTCGTCCTTATTAACTGCCACGTCATCTGGTGATTCCTCGATAGGATCAGTAGAGGGTTCATCACCGTCCTCTTGTTGGGCCTCTGAAGGTTTGCACTTTTTCAAAAGAGGCGTAGGGATATCGGTGCTTGTTTCCTCTGTAACAAGCATCTCTTCTTGCAAATCAGAAGAAGATGAAGCTGAGGGGCGTTTACGTCCGAGGGCAGTCGGTTGTGGAGGTGCGTTCATTTGACTTTCTGCATTTTGACCGGTGGTGTTAGACTCCTCTGCTTTGGACATGTCCACGTCACCTTGAGGTTCTTTGGGTTTTGTAATACTAGGACGGACCAATTTCCTTCCTAATTTAATGTTCGCCTTTGCTTGAGAAAGTCTTTTCTCTTTTTCTTCGTTAACTTTTGTCGGAGGGACATTTGAAGTAGTTGGCGGTGCATGGGGTTCAGTTGTTTGGGCAAGTAGGGTTCCAGCAAATGATGATGCATTATTATCCGGAGGTGGAGCATCCGAAGGGGCGGAATCTACTCCACCAGAAGCTGGTTGTGCTGCCTGTTCAAAATTCTTTACAGCCTGAAAATAAGCTGAAGCGAAATCCTCCAAAATAGTATTGGAAAGATTTTGGAGAGCGGATGTCGTACTCTCGGACGGGTTGTTTTCAGAGACCTTCAATTTATCCACTTCGTCCTGTAGCGTTCTCAGAGCTTGCTTATGCTTCTTCAGTTCATCTGTGAGCGTCGTCCTCTGCTGGGCGACGATTTCATAAGAATCTATGATTGTTTTACGAATATTTAGACTTCTATCTTTTTCTTTGATATGATCCTCCTTCTCCTTCTTCAAGTCCTCCCTGTGCCTCTCCAGTGTTCTCTCGAGGAGCTGTATTTTGGTCTCTTTCTCTTTCACCTTTTCCCTCAGAGCCTGTTCGCTGACAGAATCTATTGTGTTTCGATTTGTCTGCCTGGCTTCCTCCAACTGTTTGGACAAGGCCTGTATCTCTTTGCTAAGGTCTTCCTTTTCTTTTTGCAAGTTATTCGTTGTCCTCCTGGCTTGGACACTCATTCGCTTGACCTTTTCGAAGTCAGATTTCAGAGAAGCCTCATTTTTCGAGATTTCATTAATCTTGGACTCTCGTTCATTCAGTTCTGTTCTGATTCTGGCAAGATCTCGCTCTAAAAGTGATAACGAATCCTGTCTTTCCGATAAAAGTTTCTCCAAACTTGTTATCACATTCTCCTTTTCTGTTAAGAGTTTCTTAAATTCTTCCAACTCCACATCCTTCTCTCTTAAGGCAACAAGGTTCTGTTTAAGAGATTCTTTCAGGTGATTATAATCATCAATATTAACATCCTTGGACTTCTCCACCAACTCACCAATTCTTTTCTCGAGATCCCTTTTTTCCATCTTTAAAGAGTCGATTTCTTTACTTTGAGCTTCCAGCTCCGCGTCTCTCCCTCTCAGATGCCTCTCCAAATTCTCGGTTTCAGCCCTAACATTCTGTAATGCTTCACGAAGTTTCTGGCATTCTTCGAAATTATGACGGTTCTCCTCTCTGAGCTGCATGTTACTCTCACGGAGTAAAGTTAGTTCTCTAACCTGCAACTGTAGAGATTTAAAATCTTCTTCGGTGAATAATGATGCTCGAGATTTTGCTCTCTCTGTGTGAAGTGATGTTTGCGAAGCTTCGGCTGACTTTAGCGAAATCTCTAGCTGAGATTGCAAGCGAAGCTTTTCTTGTTTCAACAAGGACATCTCTGTCTCGGCTATTTCCTTTGACCTCCGGAGATAATTCACCACACTTTGCAACCCATCGTCATCGGAGAAACTGTTGGAACCACTTCCACAAGCAATCCCCCTTTCCTTCTCGGCTAGTTTAATGTGCAAGGCCTCGAACCGACTGTGCAAGATCTTGTTCAGTTCATTAACCTCACTGTATTTCTTATCCGCCTCATTCTTATAAACCTCAATAGCTGAACTTTCCGCCTCCCATTTTGATTTCAGTTGAATCTATAAGAGAACAAATTAATATATCAAAAGTTGCAAGGATTATCAAAAAAAGAACAAATCCTAGAGGCGAGAGGTTAACATAAAGGAACATAACATTATTTTATTTTCAATTCCATTTACCTCAATGATACCCAATGCCCAACATCCTACCACTAAAACAACCAAAGAGAGGTACAAACTCGGTATGCTCCCCATTCCATTTTCCTCACATATATCCAATGCCTAAAGATCGACCTAATATCTCATACCACTAAAACAGTCCTCATTGAATGAATTTTAGAAAGAGAGGAATGCAACTTTCACATGATTCTCGTCCTAGGCAGTGCTTCAAATCATGTAATGCATGAAAGATAAGTACAAGTGAGCAGAAATAAGAAGAGAAGATCAAATATGCAAAAAGTAAGGTTATACATTTTCAGTTTTGAGCTGATCCACCACTTTACGGAGCTCAGATGTCTCATTTTGAGCTGATGCCAAGGCTTGGGATGTTTTTGTCAACTCCTGAATAGTTTCTGATTGGAGAATAACCTGGACAAAAATAAGGGCAAACACACTGAACTTAGAATCATTATTTCGCTTAACCAAACCAGTGACATCTAACACAAGAAATATGACACAATGGGCAACTTGAAATAACATGCCAACCAAACAAAATAAAATAAAAGACAATAAACAGCACTAAAAATTTGTTAAAAAAATTGAATCAAACATGTAAAATGCTATATTGTCGTGGAAAACGTTGAAACCCTATATCGGCAATGTTCTAAAAGGCGCTAAGCGGTAGGCGGGCGCACGGGGACCTTCTAGCGCCTAGGCCTTGGAGGCGGCGGCTAGGCGCTAGGCGTTTTTTTTTATATTTTATATTTTATTTATTTTTATATATGCATACAAAATGCATAATAATATTCTTTTAAAAAAATCTTTTGGAGAGGAATTTTTTTATTATACTGAAATTTAATAAATAATAATTCAATTTTTAATTAAATGACATCAGTTTAATTAATATATTTAAAATTAGTACAGTAGTAACAGTACTCACATCAGCTTTTTTAAAAAAAAAAAAAAAAAACTAAATTTAGGCAAAGCCTCAGCCCGTCTGGACCCGCCTCAGCCCGCCTAGAGCCTCCTACCCGCCTGGCAGAACCGACTATGGGATAGTCGGGGCGGAGGTCGACCTTCTAGCGCCTAGGCGGCCGTCTAGGCCGATTTTTAGAACAGTGTCGGCAAGGGAGAGAGGCATACAACAATAGCCATATAAACCATTTAAAAAATGCGGATACTGATAAGTCATACCCTTTTCAATTTACGGAAAGAAAGTCACACATAACAGCACACAGGGTACAATCCAGAAACAAAGGCATGCAATGTAATGCATAGTTCGTGTCGATCATCGAATGGAAAAGGCATACATATACAAGCTCTTTCAGGAGTCAAACCAAGATTAAAGCTTTCAGCTCTGAAAGTCCATGATTCATAGATGTAGATATTTTCATTTCTGTTTTATTATATTATTTTCGTCCTTCATATACTTTCTTTTTTTCTTGGGGGTGTGGGTGCGGTATTAGGTTAGTAATAATGAGCTGATTTACAAGTTCGTATAGTAGACTAGGAATGAACTGCAACTTGCAGGGATCACTGCATAGTTGTTAAAAGGCGCACCAAGACGATACAGGGTCCTATCGCCTGAGGTGCGAGGCACAAAGCGAGGCCCGCGTCTGAGAGGTGAGGCGCACAAAAACAAAAAATAATTAAATAAAATTATAGGATTTATACACACATAATGACAAGAAAATATAACAATCCACATAATACTTAAAAATTAACAAAATTAATGTGTCAGATCAATAAAAACAACTACAAAAGTATTATGAAAAAACAAAAACAAAAACAAAAAAGAAAAGGAGACCAAATAGAGAGGCGGGCTTAGGCACACCGAGGCGCACCAAAAAGGCGCATAACCCCAAACCTTAAGGTTTCACAATACCTGTCTTTCATAATTGTCTTGAGCAGTTCGCCATCTTTGATGTTCTCTCTCCAAATCATCTTCCAAGGCAGAGATTCGAGATTCCAACACCACAATCTGTGACCTAGAGTATATCAAGAGCAAACAACTTATGACAATTTGAGACAAGGTAAGAGTTTATAATATCTGAGGTTACTTGATCATTTTTCTAATATCATTTTAACTAGAGTTAATCATTGTCATTATTACCACCTTCAATTTATTACGTCATTATATCATCAACAACCGAGAATTACACTGCTGAAATTCAAGAGTCGACATCTTTCCAAAGTTAATTCCATCATATGTGTATATATATATACACACACACACATATATATAAGCAATGTTTTTTTCGAAAGCTCCAACCGAAACTTCTGCCAAGACTTTCAAATTAATTCTTCTCTGCCTATATCTCAACTCCATGTAGCATCTGATAATTCAACCTTAACTTGATACCAAATTAAACTTTAAAATCCATTCAACGATAACATTTAACAGCTACAATATAGAGAAATATGATATTAACAAGAAAGCTCACATTTTAACAGCACAGTCATCCTTCAGACTGGAAATTTCAGACAAAGCTCCAGCAAGAGCCTCTTCATTTCCAGCAATTGCAGACCATGCTTCCTCAGTCTTCAGCTTACATAAGCTTTCAAGTTCACTAACACGCTCTCTGTATGAGTGAAGCTCACTTTCCAGTGATTTATTAACTTCATCAGCCTATAACCAAAACCAATGTAAATTACACAAGCAGATGAGGTTATTAAAGCATGGAACCAGTTGAAGCTAATACCCATCAATAATACCTCATTTCTATAATTCTCATAGGCCATCTCCATTTGTTTGAGTGCATCTTCATTTACTTGAGCTATGCTCTTGTACTGAAAGAGAAATAAAATTCACAACTTGAAAAGCAGAACTTTTAAACTACAGAAACTAGAAGTCTAGAACTGGCATTACCTGAAGCATGTGCTCTTTGCTAGCATGTGCTTCCTCTCTCAAATTTTCAATTTCATCCCGGAAATTCGCCAATATCTGAAAAATATTACCTTGAATAAGCATCATTGGCACAGCCCAGAAGATGGAAGTGATAAATATTACACCCTACTTCCCACTTGAAGTGAGTACTTTCAAAACATGATTTTATCCCAATAGAAGAGTATCTTTCAAAATAAAATTTCATATCTAATTAAAATTTATATGATATTCCTTCAAATCAAAGATTTTTGTTATAAAAATTACAATATTAGTTGATTGGAAAAAAAAATCACAAAATCAAGTGCAGATAGATGGTTTAAAACGAGTTGTGTCTTGTTAAACTGATTAAAATTAAATACCTTAACCAAGGTACCATCTCCATGTGGATCGACGGAGTAACAAGTATTATCGAAAGTACCTTTTCATTAGAGGATAGACCAACTTCAGCACCATCATCCTGCATAAAGATAAAAAATAACTTTAGTATCCTGCATGCGATCAGAACAAGGAACGGCTGCCCAGACATCCGGGAAAAGAAAATAAAAAAAATAGTTCCCAATACAGCACATGAAAAACAAAAAACAAGAAGAAAGAAAGTTGACCTTGCAGCTATAGTTTAGGAGAACATATATGGACATTGGACGCCCACCAGAGCAAAGTGCAATATTATAAAAAGCTTGAACAAGGTAAACACAGTTAAACAAGATACAACCTCTTCAACCTATATGTCAGCTATGTCTGTCTTGTATTTGCCAGTTGCTTTACGGCAACGTTTATTTCTCTTACATTCTTTCCCTCTATTTCTATTTTATTACTTTTCCAGTTTCTTTCAAGTGGTGGGGAGAGGACGGAGTCGGCATAAAAATGGCTAGAGAATACCTTCATTCTTGCAGATTCCATAATCTTCTCCAAGTCAGAGCAACGAGCCTGGATAAAATACTCAGACTATTCAAAAACAACTACCATTAAAATTACCAAGAATATAAGTCACCAGACAAATGCAATACAGTAAATACAAATATCAAAGTGAAATGAGTTATCCAAACTCAGGACCTCAGCAACTGCAGCCCTAGACTCAGCAACTGCGACAGATTGCCAAGCGGTAGCCAAATCTTTACTCAACTCTTCAACTTGTCTAAAACCATTCTTCAAGGAACTTTCACGCTCGACAGTAAGATTACGAACATTATCTCGCTCTTCCTGAAGCTGCCTTTTTGCCTCAGCCCATTCTCTCTGCATTGAAGTATTCCATAATACATTACCATCCAAAGACAACTTACATGCGATAACATAGTTAGTTGACCATGTATACGATGTCAAAAAACAAGATTTTGACATCACAAAGGGGATCCGCTGCAATTCACAGGAGGGGGAATACCTCAAGTTTGTTGATATATTCTTCTTGCTTTCTCCTCTCAAAAACTCTGGCCTCCTAAACCATGAAAACATCAACTTTTAGAGTCGCAATAATAACCCCTGAGAAACATATTAGCAGAAGAAAGCTACCTCTCGCACTTCCTCGGTACTTTGTATGGTGTCCAAACTGGCCTAGACAAAGATGCAACTGAAATGAAAAGGCTTGCACAAGACAACATTTTCAACAAGAATACAGCTTATTTTATTTATCAGTTTATTATCAGTATCATTACCTGCAGCCGGTGAACCCTCTCTGACAAACTACGGACTTCATCAGAAGCTCTCTTCTCAGAGTTCTGCAGTATTTCCTTTTCATGCTTCAGAATGGACACCTTAGAGAAACATATAACAGTCATTTATTATCATTGTTATCTTCAATTAAGCATAACCAAAAAAAGAGCAAAAAAAGAAAAACCTCCATTGCTAACTTCCGAGAATTATCATTGGTCGAATCAAAAGACTCAGCACTTTCACGCAACTTTCTCTGGTAGTCAACAATCATCTGTGAGAACTCCACATTTCTAGCTATGATTCTGTTATGCTCTTCTCTCTGACATGAACCATGAAACAAGTTTACAATGTTAGACCAACAGTTACAACAATTTCTCCAATATTCAAGTACATTTTATTACGCCAGATATAATCCCTTCTAAAAGGGTTGACCACTAAATAAAATGCAGTTCAAATAAGTCAACCTGATGCTCGAATTCCTTCATAAATCTGGCAAGTTTTTCTTGTGCAAATTGTGCTTCCAATGCTAACTTGTCACGCTCGGATCGTAATAAAAGTATATCATTCCTAGGTAGCACAATTACAAACCAATCAGGGAATGAAGTAAAGCTAACCAGAAATAGAAAGCCTCCAAAAGCACGAAGTAGTTAGTATATAACTAAAGGTAGAAAGTCATGCTCCTACGAAAGCACCATTAATCCAAAATATTGTGTTGCAAAGGGGAGAAATTTCACCGAAAATTTGCATGCTTTTGCATATATATAAATCTATTATGACAATTTACAATGAAAAAAAATGAGGGGCCCTGATCCGACAATAAATAGATCTCCAATAACACATCTAATTCACCACTGAATGACTAAGTCCATCAAAACTCATGGACCCTTCTAATTTCTAATTTCTGTTAGAAAATAGATAAACTCTAGCAAGATGCAGATAATACTTATCCATTTGCTTTAAGCTCTCTTCTCGACAACAAGACCTGTGTTGAGGTGTTAGCTCCATAGTATAAATGGACATCAACCCTACTGGAGACATTACTGGCATACCATTTCCACACGTTATAGGAAAGATTCAACAAGCTGGATTTATAGCAAGAAAATATTGATCTAACAATCTTGCCAAAGAACTTGAGAATCAAAATTTAGAGATGTAGAGACATGTAAACTAAGGCCCACATAATTTCACACATTATGGCTGCATTTATTTCCATACTCGAATCTCTCAATTACAGTGGCAAGGCCAGGGAGAAATAAAAACTCAAAAAGGCCAGAAAAGAAAAACTGAGAAAATAACATGCAAGTTTATTACAAACGAAGCTCTAACTGAGAAAATAACATGCAAGTTTATTACAAACGAAGCTCTATCCTCTATGCTCTATACCAAACATAACAATTCTAGCAAAAACACATGCATGTTTAGAACGCCAAGCCATAAAAACTAATTTATAGATAAATGACAGGAACCATTAGCTACATCCAACTTTAAACATTGGCATCTTATGACCCCCAGGCAGGTGAAATTGTACCCACCTCATGACACTATACGTGCTTTATTGAAGTCTCATTTGTTATAAAGCCACATACGCTAGATGAGTATGAGCATGAATATCATTCATAACTTTGACGGTTAGCGAAAAAAAGGTGAAGATGCATCATCCGAAGTCGTTCAACCACAACCAAAAAATCCACAACGGAGCATAGGGAAAAAAAAAAACAAGAAATAAAAATCTAGCTGGGAGAGAACATAGTTATAGAAATGATGATAATAACAACAATATATGCTTAAATAAAGGAATATATATAAAGCAAATAAAACTTACCTAGATTTTGCTATATCATCTTCAAAATTCTTCAGACGCTCCAAATCCCGTTCATGCACCTTTCTTGACGTATCCTACAAATTAGCACACATAATATGAGAATGGTAGACACCAACAAGTGACAGCACATAGCGGATGGATTTTATTCTCCAGATATTTTTTTCACATACATGACCACATTCCTCTGGAACCACGACCTCCCTGCTTCCTTGTTCTGTAATGTCAAAAATACCATTTATGCGAGTGAAGGATACATAGATACCAAACAGACATACAGAAAGAGAAGAAACAAGAAACGGAAACTCTAGTAAGATTTAAGCAAAAAAGAGCACAGTACGTCAGAAGTCAGAACTCTTGCAATCCCAATCACAACACTGAACAAGCACATGACCCTTTGTTCTAAACTCGCCCTTCCATGTTAGTCAAAAAAATATTTACTACACACTAGAGAGCCGGACTTATTAACATCTGATATATTAATCAAAGTCCATGACACTCCCGAGTCAACACAGCAGCTTCAAGGCATATCTAAAACAAACAATTACAACAAATGATGGCAAGAGAGATCTAACAAGGAATGGGTGAAAGCAGGAAGAACCTGGAACTGCTAATTGTGTATGAATCGTATAAGAACGATGCTTCTGTTCCTCCTCGTACAATTTCTTGTACATTGCCACCTATAAAATAATGATCAGAAAAAAGTATGATATAATCAGGACACCTGGGAACTGTATTCCAGTCTCACTTGATCAACTTAAAAAAGAAACAAAATTCAAAGCAAACAAGAACTTAAAAGAATATTACAGAGCTATGAAGTGATTCAATCATTTGCGACTGTTCCTCTGCCCTCAGCAGCACTGCATTAACCTTACATGTAGTCTCGTCCATATGAATCTGAAGCTGCTTCTCATACTTGTCATGCAAATTTACAAGAAACTATGAGTTCAATATTGTTGAAATAAAGATTTTAGCGAACATAACTATAAAGGGAACATGATAATGCCTTCCACTCTATTTCTTTCTCCTCAATCTGGTCAGAAAGGTGGCGGACAAGACTACGTAGCTGGATATTCTGTTCAACTAATCCATTTATGTCTTTAAAAGTTAGCTGCACAAATATCCGGCAGCTCTGCCCATCAACTTTTGCTCAAAAGCAAGGTTTTTTATATAATGAAGAATTATAAAAACATTTACCAGACGTTCAGTTATGATATTTTCAGAACAGGATTCAACAAGCGAAGGTACAGTGGGCCTAGTGACCAGGTCCTCATCATTATAGCGAGCAACTGATCCACAGCGCAACTGAACATCTCGACATTCCTTTAAAAGGACAGCCACCTGACACATTAACAAATGCGCGTGTAAACGGTGAAAGAAACATGTCAACCAAGCTACCCAATGCACAAACCACACAATCAATCAAATATGTAAAGGAAAAACCCCAAAAAAACTATTATTTCAAAATCTTTGCCCAAAGAGCTAATATAGCCCGTGTAAACAAAAACAAAGTGGCATCCCCCTCAGTCAAACCTGCTTCTGGAGGTCAACAATCTCCTTCTGAGAACCAGCATAATCACGTTCTTGCTTCTTTAAGCTAGCCTAAATAGAAAAGTACAACATTAACAACAGTACTTCAAATAAACTAATGTGCTTTAGTCAACACAAGTTCAAAAAAGAACACAAACCTTCAGCTCCTGAATGGTCAACTCCAAAGCAGAATGTTCAGATAGTGAATGCTGCAGTTTTTTATCTAAAGCAGAGTAGGCAGCAATAAATTTCTCATGTTCCTCTGCAAAAGAAAGGCGAGCGAGCGAGAACATTTCATGAATATTTTTTAAACCTTGTTCTCTTGGAGTTACACAATACATGCATATATACATAATGCACTTAACAAATATATGAACAGAAACTTGTGGTCTTCACTGTTTTTTCTTCCGACAAGAGCGTAAAATATTGTTTAGAAAACAAGGCAAAAAAACAACTACGTGCTAACATGTGACAATACCCCACGCACAGACCACAAGAACTCATATTTATCAATTCATTCCAGAAGTATTTCCCAGACTAATCAAATATTCCAACATCTTTACTCACTTAAAAACAGAATGTCAAACTTTTGAGTACTTACAAGATGGCAAAACAAAGCCTGAATACAGCACCAGGTAGACAACAAAAATATACTAATGGACATCAATTTCTCACCCCGACCGAAATGCAAATGAATCAAAATGTTTGAAAGAGTAACCCATCATTCATGAAGCTGTCAATCCAACAGAAAGTGCATACCTCTTTCGTCCATTATGACTCCAGCTTTTTCTTCAATTTCATAGAGTACCTAGAATTGAAGGAAAGTTGCAAGGCTTAAAGAATGCATGAAGGAAGAGTTGCATAAATGACTTTATAACACCAAATGAGTAAATATTTGAAAATAAATAAATATGCATTGATTTGTGACTGTCTAGTAATACATACTCGCTCCAAGACCGCTTGAGTTTGCTTTCTTCCCAGTTGCTCATGTCGTAGTGCATCAACAGCTTCTTGGTATTTAGCATACATTTTGGCTAGCTTCATAAAGCATGTAAAATTACCGTCAATGCAACAGGATGAAAACTACACCATTTATAAACGACAGTCTTACCCATGTCTTTCTCCAAAAAAAAAAAAAAAAAGAAATAGTATACCAATAATTTACAACTCTGAGAGATACTTCTTACAAGAATCATAAATATAATACATAAATACAACTCACTGTCCATCCATCCCTAAGGAGTGAAGCAGCTAATGCTGTTCCCGAAACACCAGCTGGAATCGTGGGTATAATTGCTCTATCATCCCCAACCATTTCATCAGCATCAACTGAATACGCCCATCTAAAACTAATAATAGTAAGAACATGTAAAAATGGCAAAAAAAAAAAATCAGCAGTTATTGATTGAAAGCTGTAAGCCGCTATCTGTTTATCATTATCTACTATTTAGTGTGCACACACATTATATTAATAATAATAATAATGCATGCAAAACATCAAAAATAACTATATCTCCAATTTTAACCTCATTCAGAATGTGCAATGCATCAAATGGCCGACCACTGCCTATCATCTGTTCTTATTTGTTATGATTTTTGCATTAACTAGAAGGCATTAAATTTTACTTTAATATACTCTTTCCAACGCAAGTTACATGGTTTCTGCAACTACATGAGCAGGTACATCAAATTGCTTTAAGAAGTTCAACCTATGAAATTCATGTAGAAAACTAGATTTTTTAGATTGAAATGACTTGATTAGCCAACAAAGCCAGAAAGAGAATAATCCAATCACGTTCAACCCAGGTTTTATTATATGGAAAACAAAGTCACGACACGGAGAAGAGATCATTTGGCCTCAGCACGAAACATTTGTGTTGTTCTTATGAGCTCAGTTAATGAAACATTATAACATGAACCTCAAGCTTAAATATTATAAATATAACCAAAGACCATTGGTGGCAATCAAGTGATGTAAAAAATAAGAGAAATCTACAAGTAAATAGCAAATTCATGGGAAATAGACCGTCAATCCTGTTCTATCTTACGCCAATGTATGGGACGCAAATTCAGGATAAGTTTCAAGTGAACCTAATACAAATTAACTGTTTATAATTTCACTCAGTTTTTCCATCTTCAACCTTCAACTTAGAACATCGCTAGGCGGGTCCAGGAGGTTGAGGTACCGCTAGCGATTACTCGGATAATCGGGTATTGGTCGGAAGGATTAATCGGAGCATTATTCTGATGTATTTTAATATTATTTTAATAATTCAGTATAATAATTTAAACATATACTTAAATAATGTTTTTAAATGATTACTTTATTATATATTGATTTATTAATTAATAAGTATTATATAATATAGATATGATATTAATTAATATTTAATTTAAATAATTAACCTTGTAAAATATATATCTTAATATATCCTAAGTTTTTTACTAAAAATTGGATCTAGGCGGGATTTTGACAAAATCGGCTGAATCGGATCGGTAGAGAACCTTTTAGGGTTTTAGGGATTAATCAGAGGATTAATCGGCATCAGTGGGGACTTTAGGACACTGCTTAGAACACATTAATCCATTTTGAGTTTAATTAAAAATAGGAGGGGAGGTTAAGGAACATAAAAAAATATTCTGCTTGTGAATTGGCTTAAAAAGTCAGAGGTGATGACATATTACAATATATAAAAATACAAAATTAGGACCACCAATTATATCTCCATAAAAATCAAACAGGAGAATCAGCATTATATGCCAAATCTTCACCAAAACTGCATCTCCAGAGTTACAAAGTGACTTACGACTCAGCCGTAAAACTACTCAGCGGTATGTGTTTTAGCTCGTTTTCCTTCCTCAAGTTTGCCAATTCTCCTTCGACAGTCTGAAGTTTCTCTTTCAAATCAGCGGACTCCTATCCAGCAAAAAAAAATATCAGTCTATCAAAAAATTAATTAGCATATTAGTCGTTCAGTATGAGTCATGACATAGTAAAAGTGTTTAATGAGTGATGGTAATTCATTGCTTTGTTCCTGATATTGTATAAAGTTTCCCGAAATAAGAATTTCCAGCTTCAACTGCTGTGACCATGCACCTCTGTAGCATGGTAATAAATAACTTGTCCAATGAAAATACAAAATAAAGAAAATGAGAATACAAATATTACGCAATCGATCAAACAGTTTCTGCTATCAGGTTATATCCCGACCATAAAAAGACAAACGGGTGGTTGAGCTAACTCAGAGGCAAAAATACCAAACTGGAAATTTAGTGAACAATGGTAATCTCAGGATTATTTCAAAGAACACATTCAAGCATACAATAAGCACCTTTGGCATTTTCGTGAACACCTAGATTTTTATAAATAATAGATAACTCGTCAAAGAGGAAAATTAGCAAATAAGTAATTGATTTGAACACGACATATTACATACCTTTTCCGCTTCATTCCTAGCAGACACTTCCTTTTCCAGCTTATCTTTGTATTCACTTTCGACTTGATTTAAGTGAGTCTGCTTAGACGTAGAAACATAAATTGTAACATTCCAAAAGCACCTGGCATATTAATAAAGCAAACTACTACATTGTTGCTTAAAAAATAAGAGCATGTGCATCAAATATTTTGCATAAAATAAACAACAAACCACACTCACTTCTAAAGCCTTGATGACTCCCTCGAGCTCTCCTGCCTTCTTTGACCACTCCTCAGAACTTTCCTTATATAAGTCCACGAGCTTGGTTATCTAGTTAGTTGAAAAGTATATCAAATATAAATCAACAGTCAAATGCATAAATGTAGCAAATGTATGTGCATAAAATATTTAAAAAACAAAAGGCAAAAGAACATGAATGACTATCACAAGTCTATGGAAGATATAGCATTTTCAACTGCTATCATTGAATTGCTTCCAATACCAGTATACAATTAAATGACGTCAATCCACACTGAAGTATCGTCTTCCAACAAGTTAGAAGGATATCCAATAAACAAGAAGAGCATGAATATTGCAGACAGTAAACGACTCAACATTCACATGGAAGAAGTGCAGCGAATTTGGAAAACACCTTTGTATTTGTAATGCTAGTCACTTTATGCACAAAACAAAAAGAAAAGGGAAAAAAAAGTGCAGAAAAACGCTCTTGTCAACTCTTCAGCTTAGCATAAAAATAGCAGTAACTAGTGCAAGATGTGAACACAACCCATATCAGACCCAGTGTTGTTAAACGCGATATGGGCACTGAAGCGCAAAGGCCTCCTGGAGCATAAGCGCAAAATGCAACGCGATAAGCGCACTTTTTGGAAAAAAAAAAACAGATGTTGGAAAAAAATGCATTACAATAAATTTAACATATTATAAGCAAACTTAATTGTCATAAAAAGTGTTAATGATAACCAGATTCAAACTCAAGGCACAAAATGAAGTTGTGGTACCAAAATAAAGATAGAGAATCAACTACAAGCCCGATAGATTTAGTTATGGGCCCTAGAGATTTAGTTCTGGGCTTCTCAGTAGTTGACAACTTGACATAAATTAAAAATCATCATCTTCAGGCTCTTCTTGAAGATTTTCGAAATCTTCATCCTCGTTAGGATTCTTATCCCCCACGTCAAATTCAATTTCATCTTCCTCGTCTTCACTTTCATCAATTAAATGCCTTTTAGATGATGATTCAAAGGCCAATCCTTTTTTGTTGCACGGGAGGTATTTGACCTATAATAATGATGCACATATGTAATAAGTACATAGCACTTAAATAATAAATGTGTAAATTAATTACTTAAGTATCAATTATTAATTATTTTACCTAGAATTATAACGAGGCTCCCCTGATCCTGAAGCTTTAGCCACATCCCTGTAAGTTAACCCATCTTCTTTGGAAAATACATAGTCATCAACTTCTAAAAGCGCGCTTTTTTTAGCGCATCTTGCATATCGCTTAAGCGCAAAAAGCGCATAGAAGCGTGCGCTTTTTGGAAGTTGCATAACTGAAGCGAAGCGCTAAAACCTCGCATCGCATCTCGCATATGCGCGCGCATATGCGAGCTTTTAACAACACTGATCAGACCATACATTTTATCAGCCTCACTCACAAAATGAAAATGGAAGACATGAAAAGAATACTTATGAAGCTATATCAAGGGTTCACCCAACATATTTAAGAACAAAAGGTCCGCTTCTATAATATACGTGAGCATAGTCACGTAGCTAACTTACGGTTGATATTTCAGCGGAGAAACGCCCCTCTGCAGCAGCAGCAGCAGCCTTAGTCGACACCAACTCCTAGAGAAATAATATAAAATAGTCTTTTAATTTAGGAAATAGAAAACCAACAAGAGAGTAGACTTAGAATAGAAAATGCATGCAAAAAGAACACACGGTTTCCATGGATGCCAGCTTTTCCTCCAATTCCCTCACTCTGTCCTTGTGCAGTGTCAAAGAACTACAGCTCTCCTTCAATTTATATTCAGCCTGGATTAGGTGGAAAAAATTGCACTGAATTAGTAAAGTGCATTGCAATCAAAATAAACGAAACCCGGCAATGTAAATAGCATCAAGTTAAATCCCCTCGTCAAAAATAAAAAGTAGTACAACAAACTGAGCCATACTTCCACAAGCTTTGAACACATTTCAGCCTCAAGGTCTCCATTTGTTTTGCGCATCTGGATGAGACTGTCAACCTTAGCTGTTAACTCCTCATTAAGCCAGGTGTTATGCCTCTCAAGGAGCTCCTTTTCCTGCTCAGCTCCAAATTAAATATATATATATGTGTGTCTGTGTGTGTGTGTTACCGGAAAAGAAATAAAGCTGCCAACGATTAATTTAAAGGCAAAGAGCCACTAGATGATGTAAAAGAGAGGAGAAAAAAATGCAGCTGAAAACTGTACCATAACTAAAAAGAGAAATTTCAACTTTGAAGATTTTAGAGTTGATCGGGTGAAAAATATTGTGTCACAAGAATATATATAAAATTTCATCCCATAATTGAAACAGCAAGCATCGAGAAAATAGCTCACCTGCGAAACACGGGCCGATGTTGCCTGCAATCGCCCCAATTCGGACTCCAGATCACCTAGACGTGCGTCTTTTGATGCAGCATTTTCAGTCAAATTTACCTTCATATCAAAGTAGTCAATAAAGAAATGTACAAATCTTTTGGGTCAAATAAACCTTCATATCAAAGTAGTTAACATATAAGTGCACAAGATTTTTCAATATAATATCTAGTTAATGTTGAAGCATAATACACTACAACATTATTTCTGGAGAATAAATGTTCTATCAAATCCAACGATAAGAAAGCAACATATTCAAGGTATATAATGCACTGAGCTTCTACCAAATAGCATAGATACAGGGGATACACCGGAAATAAGATGAACCAAGACACTACGTACAATCTTATCAAGATAACTCTTAATGGTGGTATTTTTTTCGCTAACTTCCAGGTCCTTTTGCTCCAACAGTTCCATCAACTGCCTCTTTGACTTATGGAGTTCCGATGCTTCCCTTGTCAGCCTCTCAATCTCCCCGTCTTTCTCAATCTATTGTGTTCGAGAATGTGTGTGTGTGTGTGTTTCACAATCAAAAACGAACTAGTTAGTAATCATCTGATAGCCTATCGAAACAAGTTATAAGTACAAACTTACAGATTGAAGGAGAAGTTGCTGCTTCTCGGATTGGATTTGCCCGAGTTCAGAAGTGCGCTGTTCAAGCGACGAATTGACTTCAGAGTGCTGCGACTGGAGGGATGAGTACTCCGAAGAAAGGGACACGTATTTCTGTTCTATAAGTGAGCACGTTTGCTCGAGTGTGATGGAAGCGGCGTCAGCCTCAGCCTTGACAATTTCAATTTGATTGAATAGTTCCCGGATAAATGCGTCGGCCTTCTCCGTCACCAGTCCGACATCGTTCGAGCACTGCCGGAACTCTTCATCCGATATAAACAGCGGCATCTTAATCTCTTTCCTGTCCTTTCCTTATTCAGATATTCAAAAAAACACGAATTACATCAACGTCTGTTCGTCTTCCCTTTCTATCTTCAACCAATTTCAGAATCCAGGTAGGAGTGTCATTTTAGCGTGACCTAATTATCACGAATTTAGCGAATCTAACAATAATCCAATGAAAACCCCTAGGGTTTGATAATCGACGAAGTAGGCGAGGGAGTGTTTTCGTGTGTGAAATTCAAATAAATACAAAGAAAGAAAGAAAGAATAGCTGCAGAAATAAGCTTTTCCAAATTTTTATCGCCGAATAAAAACAACTGCTCGAGTTCTAGAGGATGCGTTTGGTATGCGGGCAAAAGCTCGACCGGACAAAAATAAATACTCACATGTTTGGTATTCCATAAGGCGCTCGTTTGCTAATGAGATAAAACTTAATAAGATCGACCGGAATTCCTTATACAATATAAAAAATTAATATCATATTTGGTATGATATATTAAATTCTCTGCAAAATATAAATATCACGGTAGTTTATTGAATTTATTAGTTGCAGTATTGTTTAATATCACCTAATACCACCTCTTAGGTGGAATACGTAATACCAAAAATCAGTATTATTTATACGGGCCCTATACTTTATACCAAACAAGATATAAATATGTATTAAATATATTATACACCTTAATCACACATAGCAAACAAGCCCTAAGAATATAGAACAAAAACCTTATCTCATATAATTATTGTTGAATTTTTTCTGGATTACTAAACATCGTCCTAAATTACTAGACACCGCCCTAGAATATTACCCTTTTGCCCTTAATTCATATTAATCAGATTTGTAATCCGCCGCATATCCGCCGCACCGCCGTCGTCCGCCGCCATGACCGGAAAAGGAAAAGCTCCGGTAACTATTTTTTTTGCGTTTTACTGTTTCTTTGGTCGCGGTCGCCGTGCCGGAGTGCACGACAGAGGCCGCGGCCGTTATTTTGTGACAGGCGTCCGACGATGACGCCTGGCCATGGCACAGGCGTCCGCCGATTCCGCCTGTCCATGGCGCAGGCGTCCATGGCGGACGCTCAGCATGTGGAATAGACGTCTACGGCGGACGTCCAAACCGTGCACAGGCGTCCAGATCGGACGCCTAGCCGCTGGACTAAGCGTCTGTTTCGAACGCTTGAACCATGGTCGTGGCGTCCAGACCAGACGCCTGTGCCATGGTTCAAGCGTCCGTTTTGGACGCCCCAGTCAACTTTTTGGAAAAAAAATAAAATTTTCAATTAATAATTAATAATGTGTATTGTTTGTTTGATTATTACTTATTAGTTGTATTGTTTGCTAAATGCATATGAGAGGAGGAGCGGGCAAATCTATGCCGCTAGTCACAGAGTTGATGGGTTATGGAGCGCGTCACACCAGAGCTCGTGGTGTTGATGCTTCCGTTCGTAGACAGCGGGAGGCAGAGCGTAGGGGATTCGAGGACGTATCGTATACTGATTTTGGTACTGAGGATACGAGCGAGTATTATTCGCACGATGAGGCCGACGATCAGGAGGGCGGTGATGATTCTTCTTCATTTTCGTGCCGGGTTCGGAAGGGGAGAGGGGGGAGGTTTGTCACTTCTGGGTCTACCAGTAGTAAACGGCGTAGGGCAGAGGATGACACATCTTGGATGGTTACTGAGGAGATGCCTGGTGGCCCTATCGACGGCAGCGTTATCCCGAGTTTCGGTGGGCATGTCGCCGCGCGTATCTGGACTGGAGATATGAGAGGTTTGCTGAAGTGTCACACCAGGACTGCTGCTTGTCAGAGCTTGAGTCAGTGGCGCTCAGTGATGTCACCCTCTTTAGTGAGTTGGATCAGTGGGACTGGGTTATCCCACCTGACGGACGCCATGTTCAGACATATTGACTCCCCGTTGATTTCTGCTTTCGTTGAGCGGTGGCAGCCCGATGCGAACTCTTTTCACATGCCGTTCGGAGAGATGACCATCATGTTACATGATGTGTGGCAGATCCTTCGCATTCCTGTCGTGGGGCGATTGGTTGATGCCGATAGCACATCTACACAGTTGCAGGTGGATGTGATGGAGGTTCTTGGAGTATCGCGGTTGGAGCTACTGAGTACTCACTGGGGGGGGGGGGGGCGTACTTATGGACTCGATTTTCAAGTCATGTCGCGATGGAGGTCGAGTGGAGGGCACCCAGACCGTAGCTTGGATGTGGTTGTTATTTGGATCCACCTTGTTTGTTGACAAGAGTGGTAACCGGATTAGGCCTTCCTGCATATTGGAGGTGAGGGACAGTATGGATACTACCAGTTAGTATTCATGAGGTTCGGCCGCATTGGCTTTCATGTACCGTCAGCTCGGTATCGCTAGTCGCGGCGACTCCATGAGGATTTGTGGATGCCCTACCCTCGTTCAGGCTTGGATTTATGAGTATTTTCCCTGCTTTCGACCTCATCGAGAGCGTATGATTGTTGACTCCACGCATCCTCGAGCTTCTACATAGAGTGTCCAGCCCGAGGGTAAGGACGAGCACCGACTCCAGTCTTTGCGTCGCCGCATTGATCAGTTGACAGCCGCAGATGTATAACGATTCCTTCTAACAATCTCACAATTCATTTAAAAATAACTTGTATAATTTGTTGATTACATGTACGCAGATATAGTGGTTGCTTTATGGCCCTGATCCGGTGAGAGATGTCCCGAGGACCACATTCATTGGATGGCTACGATATCGGGATATTATCGAGCCATACATGCCTGGTCGGGCATTACGGCAGCTCGGTTATGTGCAAACCATCCCTTTCCCGATCACCAGACCGAAAAAAGCGGTTCGGACGTGGTCGAGCAGATTATACCGAGTTGACTATCCCATTCGGATGTCATCTGATGCTTGGATGATGTTTCCGGGCGCATAAAGGCTTCCTCTCGCTGACTATCAGGCTGCTACTCATGATCAGACTGCATGCGCCGATGATTACATTGAGTGGTATTATCGGTATTCGCACCCTCAGCTACTGAACGACGGTGCAGCACCTACATCAGTGATCCCTTCTCGTTCTAGCAGCGATTACGTATGTTCTTTAACTTTGCACTTTGTTTGATTTTATCATACATTACTCATTGTATTATATTGTCTATATTTTTTACAGTGGGTGAGTCGATTGGCCGGTATTACCCAGCACTGTATCAGACACCTTCCCCCAGACCAGGCGGAAGAAGCGACGACGATGCTCGAGGAGTACATGAGGGATTGGCATTTGGCCAACTGATTTTGTATTTTGTATTTTGTTTGTTTTGTGTAAGACGGTATTTTGTTTGGCGTTTTCGTTTTTTTTTTGGTATTTTGCATATTGATTGGCACTTTCGTTTTGCATTTGGCACTGTACTTTTGTTTGTTTTTTCTCTTCTTACAAAAAGGGAAATTTTTCTGTCAACTATCAAGATCAACAAAAAAGAAAATCAACTATCAACTATAAAGATCAACTATCACTAATAATAAGTGTTTGCCAAAATATGTGAAGACGACTAACACTGCATGGGGTCCGCGATTCCATAAGTCTATTGAGCTCACACGCACAAGGAATCTGATGGGTAGTTTGGAGTGCACAACCGCAACGATGGTACACTTGATCACTTAATTCTCTCATATGTGTCAATTCATTCGACAGTAACCGCAGACAATGATGGGAAACACGACAGCGCAAGTAGTTGAACGGAAAACCAGAATACACCACGCCTGTACGACACCTAGACTGTTCAAGTGTGTATCTGATCTGCGTAAGTTGTGATTCAATCTCCTGGTTCACTTTGGTCCAGACGGTATCGAGGGCTCCGGTGGAAGAATTAAGCCATTGCTTTAACTCGGCATGTGCACTCTCAACTCTACAAGTGGTTGTGTTTCCAAAATGAAGCACTTTATTCGTCCACGCAACAACGAACATCTCCTTGTATTTTAGCCATGTACCCTTAACGTAGGATATCACCTTAGGATTCCATCTACATGTATCCTTCATGAGTTGCACCGCTTGATCGTATTCCTCTTCGGTCGCCGCTTCCATGATTTTCTTCCATTTCCCATTTTTAAACTTTTGGCCCATTTCTTTATCTTTTCCACAAATTCTGTAGACCTTGTCTTCAACATCCTTATTAATATGCCATGTGCAAAGCAAGTGGGCACTCTATGGAAATATCTCTTCAATAGGACGCATCAATCCCAACTCGCGATCCGTAACAATAGCCGTCGGATGAACATCAAACCCAAGCAAAATTTTCAACTTCTGTAACACCCACGCATAGCTCGATTCGGTCTCATCTTTCATAATTGCATAGGCGATTAGGAAGTTCTTATTACATGGAGTCATCCCGACTATCTCGAGAAATGGCATCTTATACTTATTCATTTTGTAGGTAGAATCCATGCCAATGAACCATCTGTAGGTCCGGATTAAGTTGATTGATGTTGGATGTGCCATGAACACGTGGGTAACAGCATTTGTATCTGGGTCGGCCTGCGTCCAATGTACGTAGTTATTCGTCACAGCCAAATGGTGAAATTGACCGACGACATCTCTTTCTTCAAAATCATGATTCCTCAAGTGGTCTCTATAATTATAGATATGTCGTCTAGTCGATTTGTCCTCGGGAAATTTATTCTGAATGGCCGCCAAGATGGCACACGGCTTGGCTTGAGCGGCACTCATCTCACGAACAACTTGTTTGGCCAATTTACTCAGTCCACTCATTTGACGATGCCCCTCCGGATATACAATAAATGAGTGATTGTGCATACCCTTACTCCGAGAGATCGGTCTGATTATCCAACCACTCAAGTCATGCAATTGTTCGGCCTTTATCTGAAATGTACACTTGCATGCTTTCGTCTTTGTGTCCTTTCGAACAGCGACATCCAAATCTCTTAATACCCCTCTATACCGTTCACCACGGTTACATCTCAATAGCTTTGTCTTTCCTTTATTCTTGTACGATGAAATGATCCACTCGAAACCAATTTGAAGAGCAATTTTTTTCGCCCAACCAATCGCATCACAATCACTAGCGAATATTTCGTCATTAACGAAATAACCACTATAATCAACGCCGTCACCTTCAAATTCTTCCAATATAACCTGAAATTTTTAATTGACAGAATGTTAATAATAATACCAATAATATTATTATTAAAATTTAAAATCATGCAAAAAAAAAGGGTCCATGCGTCCCAAAATTTCGCCTGGACCATGGCCGAGGCGTCTGGGTTGGACGTCTGGCCACGGTACAGGCGTCTGAATCGGACGCCTAGCCATGGCACAGGCGTATGAATCGAACGTCCCGACCATGGTTCAGGCGCCTGGTTTAGATGCCTAGACCTAGGACGGAGCGTCCGCACCAGACGCCTGTACCATGGTCTAGGCGGAATCTGATGACGCCTGTACCATGGAACAGGCGGAATATTCAGACGCCTGCGTCATTTTCTCCGAAAAATTACCTGCAGATGCGAATTCTCGTCCATTTTCGTAGTTGTCGATGATATTGACGATATATATTTGATTGTATGTTCTGTAGAATACATGAAAAATTCTTTCTAGATTTCAATTCGAAAAACTTGAGCTTGAAAGATTTTGGTGTGGTGTGGTTTTTAGAAATAATGAAAGATTTTGAAATGGACAAAAAGGTAATATTATATGGCGGTGTTTAGTAATACCCAATTTTTTTGTTCCTTCCAAATACATTGGAATATGGGACAAAACAAATAATTATCATATTACTTCATAATCCAATCTTTTTCTCTAAATTATTTATGCACTGACGTAAATTTTAGATGATATATACATAATACATTTTTAAGTAATTTATTTTTTAAAAGTAAAATAGTATATTTTTAAAAATAATATATTTTTAAAAGTAAAATGATACAACTTAAAATAATAAATTTTCAGAAAAATCATATGTTTTCAATATATATATATATATATAAACAAAATATATTTTCAAAGTAAAATAATATATTTTTGAATAATTTATTTTTGAAAGCAAAATGAAATATAAATATATTTTCAAAAGTAAAATAATATATTTTTAAAATAAAATACATATTATTTTTATATTCTAAATCATATGTTTTTAAAAGTGAAATGATATATAAATAATACGTTTAGGGGTAATCGAGTCATTTTAATCATTTTAGTCCACTCCTGTTCTAGTTGTACCAAACGTAGGACAGACTGTTAATTCAATTTTGTCATGTCATGTTCAGTCCTGTCCCGTCTAGTCCAGTCTTGTCTTGTCCCACTCAGTCTGTGTACCAAACGCTACCTAAATAATAACCGCTGGCCGAGTTGTTGGAGGGTACGAGCACGATTGAAAGATTACGAGTTCAATTTCTCTTGCCGATAAAGCTGCTTAGTATGGTTTAATTGATTGTCTAATATATAGACTATTACGTTCAGCTCAAAGTTTTATTCAAAACGCACTCGTAGAACAGCAGCATCATCTAAAAAAAGAAATCAACAAATGATAGATAAATTACATCTCTTACTACAATTTCTTCTAATATTAATCAGTGATAACAACATTAGGATTTTTTATTTTAATAATCCCCCTATATACTAATGCAAAATATGCTGAACCTATATGGTAGCTTCCCATCTTCGGCTGCCACATGTCATCTTCTGATGCTTCGGTTGCTCATGTGTCATATTCTCATGCTTTGGTTAACACATCATCATTTCCTAACCTATTTATTAATTACCTAAATTAATTACCTCAATTAATCTATATATATATATATATAATAGCGTTACGGATTCGATACATTAGATTAATTCTCTCTCCTACGTGGCAATCTCTTAATTTTGGATTCCTATTTATCTAGAATCTTGAATTCACATCAATTTAAAATGATACTTAATCAATAAATAATCTAAATAAATAGAATTCGATATCTTGAATCTCATATCGATTTAAAATAGGACTCCACCAATGGAGAACCTAAATAAATACTTAGAATCAATGTGTATTTTTCAACCATATAGTTATTTTACACAAAAATTTAAGAATATTACTTTTATTGTGTGTAACTTGGCCAGTTATTAAGTTGGACAAATAAAAATTTATATTTTTAGGGAAAATTTGATTGGACCAATTATTAAATTTACATTAATTTTATTTATCTAAAGTTGAATCTCATATCTATTTTATTTAGTAGTTTATAATAATTAAAAATTTATATAATAGTGTTACGGATTTGAAGCACCACATTGACTCTCTCTCATTTGTGGCATTTTGTGAATTTAGTATTCGTGTTTATCTAAAATCTTGAATCCCACATCTATTTAAAATATTACTTAACTGATAGACTATCTAAATAAATAGAATCCATTATCTTGAATCCCACATCGGTTTAAAATAGAACTTCATAAAATAAATACTTAAAATTCAATGTGTATTTTTCAATTCCATATTTATATTTCATATATAAGCTTAAGAATTTTATTTTTATTGTGTTTAATTTGTCCAATTATTAAGTTGGAGAAATAAATAGTTAAACTTTTTAGTGAAAATTTAATTTGATCAATTATTAGATTTATATTAATTTATTTGTCTAAAATTTGAATAACATGTTTGTTTTTTTAGTAGTTTTATCTTACTTGAAAATTTTAGTTCGGCCAATATTAATAATATCAGTTATTAAATAAATTACTTATTTATCTAAAATCTTGAATCCACATCAATTTAAAATGATACTTAATCAATAGACAATCCAAATAAATAGAATTCGATATCTTGAATCTCATATCGATTTAAAATAGGACTCCACCAATGGAGAACCTAAATAAATACTTAGAATCAATGTGTATTTTTCAACCATATAGTTATTTTACACAAAAATTTAAGAATATTACTTTTATTGTGTGTAACTTGGCCAGTTATTAAGTTGGACAAATAAAAATTTAAATTTTTAGGGAAAATTTAATTGGACCAATGATTAAATTTACATTAATTTTATTTGTCTAAAGTTGAATCTCATATCTATTTTATTTAGTAGTTTATAATAATTAAAAATTTATATAATAGTGTTACGGATTTGAAGCACCACATTGACTCTCTCTCATTTGTGGCATTTTGTGAATTTAGTATTCGTGTTTATCTAAAATCTTGAATTCCACGTTTATTTAAAATATTACTTAACCGATAGACGATCTAAATAAATAGAATCCATTATCTTGAATCCCACATCGATTTAAAATAGAACTTCATAAAATAAATACTTAAAATTCAATGTGTATTTTTCAATTCCGTATTTATATTTCATATATAAGCTTAAGAATTTTATTTTTATTGTGTTTAATTTGTCCAATTATTAAGTTGGAGAAATAAATAGTTAAACTTTTTAGTGAAAATTTAATTTGATCAATTATTAGATTTATATTAATTTATTTGTCTAAAATTTGAATAACATGTTTTTTTTAGTAGTTTTATCTTACTTGAAAATTTTATTTTGGCCAATATTAATAATATCAGTTATTAAATAAAGTAATATATTTTTTATTTAGGAATCTTGACCAATTATAAAATTTGTATTTTATCTAAAATTTTGAATACCATGTCGATCTTAAATGAGGCTCTGCCGATTGGGGAACTAAATAAATATTTAAAATTTATATTATTTTTTACTCCATAATTACTTTGGAGAATTAATTTGGCCGATTATTAAGCTAAATGAAAAGTTTTATTTCCATTGAAAATTTAATTTGATTATTAGGTTTGTATTAATATTATTTATATATAAATTTAAATCCCACATCGGTTTTAAATGAGACTCCATCGATTGGATAACCTAAATAAATACTCACAAACAATATGCATTTTGCATCTCACAATTGTCACTACAAAAAAAAAAACAGGTTTTACCGACGCCAAACGCCGCTGGTAAAACAGAAAATGGCGTCGGTAAAAAAAATTACCGACGCCATTACCGACGGCAATCCGCCGTTGGAAAAACGCTCGACGGTAATTTTTTACTGACGCCGCCATTTACCGACGCCATTTTTGGCGTCGTTAAATTAAAAAAAAAATCTAAAAAAAGTCAGGCCAGGACTCAGGTGGGTCACGTCCGGGCTCGGGCGGGGCTCAGGCAGGTTAGGTCCGGGCTCAGGCGGCGGTCAGGTTCGGTCAGGCCCCGGTCCGGGCGGGTCGGGTCCGGGTGCGGGCGGGTCAGGTTCAGGCTCCATTCAATTTCAAATGGTTGAGAAAGATTTTGGTTTATAAACCACATAAAACACTACTGTTTTTTCGATGTGGGATAGTGTAAAAAATTTACTGACGCCGAAATGGCGTAAACGGTGTCGTTAAAAAAAAAAATTACCAACGCCAAAATGGCGTCGGTAAACGGCGTCGTTAATTGTGAAAAAAGAAAAAAAGATAATAATAAAAATTTACCAACGCCGAAGTGGCGTCGGTAAGGTCGTCGGTAAACGGCGTCGGTAAAAAAGTCAGGTCAGGACTCAGGCGGGTCACGTCCGGGGTTAGGTCCGGCTCAAAGTGGGTCGGGTTCGGTCAGTCCAGTGTCCGGTGGGTTGGGTCCGGTCCGGCGGGCTGTGTTCTGCCCATTCAATTTCAAATGGTTGAGAAAGATTTTGGTTTATAAACCACATAAAACACTACTGTTTTTTCGATGTGGGATAGTGTAAAAAATTTACCGACGCCGAAATGACGTCGGTAATGGCGTAAACGACGTCGTTAAATTATAAAAAAAAATTACCAACGCCAAAATAGCGTCGGTAAACGGCGTCGTTAATTGTGAAAAAAGAAAAAAAGATAATAATAAAAATTTACCAACGCCGAAGTGCCGTCGGTAAGGTCGTCGGTAAACGGAGTCGGTAAAAAAGTCAGGTCAGGACTCAGGCGGGTCACGTCCGGGCTCAGGCGGATTAGGTCCGGGCTCAGGCGGCGGTCAGGTTCGGTCAGGGCATAACAAATTTGTATAATATTAATTGAGTCAATTTTTATATTGACGAAATAAGTAGTTTTACTTATATATATATATATATATACACACACGATCATTTTGTATTTTACTATCACATTTCTCACATACAATTAATTTGATCAATTATTGGGTTGGCTAAATAAATATTATTATTTTATTGGAAATGAATTCTCGGCAATTATTGTGTTGACCAAATAAATTCTTATTTTTTCTGAAATTTTTATTATTATTATATTTAATTTGTCCAATTTATCAATGTCTAACAATTTAAGCGAATTTTAATTTTGTTAATGTCAGACATAACAACTAATTATTGTAACAACTTATATTTGATTATGCAGATTTTATAAGTTTTAATAGATTTGGGTAATTCATTATATTCCATATGTATTTTACCATTATATTTCTTATCACCAATTAATTTAACTAATTATCGAGTTGACCAAATAAGTAGTATTATCTTTTATTAAAAATATAATTTGAAAAATCATTAAGTTGGCCATATAAATATTTTGAATTAAAAAATTAATTTGACTAATTTATTGATGTTTAATTTAATTTTTTATCAATATATAGCAATTTGAGCAAATTTGATTTTTTTTAAAGCCAGACGTAACAACCAATTATTATAACAACTTAAATTTGATTATTTAGATTTTGTATATTTTAATAGATTTGGGCAATTAGTGCATATAACTATACAAATTTGCGAGGGGAGCATGTACTAAAATTATTTTTTTGAAATGGGTATAGCTATATTGTAACACCCCCAGATCCGACCGGGAATATTACAGCGCCGTGGGCCCCGAGATGGAACCCACAAGGCTGAAAGAAATTTTCGCAAACATTTACAAAACGCCCAAGAGGCTAACGACGGTATTATCTATTAAAACCATTCGAAGATTTATAAAACTCGTTTATCAAACCGTCGTAAAAACTCTTTTGAAACCACAAGGCCCGAAATGCCAAGACTCAACAGTTTAAGTACATACGTTAAGCTATCGCTTACACGTACCGACAGAATAGATTTAGAGAACGATCGCCAAGGTAACCTAAGTTACCAAATACCAAAAGACCATCTAAAAATACTCACGCAGCGGAAAAAGACAAACGATTAAAATACTCTAGCAGCGGAATACAACAACTGAACATAAGCTCAATACACGAATACATGTTCTAGCCAGTATCCTCCGGGAAGCTCATCTCTCCACGACCGCTACAAGCTTGATAATCCAAGAACCTAAAAAGAAAGCCCACGACGGGGTCAGCCATAATATCCAACAATGATAACCATCACATCACGTCAATAATTACATATCAATGGAAATACTAAGTAAGAATACGACCAATGTAATCTTACCGTCTTAACTTTACGAAAATCCACAATTCGTATCCTTAACATCACCATGAGATAATACCAAAATATCTGTACGGTATCTCAACAATACCCAAGGTTCTCAAAAACATTATCATAACTCGCGATACGGAAATTATACCAACTCTGGCCAATTCAATCCATCGGATGACGTCGACAATTTCAATACGAAAATCGATTGTCCATCAAAGACAAGTATCAAGGAAATACGGAACATACCTCAAGATACGAAATACCATTTCCATCACGTCGCCTAATCCGAGATCAGATCCACACAACATACGGACATGGTCCTAACACAAGACCTACAAATGCATACTCATATGACAACGTCAATATGATCACAACAATAATGACAATGTATACTTATGGCAAATCCATAATATACATATGCACAACAACAATACATGGCAATCCGATGATCCAGCGTTCACTGCCTAGATCCCCCGATGATCCCGTCAGACCAACCCGAGGTGGAAAACCCGTCCGATGATCCAGCGCACGCTAGCATAGATCCCCCGATGATCCCGTCGGACCAACACGAGGTGGACATATGACAACAATACACAACTGCACAAAACAGCAGTACACAATACACGACAACAATGCACAAACGCATGACAACAACGATACACGAATGTATCATGACATAATCGACACAAATGATAAAATAGATTAGAGTACTTACCCCGAGTCCTTCGAGAATGATCTCAATGTCTAAACCATCACGAACCATTATCCTCAATACTCGACGGTCCAAAGTATCACGAATTGCAGATAATTCATATCTCCGTCTTTATCACAATATATCCTCGATATACCAATAACAAAAGTAAATCATATACATTATGATTCAGATTCCCAAAACTCGAATACGATTTATAATCTCAAATCTCCTGTGATTACGATTATAAACATTGCTATACGAATTATACACGAATGAAACGGAAACCATTCATTAAATATTATGAACTGAGCAAGTAATAACTTACCTCGATACCGATGAAGTCATTACCAATTCCATTTCCGTCATCTACAAGTCCCTCGGTCCCGACCAAAGCAATTCACGAACATACTCGAGCTCGACCGCAACACACGGTTGTAATCACCGATCAATATTCTCAACCTATTACGATGTCGATAGACAACAAGTTCGATAACAATCAACAATCGATAAAACCAATTCACAAACCCAACGGCTCGACAATATCTCGATTAAACACTAGTCGAATTAATCCTACTCAAACCAGCACGAATTTACAACCACAACACGAAAATACTGCACTTTACGGCTTCTTAGCGCACGTTAATCACCTAACGTAGCGTGCGCTAAGTTGCTCCGTTAGCGCACTAGCAAGAACGAGCGTGCGCTAATGCCGGAGAGATGCATGTTTTTGAGATACCGATCAACTTATGGCGATTTCAAGAACACCAAGTGATTACGAATCATGTTCAAAGCTATCAAAACAACGAAATCCGATATCCTTTAACATATAAACAATCATCCAACTTATAATCCAAGTTCTATATCCATATATCATCTTTCTTAATATTAATACACGAAACGTCAAGAACGTAACCACACTTCCTTAATCTTCCATTACAAAGAGTAATCATCTACAATAACATCAACATCCGAAATCGAGGATAAGGATTAATCCACTTATCTCAAGAAAACGAACGACACAATCTAAATCACAAGAATCATATTAATATCATCATACTCCTAGATACCATCTCATAATCATGCTTGTCAAACTTGTTTATGTAATAATCATCAACATTCAATCCAAAACGAAATCCAAAGATGAAAAGTGATTACCTTTATGAAGGAATGGATTGATTTCCAAGGTTGAATCCATTTCCAAGAATCACCAATGATTTCAAGAACAAAGCTTTAATCCATGATTTCCATCTTTAATCTTGTTAAAGATCACCACCTCACCGTGCTTGGGAACCTCAAGAACCTCCCAAAGCTCTCTCTATCGATCAAAGTGAAAGAATGGACGAAATGCTTCATAATACCCGTCTGTCCCTTATATAGATCGCATTACTAGCGTGCGCTAACATCTCATGTTTAGCGTGCGCTAAGGCTTTAGCGTGCGCTAATCGACCTTTGTTAGCGTGCGCTATCGTAGTCCGAGACTACTGCGGATTCGTACATGAGCTTACGACGTAATGCCCATGCATTAGCGCACGTAATTTACACTCTCTAGCGCACGCAAGTCCTTGCGTTTAGCGTGCGCTAACATTAGTTGACTCGTTGTCCGTATGCTCCGAACACGGGTCCACACGCCGGCGGACTCCGACTAGGATAAGATTCCTTTTGTCCCAATATACGCTTAGCGTGCGCTAATCAACATGCATTAGCGTGCGCTAACACTACATTACAACATCCGTTGACTTATCGTAACGTGCGCCAAAGTCGGGTCCACACAGATTCCTTCCGACCATGCGCACTAGCGACGCTAACCTATAAACGTAGCGTGCGCTAATCTCGCATTTATAGCGTGCGCTACTCATGATTATTAGCGTGCGCTAATAATGTTACACTTAGCCATTTTCAGCTATTCTTTTCCAACGTCTCAACATACAGAATACGAACATACGACATACTGAATACATATACTTCTTACATCCAATTGTCGACCAAGTACGACAATTATACAAATACAGATGTCTCGGTCCTTTAATTATTTTACCCATACCTTATGCATTCCATCTTTGTACAACATAAATCGGATAACATTAAACAATAGTACTAGAAATTCCGGATATTACATACTACACCACTTAAAATAAGTTTCGTCCTCGAAACTTGCAATCCGTCATAAAAACAAATAAATCGTTCAACCAAAATATCCCAAAATAATCACAACGATGAATCATCATTATTACCGAATAACTAAAATAGCATACTTACATGTGGCCAAGTCGACGATCTTCTAAGATACTAGCAAGTGACTTTACTGAAAAGCCTCAACACGCTTACAATAACAATTCCATAAGTCCCAACCAGATATATTATCGGCAAATGAAATAATCTATCCGTGTTAGATCTTGTCTGCCTGATCGCACAATCAAATCCCAATCCTGATACAAATCAATAATACACGATACATCGTGAAACAACCGCCCAACACAATGGCAACGAATCCCAAAATATCAACACAAAATCTGAACGCTCGGATGATCACCAGCAATGATCAACCCATAAATTAATCGAGAATATCATTGACATGATGAACTCTAATATGACCAATCCAAAGGTCGAAACGCAATCGAGAATATCATCACCATGATAAACTCCAACACGGTCAACACAGAACCACGGAAACAGATATACGAAAGAATAGCATTCTCAAAACGACAACCCAATCACATACAGTGGATCTCAATAAACACACCTGTCTGTCGAACATACTCCTCGGAATACGAACTACCAATCATAAACCGACGAACATATCCAATCATACATGGAGTGGGAACGACCACTCAATATCAAAACCCACCAAAGATGGGGTCACCCTCCCAAATCTATACTTACAAAGAAATCATTCAAAATTCACTATGATAAAATCGCGCTAATACCGTACCAATGGAATCACATAACACACATGTCCCGGTTTCATAAAATCCACAGTTCCAAAATTACATCCTGTGCATGAATCTACAACACGCAACATATCTCTCTCATTCAATAGATCAACCGATCATCCCCGGATAACCAAACCGCCATACTAAAGTTCGAATCTCTTTTCCTCGTACCATACCGATGTCTTATCCAGTTCGTGAATCTCATTGAACTTCACCACGATATGCATTATGCATTAAATGCGTATGTACCTCGATCACATTTTCAAAACCAGTTTGAAATCATATATTCTTGTCACGAAGACAATTTTGAAAGTTCTTTCAAAAATTTCAAAACTAAAAACATAAATTTTCGTAAGACTACGAAATTAATTTTCGAAAAATTAAACTGGCTCGCAAATGCCAAGTGTTCGATAACAGTTTCCTTCGAATCCACACGATTTGAAGTTTTAAAAATGAAAACTATGCAAATGATTGACCGCATCTATACTCCCGTATACCAATTCGACTCGTCACAAATTCCACCGACATTCCATTGGAAAGCGACACGATAGAGTTTCAAAATCTCAATAAATAAACTCCGACCAAAACTCCTTTATCCACATATGGCTCACAACGTCGACCATATCCCATTCTGGATCACCTCAACTATGTTATGACAAAATATTGAAACAAATCAACACGTGAAAGGCTTCCCGAGAAGTTTCATTTGAACAAGTAAAGCAAAACCTCGAAAGGCGGAAATAAAATCGATAAACGATTGGTAAAATATTTTATTAATCTCGGGAGTTTTAGAAAACAAAAAGCCTTTTGAAATATTAGGGTCTCACCAGTATCTCGCTCCGCATTACAAGGAGTTTAAAAAGTAGGAAACTCTTTTCGGACCCCAAGTCCCGAGTTATAAAACAATTTCAAAATCTATTGGGTCTCGCCCAAAATCATTTACGGTAAAACATTCAAAACATTCATTTTGAAAAGTACCATTTTCAAATGCTCAAAAGCGCTTTCATGTATTTCCAAAATGACTTAACATGACTACATGTTCTTCTCAACAATTCTCACCCTTCTCCCGAATACACAATTGCTCCAAAACTTAACCGACATATTGATTTTCCAAAATCATAGCTTCTCGAGATCATCAATCCTGTCCCCAAATCCAACTTATACCGTAACGCATGATATCTGCTGAATCTCAAAACATATCAACTTAGAACGGCAATAAATCTTAATGAAATTCAAAATCCAATTACTTACGGATCGTGAAGCCGACGATTCCCGTGATACTGGCACATGCCTCGACTCTAGAAATTACTCGACATGGATATTTTCAAAACACACATTTTGCAAACTCGGTGCAACTCGAGAACACAACACAACTTTATCTCAAGAAACACGTTAACACCATTTGAAAAAGTTACAACAATCCCGATCACACCTTTGGTAAATCACATAACGCACAAGCCCGAGTGAACAACAAAACCTGAGCTCAAACACTTGTCAACCGACAACTCGAATGACACGACAAAAGCACGACCCAACTCGACCCAAATGCCTAGGTTTTCTCAACCTAAGCTCCGATACCATATTCTGTAACACCCCGCATCCGACCGGGAATATTACGCCGTGGGCCCCGAGATGGAACCCACAAGGTTTGAAAGAAATTTTCGCAAACATTTACAAAACGCCCAAGAGGCTAACGACGGTATTATCTATTAAAACCATTCGAAGATTTATAAAACTCGTTTATCAAACCGTCGTAAAACTCTTTTGAAACCACAAGGCCCGAAATGCCAAGACTCAACAGCTTTAAGTACATACGTTAAGCTATCGCTACACGTCGGCTGAATAGATTTAGAGAACGATCGCCAAGGTAACCTAAGTTACCAAATACCAAAAGACCATCTAAAAATACTCACGCAATGAAAAGACAAACGATTAAAATACTCTAGCAATGGAATACAACAACCGAACATAAGCTCAATACACAAATACATGTTCTAGCGGTATCCTCCGGAAGCTCATCTCTCCACGACCGCTACAAGCTTGATAATCCAAGAACCTAAAAGAAAGCCCACGACGGGTCACCATAATATCCAACAATGATAACCATCACATCACGTCAATAATTACATATCAATGGAAATACTAAGTAAGAATACGACCAATGTAATCTTACCGTCTTAACTTTACGAAAATCCACAATTCGTATCCTTAACATCACCATGAGATAATACCAAAATATCCGTACGGTATCTCAACAATACCCAAGGTTCTCAAAAACATTATCATAACTCGCGATACGGAAATTATACCAACTCGCCAATTCAATCCATCGGATGACGTCGACAATTTCAATACGAAAATCGATTGTCCATCAAAGACAAGTATCAAGGAAATACGGAACATACCTCAAGATACGAAATACCATTTCCATCACGTCACCTAATCCGAGATCGATCCACACAACATACGGACATGGTCCTAACACAAGACCTACAAATGCATACTCATATGACAACGTCAATATGATCACAACAATAATGACAATGTATACTTATGGCAAATCCATAATATACATATGCACAACAACAATACATGGCAATCCGATGATCCAGCGTTCACCGCCTAGATCCCCGATGATCCCGTCGGACCAACCCGAGGTGGAAAACCCGTCCGATGATCCGGTAGACGCTAGCATAGATCCCGATGATCGTCGGACCAACACGAGGTGGACATATGACAACAATACACAACCGCACAAAACAAAGAAGACACAATACACGACAACAACAATGCACAAACGCATGACAACAACGATACACGAATGTATCATGACATAATCGACACAAATGATAAAATAGATTAGAGTACTTGCCCCGAGTCCTTCGAGAATGATCTCAATGTCTAAACCATCACGAACCATTATCCTCAATACTCGACGGTCCAAAGTATCACGAATTGCGATAATTCATATCTCCGTCTTTATCACAATATATCCTCGATATACCAATAACAAAAGTAAATCATATACATTATGATTGATTCCCAAAACTCGAATACGATTTATAATCTCAAATCTCCGTGATTACAATTATAAACATTGCTATACGAATTATACACGAATGAAACGGAAACCATTCATTAAATATTATGAATCGAGCAAGTAATAACTTACCTCGATACCGATGAAGTCACACCAATTCCATTTCCGTCATCTACAAGTCCCTCGGTCCCGACCAAAGCAATTCACGAACATACTCGAGCTCGACCGCAACACACGGTTGTAATCACCGATCAATATTCTCAACCTATTACGATAATCGATAGACAACAAGTTCGATAACAATCAACAATCGATAAAACCAATTCACAAACCCAACGGCTCGACAATATCTCGATTAAACACTAGTCGAATTAATCCTACTCAAACCAAAGACGAATTTACAACCACAACACGAAAATACCGCACTTTACGGCTTCTTAGCGCACGTTAATCACCTAACGTAGCGTGCGCTAAGTTGCTCCCGTTAGCGCGCCAGGCAAGAACGTAGCGTCGCTAATGCCGATGATGCATGTTTTTCGGGATACCGATCAACTTATGGCGATTTCAAGAATACCAAGTGATTCTGAATCATGTTCAAAGCTATCAAAACAACGAAATCCGATATCCTTTAACATATAAACAATCATCCAACTTATAATCCAAGTTCTATATCCATATATCATCTTTCTTAATATTAATACACGAAACGTCAAGAACGTAACCACACTTCCTTAATCTTCCATTACAAAGAGTAATCATCTACAATAACATCAACATCCGAAACTGAGGAGAAGGATTAATCCACTTATCTCAAGAAAACGAACGACACAATCTAAATCACAAGAATCATATTAATATCATCATACTCCGGTATACCATCTCATAATCATGCTTGTCAAACTTGTTTATGTAATCATCATCAACATTCAATCCAAAACGAAATCCAAAGATGAAAAGTGATTACCTTTATGAAGGAATGGATTGATTTCCAAGGTTGAATCCATTTCCAAGAATCACCAATGATTTCAAGAACAAAGCTTTAATCCATGATTTCCATCTTTAATCTTGTTAAAGATCACCACCTCACCGTGCTTGGGAACCTCAAGAACCTCCCAAAGCTCTCTATCGATCGAAAGTGAAAGAATGGACGAAATGCTTCATAATACCCGTCTGTCCCTTATATAGACTGCATTACTAGCGTGCGCTAACATCTCATGTTTAGCGTGCGCTAAGGCTTTAGCGTGCGCTAACTGACCTTTGTTAGCGTGCGCTATCGTAGTACAGAGACTACCGTCGGCCGTACATGAGCTTACGTACGTAATGCCCATGCATTAGCGTACGTAATTTACACTCTCTAGCGTACGCAAGTCCTTGCGTTTAGCGTGCGCTAACATTAGTTGACTCGTTGTGCGTATGCTCCGAACACGGGTCCACACGCCTGACTCCGACTAGGATAAGATTCCTTTTTGTCCCAATATACGATTAGCGTGCGCTAATCAACATGCATTAGCGTGCGCTAACACTACATTACAACATCCGTTGACTTATCGAACGTGCGCAAGCGATCGGGTCCACACGCAGATTCCTTCCGATCTGTGCGCCTTTAGCGACGCTAACCTATAAACGTAGCGTGCGCTAATCTCGCGATAGCGTGCGCTACTCATGATTATTAGCGTGCGCTAATAATGTTACACTTAGCCATTTTCAGCTATTCTTTTCCAACGTCTCAACATACAGAATACGAACATACGGCATACTGAATACATATACTTCTTACATCCAATTGTCGACCAAGTACGACAATTATACAAATACAGATGTCTCGGTCCTTTAATTATTTTACCCATACTGTACAGATTCCATGCTGTACAACATAACTCGGATAACATTAAACAATAGTACTAGAAATTCCGGATATTACACATATAATATATAAATGGGTTTCAGATGACTAAACTCTAGCTGTATTGTTTCGGGTATCACTATATGGGTTGAGGATGAAAATGTGTAGTAAATTCACTTTTAAGTCAGATTTTGGACGGGTACGGTTATATAAATTATAAACGAGTTCGAGTGGCTGAATTCTTGCCTCATCGTTTTGGTTTTTGTGGTGTTCTGCTGCGGTGAGTAACTCCGAATGGCTGAAGCTAACTAATAAGTATAATTGGTGAGCTTTTTGCATTAATAAATTTGATTTGAAATATAATTTTATTATATCTATATATATATACACTGTTACGTATCCGGAGCTCCACGTTAACTCTCTCATACGTGGTATTTTTATTTTCTAGATTCATATTTAGTTAAATCTTCCATCCATCTTGATTTTCAATGACACTCCACTCATTGAATAACTGAATAAATATTTAAAATAAGTATGTATTTTATCCACAATTATTTTACACCACCACTTTATTTTCAGCATCTATTGAGTTGGCCAAATATGTACGTATTTATTTTCTAATATCTAATTTATATTTGCATAAATATATTTTTTATATTTTTATATTTTTTTAATAAGCTCGATTATCTTCACTTACAAATAAATTTATAAACTATCTAATAGCAATATGGGTTCGGAGTACCACGCTAACTCTCTCTCCTACATGAAGTTTTTTATATTTTTATTCTTTTTTATCTAAAATCTTGAATCCCATATCAAAGTATAAGTATATAAATTGTAAAGGATTTTTGAAGATCGTATAATTCTAATATTATACTAGGAATTTAACTTTAATTTTTTGTCATTCATAATATTTATTCTTAACCTTTATTTTACAATATTTGAGTTTTCATTGAGACGGATTAACCTATTAATTACTATAGCAACTTATGTTTAGTTGTTTAAATTATATAAATTTAAATACGCTGAATAATTAGCATATACATTGGGGTATGGGATATAAACGAATAATAAAATTATCTTTTAATCGAGTTTGATGAATATGAGTATAAAGATTTTAAACGGGTCTGAATATTTGTAGCATACATTCGTTGTTTCATGTGTTATTATATGAGTTCTGAACTGGAATAAGTAGTAAAGTTATCTTTCAATCGGGTTTAGGACGAGTATAAGTACATAAATTCTAAATGAGTTCGGGTGGCTGAATTTCATCCTCATTATTTCTGTTTATTGGTGTGTTCCGCTGCGTTACGATTGTAAGTGACTGAACCCTAACAAAGTATTAAAATATTTTTAAGATTTTACTTATAAATTACAATATAAAGTGAGTACTCGTCGAGTTTCGACGGGCTATACACTAGTAAGTAGTAAATATTGTTACCTAAATTATTGGTCGCCGCTTAAAAAAATTTTGCATAAGAAGCAAGCATATCCTTTCCTGCCGCTTAAAAAATAGGTCTGCAGAGGAAAGCTAGAAATTATGAAATTATAAAAATTGAAAAGATAGAAAAACACAATAAAAGTGATATTCAATTAGTTTTACATATGTAAAATAAAAGTAAGAAAAACAGAGGAAAAAAAACACTCACACAATTTAATTTCTTATATATTTGAAATATCTCTTTAAAAATTCATAAAGTCAGTAATTATATAATTTCATAAATATAAGTTTTTCATTTATTTTGTTATTTTATATTAATTAAATAAGATTAAAACTAAAATAGACTAATTGATTTATTTCATAAGTTCTTTGGTTTATTTATAAATAATGATTGAAATCATCGTTTCTACACTTTCAATAATATTTTTAATAAGAATATTTTGATTTATTTAATTGATTAGGACTTCAAGTACCTTCTTAGTTATATATATTCAATACTTCTTTTGCAATACTCACAAACATCTTCAATTTCAGTTGATATTTATTTTATTGATATATCTGATTATAGTGACTGACTAATATAAACTAACTAATTAGTGGAATATATAATATTTCCGCGAGAATTTAGATTTAAGTTTTTAATATATAGTGCAAACTGATATATTAAATTTGTCTTTGATTGGGATTTATGTTGTTAATTAATGAAAATATGAAATATTTCTATAAATATAATCAATTCCTCCGGTAAAATAAAAACAAGAAAAACAGAGAAAAAAACACTCGGACAAATTTTGTTCTTTGTTAAGTCTTTTACTTTGAAAACACATAATCGATTTTGTCTTTTTCGCCTTCAGATTTCTTAATATTTAATTTTTAGATAATTCTTAATATTTTTTTTGTTAATTTTACTTAATCCCTTCAAGTTAATTTTATTTTCAAGTAAGCTCAAATAACAGTATGTTACAAAATTTACATATTTCTTGAGATTCTCAACATGTATAGTTTATAAATCTCCCCTATATACTAATGCAGAATACGTTGAGCCTAAATGGCAGCTTCTCACGCTTGGTACGCCACATGTCTTGGTGCTTCGGTGCTTATGTGTCACCCTTTCATGCTTCACATAATCAATTACTCGCCTAATCATCATTGCATTAATTACATTATAATTATACCTCAAATAACTCCTACCTACCTTATTAATTTCTACGAATTAAGGAATATGAATTATGAATAAATAGGAATTGATTATATTACAGAAATATTTTACGTTTTCATTAATTAAAAAATATAAATTCCAAACAAAGAGAATTAATATATATTTCCATTAATTAATTAGTTTGTATTAATTAATCACTATAATTATGTATATCAATAAAAGAAATATCAACTGAAAGAAGTGTTGAATATATATGTACTCGAAGTGATTTTTTAAATAATTTTAAGTGATTTTTTATTTTTTAAGTTTTAAAAAATTTGTTAATTTATCTACTTTTGAAATCAACTATATGTTTTTGAAAGTTTTGAATTTTCTTTTGTATTTTAAATTATACCAAATAATTTATGTATTTTTTTTCAAATATAAGGATTGAGAAGTGCTTTATTTTAAGTTATAAGTCAAGATCTATTATGTATTTCCAAAAGTTTTTTAAATTTCAAAAACATTACTAAAACTAGCCACAATTATTTAGTATAATTCTACATATGGAGTTGTATTAAAGGACAATACATATATCGTTTATTCAAGTATAAGTTCTTCACTTTGGCATCATTGCAAACTCATAAGACTAACCAAGAATATGAGATTAATTATTGGACAGACAATGTCATCTCACTATCTATAAGAAATTAAGGATTTCTCCGAATGAATCCTCAAAATTGTAGATGGTGAGCTGGGTGAAGAAGTCGATAGAGAAATCTTGATTGATATTCTTGATATTTACTAATCTGGAATGCCGAAGATCATATTGCAGCCATTGCTGAAAGCACTATCATTTACTTATAAGTAACTTTCCATAAAGTAATTTTCTGAAGAAAGAGCAACCGTGACGCCAACAAACGACATTGTGGAGAGAGTAAACGATTACGTGATGTCTATAATTTCAAAAGACAAACGGATATGTCTCAGTTCTGATAGTATATGCAAAATCTCTACGACCTCTAAAGTCAAAATCAAGTATATTCAATGGATTTTTTTGAATAGCATCAAATGTTCTATAATTCCAAATCACATCTTGAAATCGTAAGTTAGAGTCTCAATTATGCTAATTCAAAATATGGATCAATCATCAGAATTATGAAATATCACATCATTAATAATTATCCAAATCTGTAACCATATTTTTGAACAAAAAATTCGGGGAACAATTTTGAGAGTAAAGTACTTATTACACAATTGATATTAAGCCCGTTAGATAGCAGATTACCATTTAAATTTCAAATACGTTAGTTCCCACTTATTATGAGCTTTACCATGATTATATTTAAGAGTCAAGGTCACACGCTCCTTCATGTCGGTATGTATCTTCCAAGACCCGTACTCGGTCATGGTTAGCTTTATGTAGCCCTATCAAGAGTGAAGATCAGGAAAGACTAGAAATCTTTTGTTGCGATGAGAATGGTGTAATCATAAACAGACAAATAATGTAGTTTATAAAGAAGTATTATGAAATTTATAATGAATGATTTACATATTATATATTTATATAAAAATTCTTTTTTATGTTACCGTGTAATTACACGGGTGTTATACTAGTGTTAACTAATGGCTGTTATTAATTTAAAACGTATGAGCCGTTATATAATCAAAAATATCATGTAGTTAATCTATTTCTCTTTTTTCTGCCTTTTTTCTCCAAATACGGAAGATCTATATCGAATTTAAGAATAAATCAGATGTATTAAACCTCACCTAAACGAGTATGAGCCTCGGAACCCAACTTGTTGGTTGAGTGGGATTGGGCACTTTTGTTCAAGGAACATAAAAATAGAGAAAATCATGTTATTGCTAGAGATCCCAATTAAGACCTTCTTATGCCTAAGTCGGAATCAGGTAGGAGACAAGTAATAAGCTAGAAAACGAGGTGAGTAGTGATAAGTAGGGGTGTTCAAAACCGGATATCCGGACTTTCGGATATCCGAAATTTCGGATATCCGAAAATTCGGATACTAGATTTTGATATCCGATATCCGTATCCGAAATTTCGGATATCCGGTTTTCGGATATCCGAAATTTCGGATACGGATATCGGATATCCGAATATCCGGAAAAAATAAAAATTTTATTCGGATATCCTTATATTCGAAAAAAATATTCGGATTTGGATATCGGATATTTGAATATCCGAAAAAAACTTCAGATATGGATATCGGATATCCGAATATCCGAATACTTTTTATTATTTAAAATATAAAAAAATAAAAAATTTATGATTTTTCGGATATTTCGGATATCCGAATATCCGATTTTTCTGAAAACTACTATCCGATATCCGAATCCGAAGTTCCGGATATCCGAGCTTCGGATATCTGAATTATCGGATATCCGAATTTTCGGATATCCGGAACTTTGGATTTTCGGATATTTAGGATCGGATATCGGATATCGGATATTTTTGAACACCCCTAGTGATAAGTGTCTTACCATGATTATTCATTATTGTGCATATTTATAATAATTGGTTAGCTTAGTTAAATGATCAAGGTTGTAAGTGGCACAATCTTATTGTAGTTGTCCATGTCCATGAGTGATCTAGGGTTGGGCTCTTTTGAATGCCACTGCCTTTAATCCTTCAGGTCGGATTAGTTTCCTGAATATGGATTCGGGTCACCTTAGAGGATCTAACATTTGGTCAAATCTAGTTAAGCCCAGATAAGGAGGAAACTCGCGAGTTTAGAGACCATCACGGAGAGCTCCTTCTTGCTTTCCACTCCTCTTTTCAGGCCTTTTCGAGTTTTGATGCAGAGATCCAGGAGCTGGCGCTTGGTTTGATTTTAGCTTCCCAGAGATCGAGACATGTTTGGATTGAGCTGGATGCTGCTGCTGTGGTGACCCTGCTATCATCTGGCCATCGGGGCTCTTGGCAGGTTCGTCACACTCTTATGCATATCCGACACATTCTCCGAGATATTCAGTTCAGAGTCACTCATATCTTCCGGGAGGGCAACAGGCCGGCCGACTACCTCTCTGAGCTTGGCATGTCGTCCCTCGGTATTCAGACTTATACTTACGATACTGCTCCGCCGTTTCTTCTCTCCCTTATACGGATGGATCAGCTTGGTTATCCTTCATTTAGATTTAGGTAGGTTTCATTTTTGACTGATTGATTGATTGCCTATTGGTCCGCACATTAGCCCACGGCATATGTGGTGCACCTTGTATTGATCTAGCGGGCCGTAGGCACTCTGGATTTTAGGCTCCGGATTATGGTCCATTTTTTATTAGAGATGTTAAACGGGCTCGGGCCCGTAGGGCTGGCCCGTTTAACCCGCCAAAAAACCGGGTTAGGGCCGATATTTCCTAGCCCGTTTAAATCCGGGCTTTTAGCGGATCGTTTAGCTTGGAAGCCATAAAGTGCTCGATATATATATATATATATATATACACATATATACTATATTAATATTATATATATAATATATATTAATATTATATATAATCTATATTATTACTGTATTTGTTAATATAGTGTGTATATATATATACATAAAAGTGTATTTTTTGTTATATTTATTATAGTATAGTTGTTACTATATATATAAAATATATTGTTATTGTTTTTTTTTTTACTTATAATAAAATAAAAATAGATTTTTTAAATATTTAGCCCGTTTAGCCAGAAACCCGTTAGGGTTAGGGTTAAGCCAATATTTCATGTAGTTTAAATCAGAACTTTTTGCAGATTTGCACCGCATGCTAGCTCGCTAAACGCTAGAAATTTCGCTTAACATCTATATTTTTTTATCATATTTCGGAATTGAGTTATTTTGGTCTACGAGTCCGCACATTAGCCCATGATTTTTATGGTGCACTTTATATTTCTTTAGCGGGCCATAGACTTCTTTGATGTTTGGACCCGAATTATAGCCCATTTTGGGTCATAATTCGGGGCTGATACTTTGTATTTCTTGATTTCTTCATATCTACAGGTTGGTGGGTCCCGCCTCAACCCCGTCCACACTGGACATTTTTTTTTCTAAAAAAATGGAGGAAACTTGCGATTGCAACCCCGCTTCACAAGCCTATGGTCGCTTACTGAAGCGAAGCTACTCTCTTAGGGCTAAGGCACATGCAACGTGAAGCTAAGTCCATATATTTAATAGGCTCATTTGTCTCGGCTTTCCCAACGAGGTGATGATAGTATTTTTCTTATCATATCGCTTCTCCTTTACCCCTCTCTTTTTTCAGCAGAAATCGGACGCACACACACACACACATCTAACCCACAGCCACAACGGCGAGCTCTGTACGATCCTGCAATTTTTCTTATCCTTTTTGTCATAAATCATTGTTTTATTTTCTTTTGCATTGTGGTTTTCTCGGGTATTTTCCTACTCATGATTTGGTTATATATTATGGTAGATTATAAACCTCCAATGGGGTTTGTCTTTCATGTGTGGGAATAAGCAACTATGTGTTACACATCTCTAGATCTACACTCATTTATTTTGATTTTGAATATAAAATGGGTTCGGGACATTACTAGCAAAGTCACCCGGATCCTGCTTTAAGATTGTTAATTGGGTCGTATGATCGTATCTTTCATTACTAATCAAATAGGCTTAGAATTTAATGGTCCGAAACTGCTCCACTTAGTATCCATAACTTTTTATGCACGAGTCTCTTTAATTATAGGCCCATATACAATTATTTTTTTTCGGTATTTTCTCAGTATAGTCCTTAAGTAGCAAATGTGGGCTGCAATAATCCCTAAAACTATTCGGAAATATTGCAGCACTATGGGCCCACACTGGAACCACAAGATTAAAAATTATTTGTACAGTCATTTCCAACATGTACAAAGGGTAACAATGGTAATAAATATCAAAATATTCAAAGACTTTCCAAAATCTATTTTTCAAATACCGCCATAAAATCTCATTTGAAAGTACAAGCCGAGAACACCAAAACTCAATCAGTTTTCAAAATCTACGTTAACCCACCACTTATATATACCGACAAAATTGTTTAGAGAGTCGACCGAAACATGTAACAACCCCCGAACCAACTGGGAGTATTACAGCACTGCAGACCCTCTCCGTGAGGATCCACCAGGCTAAATACAGAAAACACAATAATACAACACGTGCCAACATGACTAATAATGAACCATTAGACCGATTTGGTCGTTTGCCACAACACACACATCAAACGTACATAACATTTTTACAACTCATACCCACATAGGGTTAACATACATAACCATCCCCATGAAATGTGGGAATGAAACCCATATACATCTTACAAAACATTTATGATTTCGGGAGTTTTGAAAACATTTGGGATTTAAGAATTCTATAGCCTTTCGAAAGCCACTTGGGAACACAGCCCAAAGATCATTTTTCCGAAATACGATTCCGCTAACAAAACACGGGGTCCATGACCCAATCATACCATTCCAATCACAAAACACAGGGTCCACGACCCAATGATCCATAACATATTCCCAAGGATTATTCGCATCCCGTGCTAACAAGCCACGAACCTCAGATGCTCCCGCAGAACATACCCGGGTGAATAACCCAATGGGAAACCATACCAAATCACATGTCACCGTGACAACAGTCACATAACCACAATCATACATACGTTCATAGTTATCCCGGCATCATGCTAACAAGCTACGAACCTCAGAGTCCCCGCGAGACATACCCGATTGGACAACCCACACGTTATCCCGGCATCGGGCTAGCAAGCCACGAACCTCGGAGTCCCTACGAGACGTACCCGATTGGACGACCATGACACGTACATCACACAACCAAACCACAACCATAAGTTATCTCGGCGTCGCGCTAACAAGCTACGAACTTCGGAGTCCCCGCGAGACATACCCGACTGGATAACCCTACAGTCACGCCCGATCCACACTAGCAAGGACGGATCCCGGAGATTCACAAATCTTACCCGGTGGCACATCACTTACCACAATCACATAACACAAGCAAATACCAACACCAAGCAACACTGAGCATCACAACCTCCTTACAAAGGAGAAACAACTAATACATGTATACAGAAATGCATTTACACTCTCGAAACGAACGAGTTATCTTTTGAAAGGCAATATTTATCGAGAATATACCGATCCCTTTAAAAGGTTCATTAAACATTCAAGTTCCACATATAGTCAATTACCAACTATCACGTCTATGAAACATGAGGTGTATGGGCAAGATACTTGCCTCGATAATTGATATCGGACACTCTGACGAACATGGTTCAACCAGGAAACCTCGAACACCCACAGTTCTTCGGGTGGAAACAACGATAACATGATCAATCGGAAAACAACGAACGGAAGAGTTCCGACTCGGGTTCTTCGCAAGGAACCTGACCCTAACATCACATCATCAATAATCAATGATCGTATGAGGAAGAATAATCGTAGAACGCCCGAAACCCCCTCTAAGAACTTTCACCAAACACCTTCAAGGCGTTGATTAAGAACTCAACAAAACAACGAATATACAGTAATCGAACCATGGAACGACAAGGAAATGGGTAGAATACAACATAATGATCAACAATCCATCACTAATATAGGTTACTACGAATCAAACGGACAAAATCAAGCAAAACCCCCAATTTTCCCAAAACTAAGATTTTATGAAAACTTACCTGATTCGCTCGATCGAAGGATGTCATGGGATGATCAATCGATGATATGGGCTCAGAAACTTCATGGATTAATTGTTTAACATCATGCCTTAAAGTTCCCCAAGGCTCCAGCCACGGAAGGAAAAAAAGAGAAATGGGAAAAATGAATGAAACTGGGCTGCTCGGTCATATTTATAGACATGCACATTTAGCGCGCGCTAAGGCTTCCGAGTAGCATGCTTTAACGGGCAGTCTCGGCCTAGAACCTTCGGCCGGGGACCGCACCGACCTAGTCTGCCGGCCTATCCTGCCGACCTATCCCGCTGTCCAGAGCCTTCTCGTCTGGCTGCGGTAGCGCGCGCTGCGCGGGTGTTTGCGTGCGCTACACCTGCCGATTAGCGCGCGCAACGACTGTCAGTAGCGTGCGCTACCCGCCGATCCTTCCCGATCCAGAACCTCAGAAACCTCTCTGCCCAGCCTGATAGCATGCATTGGTCGGCCGAATAGCGTGCGCTATCCCTGTCGAGTTAGCGTACGCAGCCTTCCGACAGTAGCGTGCGCTATGTCAGTTCATGCCGCAATTATACGGCCAGTGCCCAGCCACCATGCCGGTTCCTGCCACAATTGTCCGGCCAGTGCCCAGCCACCATGTCGGTTCCTGCCGCAATTGTCCGGCCAGTGCCCAGCCGCTGTGACCTGATGACCCGATTATCCAAAAACGCACAGAACGAACACGACAAAACGCCCGTGGACAACATCATAGATCCGTAATGAAACCAACGGATAACAAATCATCACACACGATCATAAACACAAAATTAGTCATCGAGAAAATAATATCAGCACTCGACAACCGGGAAATATCCGAAGAATAATCCAAAATAACCGAAACGAAAATCGCGGGTATTACAAAACTTACTCAAGTTCGTAAAATACCAGAAAAATATTTTAAAAGACACGTGCATTGGATATAATCAACAATTAAAAATACATTCGCAGAGAAAAATAGTAATGAGTTAAATACTCGATTACAAGCACACGTCATAGCCAGTATCTCCTGGGAAGCTCATCTCTTTGCGATCGCTATTAGATCGATCTCCAAGTACCTAAAAGTAAAGCCCGCGGTAGGGCTGGCCACAATACTCAACAATGATAATGATCACATTAGCATAAATAATTACTTATCAATATAATCACGAGATAGGGAATATCATCATTATAATATCACCGTCATAACCTTACTAACTCGTGGTGGTGAATCAATTCTTACCATATTCCTGTTGGAATATTTATTCCACACATTATTTAATTTGTGTTTTGATGATTAAAGTTGCTAAACAACAAAACAACATCGAGGCGAAGCAAAATGATGAAGCAGACGAAGACGCAAAAAGTTGCAATCTGTAGTGCATTAGCGCACGCAAGTCATCACACGTTAGCGCACGCTAACGGGAAGTCATATGCATATCAGCCAAGTTCGAAGTTACCTGAAGTGAAGTTAGCTGATGAGGTAGCGCACGCTATTGAGCCCTGTTACCGTTGTGAAGATATTCAAATACAGAATGACGCATGCAATGAAGTCAGTATTAGCGCACGCAAGATATGATATTTAGCGCACGCTAAATATCAGTTTGAATTCTAGTCAATCAGAACGTTGGGAAAAGCAGGTCAAAGTCAGCATATCAAACGGATACTTTGACAAATGAAGACAACGGATATATTGCTTAGCGCACGCTATATTGTATTACTAACGCACGCTAAAAGAGTATAACGTACGTAAGAAAGAAGTCATAACGTACGTAAGGGAAGAAACGAAGTCACTGGACTGAAACTGGGCACAGTCTCGCGCACGCTACAGGCACGCTAATGAGACTAGCGCACGCTAAATAGAAAGCCTAGCGTACGCTAATTAGTCAAAACAGACTAACGGCTAGTTTGGTGGATGAAGGCTATAAATACCATATCTTTGGTATGATTCCACACAACAACTCCAAGCATTCAAGACATTGATCTTATATTCATATACTTACATTGTTGTTGTAATATTGAGCTTATATTGTTAGCTTGAGTGTTTATACATTCAACATTATACACGAGAGGTAAAAGAAAAGATACGATTGGATTCGGTGTTATTAGGATCAAGGATCTGGCATTATTAGAATCACAATCGATATCTAAGTGAGGTTTATCTAGTACTCATAGAAAGCTAGAGTGGTTGATTCCTTGTCCAATAGAAAAGGAAAACGGTTTTACTCGGACCGATAGAAGACGAGCTTGTAAACGGTAATCCCTCGACCGATAGAAGAGAGGCGTAGAGGTTTTGATCTTAATCCTAAAGAAAAAGATACATCGAGAGAGGACGTAGGCTTCGTTAATAGCCGAACCTCTATAAATCCTTATGTGATTTATTTTCCGCAATTTATTTTCGCTTCCGCACAAACGGCGCAAATATCCGATCCCGTACCCAACAATTGGTATTAGAGCGGTACTCCAATACGCGGCTTAACATCCGAGGAGAAGATCCAAAATGGCGTTTCAAATGGCTCCAGTCGAAGGACTTGCTCTCAATCGACCACCATTTTTTGATGGATCGAATTTCATGACTTGGAAGAAGAAAATGTCTATTTTCATCCGAGCTTACGATATCGAATTATGGAAGGTGATATATCTTGGTCCCAAAATTCCGACGAACTCAAACGGAACTCTCAAAACATTTGAAGAGTATGATGATGCGGATTGGAAAAACGACCATTATAATTGCAAAGCCACACAATTATTATATTGTGCTTTAAATCCGGAAGAACACAATCGGATATCATCGTGTGATAGTGCCAAAGAAATCTGGAAAATGCTTGAGGTAACACACGAAGGTACGTCTCAAGTCAAAGAGACGAAGATAAATATGCTCCTTCACGATTATGAATTATTCCAAATGAAGGACGACAAATCCATCTCGATTATGCTTGACCGATTTTCGGTTATCATTAATGGATTAACATGTTTCGGAAAACCACTTTCGAGTAGTGAGAAAGTAAAGAAAATTCTCCGATCACTACCTCGAGAATGGGACGGTACGGTTACGGCTATAATGGAATCAAAAGATTTAAATACTCTCGATTTTAGTGCTCTCGTTGGTTCTCTTATCAACTACGAGATTGTTCTAAAATCTCGGAATGCCAAACCGAAACCGAAGGAGAGGTCGATAGCCATGAAGGCTAAAATGTCAAAAAAGAAAGAAGAAATCCCGGTGGGCGAAAGCGACGAAGAATCAACATATTATGCCAAGAATATTAATAAGTTCCAACACTTATTAAACCGGAGGAAGAAGGACATTCAAGCAGGCGAATCTAAGAAATTCGACAACACCTGTCGATTATGTGGTAAACCAGGCCACTCTGCTAAGAACTGTCGAGTAAAACAAAATGAGGTTTTAATTGCAACATGGAGCAACGAAGATCCCGATGAAGATTTTTTAAATCAAAATAATCTCGTGCTCATGGCCCGGAGTTCATTCGACGACAGCGACGTCGAAAGCCAAGTAAGTAATACTTACAATGAACTTTTTGAAGCATTCGAATTATTACATACCGATTATCAAAATGCTTTAAAAGAAATTAAATCCCTTCAAACTAAATATAAATCATTGGAAATTGAAAATTCCAAAATTCTTGAAAAGGGAAAATTTGTCGAAATCGATCATTCAAAATGCGTTGAAAACGAGAATATTTTAAAGAATGATCTTGTTAAAGTTCAAACCGAGCTCAAAAATTTAACGAAGAAATTTTCTCTCGGAAATGAGAAATTTGAAAATATGCTCTCGGTTCAAAAATACACTTTAAATAAAGAGGGGTTAGGATTCAAACCATATTTTAAAAACGAATCCGTAAATTTCAAAATACCCCGGTGTGAAAAATGTTTAAAACTTGGGCATCACATTTCAAACTGTAAAAGCCCAAGACGGACGATAAAAACAAAGAAAATTTGGATTCACAAAGGAACGTTTATTCCTAATATCGTCTATGTCTCAAAAGAAAATCCAACTATCGGTTGGATCCCCAGAGACTAATTTTTAACAATTGGTATTATACTCAGGGGGAGTAATATTTTTAAAGGAGAGATAATACTTTCAGGGGGAGTTTATACCCTTATTCATGCATATTTATATTTCATTGGTATCCTCTATATTTTTATACATTTTGTTGAATACAAAAAGGGGGAGAAGAAGTTGAATCGGATAAAAGCGTCATGAAAGATATGACGAGAAAAACCTGAAAGGTAAAAATAGAAGGAAAATCGAAGAAGTCGAAAAGGAGAAGAAAGCATACAAAAAGGGGGAGAAACGAAGGAGTTGAAAAATTGAAAAATGAAATGCGAAGTAGTCAAAAATGACAGAAAAAGAAAAGGATTGGAGAAACTAACGAAACGATCACAGCCGAAAACTTTGATTCGAAGAAATATACATATATTATTTTTACAGGTTTTATCCAATTCAAGAGCTGTTTTGTAATCATCAAAAAGGGGGAGATTGTTGAAATATTTATTCCACACATTATTTAATTTGTGTTTTGATGATTAAAGTTGCTAAACAACAAAACAACATCGAGGCGAAGCAAAATGACGAAGCAGACGAAGACGCAAAAAGTTGCAATCTGGACTGCATTAGCGCACGCAAGTCATCACACGTTAGCGCATGCTAACGGGAAGTCATCTGCATATCAGCCAAGTTCGAAGTTACCTGAAGTGAAGTTAGCTGATGAGGTAGCGCACACTACACCTTATACCCAACGCGCGCTATCGAGCCATGTTACCGTTGTGAAGATATTCAAACACAAAATGACGCATGTAATGGAGTTAGTATTAGCGCACGCAATATATGATATTTAGCGCACGCTATATATCAGTTTGAATTCTAGTCAATCAGGACGTTGGGAAAAGCAGGTCAAAGTCAGCATATCAAACGGATACTTTGACAAATGAAGACAATGGGTATATTGCTTAGCGCACGCTATATTGTATTACTAACGCACACTAAAGCAAGAGTATAATGTACGTAAGGAAGAAGTCATAACGTACGTAAGGGAAGAAACGAAGCCGCTGGACTGAAACTGGGCACAGTCTCGCGCACGCTACATGCACGCTAATGAGACTAGTGCACGCTAAATAGAAAGCCTAGCGCACGCTAATTAGTCAAAACAGACTAACGGCTAGCTTGGTGGATGAAGGCTATAAATACCACATCTTTGGTATTATTCCACACAACAACTCCAAGCATTCAAGACATTGATCTTATATTCATATACTTACATTGTTGTTGTAATATTGAGCTTATATTGTTAGCTTGAGTGTATACATTCAACATTATACACGAGAGGTAAAAGAAAAGATACGATTGAATTCGGTGTTATTAGGATCAAGGATCCAGCATTATTAGAATCGCAATCGATATCTAAGTGAGGTTTATCTAGTACCCATAGAAAGCTAGAGTGGTTGATTCCTTGTCCAATAAAAAAGGAAAATGATTTTACTCGGACCGATAAAAGACGAGCTTGTAAACGGTAACCCCTCGACCGATAGAAGAGAGGCGTAGAGGTTTTGATCTTAATCCTAAAGAAAAAGATACATCGAGAGAGGACGTAGGCTTCGTTAATAGCCGAACCTCTATAAATCCTTGTGTGATTTATTTTCCACAATTTATTTTCGCTTCCACACAAACGGCGCAGATATCCGATCCCGTACCCAATAATTTTAAGTCTTGTATTCTCAAATTACGAAATGAACTCGAAAGATCTCTACCGTACTCAAAAATTCCATAATCCACGAACACCATCATAACTAATAAATATGCCATCAAATCCTGACATTTGGATCACAAAATTAATTCTCAATCCTGATAAATGATTGTCAATCGTGACTAAACAAAACCAAGACACACAATACATTTGTGAATCAACCGCTCAATCAATACCAACAAGTTCTGAATCATCGATGCGATGTCGGAATGAACATACGATCAACAATAATAAACAACCAAGAAATACCATTCACATAATGGACTCTAACAAGATCAACCAAATAATCAACCGAAAGTACCATCGATATGATAAATCCAATACGATCAACCGAATGATCTACGTTAGCCGAGAATACCATCAACATGATAAACTCTAACAAAATTATATAAATCATGAAAAAAATAAATAATAAACATTTATCACACGCAATCAAACATATTGTAGGAATCAACTAGATCAAAATCTCAAAGTGCCATAAAATCTCATTTGAAAGTACAAAGCCAGAATGCCAAAACTCAATTAGTTTTCAAAATATACGTTAAGCCACTGATTATATGTACCGAAAAAATAGTTTAGGGAGTCGGCGGAAATATACTCAAGTTCGTAAAATACCAGAAAAATATCTTAATATATATATACTTCGGATATAACCAATAATTGAAAATACATTTGCAGTGAAAAATAATAATGAGTTAAAATACTCGATATAATCACATGTCATAACCAGTATCTTCTGGGAAACTCATCTCTTCATGGACGCTACGAGATTGATCTCCAAGTACCTAAAAATAAAGTCTGTGATGGGTCAGCCACAATACTCAACAATGAAACGACCACATCGGCATAGATAATTACTTATCAATGTAATCAGAAGGTAAGAAATACCATCATTACAATCTCACCTTCATAACCTTACTAAACTCGTGGTAATGAATCATTTCTTATCATATACTAAGGCCTTGTTCTTTTGGACTTATTTTTCGATTTTGATTCGATTGAGTCCATTCGATTCGATTCGATTCGAATCCATTCGATTCGATTCGATTCGAGTCCATTCGATTCGATTCGATTCGATTCGGTTCTTCTTCTTCTTATTATTATTATTAATCTTAATTATTATTATTGTTATTATTACTAATAATATTACTATTATCGTTGTTGTTGTTGATCACTATTATTATTATTATTATTTACCATTATTATTATTATTATTATTATTATTATTATTTATTCTTAATATATATTTCAGTTCAGTTCAGTTCAGATTCATTCAGTCCAAAGGAACAGAGCCCAAGTCTCGCATTCTCAAATGATAAAATAAACTCAAATACAAACATCTGTACCATACTCAAAAGTACCAAAATCCACAACACATCCTCATAACTCATAAATATAGAATAAAACCATCCGTGACAAATCCTATTCGTTGGATCAAAAAATCAATTCTCAATCTTAATAAATGATTGTCAATCATGACAAATTCAAGAACACATAATACATTTGTGAATCAACCGCTCAATCAATGCCAATAAGTTTTGAATCATCAACACGAAGTTGGAATGCACATACGATCAACAATAATAATCAACCAAGAAGTACAGTTCACATGATAGACGCTAACAAGATCAACCAAAGAATCAACCGAAAAGTACCATCGACATGATAAACTCCAATATGATTAACCTAAGGATCAATGTTAGTCGATAGTATCATCAACACGATAGACTCCAACAAGATCATCTAAAATCATGAAGAAAACATAATATCAACCACTGATCACATGCAATCAGACATCATGTAGGAATCAACTAGATCATAATCTCAAATTTCGTGGGATATATGCAATTACACATATCGTGTAAACCCAATAATATCATAATCTGGAACTGTTGATCACATGCAATCAAATATGTCGTATTAATCAATTAGATTATAATCTTAGGCCAGAAGCTCATATGAAGGACGACATATTACGCCTGAGATGGAAATATATCCGTGCACAACCGAACAATATATATATATCTAATACACGTGTGGTCTTTTACCTCATTAGTCTCACGGAGTAACCATTTTGTGTGCAGAGTCCAGTGTGAGACCAACTACCAACACATGACTGTATATGCCCAATAAAAATCCTACACATACCAATTGACACACAAACATGACTCCAAAAATGTCACTATATCAACAAGACAACAAAACTCAAAGAATTAACATCTCCGATAAGGAACAGAAAAACCTCACTGAAGTGAAACAATGGTATATCAAATCACGAACCGTCGACACGATCAACGATATCAAAACATATTAGAATCATCATCTCTCATTGAACGATAGACATGATCAACAATATAAAACAATAATCTTGGGATCACCATCCTCAACGAACGATCAATAATAATATCACAATATGAATCACAATTCATAAAACACAAAACAATGTACAACAATATGCACAATATTTATATGAATCGTTATCCTCATAACCAAGCAAGAACCAGCTTGCCTTAACGTCGGCGACGAGTATGTCCTTTCCATGAACAAACATCCCTGAAAGAATAAACAATTACTCGAATAATCTCGAATGAAATACAATACATTCAATATCAGTAAATCTATTATCCCAGTATCAAAATTGTCATTATAGATTATCTTTGATACTCGACAATCCATGACATAGACCGTGGATAACTCATGCCTTTGCCTTCGCAAATTGTATACTCAATACCCAAGTATACTAATAACACACGTAAATTACATGCACTATGATTTAACTCGTCCAAAGTACAACATGCAAACTGTTATCTCCATAATTCACATTTATAATATCATTGCTATATGAATTATAAATGAAATAAAATCACAACAGTTCGTTAAACATCAAAAACTGAACAAGTATAAACTTGCCTCAATAATGATATGATAATAGTGAAGATGTTCCCAATCTCATTGTCTTTGTTTACGAGCTCCTCGACTATGACTAAAGCAATTCACGAACATCTCTTATTCAGCCGCAACACACAAGTTCTAATCAACAATCAATTATCACAACCTTTTGTAATACTCGATTAACAGGATATTCAGTAACTTTCACAATCAATATAAACAATCAATAATTTCATACTGAACCAATAATAATCTGACTATACACAAAATCAAACAACTCGGTCTAATCAACCACGAATTCATATCCATAATAAAATTTCATAACTCGATATCATATAATCATGATATCAAGACTTATAACACCTTCAAATTAGAATTCAACCTTGAATACAAATCAACAAGATTACTTATTGTTCATATCCAACGATTCCCAAATTACCAATAATCCGATCACATGAATGAACCACTAGTTCAGTGCATATGAACAATACTCAAAGGTTAACCGCAATCTCATCAAACACATAATCATAATTCGTATTCCACCAAGAACATAAAAAAACTACATCTTCAATCAACGTAATTTATCTTTAGACATCAAACAATCCAAGTTTACATCTAAAACATTAATACCTCACAACACATAATCATCTTAGCATGATATGTACTCCGGGAGTTTCTTCAAGAACATAATTTTAATCCGTAACCATGTTCATAATCATCAAACAACATAAATCCAAGATGTTTATAACATCTTTTGTTTTATCAGAAAAATTGATTTTATTGCATCAGGTACAAGGGGTACCTACCCACCAGAAAAGGAGAGTGAATTACATGTTACACCAAGTCACATACAGAGGCACCATAGCCCAATTGTTATCTGTGGATTCCTGTGTCGTGTCCCCCTTCGCGATGCACCAACTCCAGAAGCGACACTTAATTTCCTCTTCGATTCTCCTAAACTCCCACTTGCTTTCCTCTTCGATTCTCCTAAACTCCCACGAAATTTTTTCAAACACCACCTTATTCCTCAATTTCCAAAGAACCCAAACAATGCACACCCATAATCTACCCAACTTCTTCCTCTGATTTTTCCCACGAAGCAACCCAACGATGGAGGAAAAATGTTTAGTCCAAATTTTTTGGTGCTACCCATCTAGTTCCGATCCAATCAACTAGCCCATTCCATAATTTCAAAACTTCTCTGCACTAAAGAAAAAATGCTCCGCTGTCTCACCAGATTGCCCACAACACTTACATCATATATTCTCCGGTTGAAGTCCAATTCTTATAACAAGATTATCAAAAGTAGGGAACCGATTCCAAAGAAGTCTCCACGCTATGACCTGAGCTGTGTGAGGCGCAGCAGCCTTCCAAATCCAGTAGAAACACTACTACCTCCGCAATGGCAGTAAATATCCACATATCATCATGTTCCTCCACACAAACTTCATAAAACACCAAAGATCATAACAACGCTTCAATAATCAAGTACCATATGAATAATCATCATCATCATCACATAATTGAATCCTTCGAGTTTATAACCCAACATCAAAGTGTTATTCACAATAACTTCAATAATCCAAAGAGATGAACATATTGTAATATCCGCATTTTTCTTTCCCTTGTATTCTCATTTTTGGTGTATTTCTCGATCGTAGTGACCCTCGTGTATCTTTCAGTGTATCCTTCCTGTCATCTGTTGAACTGTATTCTCGTTATTGTTGTGCGGAACCGCCATTTCGGGGTTGTCATGGATCCATTTCGTGTTATTGGTTCCCAAATATTGATTCCTATTGTTTTTATTCTCTTCCCGGATCATTTTTCATCATTTAGGACCCAAAGGGGGGTGTGGGCCGCGGCACAAGGAGTGTGCGCCGCGGCACACACACTTCTTCAGTTTTTGGCCGAGCGGACTGTACTGTGTGCCGCGGCACACCCGTCTGGTGCCGCGGCACAGTGCCGAGTCAGTGCCGCGGCACACCCGTCCGGGCTGCGGCACACTCGTGTGGCATTTTCGGCCAAAACCCAATATGCGGGTGCCGCGGACACGCCGGCCGAGCGGCAGACACCGCCGAACCACAGGAGCAAATTTTGGCTTCGTGCCGCGGCACACCTCAGCTGAGCCGCGGCACACAATGCGGTCAACCCTCTATAATTGTGTTGTTTTGAGCGAGAACAGCTCATTTTCCTTCTTCTTCTTCCATTTACGCGAGAGAGAGTGAGAGAGGAGGAGAGCTTCTCATCATTCATCAATTGGGGGTTGATTTTCATCGTTATTCTTCGGTTGTGAAGCCCGGATAATCAATCTAACGCGTGATCTACGAATCTAAGTACTTGAATCTTCAAGGTAATATCTCTTGGAACCCTACCTTTTTGGATAATTGGGGATTTTGGGGTTTTTGTCCGATTCTTTCCGTTTTGTTGGTGGATTCTTGATGAATACGGTTAATATTGTTAGTATTATTAACTTTCCTACGGATTCATGGTATATTTTGTGATTTTTACGGAATCGAGAGGGTTTGGTTGTGGTCCGCCCTCGTTGTTATTTTTGTACAAATATACATGAATCGTAGGCGGGTTCTCGGGGGTATTCCATTTCCGTATTCGTCTAGAGTTGGTTGTGATTATGTTCTTCAAATCGTTAGGTTCGGTTCCATTGGTTCTTAGCATTCGTCGGTGATTATCCTTTCCGTTCGTTGCGTCATCAATTACTCAAGGCAAGTATTTTTGGAAACCTTTATTCTTAACGTGAAATGGTAATGTATATTGTATGTGCTTTGCTCACCCTGGGAGGGTCCGACGAGGCCTCGGGGGAATCTATGACTTCACTCTGGATTCACGAGTTTGTTTCGCTAGCCAGCTCGGGAGGGTCCTTAGAGGCCTCGGTGGGATTCATGGTGGCGTCCTGGTCCTAGGCGATGCATGTGCGTGATTTGTTTTATAAAGTGGCCAGCTCGGGAGGGTCCTTAGAGGCCTCGGGTGGGATTCGTGGCTTCGTCCCGGTCCTAGGCAAATTATTTGACTGTTTGTTTCCGGAAAATACATGTCTGGTTTTGGTTTTTGAAATGATGTTGGTGCATGTACTATGAAACGTGTAAGCAATTGGTTTGCCTTGAATACTTGTACTAGCGTAATTGCTAACCCCTTTGGGGACCCGTTGTGGGGAAATTCTTGTTATGGATTTCAGGTTATGATCATCCGGACGAGCGACGGCCAGGACGGTCTGAGGATGTTGGCTGTGGTCGTTGACATGTGCACTTGGGTCTATTTATTTTTTTTGTCCATTTCGATATGGTTGTTTCCTATATTTATAAACTGATAGACTGTACTCGCGAGTACTTAGGCTTTTCAAATCGAACTCCGTGTTGTATTATTTTAAATTGCTACACTGTCGATTGTTACTCATTTAGTCGGTTGCTCCGAGTGTATTTTTATGTGATGTATTATTTGATTGTGCTTCCTCGCTAACCGAGATGGTTAGCCGAGGGGTGTTCGCTGTTGTAGCCTGGTGGGTCCCATGTAGGGGTCCACGGCGCTGTAATATACTCCGAATATCTCGGGGTGTTACAGAAATGGTATCGGAGCTCTAGGTTTATGGATACCTAGGCTTGTCGGTTATTTGGGTCTAGTCGTGTTTTGTTTTGCACATTGTCACACCGCTGCCGGCATCTCAGTACTTCCAGTGTTCGTAAGTTTTCTTACTCGATTCTTTACTTTCTCGTACTGTATTCCGTTTCTTGAACTGTGGTTATTCTCCCTCATTTGCTTATCATCGTAGTTGCTTTTTCCTTCCTTACTCATCCTCGATATACTTCTGTTATCTCTTAACACCAGTATGGATGCCGGAGGAAACCGTGGTCGTGGTCGTGGTCGTGGACGCGGCCGAGGACGTGGGGCAGCCGGTGGGGCGGCCACGTCGCATTCTTCGGGAGCCGGCAGTACCGGTGACCGTCACAGTCGTGCTTCTTCTCAGGAGCGCGCCGACCTTGGTATTGCGGCCGTCATGCAGCAAATGGTTAACCAAATGGCGGCTATAGCTCAGGTAGTCCAGAACCCCGATCAGGCTCATGCTAATCGGGGCGGAGCGGATCGCTGGCTACAGGATGTCATCAAGATGCATCCTCCTCAGTTTTCGGGAGCTTCGGACCCGATCGGCTGGGAAGGGTGGATCAAGGAGATATCTAAAGTCTTCACTACCACCAACTGTCCCGAGGACTGTAAGGTCCCTATTGCTCAGTACTTTCTCACATGGGACGCTACGGATTGGTGGGAGGCCGTTGGGCCCAAAAATCATGTTGCTTCGTGGGCCGAATTTCAGGAGTTGATGGAGACTGAATATTGCTCGTGGCCAGTTAGACAGGCTCGAGTCCATGCTTTCTATGATGCTCAACCCCGGGATATTCCCGTATCCCAAGCTATTGCTGATTTCAACAAAGAGTTGGGCTATGTGAAAACCCAAGTTGTCGCTGAGAGCGACAAAATTTTCCATTTTTCCAGGAGGATGAAACTGTCCATTCGGGACTATATGTCTGGACTCGTCTGCACTACTTTGAAGGATTATCAGAGTAGGGCCCCCGCTTATGACATGTCGGTGACAGCCAGTGCGGCGGTTCGGGAGAGTAAGAAGCAGAAATCCGCCGGAAATTTTTCGGGTCACAGAGGTGGAGGTCAGCAGAAGTCTCAGTCTGTGAATATTCCTGGAGGTAGTTCGGCTCGTTTCTCTGGGGGCTATCGGGGTACTGCCAGTGCCTCCGTTCGGGATGCCAAATGCTTTAGCTGTGGCGAGCCGGGCCATCGGAACCGGGAGTGTCCTCGTCCGCCTCTAACTTGTGTTCAGTCGGGCCACAAGGCCTTCTTTTGTGAGCGGGCAAGAAAGCTTCTTGGTGCTCAGGCTTCTTTTCCAGCACATTTGGAGCCGAGTGTGAAACAGGGCTCATTTGCTCCGCCGCCACCTCCGAGTGCCGGTCGAGGTAGGGGTCGGGGTCAGCCCGCTAGGGGAGGAGCTTCCAGTGTCGGCTCTGCCCAGCCGCGTATCTACGAGATGAGGAGGGCCGATGACCCAGCAGCTACTGTGGCGACAGGTACCGTTCATATCCATTCTCATCCTGTCGGTGTGCTTTTTGATTCGGGTGCTACACATTCATTCATTTCTCTAGAATGTGTACGCCGTTTGAGTCTCGACTGCTTGTCACCTTGCGAGCCTTTCGTCGTTAAACTTCCTAGAGATGATAGGATTGTCGGTGATCGGGAGGTCCGAGACTGCTCTGTGTTTATTTGTGAGAGAGCTTGGCTCTCTAATCTTATTATTGTTAATATTGAGGGCGAGGATTTGATTCTCGGGGATGATTGGCTCGAGCGGCATGGCGCAATCATGAACTACCGCACGAGGATCATCACCATGTTAGCCGAGGATGGCACTGAGCACTTCTTCGCGGGGCGAAGGAGGGGAAATCAGAAGTTTGTTATTAACGCCTTGAAGGCGATGAGACTCCTACGAAAGGGGTGTACTGGTTATTGGTGCTACGCCTTGAGGGCGGAGGATGGTGGAGTCGAGATTTCGTCGATTCCGGTCGTTAGTGAGTTTCCTGATGTTTTTCCTGACGAGTTACCGGGATTGCCACTGGATCGTGAGGTCGAGTTTGCTATAGAGTTTGAGCCGGGCGCGGCTCCAATTTCTAAGGCGCCGTATCGTATGGCACCTTCAGAGATGACAGAATTGAAGAAGCAATTGAGTGAGCTTCTTGAGTCGGGGTATATTCGACCGAGCGCCTCGCCTTGGGGCGCACTGGTCCTGTTTGTGCGGAAGAAGGATGGTTCACTACGTTTGTGTATCGACTACCGCGAACTAAACAAGGTGACCATCAAGAACAAGTATCCCCTGCCGAGGATTGATGACTTGTTTGATCAGTTGCAAGGAGCTGCAGTATTCTCGAAGATTGATTTGAAATCGGGGTACTATCAGCTTCGGGTGAGAGAGTCTGACGTGCCGAAAACAGCTTTTCGGATGAGATACGGACATTACGAGTTTGTAGTTATGCCTTTCGGGTTAACTAATGCGCCGGCGGTGTTCATACAATTGATGAACAAAGTCTTTATCGAGTATCTGGATAAGTGTGTCGTCGTCTTTATTGACGATATTCTTATCTATTCGAGGAATGAGGAAGAGCATGCCCATCATTTGCGGATAGTGTTAGACATTTTGAGGGCCGAGCAACTCTATGCGAAGTTCTCGAAATGTGAGTTCTGCCTGAAGGAAGTGATGTTTTTGGGTCACGTGAATTTAGCCGATGGAGTTCGAGTGGATCCGCAGAAGATTGAGGCAGTGTTGGATTGGGCACCGCCCACAAGTGTGAAGAAGGTCCGTAGTTTCTTGGGTTTGGCTGGCTACTACCGTAGGTTCGTCGAGGGTTTCTCAAAACTAGCTCGGCCACTTACGATTACTCGTAAATCAGAAGTTAAATGCGGAATGACGAGGCGATCCATTTTGAGGAGTCAAGAAGCGTTTGACTTGAGATCCGGTTTGCTTGCCGCCATGTGGCAACGAGGGATTCGCCGTTTATAGCGATGCTTCGGGTCAGGGTCTTGGGTGCGTATTGATGCAGCACGGCAAGACCATTGCCTTTGCGTCGAGACAGTTGAGGCCGTATGAGCTTAACTACCCTACTCATGATTTGGAGTTAGCGGCAGTTGTTTTTGCACTCAAGATCTGGCGTCACTATCTTTTCGGCTCTACATGTCAGATTTTTACCGATCATAAGAGCCTGAAATACATATTAACTCAGCGGGAGTTGAATATGAGGCAGAGGAGGTGGTTAGAGCTGATTAAGGATTATGACCTCAAAATCCTTTATCATCCGGGCAAGGCGAACGTCGTGGCCGACGCCTTGAGTCGGAAACCGATTGTGTTGCGAATGCTTGAGGTCTTTACGTCTCAGTCTGAGCTTCGGTGGGCTTTGATCGAGTTAGATGTTGAGGTTTTGTTGCCTGGAGCTGTTGGGCAACTTTGTGCTTTAGAGATTTCGTCGTCTTTGATCGATGAAATTAAGCTGAAGCAATTAAAGGATCCGATGATTACTCAAATCCGAGAGAACGTTCTTAAGGGAAAGTCTCCTAGGTTTGTGATTCACGAAGATGGTGTTTTGAGATTTCGGAGTCGACTTTGTGTGCCGAACGACTCAGAGTTGAGACAGAGTATTTTGCGTGAGGCACATGCTACACCTTATTCCGTTCATCCTGGTTCGAGTAAGATGTACAAGGACCTGAGGAGGAATTTCTGGTGGAATGATATGAAGGAGGAGGTCGCACAGTTTGTAGCGAGATGTTCGACTTGTCAGCAGGTCAAAATCGAGCATCGGACCGTGGGTTATTGCAGTCACTTCCCGTTCCAGAATGGAAATGGGAAGATATATCGATGGATTTCGTTATGAGTTTGCTGAGATCGAGGTCGGGCATGAATATGCTATGGGTGATTGTTGATCGTCTGACCAAGTCGGCACATTTTCTGGGCATCAAGGACACTTGGGGTCCAGAAAAGTTGGCTCGTGTGTTTATCACGCAGATTGTGAGGCTTCACGGTACTCCGAAGTCTATTGTTTCGGATCGTGATGGCCGTTTCGTATCGCACTTTTGGCAGGCAGTGCACAAGGCGTTGGGTACCCATTTACATTTGAGTACCTCTTTTCATCCCCAGTCAGATGGACAGTCGGAACGTACTATCCAGACGTTCGAGGATATGTTGCGTGCGTGCGCTCTCGATTGGAGCAGCGACTAGGAGGAGCATTTGCCATTGATCGAATTCACGTACAACAATAGTTGGCATGCGTCGATTCGTATGGCACCGTATGAGGCACTTTATGGGCGACGTTGTCGATCGCCGATTTGTTGGAATGAAGGGTCCGATTTGGTCGGGACTGAACCGGATGTCGTTTTAGAGACGAGGCGGAAGATAGAATTGATTCGGGAACGGATGTTAACTGCCCAGAGTCGGCATAAGTCTTATGCCGATGTCCGTCGTCGACCTTTAGAATTCGAAGTGGGAGACCACGTTTTGCTGAAGGTGTCGCCGACGAGAGGAGTTTTCCGTTTCGGGAAGAAGGGGAAGTTGAGTCCGAGATTTATTGGACCCTTCGAGATTCTCGAGCGAGTCGGTGGGTTAGCATACCGTTTGGCGTTACCCCCGGCCCTGAGTCATGTTCATAGCGTTTTCCATGTTTCCCAGCTGAGGAAATATGTCCCGGATCCGAGTCACGTCATCGATTATGGTGAGATTGATGTCGCCGAGGATATTTCTTTTGAAGAACGTCCCTTGAAGATTTTGGAGCATCGTGAGAAACGACTGAGGCATAAGACCATCCCCTTGGTCAAAGTGCATTGGTCGAGACATGGTGTCGAGGAGGCAACTTGGGAAACCGAGGTTAGCATGCGTGCTAGGTACCCTGAGTTGTTTGTTTCTTAAGTTTCGGGACGAAACTTGTTTTTAGAGGGGTAGAATGTAATATCCGCATTTTTCTTTCCCTTGTATTCTCATTTTTGGTGTATTTCTCGATCGTAGTGACCCTCGTGTATCTTTCAGTGTATCCTTCCTGTCATCTGTTGAACTGTATTCTCGTTATTGTTGTGCGGAACCACCATTTCGGGGTTGTCATGGATCCATTTCGTGTTATTGCATCCTATTGTTTTTATTATCTTCCCGGATCATTTTTCATCATTTAGGACCCAAAGGGGGGTGTGGGCCGCGGCACAAGGAGTGTGCGCCGTGGCACACACACTTCTTCAGTTGTTGGCCGAGCGGACTGTACTGTGTGCCGCGGCACACCCGTCCGGTGCCGCGGCACAGTTCCGATTCAGTGCCGCGGCACACCCGTCCGGGCCGCGGCACACTCGTGTGGCATTTTCGGCCAAAACCCGACTGTACCGGGTGCCGCGGCACACGCCGGCTGAGCCGCGGCACACTGCCAAACCCTGGGAGCAAATTTTTGGCCTGTGCCGCGGCACACCTCAGCTGAGCCGCGGCACACAATGCGGTCAACCCTCTATAATTGTGTTGTTTTGAGCGAGAACATCTCATTTTCCTTCTTCTTCTTCCATTTACGCGAGAGAGAGTGGGAGAGGCGGAGAGCTTCTCATCATTCATCAATTGGGGGTTGATTTTCATCGTTCTTATTCGGTTGTGAAGCCCGGATAATCAATCTAACGCGTGATCTACGAATCTAAGTACTTGAATCTTCAAGGTAATATCTCTTGGAACCCTACCTTTTTGGATAATTGGGGATTTTGGGGTTTTTGTCCGATTCTTTCCGTTTTGTTGGTGGATTCTTGATGAATACGATTAATATTGTTAGTATCATTAACTTTCCTACGGATTCATGGTATATTTTGTGATTTTTACGGAATCGAGAGGGTTTGGTTGTGGTCCACCCTCGTTGTTATTTTTGTACGAATATACATGAATCGTAGGCGGGTTCTCGGGGGTATTCCATTTCCGTATTCGTCTAGAGTTGGTTGTGATTATGTTCTTCAAATCGTTAGGTTCGGTTCCGTTGGTTCTTAACGTTCGTCGGTGATTATCCTTTCCGTTCGTTGCGTCATCAATTACTCAAGGCAAGTATTTTTGGAAACCTTTATTCTTAACGTGAAATGGTAATGTATATTGTGTGTGCTTTGCTCACCCTGGGAGGGTCCGACGGGGCCTCGGGGGAATCTATGACTTCACTCTGGATTCACGAGTTTGTTTCGCTAGCCAGCTCGGGAGGGTCCTTAGAGGCCTCGGGTGGGATTCATGGTGGCGTCCTGGTCCTAGGCGACGCCTGTGCGTGATTTGTTTTATAAAGTGGCCAGCTCGGGAGGGTCCTTAGAGGCCTCGGGTGGGATTCGTGGCTTCGTCCCGGTCCTAGGCAAATTATTTGAATGTTTGTTTCCGGAAAAGACATGCCTGGTTTTGGTTTTTGAAATGATGTTGGTGCATGTACTATGAAACGTGTAAGCAATTGGTTTGCCTTGAATACTTGTACTAGCGTAATTGCTAACCCCTTTGGGGACCCGTTGTGGGGAAATTCTTGTTATGGATTTCAGGTTATGATCATCCGGACGAGCGAGCGCTGGGACAGTACGAGGATGTTGGCCAGGGTCGTTGACATGTGCACTTGGGTCTACTTATTTCTTTTGTCCATTTCGATATGGTTGTTTCCTATATTTATAAACTGATAGACTGTACTCGCGAGTACTTAGGCTTTTCAAATCGAACTCCATGTTGTATTATTTTAAATTGCTACACTGTCGATTGTTACTCATTTAGTCGGTTGCTCCGAGTGTATTTTTATGTGATGTATTATTTGATTGTGCTTCCTCGCTAACCGAGATGGTTAGCCGAGGGGTGTTCGCTGTTGTAGCATGGTGGGTCTCATGTAGGGGTCCACGGCGCTGTAATATACTCTGAATATCTCGGGGTGTTACATATATTGATCTCATATCCATATATATAAACTCACATATATCATTATTATCAACCCAATAATATCAATAACAGATTATCAACCACACATAACATTCAACTGGGTCTTAAAAACCATTTCAAAAGCTCTCACACTCTCTCTATCTAATAGAGTGAAAGGAATATCAGAAATGAAAAATAATCCCATTTTGTAGCTTTATGTAATGCATATCATTAGCATGCGCTAATTACTCCCTTAGCTTGTGCTAGCCTCCGTACATATGCAAGTCACCATACTTAGCGTGCTTTAACTAAATCTGGGCAGCACTTTGATTTTCCAACCTACTTAGCACACCTTAATCCTACTTGTAGCTTGTTTTACATATACACTTAGCTTACGCTACGTATGCCTCATTGCCTACGCTAATCTTGCATGGATTACATTATGTCCGTACATGTCAAAATTCGGTTTGTCCGGCAACTGTCGGATGCCCTATCCGATCTTGTCGGATGCCATACTAGCGTGGCTAATATTAGCATTAGATTTTGCTACTGACCCCTTCTTTACATACATTAAGCTCTCCATTAATGTGCGTAAGTCTGGTGTTATGGCAAGTATTTTACACTCTTTTACACTTAACATCATTGATTGAAATACTGCAAATTCTATATGGCATTCTCATATTAATGTCTATATACTTTTCTTGTATGGACATCAAAATATACTCATATTGATAACATTCCAACGAAATACCTGATACTGTAATACGACATATCTGATTCACATAATGCTCAAATGCCATTATCGACCAACTACGACAATCATATCAATACAACTGTCTCAAATTGCCAATTACTTTATCCAAATTCCACACTGTCCAATACAACTCGTATAAAATAAACTGAAATATTCACGGTGCAAAAGCAGGGTATTACATGGTCCACCCCTTGGGTTTGCCAAAATTGACGGCATAATTATTGTTTCTGTGGCAAGTTCTTCTTCCCCAATCGCGCGTTCCTCTACAATTTAGAACTTATGATGCCCATTAAACCGCCTTTGCTCTCTTTCTCGGGACACTTAATCGAATAAATTCTATTTTGACATAAATCACACTAATTGGCTGAAGCATTTGATGAGTCATTCTGTACTTGCGTCGTCGAAATTGCCAGACCGAATAATAAGAACTTCCCTGAATTGCTGGCCAAGTAAGACTCATTGTCTTTATCGTGACTCCCCGTATAAACATCAGGTTATCTTCCTAACACCTATGGAGTTTGTTGTTGTCCAAAATATTTATCCGAAAATTAAATATTGCTGGAATGAACGGACAACAAACAACAATTGGGGGAGCACTCCCAAGAGAATATGAATAAACACAAGATTTGTCGGGGTTGTTAGTCCCGGGCTTGAATGCTCTCGCGAGATATTATTAATACTAATATTCGGGGATACAAGTACTAATGTAAGAATACAATTACAATGAGTGTAAAGATTCTGATTATCTTAGCTAGTGAGCGTGTAGATTGCCGGAAGAACCAGATGTGATGCTCTGTGAGTTCTTGTAACAACGGGGATGAACTGTGGCGGCGGTGAGAGATCGACAGTCTCTCACGGCGAGTATTAGCTATATGCTCGAGCTCCTGGGCTTATGAATCTCTTGGAATCTGCCTTGTGGAGACTTCTTGCCTCTGCCGATCGTCTTCTTGATGAGAGATTCGGAGAGAGAAATCCTGAGATGGATTCCGGCGAGAAAGCTGGGAGCTTGATGGTATGTATATTCTTCTGTATTTCCGTGAACGAATTCAGAATGTAAGTGAATGAGTTGGGAATCTTTTTCCAGTTGGAGGAGGTTCTCTATTTATAGGACTTGGATGTGTCAGCGATCGCTTTCTTTGTATTATAATAATCGGCGATCGTTTTTAGCACATGGGCTGTTCCTTAAAGTCCGTGGTCATTGGCCTGGCACCACTGTGATCCAATGGGGAGCCTGCACGCATCCTGAGTCGCTGTCACGGGCGGTCCCACTTCGTTACTTTCGGCGGACTTGTCAGTAGGTGAGGTAGGTGACAGGCTGAAGTCAAAGGTCTTGTCTGTCAGCGCCTTTTGTGGATCTGCACGTAGGTGCTGTTCTGAGATCCAGTCTTCGATGACTTTGATGGACGATCGTCTCTGTTCGGGGCATAGGCCGATTGTCCTTAGCCGGGCACTAGAGTCGATCGCCGGATACCAAAGGGCGATCGCCTTGGGAATCGATCGCTAGGTACCTGATGGTGGTCTGGTACTTTCCTTTAGCCAAAGTTTGATTGGTGTGGACTCGGTCGCTCGGCCTAATTCTCGATCGCCTGTCGAGGTGGATAAATCTCGACACAACAATTGCCCCCCCAGTTCGCTCCTATGTTGGAAACGTGGGGTGAGGTGGTTCTGCTGGCGGTCGCTGGACTTCGACGAGCGACACTACGTTTCATTGAACTGGCGATCGTCTTTGAGCTGATAGATTCTGAATTTGGACGACCTGGTTGGCCGCTAAACTGCGCGGGAAATGGCAATGGGCGTGGATAAGTCTCTGCACACGTGTCGGGCTTCTGTTGGAGGATATCAACGGTCATCAATGACTCCTCGACTGACGCGTCCTTGAAAAGACGCGTACGCGGGTCTCGAGGGAGTCAATAAATGCGACGTTTGAGATCCGACCCCTGAGATTCTCCCTTATTGCAAACGAGTCCCTGCCATCTCCTATAAAAGGGTGCAGTGTTGCAATCTTCATTCTCACGCGCACTTACTGGAGAAAGAAGGACTTGCTGAAGATTTTTCTGAAGATCTTAGTGCCGATCGTCGTTCGATTTCATCTTTGGGTAAGACGAACATTCCTTTCCTCCCCTTTTCCTCAAAAATGGCTGGAACATCTTCTTCATACGGAGTGGGCACTTCCTCCGCCGCTGGGACTTCTGATGTCTGGGGAGGATCCACCGCTGGATTTCATCTGGAGACGGTCGCTGAGGCTATTCGGGCCGGAATTGACCCTGCGGAGGTGGAGGCGCTGTTCAACGAGGCTGACGTGGCTAAGGAAGCGGCCGTTGAACATAGGCGCTCGCAGATGGAGAGAGATCTTGCGTTCAGGGCCTACTGGGAGTGGCACAGTGCCTTTGGCCGGGCTTATGAGGCATTTGCTGAGATTATGGAGGGGTTGGCCGGTCCGTATCCAAGATTTGATTTCAGGGCGTATTCGATCTCTCACCCTTATCAACCTCCCAAGCGATCGCTATTTCGGGCTGCTCAGCGATCTCTGTGGTCGCTTGGTCAAATCAGGAGTTCGGCGACCAGGAAGGATCTGGCCGTCTGGAGGACGAGGTTTCATATCCCCTCAGATGTGGATCTCTTCTTGCCGGCCGAGAATGAGAGAGCCGATCAGCCTCCGGAGGGGATGGTCGCTGTGAATGAAGCGATCATGGAGGTAGGGTTGCGATTCCCCTTTTCGTTCGCTGTCTCCCATCTGTTGGCTGCCTGGAATGTGGCGCCTCTCCAGCTGACGCTAAATGCGTGGCTCCAGATAATGTGTACCCTCATCTTGTTCGGCGGTCACCGACTATACCGCCTTCCTTCACCGTCGGAGATGAACCACCTGTTCAAGCTGACGGTTCAGAAGGGGTCGGTCGGAGGCTATCATATACAAGGTCGATCCGGTCGGGTGATCCTTGGAGTCCCGAACAAGGCGCAGGGCGATCCGGCAAAGTGGTTCTGGGTCGCCGGTGCCTGGAAGGCCTCCGCGAGCGACAATCCCACTGGCGAGTTGGAGATTCCCACTAGTTTTCGGGAGAGACATCCCGGTAAGGGTTCAGACTCTCCCTTAGTTCGGATATGTTCTGAACTGATCTAATTTGAATTTGTTTTTGCAGGTTTCCACATTCCGGCGATCGAGGAGCTACCTTTTGATTTCCTGGTCGTCTGGGAGCGGATACGAAGCTTGCCGGACGATGAATTGGATGCTAACAGGCTCAACAAGGAGAGTCGTCGGTTGTCCGTTCGCGTACTCCGTTTTCCGAGATATCTCTCGGTTTCAGGTACGAATTTCTACGATCTCCATTTGTTGGGCGATCGTCCTTTCGGAGGAATGTGACTAACTGTGGCTTGATTGTTCTTATCGCAGAGGTTCGCTTTCCTCGCTTTGTGGAGCCCCCACCGGAGATTGCCATGTCGAACCCCGGAGTTTTAGGTCGTCTTCGTCAGACGAAGTCGTCGCGGGCTCCTCCTATGGCATTACCTATCATTCCGGAGGCAGAGCCCCGCGTGGAGCCGATCGTGACCGAGGAGGGAGTTCCATCGGAGGGGCTTCGAATGAATCGCAAAAGGCCGAGGCCGGCAGAAATCCCGGTTCCTGCCCCCGCCAATGAGGTGCCGATCGCCGCGCCTCCGATCACCGTTCTCTCTCCAGTGAATGAGCCGCCCTCTGCGGCTTTTATGCGAGAGATGGCGATCGCTGACGCTGAGACTCCTCGAGGGAAACCGTACTTCGGTCGCGACCCCGAGAGGGCTGAGAGGTAGATTGCATTTTTGGGTTGAAACTTGCATTTGCGTAGGAGTTGTGTTAACTTTGTTGTTTTGATGTAGGATCCGTCGCACAGATCCATCTTGCCCGCCGATGGTGTTGGATTTCTTAGCCAGTCGATCTCCTCGCCAGTCCTGTGACATCCCGCAATACGTCAGCAAGGCCGCTTCTGCTCTACCGAAGGCCTGGACGACCGATCTAGATGCGATCGCTCGTCAGCGATCGGGGAGTACGATGCAGGCTGTTCTCGCCCTTTCCATCCAGACGGCGACCATGGCTGTCCAGGCTGCGCAGGAGTTTGAGGGGCGACCTTCCACTATTCGCCTGCAGGCGGATCTCAAGGCGGCTCGGAAAGAGAACGCCGAGTTCGCCGATAAGATCGTGGCAATGGAGAAGGACTCTTTGGAGGCAGCCAAGTGGGCGAGCCAAGAGCTTGAGCTGGCGAGGAAGGAAACCGAGATGTCTCGTTTGGCGGTTGACTGATTTCGGGACAGGATGATGAATGCCGTCCGGGCGCAGAAGGTTGCTGAGGAGGAGGCCGATCGTCAGAAGGTGACGATCGCTCGGTTGACTAGCGAGCTGGCGGAGTCGAGGGAGAAGGTAGCTGCGAGGGAGGCCGAGCTCCAAGGGTCGCAACAGGCGATGGCGGAGCTGAAAAGAGAGGTAGAGGCGACCAAGGCTGATCCCTTTCAAAACTTGGAGTTTGTCAACGAGTTCGCCTATTATATGGCGTTCGCCGACTCAATCCGAGCAGCTAAGAAATGAGGTTTGGAGGTCGGGCCTCTTGCTGAGAACTTCAAGGCGTATGCGTTGGAGCATCCTCTCCATTCAACCTTCTCCTTGCTGATCTTGGATCTTGCGGATATCGGCGTGGATTTGAGCTGGTATCCAACTCCGGCTAACCTTGTTCATCCCGACGCTCCGGAGGGTGGGGAGGCCGTTCTGGAGGCTGGAGGCGAAGGCCAGGCAGGGGCCTGAGATACTTCATCTTTTTCTTTTGTTTGTTTTAGCTTATTGCCTCGTAGTTTTGTAGTTTTCTCTTTGTAGCATTTTGGCCTTCGGGCGACCATGTATTTTGATCCATCAAGCAATGAAATGAATGTTTGATTTTCTGACTTATCACTTGAATGAATGCTATTTTTGAGTCTTTGTTTGACTTCGTACAAATGTGTGAGGAGAGATTGTTGCGAGGGTAGTTCCAAATGAATTGATAAACTCATAAAGATAACTTTTACAACAAATTCGATCACTGCACAACATCTGAAAAATGGCAATCTCCGTATGTGGTTGAATAGGGACGATCGTCGTTTAGGTAGTCCGCACTCTTCCCCCTTGTTTTTATTCACTTAGTGAAAGTAAGGGGATGAAAATAATTCGTTGAGTGAGCGGTCTTCAATTTTGTCGAATCCTCGAGGACGGTCGTCCGTCTTGAGGAACCGTGCACGATCGCGGAGTTTGATGGACCGACTCCATGACCATGTCTTTTGCGCGAACGACATTGTCTGTCTTGTGACTCATTTTATTGTGAGGGTCCTCTGTTAGGCTGCGCCTCGCCTCGTATTTAAACGAAGGGCGTGCGGTCTTGGTCTAGAGGAGTCCTTGCACGGCGCAGCGTCGGATGATTCAACTCCACGCCCGCAGCTTGTTAGCTCTGCTTCCACCTCGGGTCGCCATGACGATGGCGACCCTCGACGGTGTACGTTGAGACGGGGGTAGTGACGCGTCGCATTGTCCGGGTTCACCATGTTGAATGACGAAACTTTGCGGGCGGGCGATCGTGTCCACTGATTAGTTTTGGAGGGCCCTCAGACTACGTCGGCCTCGTATTCAAACGAAGGGCGGGCGATCTTGGCCCAAAAGGACCTTGTATGGCCTAAGCAGTCGGTTCCATCGACCACCAGGACCATGGCTGCACTCTTCTACCTCGGATCGTCATGTAGATGCCGACCTTCGACGGTGTACGTTGTGCGGGGGAGGCGATCTTAGTTCATCACGTTAGATGGTGAACTGTAGATGGCGAACGAGTCCTCCAGTTTCTTCAATGAGGAGGGAGATTGGGGAGAGACTTCCGAGGTTCCCTTCTCTTGATTGAAGCATGTAGAGACGATCGCTGAGGTTGATCTAGGGGTCGGCTGGTATGAGCTTCCCCAGGACCGGTCCTGACATTTCGTTGGCCCTAGGCGAAGGCTGATAAATAGGCCCCTAACTTAATCTAATATACGTCCAAAATTTTTTTGAAGTAAAACAGAGTAATGTATAATGAGTCTCATTAAAATTTTGTGGCGCAAAAGTGAAAACAATCTTGTCGAACTTTAATATTATTTTTTGTATGCAGACACGCTAATCTTCAATGGGTAGATATCTTTTTTTCAATTTTGGGTCGTGTATTGAGTAGAGGTGGTAAAAAATTATTTTTTGGGCCCATGTTTGAGCTGGGCCCTGGGCCGGCGCACTCATGGCCTACCCCTAGGGCCGGCCCTGAGCTTCCCATCCTATTTGTGATCGACTCGGACGATCGTGTATAGAGATTGATAGGGGCTTCGTCTAAGCCAATAAGCTGTCCAACTTGCCCTCCTCGAACAATCTCCAGAGCTGTTTGAGGAGGTCGCGGCATTGGTTGGTACTGTGGCCGGGACTCTTATGGTAGGCACAATATTGATTGTTGTCCAGGTGACCGTGGTCCCTTATCGCCTTTGGCTTGTTTAGCGGTTCGTGCCCCTTCATGGCATAGAAAATGTGCGTCGGAGTTCGGTTGAACGTATGGAGGAGATGGGCCTCCATGTCCTCGAAGGCCTTAAGATCTCCGGCTGGCTTGGCGATCGCCTTATTTGTTTTAGCGATTGCCATATTTCGGGCAGGAGGTGATGTTTTCTCGCCTAGGTGGAGGGTGAGTAGCCTTTGCCTGGACAGAAAGTCGGTAGCCTTAGCGCGGAAGATCGCGTACGTTGGGGGAATATCCTTGGTGAGATGTCTAAACATGGGTGAATGACCGTAGAATCCCCCCAGGACCGAATAGAGAGCGAGCTCGTCACTGACGGGTTTGCCGGTGAGGATGATTTTGTCTACTCGGTCGATGTAATCTGCATCGGTTTCGTCTTTCCCCTACCTGATTTTCATCACGCGGTGGGGGCCCTCTGGTCTAGCGACCTTGGTGGCGAAATATGACGTGAAGTCATTCGCCAGTTTCTCAAAGGAGATGATCGATCGTGGTGGTAGTGAGGCGTACCACCTATGGGCCAGCTCGCCCAATGTTAACGGGAAGATCCGGCACTTGGTTGCATCAGATGCCCCACACCCAGTCGTGTAGATTCGGAATTTACTCAGGTGGGTTTCGGGGTCCGATCTCCCTTCATACAGAGGTGTTTTGGGAGGAGCGATCGTTGGTTGCACGGGGACAAGCTCGACGTGGACCGTGAGTGGCTCGGTCGGCCCAGTGATCTTTCTGCTGGAGCTTGCCCCAGTGTCCAAGAGTGCTTTCATCTCGTCGAGCTGGCGTTGCATAGCGGCCATCGCCGTGCTTTGCCGCTCGGCTCGGCCTTCGGAGCGGGAGCTGAGGCGATCGAGCACTGATCCCCTGGCGATCGGGGCGGGAGTCAGACGGCTGACCTGCGTTCGGCTGTGAGTTGGGTAGGCTGAACTCCTGGTGACGGATTCGGATTCCGTCTTTTCGTGGTTGGAAACAGATTGCCCCGGTCGCCAAGATGGGTCGCGCCCCAAGCGATTGAATACGGATCCGTCCGGTCGTGCGAGAGCCCTTTCTCGCGAATTGGGGCTTTCTGACGATCGCTCGCCCAGTAGCCCGTTGAATTTCTATTTTCCCATGCGGCGGACGATCGAGGGAGTTATTGCGGGCGACGCGCATGCTCTCCGTCGCTCCTCTAGGATGGCCATAGCCTCCTCGATCTGTTGCTCGGTTTGGAACTGGTCGAGTGAGAGGTTGGGGCCATCTCTCAGGTGCGGGATCGAGAGTCTCGCGTTGCTGCGGCTTCCCCCGGTCGTCGACTGGGGTTCGGATTGAGCCGGGATATAGTGTCCGGCGGTTCGGAGAGCGGCTCTCTTCGATGTACCGGCGGATGTCATGATTCTGAAGGTTTTCTTTGAAGTGCAGTGAGTGTTACTTCAAGTATATGCCTCGATAATAGTGAGTGTTCTTCGGGACGGTAGGAATGAAAAATGAAGGTATAGATGCCCTTCCTCTAGCGCCAATTGTTGTTGTCCAAAATATTTATCCGAAGATTAAATACTGCTGGAATGAACGGACAACAAACAACAATTGCGGGAGCACTTCCGAGAGAATATGAATAAACACAAGATTTACCGGGGTTGTTAGTCCCGGGCTTGAATGCTCTCGCGAGATATTATTAATACTAATATTCTGGGATACAAGTACTAATGTAAGAATACAATTACAATGAGTGTAAAGATTCTTATTATCTTAGCTAGTGAGCGTGTAGATTGCCGGAAGAACCAGATGTGATGCTCTGTGAGTTCTTGTAACAACGGGGATGAACTGTGGCGGCGGTGAGAGATCGACAGTCTCTCACGGCGAGTATTAGCTGTATGCTCGAGCTCCTGGGCTTATGAATCTCTTGGAATCTGCCTTGTGAAGACTTCTTGCCTCTGCCGATCGTCTTCTTGATGAGAGATTCAGAGAGAGAAATCCTGAGATGGATTCCGGCGAGAAAGCTGGGAGCTTGATGGTATGTATATTCTTCTGTATTTCCGTGAACGAATTCGGAATGTAAGTGAATGAGTTGGGAATCTTTTTCCAGTAGGAGGAGGTTCTCTATTTATAGGACTTGGATGTGCCGGGCGATCGCCTTTGCTGTATTATAATAATCGGGCGATCGTCTTTTAGCACATGGGCCTGTTCCCTTAAAGTCCGTGGCTGCTGCTGGCAGCCAGCTGTGCAGTCCAATGGGGAGCCTGCACGCGTCCTGAGTCGCTGTCACGGGCGATCCCACTTCGTTACTTTCGGCGGACTTGTCAGTAGGTGAGGTAGGTGACAGGCTGAAGTCAAAGGTCTTGTCTGTCAGCGCCTTTTGTGGATCTGCACGTGGGTGCTGTTCTGAGATCCAGTCTTCGATGACTTTGACGGACGATCGTCTCTGTTCGGGGCATAGGCCGGTTGTCCTTAGCCGGGCACTAGAGTCGATCGCCGGATACCAAAGGGCGATCGCCTTGGGAATCGATCGCTAGGTACCTGACGGTGGTCTGGTACTTTCGTTTAGCCAAAGTTTGATTGGTGTGGACTCGGTCGCTCGGCCTAATTGTCGATCGCCTGTCGAGGTGGATAAATCTCGACACAACAGAGTTCTTGTATCTGTTTTATTTTAAACTTTCAACCATCAATATTAGCCACAAATAGACAATTTACATTCTTTATGAATAGAACATAATAAAACCCTAGCCATCTCCATATTCATCCTTATCTCTGAGTTATTGTTCATTTTCACAAATGCCCTAATCTTTGCACTTGGCAACTTTGAAGAATCTCGGGTTCCATGTATTATAATGGGAACCCAATCCATCACATTCAAACTCTCATTTTATGACATATACCGGTCTCCTGCCAAGGATAACGCCAATTAAACTAGTATTTTTTTTTTTAGGTTCTCCATATTTATAAAATTAAATAAACTCCAATTCCATCATTTTACACTGAAACGACAATGCAAATGTCGCCACAAATTTCTTTGAATAAAGAAACTAAGTCTTTAAAAAACTACATTCAGAGACCTTGGGATCGTAACATTGCCATGCATAACCCGTTGGACTCTTTTGAGCAACTCCACAGCCTCAGGTATATAAAGGAACCTAATCCATCACGTCCAAACTCTCATTTTATGACATATATCGGTCTCCTACCAAGGACAAAATCAATCAAACTAGTACATTAGCCATTTCTCATCCCTTTCGCATTAAAAATTTATCTCTTTACTGATAAGTTAGTTAAAGGTGTAAAAAATATTTAAGAAAATAAGCTTTTCTAGTTTGCCCATGTGTGTGTGTACACACACACGTATATATGTGGGGAAAAAGAGTATTCATGAGAGAGAGAAAAATAATAAATGCATGTGTTGAAATATATTATTTTTTATGAGCTAACGTAAATGCCCTCAGATAATCTATATCTATATAAAAATTGAGTTTCATGTATTAATGTGAGCATTTATGTCAATTTTTATATATATATATATATATATATATATATATATATATATATATATATTAATGTAAGATTTATGCTATAAGAGGCCATTCATATCAATTGAAATATTGCTACTCTCTAAAGCTTTTTTTAAAGCTTTAAAGAGCTTTTACAAACCACAATAAAAAAAATGCACGAATAAAAAACGTATGCATACATGTTCATTGTCATAAGCTAAATTAATTCAACCAATTAAAACATGTCAAAGTCTCATTATTAAATTTTAAGAATTTCTATAGTCATACCACACAAAGCATGTTTATTGTTTAACTCTTTCAACTTCTTCTTTGAGGTATTATACTCCCTTATAAACAAACAAAAAAAGTCACACAACCCACCCACAAAACAGGTCACAACCATCATCTCCAGTAAAGCAGATTCTTCTGCCGCCACACCGGAATCACGCTAACATCAATCGTCACTACGACACCAATGAATATTAATTCAATAGGTGGTGTTTCGAGCTTGAGTGGTTTCATTGTTGTTTTAGTGGTTCCGCTGTCGACATACCAAACTTGAAATCTCAAACAATTTTCTTATAAACAATTGAACAACTAAAACGTTTCTATTCAAAATAGCCTACAGATACCTACAAACCATGAGATATCCAAAACATTATAAAATCAAATTGTCAATTCCCACCAAATCTTTAAAAAATAAAGATGATATCGAGTTCTTTATAGCCAAAATAATGGATCGATTGTCAAGATGGGTTTTCAATATTTATGAGTATCAAGGGAATTGAGCTAAGGGTGTCCACATCGTTGGTTCTACCTTCTCGACCACCGAAACCCCACCACCATCGCCATAACCGCCGTCGGCCACTGAAATATCCAGATCTGAACACAAAACCAAAACCCGAGTTTGTAACTTACTTATAAGCTCGAAACACATTCTAGAGGAGACCCGAGATTCCAGCGATGGAGGTTTGTTGGTGGTGGTTTGGCGACAAGGGTGTGGTTACGTGGTAGTTTTGGCCGGTGTTTGGTTGTTGATGGATGATGGTTTAGCGAGAGAAATGAAAGGGTCGTATATGTTTTGTGATGAGAAAAAAGAGTGTGTTTTTGGGTGGAGGATACAACTTACAAGTAGTTAATTTTGATAGATATAATAAAATTAAAGAAAATATTATGAAAGGACAAAAATACTATCTTATTTAACAGTCAAACTAATGGAGTTAGGAAATTCGGATCAAATCCGAAACGGATGTTTCATTTTTTTGGGGCAATTCTATATATACTCAACTTAAACATAATAATTTCATATTTTCTTAACAAATTCTTTAAAGGCATTGTACTTATGCACTAAAAATTTGTGTTTGGGGGAAATATGGTATTTTAATTTTCAGATTGGGTAAATATAGAATTATCCTTTCACTTTTGGACCAAACCTAAAACTTTTCAAAATTTGACTGAAAATGAAATACCCCGCAAACCACAAGGACTAAAAATGTAGTTAACTCTAATTTTAAAGGATAATAAATTCAAGTCTGTCAATTCAAAATGGAAGGCAATGCAAAGATGATAGACATTAAAAAAATGATTATATTACGTAAAAAAATAAAGATGGTTTTAACTAATTTTGAAAATTTACAAATTTAAAAATTTGAGGTCATACGATCTTGAGAACACACATACCACGAATTACATGCAAATGACGCAAAATAACATTATTTACATAAAAATACTCTATGAACAACTAAGAGTGTAATTTTTACATCTAAAAAATATAAACAACTAAGGAGTAAGAGTGAAATATGTAATAAAAATCATAATATTTGCCATAAGGATTTTAAAGTATAAAAATGTGTGAGAAAAATTAATTCAAATACGTAGCATCGTAGGCGTAATAAGTATTTGATTAAATGGCAACAAATCATTCATTTTAGATGATCGTACATGTTAGGTAACTTGACTATATAGATGTCAATTCGATATCTTAATATGTTATATATGAACCCATTGTTTGAAATCAACCTCATATAGTACTCCACATATTGACGCTAGGATGCACCACCGAATAAGCTATATATGATAGTTTGATGCTACTAATTAAAAAATAGTTCGTATTGATTTCTGTAAACACGAACAAATGTTTTGCTTCAGTGATAAATAATTCATCTTAAGAAATGCACATGTAGTTTTTTTTTTGTTAGTATCATGTATAAATATATTGCACATTTTGAGTACAAGTCATTTAACATGTCAATTACCCAGCCTATGTCATACTTGATATTAAATACGTTAGATAAAAATACGATATTTTAACTTAAAATAATTTCACTCGAATAATAAAAACTGTGAATGCTCGGGCTTTGAAATAATATGTAATATAAATATGATATTCGATATTAACGAAGATAAAGTACCCGTGCTTTAGAGTGAATAAAGCCCGTGCATCGCACGGGCCATGATGTCTCGTGTAGAAACAATAAAGCTCTGTGGACAAATTTATCCGGACAAAATAGGGTATTTTAGTAATTTGAACATATCATTTATAAATGATATTAATGAGTGCTGTTAGTGGGGTTTAGTTTTTTACTTAATTACCCTTGGTGCTTAATTGTAGAGAGAGAAACTGGTTTGACCAAATTTGAATTTGAATTTCGAATTCATTTATATTTTTATTTATTTTTAATCTTTATTTCCCTATCCCCATAAAAAATAGTAAATTAATGACTATTAAAGTACAGTGTATTAATGCTAACCTCTAACTTCCTCTTTCCCCATCTCTCTCTAGTCTATGCATTAAACCCCTTCCTCTTTCCCCACCCACTTCACTCTTTTTCTTCTCTTTCGTACCGAACATTGCACCAAGTATACAATGAACATCTATAATGGGGCGAGCTGTTTAAATATATTAATGTATCCACTAGTACCGCGGGCCGCCACTTACCTCAGTGGCAAAATATCACTTAACTTTGTTCACTGACGGGGGTTCGATTCCTATTGAGGCCGAACTTTGCCTTTTTTTTTACATAATTTATACTGCATATAAGGAAAGAGAAGGAGATTAAATACATAAATGTATCCAATTATTACCGCGGGCCGCCACTTACCTTAGTGGCAAAATATCACTTAACTTTGTTCATTGACGAGGGTTCGATTCTTATTGAGGCCGAACTTTCCCTTTTTTTAAACATAATTTATACTGCATATAAGGAAAGAGAAGAGGATTAAATACATAAATGTATCCAATTATTACCGCGGGCCGCCACTTACCTCAGTGGAGTGCTAAAATATCACTTTAATTTATCAATTGATTTGGGTTCGATTTCTGTCCAAGGCATCACTTAGTATTTTTTTTTGTTTGTAACACTTATATTTTTGTTCTAAGACCATACTTGGTCATCTTAGAAAATTTTATTTTTTATGCAATTTACATTATACATACAGTACAATCTCGATAAATAAATATGATCGGACCGGAGAAAAATATTCATTTAGCGAAATTATTCATTTATCGAAAGAAAATTTGAACATGTTATAAAGAGTTGAGACTGGAAAAAATTATTCATTTGGTTCGTTTATCGAACATTCATTTATCGAGGTTTAATTGTACCTCATTATTCCTAAATATTATTCTGAAATCATCCTTAATATAAAATTGTAGCTTACTTATATCAAAACTGCATAATTAGATGAGTTAAATTTCAATCAATGTATAATTGGTTATCAATGGAAATTAAAATTATAATAAAGTTAAATTTCAAATTATTTAGTAAGCGTTGTAGAGTATGTTTCTTACTCGCTAGATATATACAAATTTTTGATTATCCACAATTTGGAATGTTTCAATCTGATTTCTAATTTATCGATTTAATATGTGATATTACGATTAAAATAAATAACTCAATTTAATAGATAAACCTTGATTCCATTCATAACAGGCCAACTAAATAGGAAAATTAGGAATGCCTTCACACACCAACAGCAACAGCAAAATGCCTTCACACACCAACAGCAAAAAAACATTAACCAACTAGAAATAAAAAAGAAAAGAAAATTGAAAGAGCTGCTTCCGCTTCTCCACTTTCAACCTCCACCTTAGACCTCAGTGGTGGAGTCCGACAAAGTGATGACAACCTTGGCTTTGGAACTACCCACGTTGTCGACATATTTTCCTCCGAGGGGCTGCTCGTCCATGTCCAGCAGCATGTCGTACAAGATAAACAAGGGTTCCTCCGCCAAGAGCAAGTTAGCAACGTGTTGCTCGTTGCTAGAAGACACCAAGCGGAACAAAAGTTTTTTCACCTCGTTCTTGATGTCCTGCACTCATCCTTAGCTCTCTTGTACATGGCTCCCAAACGTTCTGGAGAGGAGTGCACCGGCCATTCGAACATTCTTAAACCCTTATAAGGTCTAAAACCTGGACTAGGGAAAGGGTTCTTATTAGGACTAGTTTCTGAAGCTTGCAGAGTTTTTTTTTGGTGGTGAACCTTCAGGTGTTGTGGGAGTAGGTTTTGTTAGAGTGGTTTTCGTCGGAGTGATTTTTCCAGGAGACCTGCGAAGCATTTTTCTTGCTATTTGCTTCTTCAATGGACAACCACTGCCCCTTTTGCGTTGGTAAACTTGCTCCATTGTTTGGTAGTGAGAAGGAAAGAAAGAAATGGAAGATTGATGGCTAGGGACTTGGGGAAGAATAAAGGTATATGCATGTATATATAGGCGAAAATTACAATTTCCAAGCATGCACTACTTAAATTCCACTTAAGTAAATAAATATTTAAAAAAATATAAAGTCTAGCATACAATTATAATTGAAGACAGTTAACGTTTTAATTCCAAAACTAAATACAATTTATTTATTTTGATTTCAATGATAGTCACATACAAAAATTTTTATAATTAAAATATTAAATTCAGATTGTTTTTTAGATTTTAAGGTGGACTTGTTGATATAAAGAATTGTTTGGTATATTTTGAGTAATATTTTTATTAGTATTTTATGTATATAATTGTGTGTTTTGTGTGATAATTTATTCGTTTTATCATATATTTATATTATTTCATTTTGTTAGAATTTTCTATGATTTTGTGTCATTTTTGGATAATTAATTAGAATTAAATTATATCTGGAGGTTAACCAACCGGTACAAGACATATCAATTGGTTCAAGGATGATATTTTTAGAAAATTCAAATATAGTCACGACAGGTATCATTTTATTCGTCTAGTCGAGACGATCGTTTAAAAAAAATCCGAATCCGAGTTCGCATGAAGAAGTTATGAACGTTCGAAGGATAATTAAATAGACGGACCATATTATACTTCGTGATTATTAATATTAGTTAATTTCTTTGATTATTTGTTTTCCATTAAATTGGATACATATAATGCTTAGAAATTACATTTTTTCAAGCGAAGGAAAATCTATATTTGAATTATAATTTGTACTTATTGTTAAATCTATAGGCAAATAGTGAGATTGATTTCAGAATCTATTCCCTGAATTTCTTGGAATTGAAATATAAATTAAATAATAAATAGACATTGGTGGATTCTAAACCCTAGTAAATTATTTAAAAATCAATTTATGTAAAATTTACTTAAAAATTACTGTTATTTAATATAATTATTATAAACAATCAAAAATCAAATTATTTGGGACTAAGTTAGAATTTAATATAATTTGGTTTAAAACGATAGGATTATTTTTACTTCAGTATCATAGTCCTCCCTGTGGAATCGACCTTGCACCGCATATATACATCGAACGACTGAAAATAAACAATACTCGAGTATTTAAAAACCATTTCAGTACAACAACACTGAATGGAGGAACACAATACATGACTGGAGATAAAACACAGTATCACGCTTGCCCATCATCTTTGTGCCGACCCGATACCTGCCTATCCGCCCTCCTGGAACCTGAAATACATAAAAAGTATTTCCCCCATAAAAGGTTAGCCGTCGAATAGCTAGTGCAAGTATATCAAATATGAAACACAATACTCCTCGACAATAAAGTAAAGGTAACCGTCAATTCATCAATTCAAGACTAGTATTCCGGAATAACTAAATCTCATAGCATCACAACAATGCATACATGATCAACCATGGAACCGCACCAAAGGCTACGGAACCCTCAGGGGATTATCTTGGCATGGTGAAAGACAATTGATCCAATCATACTTTAATTATATCATTAGTGAGTTGATCTTAATGTTGGCGATGACCTTCTAGAGTTATTTAGTGGTTTAACATACTATGATCAGCTATGTCCGATTTATTTGAAATCATACTATTATATATTATATGAAAAATGATATTATAGGTAATTATTCGTTAATTATCCAAAATGGCTAGCAAATCGTGCGTTAATATATAATTAGTATTTTTCGTAATCTTAGTGATGACATGCTCAAGTTAATTTTTGATTTAATATAATACGATCAACCATAGTGTGCATGTTCGATTGATTGAAGTCATGCTATTATAGTTCGAATTTGAAAAGAGATTATAAGAGATTATTAGTTATTTATCAAAATAAACTCGAACTCATAATTGCAATGGATAATAGTTTCGAGAATATAATGGGCCATTGTTCGAGTTTCGAGTTGACCATATAGTCCGATCATCGATTATCTTGGCATGGTGAAAGACAATTGATCCAATCATACGTTAATTATATCATTAGTGAGTTGATCTTAATGTTGGCGATGACCTTCTAGAGTTATTTAGTGGTTTAACATACTATGATCAACTATGTCCGATTTATTTGAAATCATACTATTATATATTATATGAAAAATGATATTATAGGTAATTATTCGTTAATTATCCAAAATGGCTAGCAAATCGTGCGTTAATATATAATTAGTATTTTTCGTAATCTTAGTGATGACATTCTCGAGTTAATTTTTGATTTAATATAATACGATCAACCATAGTGTGCATGTTCGATTGATTGAAGTCATGCTATTATAGTTCGAATTTGAAAAGAGATTATAAGAGATTATTAGTTATTTATCAAAATAAACTCGAACTCATAATTGCAATGGATGATAGTTTCGAGAATATAATGGGCCATTGTTCGAGTTTCGAGTTGACCATATAGTCCGATCATCGATTATCTTGGCATGGTGAAAGACAATTGATCCAATCATACGTTAATTATATCATTAGTGAGATGATCTTAATGCTGACGATGACCTTCTAGAGTTATTTAGTGGTTTAACATACTATGATCAACTATGTCCGATTTATTTGAAATCATACTATTATATATTATTTGAAAAATAATATTATAGGTAATTATTCGTTAATTATCTAAAATGGCTAGCAAATCGTGCGTTAATATATAATTAGTGTTTTTCGTAATCTTAGTGATGACATTCTCGAGTTAATTTTTGATTTAATATAATACGATCAACCACAGTGTGCATGCCCGATTGATTGAAGTCATGCTATTATAGTTCGAATTTGAAAAGAGATTATAAGAGATTATTAGTTATTTATCAAAATAAAATCGAACTCATAATTGCAATGGATGATAGTTTCGAGAATATAATGGGCCATTGTTCGAGTTTCGAGTTGACCATATAGTCCGATCATCGATTATCTTGGCATGGTGAAAGACAATTGATCCAATCATACGTTAATTATATCATTAGTGAGTTGATCTTAATGTTGGCGATGACCTTCTAGAGTTATTAAGTGGTTTAACATACTATGATCAACTATGTCCGATTTATTTGAAATCATACTATTATATATTATTTGAAAAATGATATTATAGGTAATTATTCGTTAATTATCCAAAATGGCTAGCAAATCGTGCATTAATATATAATTAGTGTTTTTCGTAATCTTAGTGATGACATTCTCGAGTTAATTTTTGATTTAATATAATACGATCAACCATAGTGTGCATGTCAGATTGATTGAAGTCATGCTATTATAGTTCGAATTTAAAATAAAATTATAGGGGATTATTAGTTATTTATCAAAATAATTGTTATTATCTAAATTAATTTCCTCCAAAAAATATACTCCATATAACACCTGTATTTGTTTTCCATATAACAACCAATTAAAACTCCACTACAATAAATAAATAAATAAAGGTGATTAATTAGTGGTGCTTGTGTTCCAGCGCATGAATCATTTTTTCGGCGCAATTAGTGGGCTTCATGGATAAAAATGCAATTAATGACTGGTAATGATTACTAATAGCGCATGCAAGTTATTAACGGTTCGAGAATTGCGACTCTTTGTTGCCCAAAAATTTTGAATTAAGCTTGTGGGGGTATTTTCGAGCCGAACACAACAAAATATAAATAAATAAATAAATAAAACTATATATATATATTTATATATATAAGTCTATTTAATGATCCAATTGTTAGGCTGCGACTGTTGGTATATTCCATAATAAATGACCATGTCATCATTCCAGTTTTTTTTCCATAATTTTTTCAATCCAATTAATTACACTTCCCCTTGATATATATAAATTTAAGGAATTTTTACTCGGAAACTAATTTAATTTTTATAATAAATTTATTCGGAAACAAGTGAGCTATTTTTTTCAATCCAATTAATTTTTACTCGGAAACTAATTTAATTTTTATAATAAATTTAATGTACAAATAATTGAATTAATTTTAAAAATAAAAAAATATAAAAAATAAAAATAGTACGTACAAATATTTTTTATGTAACATAATTAATGAATGAAAACATAGCTCAGTGGCAACATGCTACTTTCTATATCATATAGACGTGGGTTTGAATCCCGCGTTGGCCACTGAGCTATGTTTTTTTTATTTTTCTTTGCAATTTTTTACACATTGGCGTCACATGAGTGACGCCTTTCTAAAAGAATTGGTAGGTGTACATTTTAACTTCACATATGTGAAGCCAATGATGTTGAAAACATTGGTGTCACATATGTGAAGCCAATGTATAAATTAAATAATATATAATGATTAACATTAGCATCACATATGTGACGCCAATATCTTAATTAATTGTAATATATATTCTAATCGTGTAACCTCTTTAAATTAATACTCGATAAATTAATAACCTCTATAAAATTAATATTTTTTCGGTCCCGACTTCGGCTCCAAGCGTAAATTAAAATTTCGATAAATTGATCATATAATAATTTTTTTGAGACAATTGGGACATTAAAAATAAAGATACTAGTACTTTACAAATTAAAATTGGAAAGTTAAAAAACTAAACTGATGAAATAAAAAACTAAATTAACTATTAGAAAAATACATCTCCTTGCGTATCTTGCACGAAGCTAAATTCGTCCCCTAGATATTTTGCCTCGAACCCTTGTTTTCGTGCCACGAGATGATCCTTTTTCAGATGGATGCTTGAATCGCTTCTCCCTTGACCTTCCTTTAGTACGCTTCTTCTCCGGATCTAAAATGTCAAGATCTTCGCTTCCACTTTCACAAGTTTCGTGGCCATCAACCCTATGGGTAGAGGCTTTAGTAATAGAACTCCACTTCTTAAGCTCGCTTGTAATCTCTCTAAGCTTTTCTTTGACAAACTTGATCTTTTCATTAGAATCAATTGCCAAGTCGCTACAGTAATGAAATTCCTTCTCCATCTCTTGATATTTTTGATACTCTTTTGACATCACCGGGTAACCACCTGCAAAAGAAACACTAAAATGTGGCCTATACACATCCTTCCGCCACCTACGTAGAATATACCTTTCATGAACCACCTCAACATTTAGATGGACTAAAACCTTCAAAATGTGAGAACAAAAAAAGCCCTTGGACTCAAATTTTCTACAATTGCACTGAATGTATTCACCGAGAGGACGATATTCAAATACGTAATTGTATTCTTTGCCATGCCATTGATTCGAAGCAACTCTTTCAAAAATCTCGTACCTTTGTACTGCAATATCGACAGCGGGCAACATCTTTAAATTGCAGCTCCAAATCCTTTTCATTTGATCTTGAAGTAATTTCATGATGTTGTTAGTGTATGCAACCGCAAGTTGCCGTTCCCACTTGAACTCCGAAATACAACCAATGGGTCGCCACGTTGACAGATGTTGAGCCATACGCTCCTTTTCAAACTTTTCGGCAACGACAATTTCATAGTGCTCTACGAATGTCTTCAAAGTGCTCCTGTATGTAATGTAATGATCAAAGAAAGCATGCATGGACTCACTTCTTTGAGTAGAAGACATACCAGCCCAAAAAATATGATTGGAATACACGGGCACCCAAGTTTCCTTCTGATCGAACAATTTCTTCAGCCATTTGTGACTTTGTAAACCATGCTTCCACTTAAAAGCTTCCCAGCGCGATTCAAACTCGGAAATGGTCAAGCTCTCGCGTACCACTGAATAGAAATCAGTCTTTGCTTGGACCAAATCTACAACTCCTTTGAATTTTTTGCCACTCTTTTTTACAATATGCCATATACAAAACCGATGTATGGCTTCAGGCATGATTTCTCTGACAGCAATAGAGATACTTTCGTCTTGATCGGTCAAGATTGCTGTAGGTGTAACACCTCCCATTGCATCAACCCAATTCTGGAAAAACCATTTGAATGTTGCGGCGGATTCGTTCGTCAATAGGCAACAACCTAGTAGGATGGAGTGATGATGATGATGATTTACGCCGACCATACTACCGAATGGCATGTTGTATTGGTTTACAAGGTATGTCGTATCAAAGCTCACGACGTCATGAAAATCCTCATATGCAGCTCTACTACGCGAATGTATCCACATTATGTTGCGGAGTCTGCACTCGTCGTCGACGTCCACCAAATAAAAGAAATCCTTATCTTTCTTTTGCAAGGACTTGAAGAACTTTAGTATAGCAGCGGCGTCGCTTCCATCTAGTCTCACCCTTCTTGTCGCATCCACAAAATTCCTACAATCTTTTGCAGTTGCTCCCAATTTAGATGCCCCCCGACAAGTGTTTGCAAGTACCTAATAGACTTTGATATTCGTTGCCCTGCACGATCATGTGCTTCTAGGGTTCTCTTTATATTTGTGGTCAAGTGCCTATGCGCCGACATGAACTCCGACATTTCCGGGTCAAGTTCGTGATTGTGATCGTGGGAAACTTTCCCCATCAACCAAACATCGTCACCCTGGTGTATTGCATTTATGCCAGCTTTGCAGCCCGTCCTCTTACTGAATCTTTTACCATTACCATCTCGTGCCTTTTCACATGAGACGGCCAGATATTTAGATCCAACACTTCTGCTTCTTGTTGAAATACCGAATCCTTTAGACTTAGCGTGAGCTTTGTAAGATTCAACTAGATCCTTTTCACTTTGAAATAACATTCCCGGCCTTGGTCCATGCTCTAACATCTCATCAATCACGCTATAGACTCCAAACGCATATTTCGGAACTTCTTCCGGCTGTGTTTGTGGTTGCTCGCCCGTCTAACTTTCCTCACCCGTCTGACTTTCATCACCTTGCTCTTCCAACATTTCTGCTTGCACTTGCTGTTCCTCGCCCGAATGACTTTGCTCCCCTTGCTCATCAAATATTTCCGCACCCGAAGAGCTTGCATTGGAGACCACTGCATCAGTGAAAGCCATGTCCGGTGAGCCGAAGAGCTTGAAAAATAACGCATCTCTTGCAGCCTCACACGCCATGGTTCAGAGATTTGGTAGGATTTTTTTTTCTCCGGAAGGAAGTTGCAGCCTCACCTAATTTAGAAGAAGAAGGAGTTGAAGAAGAAAGAAAGGAGGAGAGAGTTGTATTAAAAAAAATAAAGGTATGTGGGGAAAGGAAGAAGGCAATTAATATAAAGAAGGTGGGGAAAAGTAGTTAGAACCAACTGGGATTAATGGGGAATCATTAATGATTGTAATTTGGAGCCAAAAGTAAGTATAGGATAGAAAAGTAATTGTACATATTTACTTTTAAATAAATAATTTAATAAATTAAAAAAACGGGTCGAACCAGCACATTTAATTCAACGGGCCGGATTTTGTCTGGACAAATTTGTCCACCTAGCATCGCTCATGTAGAAATGTGGACAAGAAGACTTATAATTTGGACAATTTCAATTTTCTAGAAAGGGAATTCTATTATGGACGAGAGCATACTTTTATAGCACTTGCACCATATCTATAAATTAGACTTAAATTCACTTTTAAATAATCTCATATATCATTGCAAACTCATATTTTACAAAAATACGCATCAGCTCTCCTGTCCTAAAAATTATATTATTAAAAAAATAGTTTTTAGAGTAAATTTATAAAGGAAAAATAGAGAAAAAGTATGAGTTATAAAATAGGGGAGGTGTATATTTAGGGGAGAGAGAAAATAGGAGAGAGAATATGGATAGAGTTTATAATAAGATGATCTCATATGTGTAGTTTTAACATGGTTTTGCTTTTTTATTCTAAATTTAGAGTCAAGGGTGATGTAACCGAACTGATCGGCCACTAGAACCGGGTTAGTTTTAGAGGTTTGAGCTAAGAAACCGTCTGGAATATTTCCAGCCTAGGTTTCCCCACTGCTCTGATTAGGATAAGCTCTAGGAAAAATCCGAAAATATGAACAAGTCTTTCTTTGTATTTTTCTGGTTGCTTTTCTTTAAAATGGGCAGCCTCTCTCCTATTTATAGAAGGGAGAAAGAGCCTACTCCAGAGATCCCACTCCTAGACAGGGGGGATCCCCGCGTTTTTCTGGGATGTAGCTGCGACTGTCAATCCCTAGATATCTGGGATCTTTGTCATGATGGTAAAATTCCAGTTTTACGGGGATTTTATCCTTATATATCAGGACTCTTCCTAGCTCATATATCTTGCTGATGTATGAACCTTGACCTCCAAGCTCGGGGCAGAGACACAAAGCTCGGGACCAGATACAGAGCTCAGACGCTCTTACGAAGAGACCCCCCTGCAGGGATGTTTTACCTCTCTTAATTTCTCCAGACCTCCTATGAACTGGGAGGTCGGTAGGTCTGATAGGGAGCGGGTTTTTAGACTGGGCTCTTAGGAGTTCCACATATATTGTCATATCAACTAGTCCCGCCTACTCTAGTCGAGCTAATAAGACCGAGCAGAATATAGCTTGTTGGGATTCTGCTGACCTTGATATGATAAATTCTCGGGAGCTGTTCTCTAGGTAATAATGATTTGTCTCTGAATTCGTGCGCATTTATGGCCGCGTTTCTCAACCGTCGCTCTTCTCTGCATCCTAGGTCCAGGTGTCACCAGGCTATAGACAGCCTAGGCGGTGGTAGATCCGTGACTTTCATTTGAAGAGATAATAGGATACTCCAGAGCGCCATAACCTCCCTCGGGCTTCGCCTTTTTCCTTTATAAAAGGAGGGCTTCAGTCTCATTCTCATTTTCGCACCTTGAACTTTCATACCAGAGCACAGCATTCTTCGACGACAAATCAAATCGTAGCTATGGTCCATGGAGACTCATTTCCTCCTTCGTCCTCGGCGTTCTTCTTCTTCCTCCTCCTGCCCTATTCATGGGTATGTTCATCTAATTTTTCTCCTTTCATTGCCTCTTCTCTTCCTCCCCTTTTTGTACTTAAAGTTTTTTATTTTTTTTATATATAACGTCATATGATTTCGCTTCCCAAAATCTCTTCGACCACTTGGCCTCCGTGAGTCTTGATTTTTCGGAAGGCTTATCTTCCTCTGAGGAGGATTTAGGTGGTAGGTCGGACTTAGCCATTAGCTCATCTCTTTATCTTGTAGATGAGCCTGTTAAAAATATAGATTGGTCCGAGCTAGGAGATATATCCTCTGGGATCCCTTTAATTTTGTAGACCCCCATCCCCATTCCTTTTGGGAGGTGATGGTTACCGGTATTTTAGCTGATTCTCGTCAGGCGGGCGTTGGGGTTACTCGCGTCCTTCCTCCTCATCCTTTATCTGGAACCAGCCCGTATGCTTTAGAGGGCTTTATAAGGTTCCTTAGGCTTTCTCGGGGGTGGGATTTTGTAACCCCTCGGGCTATTGATTTTCCTAATCACACTCCTCCAGGTCATATTACTTGGTTTTTGGATCAGGTGAACAGTGGCCTTCGTTTTCCCATTCATTCTTTTCTTGCTTTTATTTCGATCAAGTATAACCTTCCTCTTAATCAGTTTTCTTCGAACTCTTTTCACGACATGGTCGTTTTTCTCGTGCTTTGCTATTATAGGAAGGAGGAACCCGATTTATATTTCTTCTATTTTTGTTTTGGGCTAAAAAGTTTTAAGGGCTCCTTTTATGTGACCTCTCGAAACGACGCCCATTTTTTTTACCCACCCACCTTCCAATGTGAAGGACTGGAGGACCCAATTCTTTTTTCTTCTCCTTCCACCTGATGAATCTTGGAGTTCCCGACAAAATTGGTGCAAGACATTCCGATCCAGAATCTGATCCCCAAACGTAGCTCTATTCGGGCTAGATAGATTAGTAATGTTCAGGAATAGAATGTCGTTTCTTATAAAGTCTTCCAACTGATGCATTTTCATGTCCTGTTATTTCACTGCGGGTTGAGTTTCAATCCTTACCCGCCCACCCCGGATATTGGTAGGTCTAAGAATATTTTTTTTTCTTTCTCTCCTCTGCATATATTGACTATGATTTTTTTTGTAGATCGTTTTATGCAAACCTGTCAATCCGACGCTGCTAAGCCTGTTGAGACTGTGAAAGATAAAACGGTCAATGCTTCTAAATTGGTGCACCCTCCTAAGGATAAGGCTGAGGGCTCGTCTAAGTCGAAGCAGAAGCCTTATGGGTCTAAGGTGGCCAAGGTCGGGGCAACTTTTCCTTCCGACTCAGCTCCACCATTAACCACCAGGCTAGGTCCGATTAGCTCATCTAGGAAACTAAATATAGGTAAGCGAGCCCAATCTCCGAGTCCCCCAGCTCCTCCTAAGCAGTCCAAGGCTGCGGGTGCTGGTACCTATGGTCTAGGCATGGAGACCTTGCTGCGGTGTAAAGAGTTTGAAAAATTCTTGTCTTTAGTTAGCTTGGTGATCCCTAATAAAGACAAGGAGATATTGCGGAACTCCCCGAAGGATACCCGTCTGGATCTGATGATTGATATACTTTGGGAAGGTAATTACCTGAGCTAAAAGTTCTTGTCTCTTTTTTTGTTATTAAGTTTTTTATACTTTGCTTATTTATTTTTCTCCCCCTTTTTTTAGCTTTGCTCTACCTCGGTGTGTATGGCTGGGGATTAGAAGAGCGAAGGTTCTTCTCCTTATCAGGTGACTCATTTGTCAACCAAGCTTAAGGCCATTTTGGAGGAAAAAGAGGAATCAGAGGTGAAGTTAGCCGAGAGAGAACATCGCTTAGACATCGCCCTGCACAAGATTTCCGAGCGGGAAACTGCTCTGGAGCTTGCGCAAATGGCCAATGTCCAGCTGAACAAGGAGCTGATGCTCACGAATTCTCAACCCCAGGATGAATCTGAGAGGGCCAGGGCTTTGTCTGAGAATGTTTCCTAGCTTGAGGCTCAGCTTGCGGAGGCCAAGTGTAACACCCCCAAAACCATATGGGAATATTAGACATCGTAGACCCCTTTTCACGAGGATCTACCAGGCTAAACTTTACAAAACGACCAAATGTTTGCCCGGCCAGGGTCAAACAATAAGATAATGCAGACCGTTAAGGTCACTTACACGTAAATATATAGACCGATGAAGTCTCACAACTCAGTAAACAGAACTGACTAAAACAACATTACCCACATAGGGGTCGAAACACAATACAACGGAAGACTGAAATCAACTCTGACAACACAACGAAAATCAAAACGACTCGCAACTCTTGATTAGTATCGTAGCTCGTCACTTCCCGTACCAATCCTGTGACTGCTCCTCTGAACCTGCAAGCACCTGGACACAAAACAGACATCCACCCCCCGATTACTTAGGGGTTAGCAAAATTCCACTATTTTGCTAGTGCAAGTATAATACGATACGAAATGCAACAAGTAAATAGCAACCACGAATTTACTATGGATATCAACTATCAAAATATGTTGTCCTTCCGATTCTAGGAGTTAAATCATATTGTATATGATTTATTTCGGTTATTGGCATATTCAATTATCGAGGTTACATTATGATAAAGACGAGGATATGAGTATCTATAGTCCATGGTGCGTTTGAATCGTCGGGCATTTAGGATAATCGCCAGTGATGATTTAACATCAAGATTGCTCTTGAAGGACTCAGGACAAGTACCTTAATTTGATTTCGGTTTAGTGTTGATGATGCTGATCATTCAGGTTGTCTTTCATGTTGCTGAATATAAGGTCGTCCTAGTTGTTTTATCATAGTATCGTTCATGTTATTGATTCATATGTTGTTCATGTTGATGAAAATATTGGTTTGCATATGTGTATGCATGATTGCATTGTTTTATGTTGTAAATGATCTGATGGGATCATAAGAATCTATGCTGAGGGCGCTGGATCGGATGTCCACCATGCGTTGGTCCGACGGGATCATCATGGGAATCTATGCTGAGGGCGCTGGATCGTTGGACAGGTTTTCCACCATGCGTTGGTCCGACGGGATCATCATGAGAATCTATGCTGAGGGCGCTGGATCGTTGGATTACCCCGTATTATGTTGATGGAATCATGTGGATTCACATCATTGATTTTATCATGTGTTGTTGTGCATATGTATATTGTTAGTTATCCACCTTATGTTGATCTAGTAGGATCATCATGGGATCTATGCTGAAGGCGCTGGATCATGGGATTTCCATTGAGTGTACACTGTTGTTATTTTTTTGAGCATATTGACGTGGTCATATGAGTATGCATTTGTAGGTCTTGTGTTAGGACCGTGTCCGTACGTTGCATTGATCTGATCTCGGATTAGACTGACATGATTGTCGTGGTATTGTGCATCTCGAGGTATGTTCCGTATTTCCCTTGGTTTTTGCCTTTTGATGGACAATCGATTATTGTGTTGAGATGTGATGATGTCACCCGATGGATTGGGATTGGACCGAGTTAGTAGATTTCGTAACAGTGAGTTATGATGATGTTTTAAGAACTTTGGGTTCCGTTTGAGATACAGTACAAATGATTAGATATGAGCTTATCCCCGAGAAGATTTAGAATTTCGGAAATGAACAAGAAATATTTGAAAAGGAACTCATTAGCTCGGGGATTTTTAAAATAAAAACTCTTTTGGACCTCTCAAGTCCCAATTTACAAAACCTTTTCGAAAACATTAGGGCCTCAGCCCGATTCTCATTTCAAAACACACTAGATAAGATACCATTTTGAGTTCGTGACCCAACTTCAAAACGTTATACAATTAATCACTGATATGCAATCACCGTTCGTACACCTCATGTACCGAACTCCGGAGGACTCGTCGGACCCTATCCGGACCACACACATTATTCGTACACATCATGTACCGAACTCCAGAGGCCTCGTCGGACCCTACCTGGAACATACACGTTGTTCGTACACATCATGTACCGAACTCCAGAGGCCTCGTCAGACCCTACCTCGAACACACCTTATTCGTACACATCATGTACCGAACTCCAGAGGCCTCATTAGACCTTACCTGGAACGCACGCATCATCACAACACGACCCATATGATCAACTCAACATATCACCACAAGCAACACATATTATTGTCAATATGTCAAACCATTCAACAATACGCCGTAATACATATTCAAATATGTAATCAAATCAACACACAAATATCATAATCATCACTATAATTCAACTATGACCAATCACGCACGACACGAACCATATGATTAACATAACCAACACGATTCCATGATATTAACCAAATGAGAACATTATCACTACCATCAATCGTTCACATTTATAAAATCACGCGAAGCATATTCACGAAGGCAAAACAATTCATCATAAATCTAACACGAAGTCTCTATCCACAAGACACAATTCGTATAGCAAGATACTTGCCTCGATTGTCGGCGCCCGAATATTCCTACGAATACGGCACAACCTGGAAAAACCCCGAACACCTACAATCCTCCGGCAAAAACAACGAAGATACGATTACAACGAGAATCAAAATCGAAAACAACGGAAATCTCATCAAACTATCGAAAGGAAACTCATAGGGGCATTTAATCGAACACTATGTTCAATAATTCACAAGAACACTCGAATCGTCAATCGAGTTAAATAAACTCGTTATATGGATATACAATCCATGAAACACGATTAATAACATCATACTACACTAATCGATGTATCAAAATCGGACTAGAATCAAAATCAAGAACAAATTCCCCAAAAAGTCAACTTGAAGGAAAATCAAGAAATATACCTTGATTCGACGAAGAACACGGATTGGATGATGATATAATCAAGAAGAATCTTCCAAAACGCCTTAGAAATGATTAGAACCGACCAAGAACTCGAGTTCGCGAACCCCCGTCGCCAGCCGCCGCAAGAAATGAGAAAAAGTGAAAAAAATGAGGTCTGGCCGAGTCCCTGTCCTATATATGCCGACAGGGTTATGGCCGAATCGGCAATGCCTTTACGGCCAGAATCGCATTCGTCCGAGCCGCTGGCGCCTTACGGCCAGAATCGCATTCGTCCGGAAGCCGCACAGCGCCTGCACGGCCAGAACTCCGGCCCTTATGGCCGTAACCGACATTCGTCAGGCCATGCCTGCCGATCACTTATGGCCATAACCGGAACCTTACGGCCGTAACTCGTCCAGGCCAATACCTGCTCCACAAGTAGCGGCCGTGGCTCGGCCATGGCCACTCCGACGGTCCGAACGACCCCGAAATCCAAACCTGAATATGAATCGAAAATATGGTTACGAAGTACTCGCAAAGAAGAATCCAAGCGCTAAGAGAACACACGATTCCGACCACCCGAAGGCTCGAAATTCGACAACGGAAGTAATTACCCCAAACTTTGGAAAATTACGAAAATAGCCCAAAACGTCCGAAATACACGATACACGATCGAAACACCAAACCAAAGCTCGCAACATGAATAATATCATTAAATGAACTTACAAGAAACTCGAAACAACAGTTTCGGACGAGATTCGCAAGAATTGAACTCAAGTGCGGAAAAGCCGCTTAAGAATACGGAACTCAACAAAACGATGCCGAAACAAACTCGGATGACAAAAAGTGCAGAATTAATCATTCTCAGAATGACGATACGGTCATGAGCGAGTCATCAAAATGAACTTCCGCCGAAAAAAAAGATATTACCGGAAATCGAAATTGCGGACATTACATACTACCCTCCTTAAAAGAAGTTTCGTCCCGAAATTTAAAACAAGTAGGGAGGGTAATATCCCGCTAGGAAAATCAACGAGGTACACAAGCAACACAAAGGAATATACGGCGTGAAAACACGTTCCACGACGACCAACACAACGCCACCGGCTATGATTCAAAACAATAACGAGCAATTAACGACACATCACATACCACATCACATGCACAGATTTAATCAAAGAAACACCCGCGACAACAAGTCGCACCCGACTAAGACGGCTATGCGATAAAAACAAATAGAGTATCACGCTAGAAATCACTCTGATTCTCATCAACAAGAAAATGTCCGATGTCAAAACACAAACAATTCGAGATAACGGAAAACGAGAATAATGAATATTACATTCTATCCCACTAAAAATAAGTTTCGTCCCGAAACTTAAAATAAAACATCAGGGTAGAATGCAAATAAAACCAAAAAGTTCACGCAACAAATATCAATCTCTACACGCATTACAGCACAAAGTACGACACACAACTACATCACTGGACACCACCGAGCCCTCTCCGAGTAGGAACGAAAACATGATTCCCGAACATCTTAGCAACGGTCTCACATCCTGGGATATCGACACATCCTGGGGCGTAGCCGAGAAAAACTCAACGATCATGTGCTCATGGACAGGCAGCGGGCAATACTCTGCCTCCATGGCGGTCCTAAACTCAGCCCATGTAGGTGTACGATCTGCAAGAACTACAGCCTGCCACCAGTCTGCAGCTTCTTTGTCGAGCAAGTACTGAGCAATGGGTACCCTCCTTTCATCCGGACAAGCTACAACATCAAATGTTCTGTCCAACTGGAAGAGCCAGTTCTCCCAACCTAACGAGTCAGAAGAACCCACAAAACGGGGCGGCTGCATCTTCATCACATCTCGTAACCACTTACTAGCCCCGTTATCCCTATCTGGGTTCTCATTCTGATGTACGGCCTGATTCATATGTGCCAACTGGTCAACCACCTGACGAAGGATGGTGGCGGTGCCAATGTCAGCATTTTCCCCAGTTGATCGCCTCTGCTCACGCGATTGGTCATCTCGACCACCTGTACTGAGCTCATTGGCGCTCGACAACGAGCGAGTCGCCCTCTCATGCTCCTGATTCCGACCTCTACCACGGCTACGCTCTCGACCTCGACCCCTCAGCATACTGAACGTACAACCATTCAGAATAACACGACAAACGAACCTCACATACTGAAAATAAGCCGACAAACAGCAACACAATACAATATTCACACCAATTCATTACTCGAATACACGAACTAACACTGCAATAATATAACTCAAATTTAAAAGTAATTCACACGTTCACATCGACAGAGATATAAGACCTATATCTCAGCAAATGCGGTTAAAACATTATGCATACCATTGTGGTCAAACATGGATAATATTCTTAAAAACAAGTTTTTTTTTTCGAGGTATTTGTTCAAATGATAATATTTTAAAATTTGAGAGTTTGAAAGGTTTTGCTGAAATGAAATTTTTGAAAACATTTTTAATACCTCGTCATCTAACCAAAACCATAAACTCATTATCAAAACTGTTTTGCTTGAAGTTATTTACAAAACAACACGTTGAAACTTCAATCTTCTCGATAAACGATATCCTCAAAATGGCCTTGTCAATATATATTATTATCACCGTTAACGACATACAGGATATTCACATGACACCACTCCAACCATCACAAATAATAACACCCATGATAATCCACTGTCATGCCTCTCAGCATCGACCCCCAAAGGTTCGCCAAACAAATCCCGGGTGGAAAACCTCCCGTACTCGCACTCAACATTTCCACGGATTAACTACACTACGCCATATATGGGCTTTAACAACGCTTTTTTCAGTGTTACAAGCAAAAGTGTAGCCATATATGTCTTGAAAGTGATCTAGGCCTACACTTTTTTTTGGTGTTAGCATTGCTATGAGTCACTGTTACTGTAGACGTTATTTAGTATCTACGGTAACATTGAAGTCGGTGTAGCTGTTGGTTTTTAAAAGGGTGTCGCCGTTGGGCTTTAAAAATCAATAAAAAATAAGCGGGCCGCCTTTATCTAAATACGGGTCAATTCACTCCAACTCTCAACTCTCTCTCTCTCTCAAACGTGAAGAAAGAAAAGGGATGAACGAATAAGGGCAACTCACTCTCTCTGAACTCTCTCTCTCTCTCTCTCTCTCAACTCTCTCCCAAAAATAAGCCTCTGCCATCAACCGTTGTTGGCTTCGATGGCCCCGGTATTATATTATTCATCCTTATTCTGATTTCACAACATTGAATTATCTAAGTGTTAGTTAGGTGTTCGGATTTGCAATCAAGCAAATGCAACCTGTAGGTTCTGTCGATGTGCTGCCGATTATGGAGGCGGATTTGAAGAAGATTGCTACTAGGGTCATGGAGAAGGCCAAGGCAATTTGTACTGCTAAATCGGTAACTGATCTTATCGATTTTGCACTTGTTTCATATAATTCTTAGGGGTGAATTCAAAAACCTACCACTGAGATTTGGGTTAACCAAGAAAGGAAAATGAGAGAGGTCGTAAAATTACAAAAGATACCTCCAGTGCTTGATATTGTGTTAAATATAAATGGATAGTAAGTAGTAGATATTTGTACACATTTAAGGGGCTGTTCAGATTTTTTTTGCTTATGAAGGCCGAAAGTTTGATAAAAACCAACCCCCAAAGGTTCTTTTTCTTCTGTAATTTCCAGGAACTCCCGTGGTTTTATGTAATTAGGCTAAACCTCAGTTATTCTTGTTGTTGTCGTTCTGTTCAAGGTTTCTTTGGCCTAACATGTTTTCAAGAGAACAGGTTGTATTTTTTTCACAGAGTAGAAGCTTCTCATCAATCGTCAATTTTGTTTTGGTGTATGTATGTGTGTGTGGTTCTGGGTGATTTGTCCTTAAAATTAACATGGATGTTGAAATAGAACATTTTAAATGTTCCGTGTTGTTGCTACCCAAAATATTATCCAGAGATAGATATTGCTGGAATGGATGGGATAGCAAACAAATGCAAGAGCACTTCCGTGAGAAAGATAAATAACACAAGATTTGCCGGGGTTGTTAGTCCCGGGCTTGAATGCTCTCGCGAGATATTATTAATACCGATATTCGGGGATACAAGTACTAATGTAAGAATACAATTACAATGAGTGTAAAGTTTCTTGTTATCTTAGCTAGTGAGCGTGTAGATTGCCGGAAGAACCAGATTTGATGCTCTGAGAGTTCTTGTAACAAAGGTGATGAACAGTCGCGGCGGTGAGAGATCGACCGCCTCTCACGGCGAGTATACAGCTGGATGTTTGGGCTTCTGGGCTTGTGAATCCCTTGGAATCTGTCTAGTGGAGACTTGCTGCTTCTGCCGATCGTCTTCTGGACGAGAGATTTGGAGAGAGAAGTCCCGAGATGGATTCGGTGAGATAGCCGGAGCTTGATGATATGTGTGTGTTCTTCAGTATTTCCGTGGATGTATCGGAATGTGAGAGAATGAGCTCTGAGCGTAAGTCAGAATGAATTCGGAACTGTAGTGGATGAGTTCTGAACCTTTTTCCAGTAGGAGGAGGCTCTCTATTTATAGGGCTTGGATACGCCGGGCGATCGCCTTTACTGCAATATAATAATCGGGCGATCGTCTTTTAGCACATGGGCCTGTCCCCTCAAAGTCTGCAGGAGTTGTTGGCAGTCAACTACTCGGTCCAATGGGAGCTTACACGCGTCCTGAGTTAGTCACATGCGGCCCTACTGACAACTTTCGGCGCACATGCCGGTAGGTGGGGTAGGTGATGGCTTTGGTCAAAGATCTTGTCGATTAGCAAAAGATCTTGTCGGCGCCTTTTATGGATCTCGCACGTGGGTGCTTTTCGAGATCCGGTCCTCGATGACTTAGACGGGCGATCATCTCTGCCGGGCGCAGTCGATTGCCCTTAGCCGGTTAGTAGAGCAGATCGCCGGTGCCAAAGGGCGATCGCCCGGGAGTCGATCGCTGTGCACGATGGTGGTTTGATATCTTCGACTTGGCGAGCTAGTCGGGTTTGACCGAGTTGACTTGGTCGCTCGGCCTTATAGTCGATCGCTGTCGGGATGAATAAATCGTGACACAACAATTGCCCCGGCTCGCTCATACGTTGGAAACGTGGGGTGAGGTGGCTCTCTTGCGATCGCCGAACTATTGACGAGCGACTTCGTGTTTAATGGAATCGCGATCGTCTTTGAGCCGATATACTGGATTTGTACGACTGGTTGGCCGGCCGAATCGCGGAAAAACAACGGCGTTGAAAAGTCTCCTCGCACGTGTCGGGCTCTATTGGAGGACGCCAACGGTCATTAATGACTCCTCGACGCGTCCTCGAAAAGACGCGTACGCGGGTCTCGAGGGGGTCAACTGGTGCGCCGTTTGAGATCCGACCCCTGAGTTTTTCCTTTATTGCCATCGGGTCCCTGCTTTCTCCTATAAAAGGGGGCGCGGGGCTGCAGTCTTACTCACGCGTACGCATTGGAGAAAGAAGGTCCTCGCCTTGAATTTTACGAAGATCTAAGCGCCGATCGTCGATCGATTTCACTTTAGGGTAAGAAAAATCCTTCTCTTCCTTTCTAACTCTGAAAATGGCCGGAACCTCATCGTCGTTTGGAGCGGGAACTAGCCGCCGCCGACATCATTGCCGGGAGAAACTTCTTCCGTCTTCCACTGAGACGGCAATGAAGCCATTCGAGCCGGAATCGACCGGCTGAAGTTGAGGCTTTGTTCAATGAGGCCGATGTTGCTAGGAGTCGGCCGGCTGAGGAGAAACGATCGCAGATCGAGAGAGATCCGCGATCGTGGCTTACCGGGAGCAACATAGTGATTTTGGACGGGCCTATAGGGCCTTTGCTGAAATAATGGATAGATTGGCGGTCCTACTCCGCGATTCGATTTCGGGGATATTCGGTCGCTTATCCCTATGTGCTCCCCAAGCGGTCGCAGATCGTGCCGCGCTGATCGTTGTGGTCGCCGGCCAAATACGGAGCTCGGCGTCCGTGAGAGATCCGGTCGTCTGAGGACAAGATTCCATGTTCCTTCGTATGTGGACATGTTCGCGCCGCGGAGAATGAACGAGCCGACCACCTCCGATGGGTATGGTCGCAGTGAGTGAGGCCGTTATGGAGGCCGGTTTGCGCTTCCCTGCCCTTTGCGGTCTCCCATCCGTTGGCCGCTTGGAATGTGGCGCCACTTGGTGACGCCGAACGCCCGGCTCCAAATCATATGCACTTTCACCCTATTCGGCGGTCACCGCCTGTACTGCCTCCGTCGCCGTTGGAGATGAACCATTTGTTTAAACTGACGGCTCATAGAGGGTTGGTCGGCGGTTACCATATTCAAGGCCGATCTGGCCGGGTGATTCATGGAGTTCGAATAAGATACGGGCGATCGACGAAGTGGTTCTGGGTCGGCAAATGGAGAGCTTCGGCGAGCGACAATCCCACAGGCGAACTGGAGATCCCCACCGAATTTCGGGAGAGGAATCTGGTAAGGGTTTAGACTCTCCTTCGCTTGATGCGTTTTGGGTGATCTAATTTGATTGCTTTGCAAGCTTTCATATTCCTAGCAATCGAGGAGCCGCCTTCGACTTCCTCGTTTTTTGGGAGCGAATTCGGGGCTTGTCGGACGACGACCTAGACGCCACTCGGATCAACAAGGAGAGTCGCTGGTTGTCGGCTCGACTATTCCGCTTCCCGAGACATCTCGCGGTGCCAGGTATGACTTTATGCGATCTTCAATTTCTAGGCGATCGCCTTACTTGAAGATAGTGTCTGACCGTTAGTCGATCGTCTTTAACTGCAGAGGTTCGTTTCCCTCGCTTTTGGAGCCTCCATGAGATCGCTATGTCGAACCTGGGAGTCCTAGGCCGTCTTCACGCGAAGAGGTCGACTCGGGTTCCACCCGTCGCATTGCCTATAGTTCCGGAGGCGGAGCCTCGTGCGGAGCCGGAGCCTCGCGTAGCGCAGGTCGAGGTTGAGGAGGAAATTCCGGAGGAGGGGCTTCGGCGACCGCAAGAGGCCGAGGCCGCAAGAAACTTCGCTTCGCCCGGCGATGAAGGGCCGATCGCCGCGCCTCCGATCACCATCGTTGCTCGGAGCGCGAGCGAGCCGCCCTCTGCGGCTTTTCTGCGGGAGACGGCGATCGCGGATGCGGAAACTCCTCGAGGGAAACCGTTTTTCGGTCGGGATCCCGAGAAGGCTGAGAGGTAGATAGCATTTCTGTGTTGACAATTACATCTGCGTAGGAGTTGTATTAACCTTGGTGTTTTGGTGCAGGATCCGTCGCGCAGACCCGTCTTGTCCACCGATGGTCGTGGATTTCCTGGCGAGTCGATCTCCTCGCCATTCCTGCGACATTCCTCCCTATGTGAGCAAGGCTGCTTCTGCTTTGCCGAAGGCGTGGACAACTGATCTGGATGCGATCGCCCGGCTGCGATCGTCGAGTTCGATGGATGCTGTTGTCGCCCTTTCTCTTCAGACGGCGACCATGGCCGTCCAGGCTGCTCAGGAGTTTGAGGGGCGGCCCTCCACTATTCGCCTTCAGGAGGATCTTGAGGCGGCTCGGAAAGAGAACGCCGAGTTTGCTGACAAGATCGCAGCGATGGAGAAGGACTCCTTGGAGGCGGCCAAGCGGGCGAGCCATGAGCTTGAGCTGGAGAAGAAGGAGACTGAGAAATTCCGAATGGCGGTCGACCGGTTGGGACCAGATGCAGAGTGCCGGCGAGGAATGTTCTTGAGGAGGAGGCCGATCGCTGAAGGTGACGATCGCTCACTGAGCCAAATGAGGCGGAGGCGAAAGAGAAGGTTGCCGCGAGGAGGCCGAGCCTGTGGATCGCAGCAGCGATGGCCGAGCCGAGAGGAGAGGTTGAGGCGACCAAGGCCGATCCCTTCCAAAACTTGGAGTATGTCCGAGTTCGCCTATTATTTGGCGTTCGCCGACTCGATCCGAGCGGCTAAGAAGGGAGGCTTGAGGTCGGTCCTCTTGCCGAGAAGTTCAAGTCATATGCATTGGAGCATCCTCTCAATTCGGCTTTCCTTGCCGATCTTGACTCGGCGGACATCGGCGTGGATTTGAGCTGGTATCCGTCTCCGGACAGTCTTGCTCATCCCGACGCTCCGGAAGATGAGGGGACCGCGCCGGATGCTGATGGCGAAGGCCAGGCAGGGGCCTGAGGCGCTTCCTTTTTGATGTTTTTAGCTTACTTTCTTTGTAGTTTGTAGCTTTCTTTTGTAGTACTTAGGCCTTCGGGCGATCATGTACTCCGATTTTTCAAGTAATAAAATGAGCATTTGGATTTCTGACTTATCACTTGAATGAATGGTTATTTTTGAGTCTTTGTTTGACTTTGTACAAATGCGTGAGGAGAGATCGTTGCGAGGGTAGTTCCAAATGAATTGATAAACTCATAAGACAACTTTTTTACAACAAGCTTGATCGCTGCACTACATCTGAAAAAGTGACGATCTCCGTATGTTGTTGAATAGCGACGATCGTCGTGTAGGTAGTCCGCACTCTTATTGCCCCTTGTTTTTATTCACTTAGTGGAAGTAAGGGGATGAAAATAATTCCTTGAGTGAGCGGTCTTTAACTTTGTCGAATCCTCGGGGACGGTCGTCCATCTTGAGGAACCGTGCACGATCGCGGAGTTCGATGGACCGACTCCTTGATCATGTCTTGATGCGCGAAGACATTGAGTGTCTCGTGACTCACTTTATTATGAGGGTCCTCCGTTAGGCTGCGCCTCGCCTCGTATTTAAACGAAGGGCGTGCGGTCTCGGTCTAGAGGAGTCCTTGCGCGGGGCAGCGTCGGATGAATCAACTCCGCGCCCGCGGCTTGTTAGCTCTGCTTCCACCTCGGCCAGCCATGGAGATGGCCGACCTCGACGGTGTACGTTGAGACGGGGTTGTGGCACGTCGCATTGTCCGGGTTCACCATGTTAGATGATGAACCTTTGAGGGCGAGCGATCGTGTCCGCCGATTTATTTTGAGGGCCTCGGACTACGCCGGCCTCGTATTTAAACGAAGGGCGGGCGATCTTGGCCTAAAGGGACCTTGCATGGCCTAAGCGATGGTTCCATCGACCACCAGGACCATGGTCGCACTCTTTCACCTTGGATCGTCATGTAGATGTCGATCTTCGACGGTGTACGTTGTGCGGGGAGGCGATCTCGTGCCTTAGTCCATCATGTTATATGGTGAATCGTAGATGGCGATCGAGTCCTCGGTTTCTTGAATAAGGAGGAGATCGGGATGACTTCCGTGGTCTCCCTCTCTTGATTGAAGCATATAGAGACGGTCGCCGAGGTTGATCCGTGGGTCGGCTCGTATGAGCTTCCCACTGCTTTGCGTTCGACTCGGACGATCGTCTATAGGGATAGGCGGGGCTTCGGCTAAACCAATAAGTCTCCAACTTGCCCTCCTCGAACAATCTCCAAAGCCGCTTTTGAGGAGGTCGCGCAATTGTTGGTGCCGTGGCCGGACTCTTGTGGTAGGCACAATATTGATTGTTGTCCAGTGACCGTGGTCCCTTATCGCCTTTGGCTTTTGAGCTCTTCGTGCCCCTTGATGGCATAGAAAATATGTGCCGGAGTTCTGTTGAACGTATGGAGGAGATGGGCTTCCATGTCCTCGAAAGCCTTGAAATCTCCGGGTGTCTTGGCGATCGCCTTCTTTGCTTTGGCGATCGCTACCTTCTGGGCAAGAGGTGGCGTTTCCTCGTCTAAGCGGAGGGTGAGTAGCCTTTGCCTGGCCAGGAAGTTGGCAGCTTTAGCGCGGAAGGTCGCGTAAGTTGGGGGAATATCCTTGGAGAGATGTCTGAACATGGGAGAGTGACCGTGGAATCCCCCCATGACCGAATAAAGAGCGAGCTCATCACTGACGGGTTCGCCGGTGAGGATGATTTCGTCTACCCGGTCGATGTAATCTGCGTCAGTTTCGTCCTTCCCCTGCTTGATTTTTATCATGCGGTGGGGGCCTTCGGTCTGGCGACCTTTGCCGGGCGAAGTATGACGTGAAGTCATTCGCCGCTTTCTTAAAAGAGGTGACCGATCGTGGTGGTAGTGAGACGTACCACTTATGGGCCGCCGCCCAATGTCACGGGAAGATCCGGCACTTGGTTGCATCGATGCCCCACACTACCATGTAAATTCGGAATTTACTCGGGTTTCTGGGTCCGATCTCCCTTATACAGAGGTGTTTTAGGAGGAGCGATCGTTGGTTGTATGGGGCAAGCTCGATGTGGACCGCGAGTGGCTCGTCGGCCGGCGATCTTCTTGGCCGTGCTTGCCCGGTGTCCAAGAGCGCTCATCTCGCCGAGTCGGCGTTGCATGGCGGCCATCGCCGTGGCTCGACTGTTAGCGGCTCGGCGATCGGAGCGGAGCCGAGGCGATTGAGCACCGAGTCCCCGACGATCGGGCGGGAGTCGGATGGCCGATATGCGTTACCGTGAGGTGAGTAGGCCGAACTCCCGATGACGGATTCGGATTCCGTCTTTTCAAGGTTGGAAATGAGTATCCTTGCCGCCGGATGGGTCGCGCCCCAAGCGATCGAATATGGATCCGTCCGGTCGTGCGAGAGCCTTTCCTCGCGAATGGGGCTTTTGACGATCGCTCGCTCAGTTAGCCCATTGAATTTCCGTTTTCCCATGCGGCGGATGATCGAGGAGTTATCGCGGGCGCGCGCATGCTCTCCGTCGCTCCTCCAGGGATGGCCATAGCCTCCTCGATCTGTTCCTCGGTTTGGAACCGATCGAGTGAGAGGTTGGGGCCATCTCTCGGATGCGGGATCGAGTCTCGCGTTGCCGTGGCTTCCCCGCTGCCGGCCGGGGTTCTGACCGAGCCGGAAATGGTGTCCGGCGGTTCGGAGAGCAGCTTTCTTCGATGGACCGGCGGATGTCATGATTCTGGAGGTTTTCTTTGAAGTGCAGTGAGTGTCACGTCAAGTATTTGCCCCGAGAACAGTGAGTGTTCTTCGGGACGGTAGAAATAAAAATATGAGGGTTACCCCTCCTTCTAGCGCCAATTGTTGCTACCCAAAATATTATCCGGAGATAGATATTGCTGGAATGGATGGGATAGCAAACAAATGCAAGAGCACTTCCGTGAGAAAGATAAATAACACAAGATTTGCCGGGGTTGTTAGTCCCGGGCTTGAATGCTCTCGCGAGATATTATTAATACCGATATTCGGGGATACAAGTACTAATGTAAGAATACAATTACAATGAGTGTAAAGTTTCTTGTTATCTTAGCTAGTGAGCGTGTAGATTTCCGGAAGAACCATATTTGATGCTCTGAGAGTTCTTGTAACAAAGGTGATGAATAGTCGCGGCGGTGAGAGATCGACCGCCTCTCACGGCGAGTATACAGCTGGATGTTTGGGCTTCTGGGCTTGTGAATCCCTTGGAATCTGTCTAGTGGAGACTTGTCGCTCGCCGATCGTCTTACGGACGAGAGATTTGGAGAGAGAAGTCACGAGATGGATTAGGTGAGATAGCCGGAGCTTGATGATATGTGTGTGTTCTTCAAGATTTAGTGGATGTATCGGAATGTGAGAGAATGAGCTCGAGCGTAAGTCGAATGAATTCGAATCAGAGTGGATGAGTTCTCGAACCTTTTTCCAGTAGGAGGAGGCTCTCTATTTATAGGGCTTGATACGCGGCGATCGCCTTTACTGCAATATAATAATCGGGCGATCGTCTTTTAGCACATGGGCCTGTCCCCTCAAAGTCTGCAGGAGTTGTTGGCGCCAACTACTCGGTCCAATGGGGGCTTACACGCGTCCCGAGTTAGTCACATGCGGCCCTACTGACAACTTTCGGCGCACATGCCGGTAGGTGGGGTAGGTGACAGGCTTTGGTCAAAGATCTTGCCGCTTAGCAAAAGATCTTGTCGGCGCCTTTATGGATCTCGCACGTGGGTGCTTTTCGAGATCCACCTCGATGACTTAGACGGGCGATCATCTCGCCGGGCGCAGTCGATTGCCCTTAGCCGGTTAGTAGAGCAGATCGCCACGCAAAGGGCGATCGCCCTGGGAGTCGATCGCCAGGTACCTGATGGTGGTTTGATATCTTCGACTTGGCGAGCTAGTCAGGGTTTGACTGGAGTTGACTTGGTCGCTCGGCCTTATAGTCGATCGCCTGTCGGGATGAATAAATCGTGACACAACACGTGTGTTACTCAGGTGCATGATGTGATATATGAGGTTGTGGGTGGTGATGCTAGGAATGTTCTATGTGAGGCTGTTGAAAAGCACCATACTTCTGTAGTGGTTGTTGACAGCCATGGTTATGGAGCTATAAAGAGGTATTTGTTTTCCTCCTCTTCTCATAGATATCAGCTTTGTAACGAATATGGTTTGTTGGTCGTTTCTTCACTTGTTAGTTACACGCTCGTAAAGTTTCTGTGTTTTGGAGTATTGATTTGGGTACACTTGTTTTCTTGGGCATAATATCCTACTAATCTCAAGTAAGCTATAAATTTCATAATTTTTACACAACTTATGTATGTATTATTACAATTTATAAGTGCTTATTTCACTTATTACATACAAATATATCACCATATACACGTTTGTAGATTTTTATGGTGAAAAAAAGTAAATAAATAACTGACAAGGTCATTTTATTGATCAAAATATGTACATATAAGTTCTATGTCATTTTTGTTTAATTGAAGAGTATGTGAATGTGTTTTAAATAATTAATTAACTTGTTGAGCTTGTAAAAAGGTCATAAAGGCCATGCGAGAGAGAGTCGGACTCCATAAAACCTGCTATTTTTGCTATGTCAAATCCTACTACTAATGGTTTGTTCTCTACCCCTTACTATTTCAAACATTTCATTTCATGCAGTCATAATACTTCTATTTTGGCAAAAACTAAGAAAATCTTCACATAGTTTGGAACAGCTGAATGCACTGCAGGGAATGGGAAAACAGGATTTGTTCTTTTCACGATAGGGAATGAGAAAACAGGTCATGTGAATCAAGCAAATAACATGTACCTTTTTCCAGGGTCTAGTAATTTCCTCGACTGCGTTTGGATACACACACACACACACTCTTCAACTCATGATTTTTATTTTTGTTTCCTGCTCATTTAGAATTGGCTTGGGAAGTCTTCTTGCTGGTGCACGTATTATTACTGATGAAATGCTGCAATCAGCTGCTGAGAGGTAGGTAGGAGCAGCTTCCTTTTCTATGAAAGAGAAAATAAGAATTAAAAAACTTATATTTTCGGACACTACATCCTATAACAAATTACATGTAGACAAGTCTCAGACTTTTAATATAGAGTAAAACTTTTATTATAAAAAATGAAATAAGTTACATGTTGAGTGATATCACTGATATCATATGTGTTTCTGTGCTGGGGAAGTTTGGAGAAAAACGGGCAGATTCTTATGTAGAATTGTATATAACCTCTCTGCATTCAATTATTCAAATGTAGATAAGCTGTGATATCACTCGAAGCAACAAATGGTACTACTCTTGAGAAAAACGGCATTTGAATATTGCATTTGTAGCACTTTCATCTTTCAACAATTTTGTGTTGGGAATTCAGAATCTGTACCATTACTCTTTCAAATATGACCTAAAAAAACTCTCAGTTTCCTAGATTATCATTTTTATTGTCATTAACTGGCACATGATTTGCTGACTTTGTTTCTATTTGTTAATAGGCTAGCGGTATACTGGTATGTGAGGCAGGCTGTATTCTGGAAACCTCGACTTCTTGTCTTGATAATGAAGGGTAGTTCATTTCACAGGTATTCATTATAACATCATGATAATTCTGGGGTTCTGGTTCATTAATGCAAATACAACTTTATGCATTCTCTGTGCACAGCGCACATAATAAGATTTGTATATGTTGGAATTTTGATAGTTCTCTGTTATATAATTAATTTCTTTTAGGGTTCTCATCTTTTAGGGTTTAGCACATTGCTCAGCGGAAGGTCCCCGATGTTCAATCGTTGGTGAGAAGGTTCTGGAAAGTAGCTGCTCCATATTGGTTCTCGGATGATAAGGTGGATGCGCGGTGGAGGCTGGCCGTTGTATTTGCCCTCACTCTGGGAACCACTGGAATTAGCGTTGGCTTCAATTTTCTTAGTCGCGACTTTTATAACGCCCTAGCTAGTATGCTTTCTTGAGTTCTTTTACTATTGCCCTTTTTAGCTCTGTGATGTGATTGTTGGTTCTCAGTGCATTTATCCGGTAAGTCTAATTTACTGATATGAGGGTGTTTATTGTTGTGGCTTCGGGTTCATGGAAGACAAGGATCAAGAACAGTTCACAAAGCAACTATTGTACTACTTGGCAAGTTTTTCTGGTGGAATTCCGGTGAGCACATTGCTCCATTTTTCTTAGATATCGTGCGAGTTTTTGTCTACTCTGTGTTTGTTATAGGCAGACTTTGTTGCTTATACTATAATGCTTATTAGTGGGAACACGTTTAAATTTGCTCGTACTTATTTCATTAGTTGCTAATCATATGACTATCCATACTTTCCAGTGTTGTTACTATTGGCTAGGTTAGTTCACGCCATATCTTATTCATCTCTCTTCTGAATGATTGTTGGATGAGTGCTGATTTTACTATTCTCCTACATATTGGATATTGGTTTGTAAAGAGGAGTATATAAGAGATTTCTAACAGCTAACATTAAATTCAGTATAATTAGGTAAGGCCTTGTACGTATTACTGATGTGTTCCGGGAAAACTCTATCCACACTTGGAAGTGAAAGGGAATTATTAACCTACATTTTTATATACTTGCAACACAGGTTTAGTCACGCTGTTCAGGGTATTATTTTTACCATTAATATCTTTAATCATATATTAGTAAAAATAATAAAAGAATATTATTTTAAAATATACATTGAGACAAACCAAATTCCATTGTTTCAATAGAGCCAAAGACTCCTTATTCTTTGGTTTTGGATTATAATGGAATAAAACAAAATGACTCACTAAACTGGCTGCACTTCTTTTTCTCATAAAGTACTAGTCATTCCATGCAATTCTCGATGCGATTTTCATTTTGGATCATCCGAAAGACCTCTGTGTTAAGACAGGGTAAGTGCCAGACATCCGATCCCCCTTACCCCGCTTTTTGCGGGAGCCGTTGAGGCATTGGGGTAATGTTGTTGTTTTGTTCTCATCTTTTAGGGAAAGTTGTTGATTGGTGATTACTGGTATTGGATTAGTGTTTCTCCCTCATTGTGCCTAGTACTATGGTATTAAAGGAGATATATGCCTGCTTGCTTCAATCACGTGTTTGCTCATTTGTTTGAGGAACAAATTACTGGTATATAGTCTCTTGTTAATGACTTTATTTAGAGTTGTACTTATTGCAATATTCATACTGCTCTAAGAGGGTGAACTGCCCTTTCGTCAAAATGGCGTTTCTTCATCTAGAGGTTTCTAATTTCTTTTTTATTTTTCCTTTTATTGGTGGTCGATTCTGCCTCATCATTTATCGGGTTTTCTTTTCTACGAATGATTCCTTTTATGTTCTGTTGTTCTTTTTCCCCACCGTTGTAATTTGAAGTATTTATCAAGGTTTTTCTTCTTCCAAATCCCAGTGAGTTTGTAATTTTTTGTCTCCTTTTGTGCGATTATTTTATATTTTTTGTGATCTTCTTTTCTTCTTGTTTTAATTCACCTGGGTATTCGGATTGATTTCGTCTTCAATGTTTTATCTCACGTATTAATGTTACTTTTCTTCATCGTTGCAATTTCAGGTGTTTACCATTGTTATTATTTCGGCGGCGGCTCTTGGTTCATCACTTGTCAGCTGCTTCGACGCCCGCTAGCAGCTTCATTCTTTGTCGCTCTCAGCCTGCTTCACCTGTCCGAGGATATTTCTGGCCTTATCCTCCATCCTCCAGGTTTTATTGAGGCCCTTATTTTCTTTTAGATTTCTAATTTCATAAGGTATATGTCTCCCAATACTAACTTTTATATCCTGTCTTATGTTGTTTATATTCATGTCAATATGTGCAGGATTACTCAGTTGAACAAACCCCACAATTGTTCGGACATCAAATTTTTGTTCGGTTGCTAGAAGCCTACAATTGTTGTGTAGTTAGGCAAAACCTCAGGGTTAATTTTATAATTAGTCCATAAGCTTATAAACTAATATTTGCTAATGCTAAAAATATAGGTATTTATAATTTTATTTATCAAAATTCAAGATTTCAAATTGGAATTGATTCCGTTTGATAAGCGAGACACTAGCGGCATTTTTTTCTCTGCAGTTTTGAATGTGTTGTTGAGATTACCATGGATGCAAACTGTGATGAGTATCACCATTTTTGTAACGGGTGGATATACTCGGCCCTTTGGTGATTCGAATCATTGCGATAGGATCCTTAACATCCTTATATTCATTTTGGATTTATGTAGTTATTTCGGATGGTTTATGTATTTGGATGGTTGTTTGATAACTTTTTATGTATTGGGATGTTTGAATTTATTTTTTAGTGGGTAACTCTATTTTTAAATACCATATGTTGATTTTTAGCATTTAGATTGTTGGTAAAAGACATGCAAAAATATAGCCATTGACATTGACCCCAAAAATATACTCTTTACGTGTTGGTAAAAGAATAACATAGTGTAGCCAAAGATATTAAATTGTTTAAGAAACAAGTGTAGCCATAATGATAAAGGGTGTTGCCAAAAATATCGAAGTGTTTCACAATTTTATGTTACAGGTGTAGCCATAGGTCTACAGCTATACTTTTAATGGTGTCACCATATAGATAACGGTGTTGGCATAGGTCTACAACAACACTTCTTAAGGTGTAGGAACAGAACCAAAAAGTGCTGGCATAGGGGTCTATAGCTACACCTTTCCGAAGTGTTACGAGAAACTATAAAAGTGTTAGCGTAGACCCCTATGGTAGCGGCCATTTTTGTAACACCCTCAAATTTGGTCAAAGTGTAGCCGTAGCCTATTTTTTTTCTTTTACCAACACTTTTTGAGCTATGAACACACTTTTTTAGGTGTGACTGAAGCCCATATGGCGTAGTGCTACCACATCCGTATAATGACATGAAATAGCACGATCAAATCATATTATGCAGTCACAACACTTAAGTGTACAACCACGATTTTCTAGCAAGGATGGTAACAATCAACAACACGTCAGCGATACCCATACAAGATGACTAACCGAGTGCGACATTACCGATAAAATAGTTAAAATTCACAGTCGTCACTGGCGGACCATACGACTATATCTACTAAAATCAATTGATTGGTAGAGGGCGCGAATACAACTATAACAACAAGGTTATCACCGCGACAGTCAAAAGCTTACGGTCGTAACAACACGTTGTTTATGACCGTAACATCCATGAGCTTACGTCCATAACATCTATGAGCTTACGGCCGTAATGGGAAACATCTTACGGCCGTAATCACTAGCTGTAGGACAGCAGGAGTGTCCTAGCATCCCCGACACGGCTCCAAAGGTTAAGGATCGATTCCTAACAATGTATTCCGACCTATAGAAAACACTATAACATTCTCCGGCAAGTATAACAACGTAACAAACTTGTCGTAACGACTTAGTCCCAACACACAAACACATAACATTTAAATTCCGAAAATTAGAGTCATTTTGCAAAACAAAAATTTTCCAAAAATACTTCCGATCGTAATAAAAATGACGGTGGTATTTTGCAATGTCCGAACTATTTTAAAAGAAATTTTCCAAATACCGATTGATGGTGCTATTTGAAAATACATGACCAACTTGTCACAATTCAACCGATTTCGAAATCCACACAAACCGTTGTTTAACCGCACTATCAAAATATTTTCAAAAATTTTTGATTTCCACAAAAATGCTCAAACCAGTAGAGTCTTTCAGGAAAAACGTTTTCAAACCTACCCACAGCGGGCATAATTACAACAATCCAAAATAGTCGAACTTAAAACCACATGCTCAAATGGCAACCAAGGTCGTCAATTCAATCAAATGCTCTCGTGGCACCAAGTTTAAACACACAACAAAATCATTCATCGGAGTTTCTCACAAACTCTATCGTCGATACCTTTTTAAAACCCATCAAGGTTTACAATTTTCACCCCATACCATCCCAGACGGTGGTTAGAAGGTAAAACAATAATACGCCCAGTTTTATACATATACTGTGTGCCACAAGTATTAAATACAACTATATTACACAACACCGTGCAAATAAATTATGCACCGCAATTAACTCACTTAGATAAAATCATGGCACACAGGTACCTCGCTTAAAAGAGGAGACTTATGTCCACATGCCGCACGGAGATGACGGTCGCCCGCGATACTAATCTCATCCGACAACATATCCGACACGTTGTGACTACGCACAACTCAACTTGTCACCCGGCATCTCGAATGACAAAACCACACAATACTAGACAAATCACGACTCGGCTTGACCCGACAGCCTAGGTTTCCGCAACCTAAGCTCCGATACCATAAATGTAACACCCCCAAAACCATATGGGAATATTACACGTCGTAGACCCCTTTTCACGAGGATCTACCAGGCTAAACTTTACAAAACGACCAAATGTTTGCCCGGCCAGGGTCAAACAATAAGATAATACAGACCGTTAAGTTCACTTACACGTAAATACACAGACCGATGAGGTATCACAACTCAATCAACAGAACTGACTAAAACAACATTACCCACACAGGGGTCGAAACACAATACAGCGGAAGACTGAAATCAACTCTGACAACACAACGAAAATCAAAATGACTCGCAACTCTTGATTAGTATCGTAGCTCGTCACTTCCCGTGCCAATTCTGTTACTGCTCCTCTGAACCTGCAAGCACCTGGACACAAAACAGACATCCACCCCCTGATTACTCGGGGGTTAGCAAAATTCCACTATCTTGCTAGTGCAAGTATAATACGATACGAAATGCAACAAGTAAATAGCAACCACGAATTTACTATGGATATCAACTATCAAAATATTCCCGAGAAGATTTAGAATTTCAGAAATGAACAAGAAATATTTGAAAAGGAACTCATTAGCTCGGAGATTTTTAAAATAAAAACTCTTTTGGACCTCAAGTCCCAATTTACAAAACCTTTTCGAAAACGTTAGGGCCTTAGCCCGATTCTCATTTCAAAACACACTAGATAAGATACCATTTTGAGTTCGTGACCCAACTTCAAAACGTTATACAATTAATCACTGATATACAATCACCGTTCGTACACCTCATGTACCGAACTCCGGAGGACTCGTCGGACCCTACTCGGACCACACACATTATTCGTACACATCATGTACCGAACTCTAGAGGGCTCGTAGGACTCTACCTGGAACATACACGTTCTTCGTACACATCATGTACCGAACTCCAAAGGCCTCGTCAGACCCTACCTGGAACACACCTTATTCGTACACATCATGTACCGAACTCCAGAGGCCTCGTCAGACCTTACCTGGAACGCACGCATCATCACAACATGACCCATATGATCAACTCAACATATCACCACAAGCAACACACATTATTGTCAATATGTCAAACCATTCAACAGTACGCCATAATACATATTCAAATATGTAATCAAATCAACACACAAATATCATAATCATCACGATAATTCAACTATGACCAATCACGCACGACACGAACCATATGATTAACATAACCAACACGATTCCACGATATTAACTAAATGAGAACATCATCACTACCATCAATCGTTCACATTTATAAAATCACGCGAATCATATTCGCGAAGGCAAAATAATTCATCATAAATCTAACACGAAGTATCTATCCACAAGACACAATTCGTATAGCAAGATACTTGCCTCGATTGTCGGCGCCCGAATATTCCTACGAATACGGCACAACCCGGAAAACCCCCGAACACCTACAATCCTCCGGCAAAAACAACAAAGATACGATTACAACGAGAATCAATACCAAAAACAATGGAAATCTCATCAAACTATCGAAAGGAAACTCATAGGGGCATTTAATCGAACACTATGTTCAATAATTCCCAAGAACACTTGAATCGTCAATCGAGTTAAATAAACTTGATATATGGATATACAATCCATGAAACACGATTAATATCATCATTCTACACCAACAGATGTATCAAAATCAGACTAGAATCGAAATCAAGAACAAATTACCCAAAAAGTCAACTTGAAGGAAAATCAAGAAATATATCTTGATTCGACGAAGAACACGGATTGGATGATGATATAATCAACAAGAATATTCCAAAACGCCTTAGAAATGATTAGAACCGACCAAGAACTCGAGTTCCCGAACCCCCATCGCCAGCCGCCACAAGAAATGAGAAAAAGTGAAAAAAATGAGGTCTGGCCGAGTCCTTGGCCTATATATGCCGACAAGGTTATGGCCGTAACCGGCAGTGCCTTATGGCCATAACTGCATTCATCCTAAGCCGCTCGCGCCAGACGGCCAGAACTCTCGGCCCTTACGGCCAGAATCGCATTCGTCTGAGCGCCTGCGCCAGACGGCCAGAATCTCGGCCCTTACGGCCAGAATCGCATTCGCTGTGCCATGCCTGCTGATCACTTATGGATGTAACCGGCACCTTACGGCCGTAACTCGGCCAGGCCAGTACCTGCTCCACAAGGTGCGGCCGTGGTTTGGCCGTGGCCACTCCGACGGTCCGAACGACACCGAAACCCGAACCTGAATATGAATCGAAAATATGGTTACGAAGTACTCGCAAAGAAGAATCCAAGCGCTAAGAGAACACACGATTCCGACCACCCGAAGGCTTGAAATTCGACAACGGAAGTAATTACCCCAAACTTTGGGAAATTACGAAAATGGCCCAATACGTCCGAAATACACGATACACGATCGAAATACCAAACCAAAGCTCTCAACATGAATAATATCATTAAATGAACTTATGAGAAACTCGAAACAATAGTTTCGGATGAGATTCGCAAGAATCGAACTCAAGTGCGGAAAAGTCGCTTAAGAACACAGAACTCAACAAAACGATACCGAAATGAACTCGGATGACAAAAAGTACAGAATTAATCATTCTCAGAATGACGATACGATCATTAGCAAGTTGTCAAAATGGACTTCCTCCAAAAAAAAGATATTACCGAAAATCAAAATTGCGGACATTACACCAAGGCTGAGGGGTCTTTTGCTTATGAGCAGGGGATTTCTGACGGCCAGCGTCATTTCTTGACCATCGATGTTGGGCTGTCCTTGTTGGTAGCTTATCGTTCAGTCTCCTAGCTTGTTATCATAATTTAACCTACTTCATTGTCCGACTTGCTCAGGCTGCGACACAATATTTTAATTTTTTGCTTTGTCCCGTGTTCAGGACCAACTGACGGCTGTGGGTTTTGGAAGTGAGTTAGATAGTGAGGTTTCTCTAGAAGGAGCTCCTATCCCATCGGGTCGGTCAAGCGACGTGAATGAGCTGCCTGAAGCTGCATGGTGGGAAGCTGCTCTTGGGGCATCGATAACTGAGTCCTACCTCAATTTGGAGTGGCGGTCCACTCCTCTTTCCCCAAAAGAGCTCATCTGAAAGGGGCCCGTAGTTTAGCTTGTTTAATTTTATATTTTTGGTCTTTGTAATTGTAATATCCGTACTTTTCTATTTTTAGTAATTTCTATTTTGGTGTATTTTCCATTTTCAGCGACTCGCTTGTAACCGTTTTGACATTTTGAGAATGTTTAATTCTGCATATTTTGACATCCGAGTACGTTTCGGAATTGATTTTACTCGATTTTGTGTCGTTTAGTAATTTTCCGCTTGTTGACTCGTTTTTGTGCGATTGTGGTGCAAAACTTTCGTTTCGGGTTTGTGCGAGTTCGTTTAATGTTGTTAGACATGTTGTGAGCTTCGACACGGTTGTTTGTTTCCATATCGTGGTTTTCGGTCATCTCGGGTCGTTCTGTAATTTCCTAAAAGTTTAGGGCAATTACTTTCGTTGTCGTATTCCGAACCTTCAGGTAGACGAAATCGTGTTTTCTTTTAGCGCTTAAGTTCGTCGCTTCGAACTCCTTGTAATGCTATCTGCACATTTCGTTAATCATCGCGTTTCGATATTCGTATTAACTTGTGCACAACTGTTGGACAACAATATTTCTGACCTGGGAACTCTTATGTACGTTATTTGCAGTGCATAGCGTAAGTTATACAGTATACCTAACATACGTTAGTCTTTTTCATAGCATACGTTAGGGTCTTTAGGGAACCGGGCAGAGAGCTCTGCCATTCCCTTACGTACGTAATGAAGGACATATTACGTAAATGATCTAATGTACGCTAGCGTTTCTTGGCTTGCGTACGTTAACGGGCGCGGGTTTATATACCCAGAGCTAACCGAAATTCATCCATTTTTCTCCTTTGTTTCTCTTCTCCACGATTTGGACGACTCTTAGGCGATTTTGGGCAATCTTTGGCTCTTCAATCATATAGCTATCATCTTCTTTGGAGTTTTAGTGTAGATTAACAACACCAATCCGTCTTATTCGTCTTTGAATCGAGGTAATTTTCTAGAACCCTAGATTTTTCGGGATTTGGGGGTTTCTTCGTAAATTCTCCGATTTAGTCGCAGTTATGATGGAATTGTGTTGAGTATGGATTATCTACTTTCGATACATGTTTTTCCTCCGAGATTATTATTGTATTCTTGGTATTGTTGAGAATCGAAAGGGCGTTGGTTGCGATCCGCCCTCGTTGAAAATAATGTTGGATTACATGTACCGTAGGTGGAGTTTTCGGGCATTTTTCCATTTAATTTCCAGTTGTACTGTTGTTTATAATCACTTTACGAATCGTCTAGGTTTGAAGTTTCCGAGTTCCTTCAAAGGTGGTCGTTTACCGTATCAAACCCATCCGTCATGTCTTAAAGGCAAGTAACTCTTACGAACTTACTATCTTAAATGTGCAAAGTGATGTATTTGAGTGTTAGAGTGTTTATGTTCACTCCGGGAGGGTCCGACGGGGCCTAGGAGGGATCCACGCATGGTTGGGTCCACAAACTTGTGGGTTAACCACTCCGGGAGGGTCTATCGGGGCCTCAGATGGATTCGCGCATAGTCGGTTCCATGGTTAATCGGGAGGAATTGTATTTTGTGATACTTTATAGATTTTACATTTTCGGAAATCATTATCTCATTTGTTTTCGAAAACTATTGATGCATGTGCTTTGATATTGTAAGATGTAAGAATTCGTTTCTGTTACTTGTACTAGCTATTCCACGGCTAACCCCATTTTGGGGAAATGCATTTCATGTATTTCAGGTACGAAGAATGCGATTGGAAGAGTGTCGGGGCAGTACGAGGATGAAGGCCATGCGTGATACTGTGATGTTGCCGTCGCGTTTATTTGCTTTGAGTCTGGTTGTTGAGATTTTTGGTTTTTGTCACAAATTGTTAGTTGGTACTCGAGTACTATAATAGAGTTTTTTTTTTCTGTCGTCAGTTATATTAAACTTGTTGTTTATTATGGTTTAAATGTCGTCGTGGGAATTTCATTGGTTAATCCGATAAATGATTGATGGTTTGATGTTCTTTGTTATGGATGTCGTGCAAAAATTGGCCTTGTGAGTTCTAGATGGGATTCACGACGCTGTGACATTCTCCGAATATATTGGGGGTGTTACAGAATATGGTATCAGAGCCTAGGTGTATGGATACCTAGGTTGTTGGTCTTTTGGGTCTAGTCACGTTGTTGTAAACACAGTATCATCGCGCTGCCATCAACTTAGTACGACCGGTACTCGTAAGATCTCTCACTTTTCTTATCGTCTTTACTGTCTTGTCTTTCGACCTCGTAATTGTTGGGATTCGGTGCCTAAATTGAAGGCCCAGCGGAAGCGGTAAAATGAAAATTAATTCGATCCAAATCTCTACGAGGATCGATCGAGCTACGTATATACCAATATTAAAACGAAACACAAAAGATACGAGAAGCATACCCTTGTAGTCGTTGATTAAATGGTGTCCTTCTCTTGAGATATTCCCCAAGCTTTTGATTGCTTTCCCTACGATCCAATCCGCTCCAAGCTCTTGGATGATTCAACGCCGAAAGCACTGCGTCTCTACTTACCACGCGCCGGAGAAACGAGCGGAACGACGATCACCTTGCTATCCTCCAAGGATACGGCTAGAGCTAGTATGATGAAGATTTTGATTGTGATTATAACACTCTAAGTGCATAACTCACTATCTCTCTATATATTTCTCAATTTTTCTCCAAGAAAAATCAAGAACTTGTGAAGAAAAGGAAGAAGACTTGGAGAATTTTTTTTCTCTCTCTCTTGCTCTCTTTCAACCGTATGAACACAAGGGTGGTAAGTGAGTGATGTCTTCTTCCCTTTATTCAACTCCCACCCACATGTAACAACACATGAATATGATACCTTGCCCCACAAAGTCATGATCACCCATTAAAGAATGGAAAGAAAAGACAATGGGAAGGTAGGTGGAAGTAAGGGGGCGGCCATCATGAAAAACGGATGAGTTCGGTTCGTTTCGGACTCCCATGAGTCCAAAAAGATAAATTATAATTCCGTTCCTATGTATTTATATTAATTAATTAATCTAATTAATTAATCATATCAAATACTATTGGTCCCCAAGAATGATGAAGACTATCCTCACTGTACCAACACGAGTCTTTTCTAGCGTGCTTTGTCCTCACTCACGCGCACATGGGAAACATCCCAGGGGGTCACCCATCCCATAACTACTCCAGGCCAAGCACGCTTAACTTTGGAGTTTCTATGAGATAGCTACCAGAAAAGAAGATGCATCTTGTTGGTATGAGTAGTCCAAATCAATTCATTTAACCACTTTCTAGTGCAGATCTCACAGGTCGAATCACAAGCCGCGCCTCGCGCATTTTTAAGCTCATGCAGTGTGATGCCGGACCAAGCCCAACAATCCTCCCCGTACTCGCCAAAGATCTCGCTCCAGTCCTGAAACCTCCGCGAACTAGATTTGATCACACAGCCCTCTAGCGGCTCGATTCATTCACAAAGTCCTCCAACACTTGACATCAACATCTGTTCAAGCTCCGTTTACTTCTGCTGTTCCAGTATCTCAGTTCCAGCATACTAGATTTGATCACATAGCCCTCCAGCACCTGACAACCTCCACCGCGCCAACACCTTAGTTCCGGCCAACTGGCAACATTTGCTGCATGCCCACCTGTTCTGGCTGAGGGACTGATTTCTCTTGCTGGACGGCGCGTGATACTTCTTCTTCTTCTGCGGCAGCAGGCTCGGGTGCCTGTTTCGAAACAATTTCTTCTTCCTCGACTTGAGTGACTGATTCCTCATCGTCAGGAATATTTTCTTGGTGTGGCGAAAGGGGCTCACTTCGTCTTGATGGCCCTTCGTCATTCTTGGTTTGGGAGACATCTTTGTCCCGAGCCTCTGGTTGCCTCCACTGTAGCATACTCCAAGGGAATTCGTACCTGTGACCTGCTCCGATACCAATTGTTGGTCCCCGAGAATGATGAAGACTATCCTCACTGTACCAACACGAGTCTTTTCTAGCGCGCTTTGTCCCCACTCACGCGCACCTGGGAAACTTCCCAGGGGTTCACCCATCCCATAACTGCATGCCCGCCTGTTCCGGATGAGGGACTGATTCCTCTTGCTGGACGGCGCCTGATACTTCTTCTTCTTCTGCGGCAGCAGGCTCGGGTGCCTGTTTCGAAACAATTTCTTCTTCCTCGACTTGAGTGACTGATTCCTCATCGTCAGGAATATTTTCTTGGTGTGGCGAAGGGGGCTCACTTCGGCTTGATGGCCCTTCGTCATTCTTGGTTTGGGAGACATCTTTGTCCTGAGCCTCTGGTTGCCTCCACTGTAGCATACTCCAAGGGAATTCGTACCTGTGACCTACTCCGATACCAATTGTTGGTCCCCGAGAATGATGAAGACTATCCTCACTGTACCAACACGAGTCTTTTCTAGCGCGCTTTGTCCCCACTCACGCGCACCTGGGAAACTTCCCAGGGGGTCACCCATCCCATAACTGCATGCCCGCCTGTTCCGGCTGAGGGACTGATTCCTCTTGCTGGACGGCGCGTGATACTTCTTCTTCTTCTTCTTATGCGGCAGCAGGCTCGGGTGCCTGTTTCGAAACAATTTCTTCTTCCTCGACTTGAGTGACTGATTCCTCATCGTCAGGAATATTTTCTTGGTGTGGCGAAGGGGACTCACTTCGGCTTGATGGCCCTTCGTCATTCTTGGTTTGGGAGACATCTTTGTCCTGAGCCTCTGGTTGCCTCCACTGTAGCATACCAAGGGAATTCGTACATGTGACCTGCTCCGATACCAATTGTTGGTCCCCGAGAATGATGAAGACTATCCTCACTGTACCAACACGAGTCTTTTCTAGCGCGCTTTGTCCTCACTCACGCGCACCTGGGAAACTTCCCAGGGGGTCACTCATCCCATAACTACTCCAGGACAAGCACGCTTAACTTTGGAGTTTCTATGAGATGACTACCAGAAAAGAAAATGCATCTTGTTGGTATAAGTAATCCAAATCAATTCATTAGCCACTTTCTAGTGCAGATCTCACAGGCCGAATCGCAAGCCGCGCCTCGCGCATTTTTAAGCTCATGCAGGCAGGATGCTGGACCGAAGCCCAACAAATACGTTATAACATAATTAATTTCTTCAAGAAATAATTATATACATGAATTAAATTAATCACCCAGTAATTTATTTAATTCATTAGGTCGTAAATTAATTATCCCAATAAATCAATTTAGACATCTAATATCCCAAATTAGATATCCAATATCTAATATTCATAATGAGAGAATAAGCTTGATTCATTCCGGCGTCAATCATATTGCGCGACTCGGTAGGTCCGTCTCAGTCAACAATGGGAGGAACCAAAGAGTAGTAGCACCACCTAGCCAGCCTGGCGGCCTACACTGAACCCCAACTGAGAACGAATGATTGGGATCATTCAAGAACCATTCTGTTGTGAATACCAGTATACGTATAAACCCTTCTTTCAAATGCCCCAATCAAGTTATAGGTCACAGTCAGTCACACCCTATCTGTACTTGATGCTACGCACGTGTTAATGCAAATCGAGATCATCGATCTCTCGTGTACCTAATACAACTAGCTCCAATGCTTTGGCCAAATACTTATGATCTCATCTGCCAATAACCGTATAGGACATATAACCCGTTCACTAACAGGAGAAAGAACTCTATCTTGGTATTCAGTAGGACCTGCTACTTGCCCATCAAGATGCACGTCGAGGTTAACCCCCGCCTTCCGGTTTACAGGGTCGAACTACTCTAATGAAAATCTTGACGTCACAAGCATATCCCTACTAAATCATCAAGTCAAAGATTCACAAATACCTATCACAACCTTTCGATTCCGTCATTGACTGTCCCGGAGTGAAATCCGTGTGACGAATTGAGGGTGAGTCGGTTCGAGCATACTAATCCAATTAGCGTGTGCTCCCACTAACCATTAGTGTTCGACAGGCACTCTCCATGTCAAAGAACACATCATACAAGTCTTCACATAAACTTAACGCCCAGTCAAGTTTCATCGACTTGCGAACGATTAAGTATTTGAGCTATAAACCTTTCCAGTGCCGACCCCCTTATCCAATAAGGAGTGGAACGTTTTGATCTCAAATACACGGACTAGTTTCTATATGTATATTTACGAGTTATGAATGCCAGTAACTACCAGTAAATAAAGAAACATCCATTTGCCTTATGATAATAATTTACATAATTACAAGTATAATGCCCTCACTCAAGATCTTCTGAGTGGCATTCGAGGGCATACTCCTAACAATCTCCCACTTGCACTCAATGCCACACACTATGGTATCTAATACCCATGTTCTCCTGATGACGCTCTATGCTAATCTGAGAAAGTGGCTTGGTCTGAGTCTACTCTATACAGCACAATGTATCCTTTTGCGAACAAATTCTCTCACGAGATGATACTCTCTCAATGTGTTTGGTACTGTTGTGAAACCTCGGCTCCTAGGCCTGTGCTACCGCTCTATTGTTATCGTATAAAAAATGAAAACAGGCAGCGCAGCACATGGTGTCACGTGAAGTTTACCCAGTAACTTCTTAACCCTTCCTTTGGAGGCCTGAAGCGCAAAGGTCGGAAAAATCCGAATTTAATGCCGCCCTCAAGTCCCGCGTGCGCGTCATTTCAAGCGGACGCCAGAGGATAAGTCTGACAAACTATCGGACTCCCCCAATAGGAATGCGACACGTGCCCCAGTGACGTTTCAAGATAGCTTTCACTCCCCGCTCTTTTCAGCGACCGAGTAGGTCGTCCAAATTCAAAATCAAAGTCCGCTCGAGTAGACGATCGTCTGTTCCATAAAGTGATCAGTCGCTCGTCTTTAATTCAATCAATCGCCAACAGAACCACCTCACCCCACATCTTTAACATCGGAGCGAGCTGGGGGGCACAAGGGCCGAGCGACCAAAGTCAGCGTCAGATGAACCAAGGCAGACTTACCAAACGAAGATGCCAGATCAAGTTCAAGTGCCTAACGATCGTCTTACATGGCGATCGTCTTCAGTGCCCATCCAAAGACGACCATCTTATGCCACATGTTAAGCCGACATCCGTCAAGTCTACGAAGACTGAATCTCGGGAAGAAGGCCCACGTGCAGACCCAAAAACGACGCAGCAGGAGAAGGCTTTTTGACTCCAGCCCATCACCAGCTGTTAGTGACAAGGACAGCCTCTCACCTACCAACAGACCCGCAAAAGGCGCTCTAGGTGGGACCTCCTAAGACTGCGACGTGAGGCACGTGTTATTTTCTCATTGGTTCGCACATTTGGCTGCCAGTAGCAGCTGCGGACTTTAAGGAAACCGACCCACGTGCTTAGACGATCGCCCGTTTAATAAACATTTAATGCAGGAAAGGCGATCGTACGTTTGGGATTAAGACATCCCAACTACCTCCTCTTCTATAAATAGGAGACTTCCAGCATTTGGACAGGGGATCCGAGACAGAGAATTCCCCACAGAGAATTCCCCTCGAGAAATCCCAGGATAAGAAAGATGTTCGGCAGAAACGAACGCTCACTATATTTAACCTTTGTAACAAGAACTCACAGAGCATTAACTCTAGTTCTTCCGGCAATCATCAGCACTCAAGAGCTAGATAACTAGGGTCATTACACTCATTGTAATCGTACTCTAACATTAATAGTTGTACTCCAAAGTATTATTATTATTAATAATATCTCGCGAGAGCATTCAAGCCCGGGATTAACAACCCCAGCAAATCTTGTGTTACTTTCATTCCATCGCTTGTGCTCTTGCATTTTGTTTGTTACTCACCCGTAGCCATATCCAGCAAATCATTCCGAAAAATATTTTGGGTAACAACACCGCCTATGTCAAGAAGACTAAGGTGAAAAAGTTGGAAGCGAGGTCCGTGATGGGACGTTTCATTGGATTCCCATCTGGGACGATGGGTTATCTATTCTACATGCCCGAAGATCGAAAGATCATTGTTGTTTTGCATGCACACTTCCTGGAAGTTGACTTCATTCAAGAAGGCGGAGCAGGTAGAAATATTTCTTTGAAAGAATATAATAAAACTCCTCAGGAGACACCTGTGCAAGAAATTGGAACTGAACCTTCTGGAACACAAGTACAACCACCTCGTAGGTCTAGTAGGGTGTCTCATTTACCTGAGAGGTGTGGCTTTGTGCACTTGGAGGAGCTGGGTCTCCATGAGGTTCCAAGTGATAGCCAAGAGACTGACCCAACGACCTATGACCTAGCAATGGTGGATGTAGACTCCATGAAATGGACTGTAGCGGTCTTCATGTAGTTGGGACCTTCATTTTGACGAGGCAGTCAAAGAGTTTGACTTCGTGCAAAATGAAGAGGAACCTTGTGTATACAAGAGGATTAGTGGGAGCAAGATCGCATTCTTAGTACTATATGTAGATGACATTCTACTAATAGGAAATGATGTGGGAATGCTTAGTTCTGTCAAAGCTTGGCTTTCGAGTAATTTCTCCGTGAAAGACTTGGGAGAAGCAACCTATATTCTTGGTATTCGGCTCTACCGGGATAGAGCGAAGAGAATAATAGGTCTTTCTAGGGCTGGGGGCGGGGCGGTTTGGGGCGGGGCGAGAGTGTAACCGCACCCGCCCCGTATTTTTTGTGCGGTGCGGTTTTATGCGGGGCGGGGCATTTTTACAACTTAAAACCGCACCGCGCCACACTTTTCGCGGGGCAAGAAGGGAGCGGGGCGGGGCGGGGCGGAGTGAAATAGGATTTTGACTATTTTTTTTGTTTTTTAGCTTGTTATATGCGGGGCGGGGCGGGACGAAGCGGGGCGGGGCGGGACGGATGAAATAATAATAAAACCGCACTTGTTTTATATTTTTTTTGGCGGTGCGGGTTTGATGCGGGGCGGGAAATTTTGATATATCAAACCGCACTCCCTCGCCATTTTTGCGGTGCGGGGCGGGACGGGACGTGCGGGGCGGTTTTTTTGCCCAGCCCTAGGTCTTTCCCAAGCCCTCTATGTAGATAAAATCTTAAAGCGATTTAAGATGGATTATTTTAAAAGAGGGTTCCTATCGATACGACATGGAATAAAACTCAACTTGAAGATGTGTCCTCATAGTGAGGAACAATGAAAGGAAATGAGTAATATACCATATGCTTCGGCAGTGGGTAGCCTTACATATACTTTATTACGAGACCTGATATTGCGCATGCTGGGAGCATGGTAAGTAGGTTTCGGGCTAACCCAGTTAGGGAACATTAGACCACCGTAAAGAACATTCTCAAGTACTTTAGAAGGACTAGAGATCTGGTTCATAAATATGGTGGTGGAGAACTGAATGATGGGCTTCACTGATTCAGACTTCCAAGGACAGAAGGACGACTCTATGTCTACTTCTGGGTACATTTTACTCTTAATAGAGGAGCAGTATCTTGGCATACTGCCAAGTATAGCGCGACTGCTGATTCCACCTGTTAGGCTGAGTATGAAGCGGCCTACCCTAGAAAGTCGGGGCATTACATAGTGGTATCGGAGAGGGTTTTACCTTTCTGTAGACTCGCTAAAATGTAAAAGTATCATATGCTCTCAGCTTCGCCACTTCGTCACTCCGCCTGAGGTACCGAATTTTAGTCATTAATCATGCATATGTCATTTGATTTTACTTATACAATTATTTATGTATGTACGAACTGTTAGAATGGCCAAACCTAGAATGACTCCACGTAAGAAGGTCCCAGCTACTTTTGACTCGCGTCTCCTAGCGCGTAAGGACTGGTGGGATGACCCTAGTCTACCATAAAATACGCCACACTACGTCATTAATAGACTGAGTAAGTGGCTAAAATCTGGGAAACAAGGTTCCGTCACTCGCCAGCTAGAGCACTTGATGGAAAAATTATCCGAAGACTGGAGTTGTTGCATCTTCCGGCTTTAGAAAAAGGCCATCAAGAGATCGCTTGAAGAGCGAGAGGCTGTGGACGATTTCCAATTTGTCGCTGGACGCCTATTGGATTTATATGCTCGAGAGGAGATTCCAACTGCAAATTGGGATGCCGACTCCACGGATGAGGAAGACTCGGAGGAGGATCCCGAAGAAGATCCCGAAGAATAACCAGAGGAGGATCCAGAAGAAGATCTCAAGGGTGGATCTCGCCGAAAATATGAAGGACGTGATGATGGCGGATGTAGAGTCTGAAGATGAAGTCATTTCGTGGATTGAGCCGCGACCCCCTATTCATGTTGTAGAGATTATTAGCAATGACGATGGGGAGTAGTGCGTGTAGACTCAATAACTAACAATGTAAAGATAGAGATTAACGAACATAGCTTCTTAGCCAACTTGCACATAGTGGAACTTAGTGATTTTGATGTCATTTTGGGTATAGATTGGTTGGAAAAGCATAGAGCTGTAGTTGAATGCTCCGAAAGGAGAGTAACTTTATGTCCGTCTATTGATGTCAAGACCGTATTCGAGGGAGTGAGACACTCTAGTACCCCGAAGGTGATTTCAGCCATGAAAGCTGTGAAAATGTTGAAGAAGCGAAGTTGCCAAGGATTCTTGGTGAACGTAATGGGGAAAACAACTTCAGAGAAGACGATAGCTGACGTACCTATCATCAAAGAGTATCCATATGTCTTTCCCGAAGACTTGCCCAGATTTCCACCGAATCGTCAAGTTGAGTTCTCGATTGATTTAGTGCCAGGAGCGGCACCAATATCAAAGGCTCCCTATAGGATGGCGCCTAAGGAATTGCAAGAGTTGAAGGTACAACTCCAGGAACTGCTCGACTCTGGATTCATCCGACCGAGGGTGCGCCAGTGCTCTTCGTGAAGAAAAAGGATGGAAGTTTGAGGATGTGCATTGACTATCGTGAACTTAATCGACTCACGATAAAGAATAAATATTCACTTCCTAGAATAGAGGACCTATTCGATCAACTTGGAGGATCGGGAGTATTTTGGAAGATAGATTTAAGATCCGGATATCACCAGCTGAGGATTAAGGGTGATGATATCCCGAAGACCGCATTTTGAACTCGTTTTGGACACTATGAGTTTATAGTAATGCCATTTGGTTTGACTAATGTTCCAGCGGTATTCATGGACCTCATGAACCGTGTATTTCAACCTTATTTGGATAAGTTTGTCATTGTGTTCATAGATGACATACTTGTATATTCAAAGACCAAGGTTGAACATGAGCAGCATCTTAAAATAGTATTGGGAATACTGCGCAAGGAGAAGTTATATGCAAAGTTCAACAAGTGCGAATTCTGGCTTAACCGAGTTGCATTTTTGGGATATGTGGTCACTTCTAAAAGAATTGAGGTTGACCCGATTAAAGTTGAGGCAGTCAATGATTGGAAAGTACCAAGTAATGCGAACGAAGTTCGCAGTTTTTTGGGATTAGCCGGTTATTATCGAGGGATTTTCGAAGATTGCTGCACCTATGACTAGATTGACTCGAAAGGGAGAAGCTTTCTTATGGAATGAGAAATGCGAAAGAAGTTTCCAAGAACTTAAACGAAGATTGACTGCTGCACCAGTTTTGACGATTCCCGATCCGACGAAAGAGTTCGTCATCTACAGTGATGCATCCAAGCAAGGCTTGGGATGTGTATTAATGCAATAGGGCAAGGTAGTTGCCTATGCTTCGAGACAGTTGAAACCGCACGAGCTGAACTACCCTACTCGTGATTTGGAATTAGCAGCGGTAGTTCATGCCTTGAAGATTTGGAGACATTGCCTTTATGGAGGTAAGTGTGAAATTTATACAGACCACAAAAGTCTGAAATATATTTTCACACAGAAGGAATTGAATATGAGGCAGCGCAGATGGCTTGAGTTGGTCAAAGACTACGATTGTACAATTCATTACCACCCCGGTAAAGCAAACGTAGCTGCTGATGCACTAAGCCGTAAGGCAAGAGGAGACCTAACTTGTTTGTTGACCAAGGAGGAAAGCTTGGTCAAGGAATTGCAAGGATGAACCTTGAGATGGCTACACCATCGAGTCCAGTTGAGTCATTATTGGCTAGTTTGGTGGTACAACCAACCTTGAGGGAACAAATCAAAGAAGGTCAAGGACAGGATGACTTCTTGGTCAAGATGAAAGAACGTACTCTTTCAGGCGAGGATAGTGTGTCCGATGATGGCACGATATATTATGAAGGGAGGATTTGTGTGCCTAATGTTGTAAAGTTGAGAGAATCAATATTAAAGGAGGCACATAGTACTCCATATACAGCACACCCTGGGAGTACCAAGATGTACCAAGACCTTAAGGGGACATTTTGGTGGGAAGGTTTGAAAAGAGATGTGGCCGACTTTGTCCGAAAATGTATAGTTTGTCAACAAGTGAAGTCAGAACACCAACGTCCCTTTGGATTACTTAAATCACTTCATATTCTAGAATGGAAATGGGAACACATTACGATGGACTTTGTGGTAGGTTTGCCTCGAACGGAAAGAGGAAACCACGCTATTTGGGTTGTTGTCGACCGACTCACAAAGTCAGCTCATTTTATCCCAGTTAAGATGAACTATCGAATGGATCAGTATGCTCAACTTTATATCAGAGAGATTATTAAGTTGCATAGAGTGCCAGTCTCTATAGTATCCGATAGGGATACTCGTTTCACATCGCGTTTTTAGGAGAGTTTGCAAGAAGCCTTGGGAACATAGTTAAATTTTAGTACGGCTTATCATCCTCAGACTGATGGTCAGTCCGAGAGGACCATACAAATCCTTTAGGATATGTTGCGAGCATATGTGCTAGATATGGGAAATAATTGGGAACGACTGTTGCCTTTGGTAGAATTTGCTTACAACAATAGTTACCAGTCGACGATCGGTATGGCACCATATGAAGCCTTATATGGTAGGAAGTGTCGATCACCACTGTATTGGGATGAGGTAGGTGAAAGGGGGATTTTGGGTCCCGAGATGATCGAGCAGACAGTTGGTATGGTAGAAAAGATTCGTGAGAAGATCAAGATAGCACAGGATCGTCAGAAGTCTTATGCCGACAAGCGTAAGAAGGATCTCAAATTCTGTGTTGGCGACAAGGTATTCTTGAAGGTATCCCCTACCAAGAGAATTGTTCGTTTTGGTCCGAGGAGCAAGTTGAGACCGAGATACATTGGACCGTTCGAAATTCTCGAGCGGATTGGAGAGTTAGCTTACCGTTTGACTTTACCCCCAGAACTTTCGGCCGTGCACAACGTTTTCCACGTATCATTGTTGAGAAAGTATGTGCACGATCCCGGCCACGTCATCAACTATACCGCCGTGGAGATGAACAAAGACCTTACCTATGAAGAACAACCAGAACTGATTCTCGACCGATCAGTCCGGCAATTGAGGAACAAAGAGAAGGTGTTTGTCAAGATCCAATGGCGTAACCACAATAAGGATGAAGCTACTTGGGGGCGCGAGGAAGAACTTCAAGCTCGTTACCCAAATTTCTTCAATCGAGGTATATCATTTCTTTTCGAGGACGAAAATTTTTCTAAGAGGGGTAGGATGTAATACCCGCTATTTTTATAATGCAATATTATTAATTATAATAATATTATAATACATTTCATGTTATTTAATTCCATTTAGAGAATCATGAATATTTATTTCGATGTATCACAAGTCCTAGCCCAAATCATTTTTTGTCAGTTATTTTCAGTAGTCATTTACTATTAATAATATTAATAATGCATTTTCAATCCATTTAAGCTCATTAATGAGATCATAAATGTATTCATGACACCTAATAAATTCTAAGCCCGAATCGGATTAATAAATTCAAGAGATGTTTAATATTAATTATTAATATTAATATTATATTATTATTATTGATAGTATTATTAATAATAATAATAGTAGCATTATTTATTATTAAAGGCAATATTAATATTAATAGTTTTAATATTAATATCATTAAATCATTAATAATTGTATTAAACCCAATAGACTTTAATTATAATATTGTTATTTGGCCCGACTACTTTTGACCCAAAATACAAGCCCAGATATATACTGCCATATATACTCCTAGGGCTACCTAACCCTAAGGGTGGTCGCAACAGTGCGGTGTTCACCCGCGGCTAGCCCCTACCCGGGCGGTGAACACCGCCGCCACCCATGGGGGTACGCTGCGGGTAGAGTGGATGGGGGTAAGAAGCCCGCGTGAAGGTAGAGGAGAAAGGTGACCGTTGGCACTCCAACGGCTAAATTTTGCGCCGTTTGAATTTTTTTTTTTTCCTTTTCATTTCCTATATATATATATATCTTTCATTTTTACATATCTCACAACAAAACATATATATCTCCTTCTTCTTAACACTTCTTTTACAAATTTTATAGTTTTATCATGGATCCTCGTAAATCCAAAGACGGTTCTTCATCATCGAGGGGATGTGCACGCGGCGGTGCACGCGGCGGTGGACGAATTCGTCCCCGTGTTCAATCACACCCGGCTCCGTACGTTCCGACAATGACTCAACAACCACAATATTATACACCGGCAATGACTTCTCCGCCATACTATCAACAACCACAATATTTGTTATAATTTGTTACGTTATAGTTTTATTTGTTAGAATATTGTAAATAAAAATTTTTATTTGTTACGTTATACTTTTATTTGTTAGAATATTGTAAATAAAAATTTTTATTTGTTACGTTATACTTTTATTTGTTAGAATATTGTATTTAAAAAATTTTATTTGTTACGTTATACTTTTATTTGTTAGAATATTGTATTTAAAATATTTTATTTGTTACGTTATACTTTTATTTGTTAGAATATTGTATTTAAAAAATTTTATTTGTTATCATTTGTTACGATATAGGCGGACAAGAAAATGAAGAAGTTGAAGAAGCTCAAGAAGTTGAAGAAGTTCAAGAAGTTCAAGTGCAAAGAAGAAGAATGCCGAATAGATCGGAAAGGAAAGCTTGGACGCCGTGAAGAGGTGGCGTTGGCACAAGCTTGGGTTCAAATCTCGACATGTAAGGTAGTCGGAAATGAACAAAGTAGAGAAGGTTTTTGGAGAAGAATTCTTGAGCATTTCAAGACAAATATTCGAGACACTCCTCGTACGACTCACGGCTTGAACACAAAGTGGAGAAGTTTGAACGCCGAAATGGGTGTCTTTAATGGGTTGTGGATCCAACAAGTAATTTTTCTAATTATATACTTTTTACATTTTTTTAGTTGATCTTTTGTAGTTTTTACATTATCAATTTTTATTAGTCACATATTAATTTTTACTTTTATAATTGTAGAATCATCTTCGCGAGAGTGGTTGTGCCGATATTGACGTTATGACAAATGCATTGGCCGATTACCAAACCAAGCATCGAACGGCGTTTGGTCATATCGACGCATGGCAGGTTGTTAGGAACGAAGATAAATGGTTGGAACAACCGGATATAGCGCAAGGATCTTCGTCTCATTCCGACAAACGAAGAAAGTCGGCGGAATCCGGCTACTACGAGACTGCAAGTAATGATGACTTTGTGATTCCGGATCTCAATGACGACACGATGCCTCTCATTCAAAAAAGAAAGGGCAAAAAGGTCGAAACCGATACGTCGTCAAAGAGTAGTGTTCATATGAGCTTCGAAGATTACACATCAACGAAAAAAGAAATATTGAAGAAGAGGGCGGAGTTTAAAAATAAAAAGGATGAAATGACCGAAAAGATGATGGAGTCAAAAATCCGTGCCATTGAACAAAAGACGAGGTTGAGGGCGTTGAAAGCATTTCAAACACCGCACGATCACATAACCAATCCGAATATACTAGAGGTCACTCTTGCCAAAAAACGTGAGCTTGCGGAGAAATACGGATGGCGTTGCGATTTTTAAAAATATTTTTTAGTATGTTTTTTTTAAGTATTATTTCTTTTTTTAGGATCTAATTTTTTTTTAAGTATTATTTCTTTTTTTTTTAGTATTATGTAATTTTTTTTAAGTGTTTTGTAATTTCCTTTTAAGTAATAATAAAATATTCTGTGTTTTTATTAAATTGTTTGATATAATTTTAAATATAAAAAGGTAAAAAAAAAATTAAAAGTGGTGAGGGTAGATGAGGCACCATTGCCACTAAAAAATAGTGAGTGGGGGTAGAGTGGGAGTTGGATGAATTGGAAGAATGTTATTGGTGGGGAGTGGGGGTAGATGGGAGTAGATGAGGCACCATTGCCACCGTCCTAACCTAGGAATATAAATACACTAACCTAGGAATATAAATACACTCATCTGCAGTACAATACAAGAATACAACTTTTCTTGTCCAGCCGTCCCCACCCCAGCTTCTTCTCATCGTTCAAAAAAAAAGAGAGAAAATACAATACAATTGAGAACAGCAAGGTTCATCGTGTTTCTCATTCGAAGATTTCTTCCTAGAGTCCAATCTTGAATATGGAAGTTCAAACCCTTCGGAACCTCAGACTTTTCTCCGACGAGGTAAGACGCGATACTCAATCTCTGATATTCTTTTTCGTGTATTTAATTCAAAAATCCGTAAAACCAAAATTTAGTTTAACGAATTCAATCCCGACAAAAACTTGGCCACGGCCGAACCCATCACAGCCGACAAATCAGACCCCAGAGATCGATAGAAAACGACGAACTAAATTTCAAGTCAAACCATACTCAATTTCCACGGCCCGACTCCGTCAATCCAGGGCCGCGGCAGAACCAAAACATAAGGACAGACTTACCTTTCAGCCCATTTCAGCCCAAATCCAGAATCCGAACTCCCTGCAACCAGACTGAGCCCGACACTGAACTTTCAAAACAAAATCGAAGCTTCAACCCGTTTAAATCCAAACCCTAACTCATCTTGATTCACATATATCCGAGGCCTGAAACCGACCCAAATCAGACCCGAGCCATCTTCTTCGACCGAACCTGAAGCCCAACACCCCGTCGATTCACTGACTGACCAGAAACCATCAAAACCCGAATCACAACTTACCGACCTGAAATCAACTTCAAGAAGCCTAGTACCCCAACCCCTACAATTCCCCGAATTTGGAAACCCAGGGGCCGAGCCTATCGCCGAGCTGAATCGGAGCTTTGTTGCGATCTCTCCGCCGCAAACGCCACGTGCTGTAAAAGGTCGATGTCATCTGAAGCTCATTCACGTCTGGTGCATAGAACCCTTACAGTGAGATTTGATGCCCATAGCGTGTGTGTGTGTGTGTGCGCGTTCGATTTACTGTGTGTATGTGATTTTTCTTCCGGCCAATTTTGAGAGAGAGGCCGAGTCGGGGTAAGGTGCAGAGAGAGAAGGGAGAAGAAGGGCGACGGGCGATAGGGCGAGAAATGAAGGTTGATGCGGCTGAGGTGAAGAAAAGGGGTTTATATACCCGCGATTTTGTAGGTTATTCAATTTAGTCCCCTCTTTTTCGAGCAGCTTTCAATTCAGCCCCAAACAGTTTAAATTAATTCGATTTTAACCCAGCCAGCTTCTCAATTTTTACAATCTGACCCCAATCAACTTTAAAACTTAAATTCAATCTTAATTTTGACTGATATATTAAAATATTGACTTTCAATTAATATTAATAATTAATTTGAAATTATGCATAAGTATTTTAATTTCAGTCATTAATAATGTTAACTCTTCAGTTAATATTAATTAGCAATTATAATTTATTTTCAGTTATTATATAGTGATATTCGTATCCTTTCATTTATTATATAAATAATAAATTGTAAGGATTTTAATTATCATTATTATATGTAGACTTTGTACGATTTACGCCAGATTGTGAGTCAAACACATTCATTTCAGTCAGACATCATCATCATCATTTATTCAGGTGGAAATTTTCACTATCATTTTAATTGCTTTAATTGGACTGCATATGTGATATTCAATTCATGTTTATAAATTATGATACACGTCGTAAATCAGGTTCACCTGTATTCGTGTAAGAGGTTATCTTAAGATTTATGTTGTGTGGGGACACCTGCACAACCCAATATTCACATACGTGCTCGATTCATGTTATATGTGGTATTGCGTGTATGTTTCATGTTGTGTGGGGACACCTGCTCAACCCAATATTCACATACGTGCTCGATTCATGTTATATGTGGTATTGCGTGTATGTTTCATGTTGTGTGGGGACACCTGCTCAACTCAATATTCACATACTTGCTCGATTCATGTTATATGTGGTATTGCGTGTATGTTTCATGTTGTGTGGGGACACCTGCTCAACCCAATATTCACATACGTGCTTGATTCATGTATATGTGGTATTGCGTGTATGTTTCATGTTGTTGCGGGAGCACCTGCGCAACCTCAATATTCGTGTTATGCGTGCTCGAATCATGCTGCACGTAATATTGTGAGTATGAATTCATGTTGAGGAAAGATATGATAGTTTATTCATGTTATGTTTTCCATGAGATTGTATATTACTGTGATCAGTGAGATTTCCACGAGCTGAAGGAAGCTCACCCCCACCTTTATTGATCCATGAGTTGAACCAACCGATGGACGAAGGAATGAAATGAGGAAAGATATGAAAAGAATTTATTAAATGTTGTTTTCTTTATGTCAACTCTTTTGAAACTTTTTGGGGAAACTTGGATTTGAAATTTATAAATTATGATTTATTCTTCCGCCGCAAATTTTACTCCTATTTATTATGAAATGTTACGTTATTTAAAGGAATTTATTTCCACGACATTGTAGCGACTCGACTTTGTAGGTGAGAATTTTTATATTCTCAAGAAAATTATTTTCCTCAAAATTTACCTTTTATTTATTTTCCCCAATATTTACCCTAGAAAGTCGGGGCGTTCAGAAACTCTCTGAGGTTTCAAGAGGTCTCTGCATCGACGGAAGTTGTGCTGCAACACTGTAAAATGGTGGCCGTTGTGAGGTGTCAGAGATACAAAACTAGCTAGATTACTTCGGTTATAAATTCTTAGTTAGTCTAGCTTTTGTGTTTTGTTAAGTTTTGGAGGTTTGTTGACGTTGTACTTTCATGCCACTTGGTAATTTAATAAAAGCTAATTACCAATAAAAAAGCAAAGAAAAATTGAGTGACCACATACAAGAGGAATTTCGGCCGATCCCATTAGTGTCCAAGCAATATCCGGTAGCTCGTAGCCCACACAATGTTCGGGTTAAGGCGGATCATACTCTAGAAGGTCTAAAGGTAGAAATACAAGGTGATCAAGACGAAAGCAACCAATTCGCTTCAAAGGTAATATCCTATGATCTTTTAGATCTAGATTAGGATATCTCTACAATCGACATATTTATTTAATAAATAATAAATAATATTTAAATTGCTTATTAGTCTTAGTAATTAATTAATTAGCATGCCTAAATAGATCTTATGCTCGTGGATGCTTAAAATGCGATTATCAACTTTCCCAAACTTCGCTTCCACTGCGTTTTTACTTCCAACTATTGGTATCGGAGCCGAATTTTTAGGCTTTTTGCTATTTTAATTAATTTTGGTGATTAATTGATAGCAATTTAAATATTCATATATTTTGATGTTGGAATATTTTGCTAGATGTGTTCTTGCAGGTGATGTGATCCAATTATCATGGTTTATGTGAATGGTTTATTTATTTTATTATTTATGCAATTGTTGGTTTGGCCCGTTTTTTAGGCATGTAATGGTTTTTTCCGTGAGAAAATACATGGGTAGTTCCAGGTGTTTTATTTTTCGTGTAATCTTGATGTAATTTCGATGTATTTTATTTTGTATAAAATTATAATCGAATTTGGAAACGACGAGATCACGAAGAAATAGAACAAGAATCCGAATGCCGGATCGCTGGATACTCGCAATGACAAACAATACTGGCCGAAAGCAAGACATGGTCGCTTCGCGAGCGCCGAGTACCGCCAGAATCATGGCAACTGTCCGACCGGTTCATTGTTCGGGCCGAGTCGTCCAGATTTTGGTCCGGTCCGTTTCACCGCCGTTCGTTGCGTCCGCTGGAGAGTCTGGATTTAAAATTAATTTTTTTTTATCTAATTAATTTTGCATAAAAGTGAAATTTTAATTTTGGAAATCCACGACCTGACCGGAGAGGAGCGACGAGATGCTTGATTCAGTGGGAGAGATCGAGTCGAAGATTTTCTCGTGTTCAACTCAAGGAAGAAGACCATGATAATTGGATAATTTAATTATCCATGCTTTATTTTTGGTTTTTATTGTTTTGATGTATGTCATGTATGAATGTATGCGTGATATGTTTTCTGCATGTTAGGATGAGAAAATTAAAAACCTTAAGGCTAAAATTACTAAGTGATTAAATTGATTTATTTTCTTAAATAAAATCAAGTTGGCCTCCCATAATTAATTTAAATTGTGAAGTAATTAGCATGCGCGTTGACATTAGGGTCTTCCTCCATATCAGATGTTCTATAGGTTCACTAGTTTTAAATTTCAAAATGATAACATAAGGTAAATATTGTTTTTTATGATAGGAGTTCTCCATCTGTAGGACTATTATTTAAAAAATAATATTTTAAGAATGTTAAATTATGATGTTCACTTAGGTGTATTAATTAATAAGCTCCCCATCGGAATCTATATTAATTAATACATGGCCAAGAGGAACCAACTATTAATTTTACTTGTCATAACGTAAGTTGACTAGATAGTAAAATTAAAGACGTAAAACTCTACTTGAAAAATGTGTGTAAACGTCCATACAATCGTGGCTTGCATATGCGGATTTTTCGAGGTGTTGGTTGCTAGCATATATATTGTGTTTTGAGGTTTTTCGATATATTTTTGCTATGCATTATGTGATGGATGTTTTTAATTTTTATCTCAGATGTCTTTCAATCCACTAGCTGTTATTCTCAAAGAAAATAAATTTGATGGCACTAACTTTGCCCATTGGAAAAGAAATCTTGACACTGTCCTGACTGCTGTACGGGCATAAATTTGTCTTAACTGAGGAGAGCCCTCTGGATCCAAAACCGGATGCCACTCCTGAAGAGTTGGCTGAATTCCGAAAATGGAAGAAGTTTGATGAAATGGCTCGCTGTTACATTTTGACTTCAGTGACACATGTATTGCAGCATCAGCATTAGACGATGGGCTCGGCCGCGGAAATGATGAAAAGTCTCACTGAGATATTTGGTCATCAGAACTGGGCAGCTAGACAAAATGCAATGAGGGTGTAGATGACAACCCAAATGTCTGAAGGGACCCCAATAAGGGATCATGTTCTGAAAATAATGTCTCATTTGAACGAACTTAGCATACTGGGGGCTTCTAATAGATGAGGAAACACAGGTCGATATTATCTTGGGCAGCTTACCAAGAAACTTTGAGCAGTTCCGTCTTAACTTCAATATGAACCGTAGGACATATTCTTTGGCGGAACTTCTGACATAGCTTCAATCTGCTGAAGGTCTCTTCAAACAAGGTTATCATCAGATTCTTGCAGCAACCGGTGCTACTTCTTCCAAACCAAATGGGGAAAGAAGAAAAAGCAGGTTGGCCAGAAGCAAGTGGCAACTCTCAAGGTGAAAATCAAGACTCCTCACCCCAAGGCGAACAAAAAGCGAGAGGGAAAGTGCTACAAGGGCGGTCAGAAAGGACATTTTAAAGCGGACTGTCGTGCTCTTAAGAAAGGTATATCTCATGCATTAATAGTCAAAATATGTTTGGCAACTTGTTCTTCCACTTCGTGGATAGTTGATTCAGGCTCCACTGATCATGTTTGCTTTGACTCGCATGGTTTTCAGGTAACCAAGCAGCTTAGTGCGAGCGATATTACCATCAACTGGGGTGATTATTCCAGGCTTATGGCTGTTGCAGTGGGAGTCGTGCAGTTGAAGATTAATGATAAATTATTAGTCCTCAATAATATATTATTAGTACCGGATTTTAAAATGAATCTAATTTCGATTTCTAAACTAAAATGCGATGGCTATTCAGTTTCTTATAATGATGATGCCATTCTAAAAGGTTGTAGCCGACGACTTTTATCCAGTCGTCGGCTAGACTATAACGTAGTCGTCGGCTAAAGTTGAACACTTTAGCCGACGACTTTTGTAATGATTTAGCCGACGACCTAGATCAAGTCGTCGGCTAAACCTCAAATTTCAAATTATATATCGACCGAGTTCTCCTCGGCACCCGGAAAAAAAATTGGGGTTTAGCCGACGACTTAGATCTAGTCGTCGGCTAAACCTCTAAATATATATACTTTCTTCTCTTCTTTCTTCTTTCTTTTCTTCTTTTTTCTTCCCCCCACCTGCGATTCAAGACACCAGACCGCCCGTCACCCACCCGCCGGAACACCGCCGCCCGCCCGCCGTCCGCCCGCCCGCCCGCCGTCTGCCCGCCCGCCGCCCGACCGCCGCACAGGTAACTCGTTTTTTTTTGTGCATTTTTAGTGTATTGATTTTATCTGTAATTAGGTTGTTTTTCATGTAGTTTTTATTATTTTTTTTAGTTTATTAGGTTAGGTTTTATTTAGTTTTTAGAATTTTGTGTTTTATTTAGTTTTCATTTGTTTGATGAATTTATTTATTTGTTTGATGAATTTGTTTAGATTATTTGATGAATTTAGTATTTTCCATATTTTGTGTTTAATTTAGTTTTCATCAATTGTTAGTTGTGAATTGATGAAATATTTGATGAATTTGTGAATTGGATGAAATATGATGAATTGTATGGTGAATTAGGTAAATTGTTTGATGAGTTGTGAATTGATGAAATATTTGATGAATTTATTTGAGGAGGAAGGGATTGTATAGCCGGCGTTAATCGAAATATTAACGTGGTATGACATTGATAATTACTGTTGTGTGATTGTTTAATTTACTGTGAAAACTCTATCGAATTTTTGAATATCTGTATGTTTCTTTAATTTTATTGTATGCGCATTATTTTTTAATATCTGTATATTTCTTTAATTTTGTTGTATGCGCATTATCTGTATGTTTCTTTAATTTTGTTGTATGCGCATTATCTGTATGTTTCTTTAATTTTGTTGTATGTTTCTTTAATTTTGTCGTATTTATATTGTTCATAGGTGTGGTTTGTCATTCCCGACTCTCTACTACGCAATTGGTGTGACGCGGTGCAGTCTACCAAGTAAGTTATTTTATTTATTTTATATCTACATTGTTTGCGTAATTTTTTTTGTTAAGAATAATATATGTTGTACAACGTGTGTTGTAGGTACAAATCTTGGAAAAATGAGATGCACATGTTCTGGACAACCTGGGGTGATACCCGAGAGGCTACCCCAGAAGAATTCAAGTTCCGGGAGTACGAGTGGAAGTGGCTACGCGCCCATTTTCGGGACCCGGAGTTCATGGTATGAAATTATTTTTAATATATATGTACTTTTTTAATTGTCTGTAAAATCTTGTAATTCTTGCAATATTTTTTTGAAGGCGACTAGCTCGACCAGCACAACCAATCGTGCTGGTCTGACTGACCAGCACAGTCTGGGTTCACGGTCGTTAGCGAGAGTTTCGCACGAGGCCACTTCTTCTGATTCGGTGGACAATGTATTTGGACATTTAGATGATTTTGGTAGTGGATTGTAAAATATTTTTATTATGTTGATGTTAATCTTATTATGTATATGCAGTGGAAACATTGTATTGTTTTGTGTTGTTATGTATTATGGTTTTTATAATACCCGTTTGTGAATTCATTTATTATCATTCAGTAATTTTCACTCAGAATTTTTTTTACTCAGTAATAATCATTCATCATTCATATTCATTCAATTGTGTTCACCGTTCGGCGTACTTTGGAATCGTGTATAAGTTGTTATTCATCATTCATCACCGTTTGAGATCGAGATGAGTTGTCATCATCATCATCATTTTTGGTAATCTGTGTGTGAGGTAGCGTACGCTACGTACTCTTGTTAGCGCGTGCTAATTGAGTACAGGTAGCGCACGCTAGCGCAAGTGAGGCAGACAGTCCAGAAGGTACTGGACTAAAACTGAAAATTCGTAGCGCACGCTATAAGTGGAAAATAGCGTACACTAATTGTACTGGTAGCGCACGCTAAGTCAGCATAGTAGCGCGCGCTAAGGCAAGCAGGCGGAGGACAGTGGGTTCTGGACTCCAATATTCTGGGCATCAACTATCAGGTAGCGCACGCTAACACAAGGTTAACGCATGCTAAGAGGAGGCATTAGCGCACGCTACCAAGTTCGTAGCGCGCGCTAATGCGGCAGGCAGAGTTCACTGTGTAACACCCCAAACTATGTAATATCTGCAATTTTCGATTTCCGGTAATTTTTTTTTTTCAGTGGAAGTCCGTTTTAACGACTCGCTCATGACCGTTTCGTCATTCTGAGAATGATTAATTATGCACTTTTTGACATCCGAGTTCGTTTCGGTGTCGTTTTGTTGAGTTCCGTGCTTTTTAGCGACTTTTCCGCGCTTGAGTTCGATTCTTGCGAATCTCGTTCGAAACTGCTATTTCGAGTTTCCTATAAGCCCGTTTAACTTCGTTAGACGTGTTGTGAACTTCGGTTTGGTTATTCGATCACGTATCGTGATTTCCGGGCGTTTTGGGCCATTTTGTAATTTCTTAAAAGTTACGGGTATCCATATATGTAATTGTTGTCTCGACCCGTTTCTTGGTCGCGTATGATTAATTATGGTATTATGTTTTCATTTCGAGTCGTTGATGTTGTCCGCGAACTTTTCGTCGTGTTCGTTCCGTACGTTTTCGGAAATCGGCCGCCGAGCCACAGTGGTCTGCATCGCCGGACGTTGCTATGGATCGTCCGGACGACAGGGCACCGGCCGGACAGTGCGGCAGAACCGGCGAAGCGCACGCCACGGCCGGAAGGCCGCGCGCGCTAACCGGCAGGTAGCGACGCTATCGGCCGCCTAACGACGCTTATCCGGGTCCGGGCAGTGGGTTCTCGTGTTCGACTCGGTCAGATCGGCAGTAGCGCATGCTATCGGTCATAGCGCACGCTAACCGGAAGGGGTAGCGACGCCTGTCGGCCGACTAGCGACGTTACTGGCGAGCTTTTTAGTCCAGAGGTTATCGACAGTCGGCTAGCAAGAAGCTTCCGGCCGTAGCGCACGCTAGCGGAGTCGGTCGGCAGTTTGGTCGGCAGGTTTGGTCGGTGGTGCCGGACGTGCGGGCCTGCCGAGGGTACTCGGCCGACATCGCCGATAGCGCACGCTAGTCCGGGAAGGCTAGCGCACGCTAGTTCCGGCCCAGTATAAATGTGACAGAGCAGTCACATTTTCATTCATTTCTCACTTCCTTCCTCTTCTATCCGCGGCTGGCGATTCGAGGGTGGCGAAGCCACGTTGTTTGACAACAAATCCACGAAGTTCTTGAGTTCATAACATCAATAAATCATCCTATATCATCCTTTGATCCAGCGAATCAAGGTAATCTTACCTTAGAACCCTAATTTCGTGAATTTGGGGTTTTTTGCATTTTTGTCCGATTCGTTCCGTTTTGTTGATTAATTCATGATGGGTATGATTAATCTTGGTAGTATTATTGTGTTTAACATCATTTAATCCATTGTTCTTCGTCGAATCGAAGTATATTTCTTGATTTCCTTCGAATCGACTTTTTGGGGGATTTGTCCTCGATCTCGTTTTCCATCCGTTTTGTTGGATGGATTGTGGTTAAATGATGTTGTTAAACATATTCTATAGATTGTATATCCATATTTCAACTTGGAATTCCGTTTTCGGGTTTTGACGGAACGAATCGTGTTCTTGGCCGTTTTAGGGGAAACGCTTGAACTTTCGTCTTTCGTTCTTTGAATTCAACGACTTTAAGTCGTGTTAGGGAATTCATTTCATTGTTGTTATTGTCCTTCGTAGTTTATGAACACGAGTTGGCGATCGGTGGAGTCGGCGGGTTCGTAGTCGGTTCGTGTCAACCTACTTCGGTCGATTCTTCGCGTTGTTCTTATTCGAGGAAGTATCTTGCCCATACATTTCATGTTTCGTTGATATAATTCTTGATAAATGATTTTATGCGAAATCCAATGTTTAATGAACGTAAAAAGGGATTGGTATGTTCTCGATAAATGTTGTCTTTCAACGATAATTCGTATACTTCGTGAATATGTATTCTCAGAATATGTGTGTTGGTTTGGTATGTTGAAAGATAACATGATCTCTTAGAGTGAGTTCATAGACCATAATCCTTTGCCGGGGATTACGTATTGTTATTGTGTACTTGTTCGGTAAGAACGTAATGTGTGTGATATTAGTTGCTACTCCTTGAAAGGAGGTTGTGATGCTTAATGTTGTTTGGCTTCATAAGTGATTATTGTTGTGTTCTTGATGCATGTGATGTGCCTCCGGGTATGATTGTTGAATCTCCGGGATCCATACTTGCTAGTATGGGTCGGGCGTGACCGTATGGTTATCCAAATCGGGTATGTCTTGCGGGGACTCCGAGGTTCGTGGCTTGTTAGCCCGATGCCGGGATAACTTATGGGGTTATCATCGGGTATGTCTTGCGGGGACTCCGAGGTTCGTGGCTTGTTAGCACGATGCCGGGATAACTTATGGTTGTGGTTTGATTATGTAAGTATATGTGCTTTTAGTCACGTGACTGCGGTTACGGTGACATGTGATTTGATATAGTTTCCCTGTGGGTTATTCACTCGGGTTTGTTCTACGGGAGCATCTGAGGTCCGTGGCTTGCTAGCACGGGACGCGAATAATCTGTGGAAACAGGTTGTTATGGTATGATCGGGTCGTGGACCCCACTTGTTGTTATCGAATTTATGTTTTGGGAAAATGACTTTTGGGCTGTGTCCCTAAATGTTTTCGAAAGGCCTGAAAATTTTTAAATCCCAATTTATTCAAAACTCCCGAGGTCGTAAAATGTTTTTCACAAGATGTATATCGGGTTTACCCTATCTTTCGATTTAATCGTTTGATTAAGTGAATCACCTCGGGAAGTATGTTTATGATTAACATGTTTCGTGGAGTATGATATGTATGGCTCGTTTTCGTATTTTATACTTGCACTATCAAAACAGTGGAGTTTTGCTAACCCCCGAGTATTCGGGGGGTGGATGTCTATTTTTGCATTCAGGTTTTGGAGCATAATACAGGGTCGGCACGAAGGATGATGAAAGATGAACGATACTAATCACACGAGGATCCGTTGATGTCGTATTGGTCTAGTTGTATTTTCTTTTCCGCTGCAGTATCTTTTCCCCGTTGTACGGGAGTTTATTATATTTTGACCCCTGCGTGGGTATGTGTTTGTTGAGTTGTATATTTTATTGAAAGACCAAATCGGTCTACTGAGTCAAGGCATTGTCGAGATGTTAGATGTTGTTACCAGCCTGGTAGATCCTCGAGGAGAGGGTCTACGGCGTGTAATATCCCTGAGTGGATTGGGGGTGTTACATAAATGGTATCGGAGCTTAGGTTGAGGAAACCTAGGCTGTCGGGTCAAGTCGTGTTGTTTGAGTCTTGTTTCGTCGGATTTTATCTGACTGAGTCGTGTCGCGACGCGTCGTTTGAGTTTGTTGGTCGTGATTAGTATCGTGGGGCGATCATCATCTTCGTGCGACCTGTGGAAGTAAGTCTCCCTTCTTTGTGTTGTGCCTCGTGTGACACGAGCTATTTTTATGATTATTTGTTAAGTGGTGGAATCCTTATGTGGATTTTGATTTCACGATATGTATTTAGTCGACTCTCGTATTTGATTTATACGAGGAGTGTAACGCTTGTGATGTCTTTTTATTGTTGTTTTTGTCCATCTTGATTTTTGAATCGATTTGCACGTTTTACAAGTTCTATTGTGGAAGCTTTGTGCTTATACGCGTTCGACTTGTTCACTAGCCAGTGCGGGAGGGTCCTTAGAGGCCTCGAATGGGGTCAGTGGTTTTGTTCTGAATGTGGTATTTTATCGTTTATTTCCGTTTAAAGACATGTATTGTCTTGATTTTAAACGTTTTGATGCGTGTACTAGGAGTTGTTTTAGTAAACGTCGATATGTGTGAGTTTTGGGCATTCTGGCCTATTGGATTTTTTTTTAAACCTTGAGTATCTTAGAAAAATAAATTTCGAGACATACTTTTCAAATGAGTTATTTTCTTGGGGTACATCCAAGGTGCCACAATATATTTCAAAAAAATTTCTACTTCGAGGACCAAAATGCTTTGAGATATTTTCAATATTTTAGAAATACTTTTATTTAGACCCGAGGGTCGAATATTTTGAAAGTTTTCACTAAGAGAAAGTGTCCTCATTTTTGTTCAAACGCAAGATGAATTTCAAAGTCTCGACAATGATGTTTGTCCAACTTTTTGTAAAGTGATACTCAAGATCAACTAGTGTTCCCAAAATTTTTCTTTCAAAAGGTGGTTGTTTCGTGATGTTTAGTAACTGTATGCTGGATATCTTTCGGACCGCTGAGGTGGCCGAACGATACCGTCATTGCTGGGGTGTTTGTATGTGTGTTGCTTTACAATGGTAATCGTTGTAAGTGTTGCATGTTATGATTTCCTATTGTGCTGAGTGGTTTCTTATTCAGTATGCCGAGGGGCAGAGGTCGTGGTCGTGGCGACCAGATGCGTGATCGGGATCACGCTGCCGGTGATGGTATTGGTATTGGTGTTGCTACTATGTTGCGGCAGGTAGCTACACGTATGACTGGGCTGACTCAGCAGCGTTCACATGAGGTGACCCAGAACACTGGCGCAAATCAGTGGCTTCGGGAGGTGATTAGTATGAACCCCCCTCGATTCTCCGGTGTTGCGGATGCGTTGAGTTGGGATGGTTGGCTTTTCCAGTTGGGAAAGATATTCGAGGCTGTCGATTGTCCTGAAGAGCGGAAGGTACCTATTGCGCAGTACCTTCTTGATAAAGATGCCGCTAATTGGTGGGAAGCTGTTAAGCCTCGTGATCGTGATGTCACGTGGGTGGAGTTCCAGGCATTGATGGAAGCTGAGTTCTGCCCGAAACCGATTAGAGAGCAGAGGATTCACGAATTTTATTTGGTAGAACCGCAAGATATTTTAGTGTCACAGGCTATAATCGACTATAGCAAACAACTCAGTTATGTACGAGATCGGGTGAGAACCGAGGAAGAGAGGATCTTTCATTTTGACAGACGAATGAAGCCAGAGATTCGCGAGTATATGTCAGGACTCACTTGCACTTCGTTGAGGGACTACCAAGATCGAGTCTTGGCCCGTGAACTAGCTTCGTTATCATCGGAGCGTGTGCCCGAGTCGAAGAATCAGAGGAAGTCCGATGACCTTGTGGACAGTGCAGGAGCTGGTGGTTCTAGTTCACAATGTCGTAGTCTTTCTGCTGTGAAGCTCTGTCGCTCGTTACGTGGTACTAAGAGTTCCAAGTCGTCTGCTTTGACTCCTGGTAAAGCCAGGAGGTGTTTTAACTGCAATGTGGCGGTGCATGTCCGTGCACATTGTCCTTCTCCGCTAGTAACGTGTTACAAGTGCGGGCTTGAGGGACACCGAGTTCAGTTTTGCGAGTTAGTTGCCAAACCTTCCGAGGCACGGACTTGAGCGCTAATATCAGGACCGGCTTCGAGGAGTCCCTGAGGAGCGTGGTCTATCAGTTGTATGTTATGTTATTTCCTTACCTTGTTGTTTCGAATTTCGGAAATTAACTTCTATTCGAAGTGGATTAGATTTTGAACTTCTGTATTTTCGATTTCGTCGACTCATTTATGTTCATTGACATTTCTGAGCTTGTCCTGCCCCTTGCTTTTATTGATCGAACGAGTGTGGTATTGTTTCAGAATAACTCGTTTGTCGTTGTGACTTTTCAATCGCTATTCCCTTTCCTGTGGATCTTATGGGAATGCATGTCTTGTAGTTCTCACCAGATCATCCTGGGAGTTGTTGTTTGAATTTTATTATCCTTCGTGTTTCGGACATGATTGTTCGATCTTTGTTGTCTCGATCATTTGGTTGTTTGGTTTTTGTTCTCGTTTCGTAGTTGTTGAGCATTCAGGCTCCTTCCTAATTCCCTTAAGTTTGGGAAATTAGTCTCGTTTTCGATCTTCCAACCCTTGGGCGGTGGAATTCCGTATTTGTTCAGCGATTGCCTCGCGTTTTGATTGATGTACCGTTGTGTTGTTTGTAACGTTTCGCCGTTGAGCGTTAGTTATGCGTTTCTTGCATATCTCGTTGAGTTTTCCTGGTGGGATATTGCTTCTCCCTACTTGTTTTAAGTTTCGGGACGAAACTTCTTTTAAGGATGGTAGAATGTAATATCCGCAATTTTCGATTTCCGGTAATTTCTTTTTTTCAGCGGAAGTCCGTTTTGACGACTCGCTCATGACCGTTTCGTCATTCTGAGAATGATTAATTCTGCACTTTTTGACATCCGAGTTCGTTTCGGTGTCGTTTTGTTGAGTTCCGTGCTTTTTAGCGACTTTTCCACGCTTGAGTTCGATTCTTGCGAATCTCGTTCGAAACTGCTGTTTCGAGTTTCCTGTAAGTCCGTTTAACTTCGTTAGACGTGTTGTGAACTTCGGTTTGGTTATTCGATCACGTATCGTGATTTCTGGGCGTTTTGGGCCATTTTATAATTTCTTAAAAGTTACGGGTATCCGTATCTGTAATTGTTGTCTCGACCCGTTTCTTGGTCGTGTATGATTAATTATGGTATTATGTTTTCATTTCGGGCCGTTGATGTTGTCCGCGAAATTTTCGTCGTGTTCGTTCCGTACGTTTTCGGAAATCGGGTCGTCGAGCCCTGGTGGTCGGGTACTGGCCGGACGGTTGCGGGACTGGCCGGACGATTTCGGGCACCGGCCGGACAGGTGCGGCAGGAACCGGCGTAGAGCACGCTACGGCCGGAAGGCTGCGAGCACTAACCGGCAGGGTAGCGCACGCTATCGGCTGGCCTAACGCCCGCTATCTCGGAGTGCAGCGGTGGGGTTACGAGGTTCGACTCGGCCAGATCGGCGGAGTAGCGCACGCCATCTGGCCGTAGCGCACGCTAACCGGCAGGGTAGCGACGCCGCCGGCCGACTAGCGACGTTACAGGCGAGCTTTTTAGTCCAGAGGTTCTTGGGCCAGTCGGCTAGCGCAGGCTTCCGGCCGTAGCGCACGCTAGCGGGAGTCGGGTCGGCAGGTTTGGTCGGTGGTGCCGGGCCGTGCGGGCCCTGGCCGAGGGTACTCGGCTGATACCGGCCGATAGCGCACGCTAGTCTGGGAAGGCTAGCGCATGCTAGTTCCGGCCCAGTATAAATGTGACAGAGGAGTCACATTTTCATTCATTTCTCACTTCCTTCCTCTTCTATCCGCGGCTGGCGATTCGAGGGTGGCGAAGCCATGTTGTTTGACAACAAATCCACGAAGTTCTTGAGTTTATAACATCAATAAATCATCCTATATCATCCTTTGATCCAGCGAATCAAGGTAATCTTACCTTAGAACCCTAATTTCGTGAATTTGGGGGTTTTTGCATTTTTGTCCGATTCGTTCCGTGTTGTTGATTAATTCATGATGGGTATGATTAATCTTGGTAGTATTATTGTGTTTAACATCATTTAATCCATTGTTCTTCTTCGAATCGAAGTATATTTCTTGATTTCCTTCGAATCGACTTTTTGGGGGATTTGTCCTCGATCTCATTTTCCATCCGTTTTTGTTGGATGGATTGTGGTTAAATGATGTTGTTAAACATATTCTATGGATTGTATATCCATATTTCAACTTGGAATCCCGTTTTCGGGTTTTGACGGAACAAATCGTGTTCTTGGCCGTTTTGGGGGAAACGCTTGAACTTTCGTCTTTCGTTCTTTGAATTCAATGGCTTTAAGTCGTGTTAGGGAATTCATTTCATTGTTGTTATTGTCCTTCGTAGTTTATGAACATGAATTGGCGATCGGTGGAGTCGGCGGGTTCGTAGTCGGTTCGTGTCAACCTACTTCGGTCGATTCTTCGCGTTGTTCTTATTCGAGGAAGTATCTTGCCCATACATTTCATGTTTCGTTAATATAATTCTTGATAAATGATTTTATGCGAAATCCAATGTTTAATGAACGTAAAAAGGGATTGGTATGTTCTCGATGAATGTTGTCTTTCAACGATAATTCGTATACTTCGTGAATATGTATTCTCAGAATATGTGTGTTGGTTTGGTATGCTGAAAGATAACATGATCTCTTAGAGTGAGTTAATAGACCATAATCCTTTGCCGGGGATTACGTATTGTTATTGTGTACTTGTTCGGTAAGAACGTAATGTGTGTGATATTAGTTGCTACTCCTTGAAAGGAGGTTGTGATGCTTAATGTTGTTTGGCTTCATAAGTTATTATTGTTGTGTGCTTGATGCATGTGATGTGCCTTCGGGTATGATTGTTGAATCTCCGGGATCCATACTTGCTAGTATGGGTCGGGCGTGACTGTAGGGTTATCCAAATCGGGTATGTCTTGCGGGGACTCCGAGGTTCGTGGCTTGTTAGCCCGATGCCGAGATAACTTGTGGGGTTATCATCAGGTATGTCTTGCGGGGACTCCGAGGTTCGTGGCTTGTTAGCACGATGCCGGGATAACTTATGGTTGTGGTTTGATTATGTAAGTATATGTGCTTTTAGTCACGTGACTGCGGTTACGGTGACATGTGATTTGATATAGTTTCCCTGTGGGTTATTCACTCGGGTTTGTTCTACGGGAGAATCTGAGGTCCGTGGCTTGCTAGCACGGGACGCGAATAATCTGTGGAAACAGGTTGTTATGGTATGATCGGGTCGTGGACCCGACTTGTTGTTATCGAATTTATGTTTTGGGAAAATGACTTTTGGGCTGTGTCCCTAAATGTTTTCGAAAGGCCTGAAAATTTTTAAATCCCAATTTATTCAAAATTTTCGAGGTCGTAAAATGTTTTTCACAAGATGTATATCGGGTTTACCCTATCTTTCGATTTAATCGTTTGATTAAGTGAATCACCTCGGGAAGTATGTTTATGATTAATATGTTTCGTGGAGTATGATATGTATGGCTCGCTTTCGTATTTTATACTTGCACTAGCAAAACAGTGGAGTTTTGCTAACCCCCGAGTATTCGGGGGGTGGATGTCTATTTTTGCATTCAGGTTTTGGAGCATAACACAGGGTCGGCACGAAGGATGATGAAAGATGAACGATACTAATCACACGAGGATCCGTTGATGTCGTATTAGTCTAGTTGTATTTTCTTTTCCGCTGCAGTATCTTTTCCCCGTTGTACGGGAGTTTATTGTATTTTGACCCCTGCGTGGGTATGTGTTTGTAATTGAGTTGTATATTTTATTGAAAGACCAAATCGGTCTACTGAGTCATTTTAGCCTTGAAGGCATTGTCGAGATGTTAGATGTTGTTACCAGCCTGGTAGATCCTCGAGGAGAGGGTCTACGGCGTGTAATATCCCTGAGTGGATTGGGGGTGTTACAAACTAGGCGGCTATTACAGTGCCGTGGAACCCCAAATGGGACCCACCAGGCGAATAAAAATTAATGAATTAAATAATATAATTGTAGTACCGAACCATATTATATTACCAAATACTCCGATGAGGAGCTTAAGTACAATACACCAGGACAATACAGAATACTAGTATATTTTATATGAAGATAAAATACACCACCCTGAATAAATAAACATCCCAAACGAAATTTGCAGCGGAAATACAAATGAAGAGAAACAAGAATGACTGAAAGGACTGGGGCCTCCCCTACTAGTATCACTGGGACTCCTCGCCGTAAACGTGCTCTTCCCGTGCTTTTGCCTTGCCATGACCTGAAAACAATATCCCCCAACGAAATCGATTATACGTAACAACAATCCTCAAGGGTTGAATATACACAATCATGATATATCTCAATTATGAAATATCCTTAGTTATGAATTTCAGTTGAAGAGGAGCATCATAGTACGCCCGTAATGTTCTGTGCAAGTGTACAAGACGAGTGCCCGGACAAACCAGTCCTTGTACCTAATTAGTCTCACGGAGGTAAGTGTTACCGTGTGCACAGTCCAATGTGTCGGTGAACCCAACACATGACTATCGTGTGCTCGACTAAAAATTCCACACATCCGCACCCGGCCACGCAATATGAACCCATAAGGTCACACGATCAAAAGTGACCATGATGATTATCAATGAATAACAATTCGACAGAGTCAAGAATGACTCACCGAGATGAAATAATACTGAAGTGAATGATAGCTCAATGAAATGATTGGAACCGTCGTTCCTCGTGAATGAAGTGATTATTCGATAATTACAAGTCTCAATACGGTTAATACATTATGAATGAGTTATGATTATGAATGAACAACAACGAAAGGAGTGAATATCCTTTTAATCGAGTAAGAATTAACTTACTCAACACCGGTGAACAATGTCCTTCCACGAACAAACATCCTAAATGAGATGTCTGTCGCTCGAACAAACTTGAATAACACAATTACCAAAAATCCGTTCAACATACGAATCAAACATGAGTATAACTAACTCAAAACGTCGATACGACTAAACCAAACTCATTGGGGCATTAAATCAAACACGTTGTGGCCAATCTTCGATTGTTTACAACCAAACCTTAACTATACCGATATCAAATCCCCAAGAAGTGTTCCAAACCAACAAAATATCTTAAATACAATCAATAATCCAATATGAATGTCCAAATCCGTGATTACAACAAAAATTAATCGAAAACCCCCAATTCCAACTCAATATTCAAAGTGTTCTTGAATAACCCTTCAATAATCCAATGAATAATCATACACATCCATAATCATGCGTACATCTCTTCATACAACATGATTATAATGTCCAAAACATCATATCTCAACACAAAATCGAAATCCAAGATGTTTGAAGAATATTACCTTTGAAGATCCAAGCACTTTGATCCGATGAAAACGCGTTAGATCGACTATCCAAGCTTCCCAAACGAATGAAGATGATGAAAAACCGAACACCCAAGTGATTGATGATGGAAAATCTCTCCTTCAAGCTCTCTCTCTCGGATACAAGGTGAAAGAAATGAGAAAATGACTCAAAGTCCCGTCCAAGTCCTATATAAACTGCCGAATGTTATGGCCGTAACTCGGCCTACTTACGGCCGTAACATCCCAAGTCAACGGCCTTATGGCCGTAACCAACCATCTCGTACGGCCGTAACTCGGCTTCGTACAGAAACTGCTGACAACCATACGGCCGTACCCGCACCTGTCTTACGGGCGCAACTCGCCCTCGTCCAAAACACCTGCCGACAGCCATACGGCCATACCCGCACGCCTTATGGGCGTAACTCGCCCGATACGGACGTACCCGACAAAACTTACGGGCATAAGAAGCCTTCGTCAAAACTGTCTGGGCACCCTGCCTGCATCGTACGGCCGTAACCGGCCAAGCCTTACGGCCGTACCAACCTCATCTTACTGCCGTAAGCCGCAACCCTTACGGCCGTAAGTCCCATTCGTCCGAACTGGCCTGAAATCAATGAATGCCTGTTATGGCCGTATCCGACAATCCTTACGGCCGTAACTCACCTTCGTCCAAAATCACCTTGAGCCAACGAATGCATGTTACGACCGTAATGCCTGAATAGTTACGGCCGTAACTCGCTGCTGGAAGTGACAAAAATCCGACAACTCCGTCTACTCGTTACAAACGGTGAATGATCCGACGTACCATACGTATGATTGTAAACAAGTCCAACACATGCCAAAGATGATACTTCCAACACAAGACTACCAATCACGATGATAATGATAATACTCTCGCCTCGACACTCAAATGGAGATGAATGACGATCGGTAACTGATACACGGTTACAAATTGCCAACGATGAATACAAATGAATGAATCATGAATGATGAGTGATTATTAATGAGTGAAAATTATTGAGTGACCAATACTGATTGATAAATACTGAATGATAAATACTGAATGATAATGAATGAATTACAACCGGGTATTACATACCCCCCCCTTAAAAAGAGTTTCGTCCTTGAAACTAAGGGTCAAACAACTCGGGATAACTCTCCCGCATACTATCCTCGGTTTCCCAAGTAGCCTCCTCGACTCCGTGTCTAGACCACTGAATCTTGACCAAAGGAATCGTCTTGTTCCTCAACTGTTTGATTCGCCACTCTAAAACTCGTATAGGACGCTCCTCATACAAATGATCATCCGCGATCTCGATTTCGTCGAATTGAAGTATGTGACTTGGGTCGGCAACATACTTCCGCAACTGAGAGACGTGAAACACATTATGAATTTGGCTCAACGCCGGAGGTAAAGCCAATCGATAAGCCAGACTGCCTACTCGATCCAAAATCTCAAATGGTCCAATGAATCTCGGACTCAACTTCCCCCGTTTTCCGAATCGGTGGTCACCTGTCTCGAACTCTAGTGGTCGACGACGATTATCTGCATATGATTTCTGTCGACTCTGAGTGGTCAACAAACGACTCCTGATCAAAGCTACCTTCTCACGGGTGGCTATAAGTATATTGGGCTCGATGCCGATTGATTCTGATAATTCATCCCAACACAAAGGAGATCGACAATGATGACCGTACAAGGCCTCGTAAGGTGCCATCTTAGTCGAAACATGCCAACTATTATTGTACGTGAACTCAATCAACGGTAGTTGGGCTTCCCAATCATCTTTCCAATCGAGAACACATGCACTCAACATGTCCTCCAAAGTCTGAATAGTCCTCTCTGATTGTCCGTCGGACTGAGGATGAAAAGCTGTGCTGAAATTAAGCTGAGTTCCCATAGCACGATGAACTGATTTCCAAAAATGAGACACGAACCGTCCGTCACGATCGGAAACGATACTTTTAGGAGTACCGTGCAGTCTCATTATCTCTTTGATGAACAACTGGGCAAGTCTCTCGGGACCCCATGTATCCTTAATCTCAAGGAAATGAGCTGATTTAGTTAAGCGGTCCACAATCACCTAGATTGTATTCATGCCACGACGACTCGTCGGCAAACTCGTGATGAAGTCCATAGAAATATCCTCCCACTTCCACTCTGGAATAGGGAGAGGTTTCAGCATACCCGACGGTCGCTGATGTTCTATCTTGACTTGCTGACAGGTCAAACATCTTGAAACGAATTCCGCGACTTCTCGCTTCATATTACTCCACCAGTAATTTTATTTCAAGTCTTTGTACATCTTGCTAGACCCCGGATGAATGGAATAAGGGGTAGCATGAGCTTCTCTCAAAATCGATTTTTTCAACTCGTCATTCGCCGGTACGCATAACCGATTCTTGAATCGCAATAGTCCATCCTCGTAGACCACAAATCCAGGGCTTTCCCTTGAGCCACATCCTCACGGATGCGCAACAATGATGGGTCTGAACCTTGATTCGCTCTGATTGCCTCCTCAAGTGGCGATGAAATCTCTAACATGAAAAGTTGCCCTTGCACTCTCTGAAGCCATACCTCAATCTCGGGTCTAAGAAATTCCCGCCAAGCTCCTACGAATCACAAACGAGCAAGCATTTGCTCCTGAACTGACTTACGACTCAAGGCATCGGCAACCACGTTTGCCTTACCTGGGTGGTACAGGATCTCGATATCATAATCTTTGATTAGTTCCAACCACCGCCTCTGTCGCATATTTAACTCCTTCTGAGTAAATATATACTTCAAACTCTTATGATCGGTGAATATCTGACAGGTGACGCCATAAAGGTAATGACGCCAAATCTTCAATGCAAAAATCACGGCTGCTAGCTCCAGGTCGTGGGTCAGATAATTAACCTCGTAAGGTCTCAATTGCCGTGAAGCATAGGCAATAACTTTCCTGTTCTGCATTAGTACACATCCAAGACCCTGTCCGGACGCATCACTATAAACCACAAATCCTTCCGTCCCTTGCGGTAAAGAAAGGACAGGGGCTGAAATTAACCGGCTCTTGAGTTCCTCAAACCTCCGCTGACACGCGTCGGACTACGTGTATTTCTTATCCTTTCACAAAAGGTTCGTCATTGGTTGAGCGATTTTAGAAAATCCTTCCACAAACCGCCGATAATAACCGGCTAGTCCGAGAAAGCTTCGGATTTTCTTAACATTCTTCGGAGGTAACCAATCTCGGATAGCCTCTGTCTTCTGAGGATCAACACGCACACTGTCTGATGAAATTACATGTCCGAGAAACGTCACTTCGGACATCTAGAACTCACACTTGGAAAACTTTCCATAGAGTTGTTCCCGTCTCAACACGTCGAGAACCTGATGAAGGTGAACCTCGTGCTCCTCTCGGTCACGAGAATAAATCAAAATGTCATCAATGAAGACAACCACAAACTGATCCAAAAGTCGATGAAAACCCGATTCATTAACTCCATGAATACCGCAGGTGCATTAGTTAACCCAAACGGCATTACCACGAACTCATAATGACCATAGTGTGTACGAAACGTTGTCCTTGTGATATCCGACTCTCGAATTCGCAACTGATGATATCCATATCTCAAGTCGATCTTGGAAAATACTGAAGCACCCTGAAGTTGATCTAAAAGATCATCAATACGGGGTAGAGGATACTTATTCTTGATCGTCACCCTGTTTAACTCCCGATAATCAATACACAAGCGAAACGAACCATCCTTCTTCTTGACAAACAACACTGGTGCTCCCCACGGGGATGCACTCGGTCGGATATAACCTTTCTCGAACAACTCCTCAAGTTGATTCTTCAATTCCTTCATTTCGGTCGGGGCCATCCGATACGGTGCCTTCGATAACGGGGACGTATCGGGCTCCAACTCAATTGTGAATTCCACATCTCTCTGTGGAGGCAAACCAGGTAACTCGTCTGGAAATACATCGGCATAATCTCTCACTACCGAAATATCCATCAACATTATTGGTGATTTCTTGGTTTTGGCCATATAGCACCAATAACCAGCACACCCTTGACCGAGCAATTTCACTGCTTTCATCAAATTAATGACTTTACCAGAACAGCCGGGATTACCTCTCTGAAAGACACATTCGACCCCATCGTCTGAAATGATAGTGATCATACGCTTACGGACACTAATGATGGCATCGTGACGATCCATCTAATCAATACCCAAAATGACGTCGTCTCTCGGTAAATCCACCACAATTAGATTTGCTAGCCATACAAGGTCATGAAGCTGAATTGGACAATTCTGAATCTCACGATTTCCGATAATTCTTCTACCGTCAGGTAGACCAATGACATAGGGTTCACAACTAGTAGCACTACCCAGACGTAGTCTACTCAAACATGACTTGGAAATGGATGAATGCGATGCACCAATATCAAAAAGGGTACACACAGGTTGAGATAGAATATCGAGTGTACCTCAGATCATCCGGGCCTCCGGATCGTCGGTCTTCTTCATCTCATAAATTCGGGGCTTGCTAGTCCCAGCACCGGACGCTCCCATCTGATGACTATAGGCTCCACCTTTATTCGCTCATGTCGTCTTGAACGACGCAGACTGAGTGGCCTGATTATGAACAGCTGACTGCTTCGGGGCCTGAGATGACGCCGGAGTAGGTTTGGAGTCCCTTCGGCAAAAACGGGCCTTATGCCCAGTAATCCCACAGTTATGGCATGTGATAGTCTGCCTCAGACACTTGGTGCCGACATGACCAAGTTCCCTACAGTTGAAACAGGTGATGGCCGAATTGGCCGCTCGGGACTGCGATTCCGCCGGTATGGGTGCCACAGGAGGTCGCTCAGAGAAAGTAGAGCCCGCACGAGGCTTCTTGAAGGTTGTCTGACTGCCTTCAGACTGATTACGATTCTTTGACTTCTTGCTAGCAGATGAAGGTTGCTGCTTAGCAATCTCCTTAGCAGTAAGCTCATAAGTAAGAACTTTCTCAATGAATTCAGCCAGAGTGGTGCAATTATGATTAAGTAACTGCATCCGCATACGGGGTTTCAGCCTCTTGCTGAAATACTTGATCTTATCCGCCTTGAAGTGAATGATAGATGAGGCGAAAGGAAGAAGTTCCTGAAATTTCTCGGCGATGGCGAGAACATCCTCGTCTGCTGGGGGGTCGGGAGTGAGTAGTTCTGATAACTTGGCCTCTCTGAGTGGGGCCGGATAACACCTCTCCATCATGAGAGTCTTGAACTGATCCCAAGTACATGATCTGTCGGTGGGTTTCAACGATAACCACCATGAATGAGCGCTCTTACCCAGATAGTAAGCCGAAACTGAAACTTTGTGTCCTTCGGGACACTCTACCATAGCAAATAACTTCTCGAAATGTTCGAGCCAGTGAACAATATCCACCGGTTCAGATGAACCCTCAAAAGAAGGTGGCCTTTGGCGAGAGATGTCGCCAATGATACTGCTCACACTCCTCTCTTGCCTCTGAGGTGGCGGCGGAGGAGCCTGTTGATTTTGAGTAGCTGGGTTATGCATCGTCTCCATCAGTTGTGCCATCTGAGTCATTTGGGCCATCATGCCCTGCATAAAAGCGAGTGGATCAACCCGAACACCTTCTGACTGAGTTGTGTCCCAGGTACGACTCCCTGATAGTGAATGATTACGTCCAGGTGAATGAGTGGCAGTGTCACTGCTCGATGAATTAGCATTATTCCTCGCGTTCGTGCGTGTATTCACACAAGCTCTCGGGTTTCGGCCCGCACCGCAGCCTCGCCCCCCGTGTCCTCTACCTGCTCTCTCCATACTGAAGTAGGAAAGTCACATGATAATTATAGCTCTCGTATGAATATCACATTATGATTACGTCATGAAATGATGAAAATGAGCATACACGCTCTAATTCAGTGATTACATGAATGATTGGCTGAGGTGACAAGATTATCTGATGATATTCTTGAAATGATTATCTTGAACAAGTTAACAAGATTAATGATATGATCTTCAAGATCAACAACTGAGTAATGAAATGAACTGAGTGATTAATGAATTAACATGATCAACATAAATAATACCTTTGAAGATCCAAGCACTTTGATCCGATGAAAACGCGTTAGATCAACTATCCAAGCTTCCCAAATGAATGAAGATAATGAAAAACCGAACACCCAAGTGATTGATGATGGAAAATCTCTCCCTCAAGCTCTCTCTCTCGGATACAAGGTGAAAGAAATGAGAAAATGACTCAAAGTCCCGTCCAAGTCCTATATAAACTGCCGAATGTTACGGCCGTAACTCGGCCTACTTACGGCCGTAACATCCCAAGTCAACGGCCTTACGGCCGTAACTAATCATCTCGTACGGCCGTAACTTGGCTTCGTCCAGAAACTGCCGACAGCCATACGGTCGTACCCGCACCTCTCTTACGGGCGTAACTCGCCCTTGTCCAAACACCTGCCGACAGCCATATGGCCGTACCCGCACGCCTTACGAGCGTAACTCGCCCGATACGGCCGTACCCAGCCAAACTTACGGGCGTAAGAAGCCTTCACAAACCGCTCGGGCACTCGTCAGATCGTGACGGCCAGAATCGGCCAAGCCTTACGGCCGTACCAGCCTCATCTTATGGCCGTAAGCCGCAACCCTTACGGCCGTAAGTCCCATTCGTCCGAACTGGCCTGAAATCAACGAATGCCTGTTATGGCCGTATCCGACAATCCTTACGGCCGTAACTCACCTTCGTCCAAAATCACCTTGAGCCAACGAATGCATGTTACGGCCGTAATGCCTGAATAGTTACGACCGTAACTCGCTGCTGGAAGTGACAAAATCCGACAACTCCGTCTACTCGTTACAAACGGTGAATGATCCGACGTACCATACGTATGATTGTAAACAAGTCCAACACATGCCAAAGATGATACTTCCAACACAAGACTACCAATCACGATGATAATGATAATACTCTCGCCTCGACACTCAAACGGAGATGAATGACGATCGGTAACTGATACACGGTTACAAATTGCCAACGATGAATACAAATGAATGAATCATGAATGATGAGTGATTATTAATGAGTGAAAATTACTGAGTGACCAATACTGATTGATAAATACTGAATTACTGAATGATAATGAATGAATTACAACCGGGTATTACACACTGGACTACCCGGTGAACCCGCTAGCGCACACTAATCACATGAGATAGCGCGCGCTAAGTTGGGATTTGTATAAATAGGACACTTCACTCTTCATTCCGTCATTTCTTCATTTTGGGCGATTCGCGAAGAGTTCTTCGAGATGCAATCATCTAGAATCATATTCAAGCTCCTAGTTCAGATTAATCAACATTTAATCTGCTCCATCACTCCAAATCAAGATAACTTTTCATTGAATCTTGAATTTCGGGATTGGAGGGTTTTATTTCCGATCTCTTCGAGTTAGCTTGCTATCATGTTGGAATATGTATTATCTACCTTGGATAATTGTATTCTTACGGATTCATTGATGTAATTTTTGGGATTTATGAATATTTGGGGAATTGTTCAAGAACACCTTGAGTGTTGACTTTGGATTTTTGGGGGTTTCGACTAGATGTTGTCGTAATCTCGATTGGAGTATTCTTATTGGATTATTGATGGTATTAATGATGTTTTGTTGGATTATCACCCATTTGGAGGTTGGTTTTCGATATATTTGGGTTTGGTTGTAAACAATGGAAGATTGTTTTCAACGTGTTTGTTAGATTGCCCCAATGAGTTTGGGTAGTGTCGTATCGACTTTTGAGTTGGTTGTGATCATGCTTGATTCATATATTAAGAGAATTGTTGGTACTTATGTTATTCAAGGTTGTTCGAGCAGCCGATAATTCCTCAAATGACATTGATCGTGGAAGGACTTCCTCGCCTTCGGTTGGAGGCAAGTTTTATACCTGTACTAGTCGATGAGATTAATGTTATTATATGTGTGTATGAATGTGTTGTATCATTCTGAGACGTAGTCTCTTCATGCGTTCATTGATATTAAGGGATCGTTTGATACGATACTCTTCGACAATTATGCCAAATGTTTATTATTGTTCGTTAATGGATGGTTCAAGGTATTGGGATACTTGTTGCTAATGTTATTGTCTAGAGCTGGTTCGTGGTATCGATATATCGATTGTTTTTGTTGATTTTGATATCGACCTGAGACATAGTTGTAATCATTGTTATTGATGTTGGTGTTTTGTCATTGATGTTGTATTGGCTGATTGAAGGCATTGGCGTATTCGTTTCTCATATTCATCGCCGGTAAAAGGTGCCGAGGCATTCATTGTATCATTGTCATCGATTGGATGTTCTAAGGAAATCGTGGTATTGAATCATTCGTTGTATCATTGTTATCGGTTGGCCGTTCTAAGGCAATCGTATTGAATCATTTGTTGTATCATTGTTATCGGTTGGCCATTCTAAGGCAATCGAGGTATTGAATTGGGACTGTCGAGGATAGTTCCCATCTGTTGTTCGTTGTTATCGATTGGCCAATCTAAGGTAATCGAGGTATTGAATTGGGACTGCCGAGGACAGTGCCCATCCGTGAGTCATTGTTGTCGTGTTGGCCGACTCAAGGCAGCACATTATCATTCTTGTGAATTCGGTAATCTTGGAATCATTGCCGTTTGTGATTAATTGTGCTTTGGAGACTAGTCTCGGCTAGTGCTCATTATGGGTAAGTTTGGGGCTTGAACCTTCGCGGTTGGTTTCCCAACACCTACAACTCAGTAGGTCACGGTAACTGGGTGATCTCATTATGGGTAAGTTTGGGGCTTGAACCTCGCGGTTGGTTTCCCAACACCTACAACTCAGTAGGTCACGGTCATGTTTATGATCTCATTATGGGTTGGGGCTTGAACCTTCGCGGTTGGTTTCCCAACACCTACAACTCAGTAGGTCACGGTCACTGGGTGATCTCATTATGGGTAAGTTTGGGGCTTGAACCTTCGCAGTTGGTTTCCCAACACCTACAGTTTAGTAGGTCACGGCCATTGGATGGTCTCATTGTGATACGGCTTCGTACCGTGGCTTCGGCTCTCATTGTGATACGGATTCGTGTCGTGGCTTCGGCCCTCATTGTAATACGGCTTCGTGCCGTGGCTTCGGCCCTCATTGATACAGCTTCGGGCTGTTTTGGCTTCAGGTGATTGTGATATTTGACAGCTTAGGCTGAGTGGCTTTCAGGCCTTTGTGATGTCTTGGTATTTTCGCTGGAGCCTTCGGGCATTGTGATTCATATTTAATTCAGTTCTGGTTTGGTTCATCTTCGTCTAATTCATTGTGATGTTCTATACTTATGGTTCTCCGTTGGACACTTATGTTCTAACCTGTTGAGCAGGTATTATTCTTATGCCGTGGGCATAGTGTTTCACGAATGCTCGGTTCTTACCTTGGTTTGTGAGCATCTCGTATTATTATTATTATTATTATTATTGTACCGTTTCATTCTGCCTTTGGATGTATATCATGTCATACATGTATTTAATGTTCATTATCTGGATGAGTGACCCCGTGGGGCGGAACATGTTTTCATGTTTTAGGTGCTTGCCAGAAGAGAGTTGAGACACAGGGGCATGACGATGGCGACGAGGCATTCGAGCGATATTAGTCTGAGTTATTTATGTCGGTCAGACAGTTGGAGTACTCCAGTTTTGTCGGTTGTCGTCATTTGTATTACCCGAGCAAGGCTCGTGGATGTTGTTGTATTTTCATTTTTGGCCATGTAGGTCCATCATTGTCGTTGAAATTCCGTATCGGAATATTGTGTCGGTTATCATAGTAAGGACTGTGGTTTCCCTTGTTGGTTAATTTGATGTAATTTTAGTCATGTTCGCCTGGTGGATTTCCTGGTGTGGGGTTCACAGCACTGTAATAACCCAATAGGATTTGGGGGAGTTACAATTTTGGTGCAATTGGCATGAGTTGTGTATTGTGTTGTTGTGGATACTGAAATTACAGGTTACGAAATACAGGTTTTGGGACTTCCAAATTCTTTTTTTTTTAAATGGGTTTAGCCGATGGCTAAAGGTCGTCGGCTAAACCTCAAAGTTTAGCCGACGACTACCAAAAAAGTCGTCGGCTAAACCTTGGCCGACGAATATCGGCCGACAGTTTTTTAGCTGACGACTGAGAGGATTAGCCGACGACATTGACCTTTAGCCAACGACTGAAAGTCGTCGGCTAAACCCCCGATGTTGGTAGTGATACAAAAGTAAATCTAAAAATTTCAAAAATATATAGTTGATTTCAAAAGTAAATAAATTAACAAATCTTTTAAAACTAAAATAAAAATAAAAGTTCCTTGAAAATTACTTAGAACGATCCACTTTTATTTTCTGAAATTCTCTTTGTACACCGATGAATCGGATTAGTATATTATTATTATTATATTTAATTGCTTATGTATTTAGAAATATCTCTAAGAAAATGCATAAAATCGGTAATTATATAATTTAGTATATATGAGTTTTTTGATTTATTTTTTATTTTATATTAATTAAATAAGATTAAAACTAAGATAGACTAATTAATTTATTCCATAGTTTCTTTCATTTATTTATAAATAATAATTAAAAACAGTATTTCTACACTTTCAATAATATTTTTTTAATAAGATTATTTCAATTTATTTAATTGATTAGGACTTCGAGTACTTTTGACTTATATATTCAACACTTCTTTTGCAGTACTTCCAAATATTTTTTATTTTAGTTGATATTTTTTTATTGATATACCTAATTGTAATGACTAACTAATATAAACCAATTAATTAGTTGAAATATATAATATTTCCGCTAGATTTTAGGTTTAAGTTTTTAATATATAGTGCACCCTACTGTATTAAATTTCTCTTTGTTTGGGATTTATATTTTTTAATTAATAAAAATATGAAATAATTCTGTAAATATAATCAATTCCTATTTAGTCGTAATTCATATTCCTTATATAAAAATTAATAAAGTAGATAAGAGTTATTTCAGGTATAATTATAATGTAATTAATGCAATGATGATTATGCCAGTAATTGAGATGTGTCCGCTGAAGCATGAGAGACTGACACATAAGTGTTGTGTCAAGAATTAACACCTTCCGACTGGCGATCGCCTAGGAGGTCGGGCGACCAAGTCGCTGCCGAGCGTCCGAGGAAGAACCGCCGACCAGCGACCAGGCGACCTAGCCTTAGCCCGGCAGACAAGCATGAATCGCCCAGCCGAAGGTCCCAGGACAAGTCCCGGTGCCGAGCGATCGACCTCAGATACGATCGCCTCTCGGTACTCGGCGACCGACTTTTGCGACCGACTTATAGACGATCATCTCTCAGCGCTTTGCCGACCGACCCTTGGTGACCGACCATTGCCGACCTTCAGTGACTGGCCGAGAACGATCCTCGGTGTCCAGCTAGAGACGACCGCATCATGACGATCTGGGCCGATGGCCATCCAGTCGGCCAAGGCCGAGCAAACAGGACAGCACCCACGTGCAGATCCGCAAAAGGCGCTGACAAACCTGTCACCTACCTCACCTACCAACAGGGCCCAGGCCTGCGAAAAGAGCTGACGGACATGACTGGTGACCACAGCCTGTCACCTACCTTTCCTACTGACAAAGTCCGCCGAAAGTAGCAAAGTGGGACCTCCTGTGATGATTCCAGGACGCGTCTCGGCTCCTCATTGGACCGCACATACCGCTACCACCGTATCAGACTTTGGCAAACCCATGTGACCTTTAGGACGATCGCCCCATTACATTAATGGCCTAAAGGCGATCGCCCACTAGGGGACAAGGCACCTCAACCCCTATATAAAGAAGGCAGCCTGCACTTGGATTCTCTCTCTGGCATTCCCGCATTTCACACCATACAGAAGCAAAATACTTACACTTGGCTAACATCCAACTCTTGGCAACAGTTATCTTTCGGTCTTACTTCTCCTACTTATCTCATCCAAAGATTATCGGCGGGACGAAGAACACCGAGCTTCGCTCAAGAGCCGGATTAACAGAGTCTTTTTATACTCATTGTATTTAGATTTCTCTCATTAATACTTGTATCCACGAATATTCGTATTAATAACATCTCGCGAGAGCATTCAAGCCCGGGCCTAACAAACCCGGCAAATCTTGTATTATTTATCTACTCTTGGAAGTGCTCCCGCAATTGTTGTTTGTTGTCCGACTTCCAGCAGTATTAATCTTCGGATAAATATTTTGGGCAACAACAATTGGCGCTAGAGGAAGGGGATCCAACCCTCGATTTTTTATACCTACCGTCCCGAAGAACACTCACTGTTCTCGTCGAAGAAAGTGACACTTACTGCACTTCAAAGAAATCCTTCAGAAATCATGTCTTCCGCCTCCGCGTCGAAGAAAGCCGGACTCACCGGCCCAAACCCCTGCCTGGCCCCTGGGCCCCGAGCCACACCGATGGTGGAGGGTAGCCGCGCGGTCGAGACGCCGATCTCGCCCTCGGACGGCGGCCCAACCTCTCGCTCGATCGGTTCGAACCAAGGAACAGATCGAAGGGGCCCCGGCCGTCCCACAGGAGCGACGGAGTGCTCTCAACGCGCCTCGCTATCGCCCCTCGGCCGTCCGCCGAAGTCCAAGCGAAGCTCAAGGCGCCATCGCCGAGCGACGCTGTGAGGCTCCGTCCGCAGAAGAGGCGCTCGCCACCGGCACCTCTCTTCGATCGCCCGGGCGGTGACTCCGACGTGGCTCACGGGCGGTCCGGCCTCGGCTACGAGACGACGGAGTTTGAGTCCGTCACCGTGAGCTCGGCCTACCCTATTCCTGTAAGGCGCCTAGCCGTCTGGCTCCCCTCGCCGAATTGCCGAGGCCGGGCGGCGTGAGCCCGCAGACGGTACACGATCGCCTCGGCCTCGCCTCCCAAAGCCGATCTCGCGACCAAGCCACGGCAATGGCCGCGATGCAACGTCAACTCAACGACATGAAGGCGCTCGGAATCCAGGCGGCGCTAAGAAGACGATCGCCGCCAAGCGAGCCGCTCGCGATCGACATCGAGCTCGCCCCGTGCAAAGACAAGATCGCTCCCGCAAACACCCGTACGAGGGGCGATCGGACCCCAAGTGCACCCGAGGAAGTTCAACATCTACATGACCGGTGTGGGGCATCCGACGCGAGATGCCGAATGTTCCTCCGACGCCGGACGACCTCGCCCACCGGTGGTACACTTCATTGCCACCTCGGTCCATTAGCTCCTTTAACGAGCCGGCGCACGTCTTCACGGAGTACTTCGCCACTGTGGTCGTCCGGCCCAAGGTCCCTTCGCATGATGCAAATCAAGCAGGAGAAGAAGAGTCCGACTCGACTACATCGACCGGGTAGACGTAATCATCCTCAATGGCGAGCCCATAAGCGATGAGACCGCCTCTACGCGGTCCTAGGAGGTTTTCGTGGTTTTTCGCCTATGTTCAGCATCTTACGAAGACCCGACCGACGACCTACGCAGCCTTCCGGCTAGAGCCGCAGATTTTCCGGCTGTGCAAAGGTTCCTTCTTAGCTCGTGAGCAGCACGATCGGCGCCCGGACGACGATCTCCCGCCCGATCGCCAATATCGACATACGAATAAAGCGATCGGCAGTCGAGCGACGATCGCCAGTCTTCCTGCCCGATCGCCGATCATCACGCTACATCATCAGCAACCCGGTGGACACGATCGCCATCTACAGTCCAGCATATAACATGACGGACTAAGGCATAAGATCGCCTCCACCGCACATCATAAAGCCATGGACCTCGGCAACGATGGAACTGGCCGCTGCCATGCAAGGTCCTGCTCGCCGAGATCGCCCGCCTTCGTTTAAATACGAGGCCGGCGTAGTCCGAGGGCTCTCCAACATTAATCGGTGGACACATGCCACAATCCCCGTCTCAACGTACACCGCCGAGGTCGGCCATCTCCATGGCCGGCCGAGGTGGAAGCAGAGCTAACAAGCCGCGGCGTGGAGTTGATTCATCCGACGCCGCCGCGCAAGGACTCCTCTAGACCGAGACCGCACGCCCTTCGTTTAAATACGAGGCGAGGCGCACCTAACAAGACCCTCATAATAAAGTGAGTCACGGACACTCAATGTCTTCGCGCACCAAGACACGGTCATGGGTCGGTCTATCGATCTCCGCGACTGCACGCTTTCCTCAAACAAAGCGAAACCACCAAGTTTCCATGGGGATCGCCAATGTTGTTTTTGGTGTACAAGACCGAAAGATAGCTAAGCCAATCGACCATAATAGCCCAAGTCCGAAATCATAAGTCACCAAAGAAGATAGCCCGTCCTCATCCTTACACGATCGCTAAAGAAGAACCACCTCGCCCCATGTCTTCAACATAGGAGCAAGTCTGGGGCAATTGTTGTGTCAAGAATTAACACCTTCCGATCGGCGATCGCCAGAGGTCGGGCGACCAAGTCGCCGCCGAGCGTCCGAGGAAGAACCGCCAGCCGACTCAGCGACCTAGCCTTAGCCCGGCAGACAAGCATGAATCGCCACCAAGGTCCTGGACAAGTCCGGTGCCGAGCGATCGACCTCAGATACGATCGCCTCTGTACTCGGCGACCGACTTCGGGCGACCGACTTATGGACGATCATCTCTCGGCCGCTTGCCGACCGACCCTTGGTGACCGACCATTGCCGACCTTGATGATCGGACGAGAACGATCCTCGGTGTCGGCTAGAGACGACCGCATCATGACGATCCGGGCCGATGGCATCCAGCTGGCCAAGGCCGAGCAAACAGACAAAGACCCACGTGCAGATCCGCAAAAGGCGCTGACAAACCTGTCACCTACCTCACCTACCAACAGGGCCCAGGCCTGCGAAAGGAGCTGACGGACATGACTGGTGACCACAGCCTGTCACCTACCTTTCCTACTGACAAAGTCCGCCGAAAGTAGCAAAGTGGGACCTCCTGTGATTTCCGGACGCGTCTTGGCTCCTCATCGACCGCACAGTGGCTACCACCGTAGTCAGACTTTTGGCAGGCAGCCCATGTGACCTTTAGAACGATCGCCCCATTACATTAATGGCCGAAAGGCGATCGCCCACTAGGGGACAAGGCACCTCAACCCCTATATAAAGAAGGCAGCCTGCACTTGGATTCTCTCTCTGGCATTCCCGCATTTCACACCATACAGAAGCAAAATACTTACACTTGGCTAACATCCAACTCTTGGCAACAGTTATCTTTCGGTCTTACTTCTCCCGGCCTATCTCATCCAGCAGATTATCGGCGGGAACGAAGAACACCGAGCTTCGCTCAAGAGCCGGATTAACAGAGTCTTTTTATACTCATTGTATTTAGATTTCTCTCATTAATACTTGTATCCACGAATATTCGTATTAATAACATCTCGCGAGAGCATTCAAGCCCGGGCCTAACAAACCCGGCAAATCTTGTATTATTTATCTACTCTCGGAAGTGCTCCCACAATTGTTGTTTGTTGTTAGACTTCCAGCAGTATTAATCTTCGGATAAATATTTTGGGCAACAACAATAAGCACACAAAGCAGCAGCCGAAGACATGGGCAACCGAAACATGAGAAACTGACACTTAGAATCAGCGTATTCTCCATTAATATATAGGGTGATTTATTATATTTTCTTAAAATTCGTGCTATTTCTATTTTGGCATGTTTATGCGTAGTATATCTTTCTTTTTCTCTTTCCACCATTAAAATTTTTCTCCACTTCTTCTCTCATTTGAATCAAATACATCCTTAGCCACGAAAGAAGAGACTGCACGAGGTTTGTCTTTGTCGTTTGGGGGGTTTTAGTAGATTAATCATGTGTTTTACCCGTATTTTCAAAGAAGACCATTCTACCTCTAAATGGTTTTATGCATAAGGCGTGAGTTTATATAGACTGAGATATCTAAAGAAAAGAGAAGAAATGAAAGAAATATTTTTTCGTGTTTGAAAACAAAAAGATATATACTTCCTAGAAAATTATCTTATTTTGTTCTTTTCGTTTGATGTAATTTGTAGTATTCCTATCAATAATAAATAGGGCGTAGCTATTCACACGCATATTCCATTAAAACCTCATATGTAAAGAACGAAGAATTAACAATAATATGGGCTTCATTTATTTGTACATAAACTGAATAAATAAAAACTTTTAGTTTTGGAAGGGGTGATGATTTATATTTCAGTAGCTTATATGAAAAATGCAACAAATTAATAATACTCCCTCCATTTTTTTTAGATGTCGTTTGACTTTTTGACACATATTTTTAGGTGCTTTGACCGTATAGTTAAAATTATTATCTTTAAATAATTTTTTTTGTGAATTAAAATTTAGATTGTATATTTTTATTCAAAAAAATAAAATTTAAAAAATGATAAATTTAACTACCCACTCAAAACACCTAAAAATGTGTGTGTCAAAAAGTCAAACGACATCTAAAGAAAAATGGAGGGAGTAATATATAAGATGTCGAATAATATATATATATATGTGTGTGTGTGTGTGTGAGAGAGAGAGAGAGAGAGAGAGAGAGAGGGGGGGTTGTGGTGAATACATTTTAAGTTAAGAAATAAGAATACATACATACCATTGATTTAAGGGTTATTGGCCTCTGAATACACAACGTTTGGTCAAAATATGGTATTGCACATGACCTTTTTTTTTTTGGCCTCAGTATACATAACCTTTCATTTTATTCTGATTTTGCACACCGATATAATTTTCCCAAATTTTGAATCCTACGTGGCAGCCTGAAAAACACGCTGGACAAATCGGCCGACCAAACTAAACGACCCAATCTTCATTTACAAGAAACAACGTCGTTTCCTCACTAATTAAGCCCTGAGATCAATTTCTCCCAAATTAGAGTCTAGAGTATTGCGGCAGCATATAGGAGAAGAGAGAAAATCCTTGCGAAGGGTGAAGGAGAGAGGATTTCGATCGTCAGGAGCATCTCGCAATTCAGTTCGGGTTTGAATTTGCATTGATTTTTCATGTCGATTTCGTCACTGGTATCCTCAAGATCGAGCGCTATTCTCTTTCGTCACTGGTTTTCTCGTTCCCTTAACAACAGATATTCTCAAGATCGAGCGATATTCTCGTTTCCATAATTAGAAATCAAACAAAAAAGAGAATATCTGTTGTTAAGGGAACGAGAAAACCAGTGACGAAAGAGAATATCGCTCGATCTTGAGGATACCAGTGACAAAATCGACATGAAAAATCAATACAAATTCAAACCCGAACTGAATCGTGAGGATGCTCCTGACGATCGCAACCCTCTCTCTTTCACCCTTCGCAAGGATTTTATCTCTTCTCTTATATGCCGCATGCCGCAATACTCTAGACTCTAATTTGGGAGAAATTGATCTCATGGCTTAATTAGTGAGGAAACGACGTTGTTTCTTGTAAATGAAGATTGGGTCGTTTAGTTTGGTGGGCCGATTTGTCCAGCGTGTTTTTCAGGCTGCCACGTAGGATTCAAAATTTGGGAAAATTATATCGGTGTACAAAATCAGAATGAAATGAAAGGTTATGTATACTGAGGCAAAAAAAAGGTCATGTGCAATACCAGATTTTGACCAAACGTTGTGTATTTAGAGGCCAATAACCCTTGATTTAATTATTTCTAGTGATCCAAATAAAATGCATTAAATGAGGGAAATTTCCTTTCCATATATCAATTATCAATTTTACAAATGGGGAATAAGTCATTAATAAAGAAACAATTCAAGTATTCACACAATTTGGATCATTCATCACATGCAATCAAGGGCTGGGATGTATTCTTATTTCTCAAAATAATTCTCATTATATATATATATATATATATATATATAGAGAGAGAGAGAGGTATGGTTTCATTGTGGATTTCTCTTCAGGGAGACTGTGAACCAACTAATACTGTTAATTATTTGGCGTTAAATGAAAGGATTACATCACATAAGGAAAAAAAAATGGGACATGAGATTTCAAATTATAGTATAGTGTGGTAATCACATAAATAGATTATCTTCATCTAAAATACAATACCTTATTATCCATTTTGGATGAAAAATTCATCACATCAATCTTCTTTTCATGATTTGTGATTCAAGCTGCTTATTGTATACATAAAAATGTAAGCAAAAATTATAATTAATACACAAAATACACCTAGGCAGAAGCGAAATAGTTTATTTATATAATACAACCAACATGATATGTTTATATAAGCACTATACTTAACGTTGATAAGATAACAAGACACAGCTTAGTTGGTAAGACGCTTCCACTCTAACCAATATGTTGGGGGTTCGAGTCATCTCGAGTACGTGTGTGCGTCAATGAAAAAAGTGGATAAACATTAAAAATATTTTGTTCATACTAATTCATGAGCATTACATCCATCGAACTAATATAGATGTGGCAGAGAATATAGATGTGACAGTGAATCCTAGAGAGAGAATGGTGTGAGGGTTGAGGTATGGTTAGATCCTAGGTTAACCCATGTCAAGGGAAATCTGAGGCAAAAATTTCATTTTAAAGACGGGGCTGATAGTGGTCGAGTAGGTGTCACATTAAAAAGAATAGTGGCTGGTTAGCCCAGGCGAGGGAGAATGTTCGGAGAGGTTCAAAGTATTTCTTTATTAAAAAATTCCCCGACATTGGAATTCTTAGATTGAAGTTTAGTGGGGTGGAGAATTGTAGATATATTTTTCTTAAATGAAAGGGATAAGTCGCGAAGTGATTTGGTTTTATGCGACTATATATTAGAGAGACATGTTGTGGATTTAGACAAGACAATGGAGAGTATAAAGAAGTTGTGGATCGACATCTTCAAATAGGGAGTTTGTATGACAATAAGATATGCATGTAACCGAGAAAGCAATAAGGTGAAATGTCGACAGTCCTTTGCGGCGAACATTGGTGTAAAAATGCAGAAAAATCATACAACAAGGCAGAGGTGCATGCAAGTGAGAAACAGAAAGAAGAGTCATTCAACTTCGTCACTTTGGAAGCGAGAAACCATGGCTCGATATGTGTTGGTTGGCCCCCATTCTTGAGAATTGTTCATGTGACGAAAATGGGGATGAAATTCAGATTGATTGCGGGAATAAAACGAAATTATGCTACATGGACGATATTGTTGTATTGATTCAGAACTTGAGTGGTAATGTACAACTCGTCTTTCAATTGAAACCATCTATCCCATTCTGGGACAATACTGGCTGAAATGACCTCCCAATGCAAAAACCGTTGGAAATAATATTTCTCATTTATTTCTAAAAAATTTCAAAATCAACTACTATTATAATTTATACAAGAAAAACATTAATTTTAAGAAAATATTTTATAAATGCTAATTAAAATTTAATATTTTATTTCGAAAACAGACTTTTATGTTGGTACAAAATTATGTTTTAAAAGTAGACTCGTAAAGCGGATGGAGTATAACTTACTAATGGAGTATAAGTTACCAATTCATTTCGTCGAGCTTGTAGCCCAAACGCTAACTTAATTTTGTTGAGCACAAACCAACCAAATCGAACTAAAGATGGCACCTCCAATGAACATAATTAGTAGGCCCAGAAGTAATACAACCACAACCAACTTCTCCAATGAAGAGTAAAACATTTGTCGATCACCAACACAACTAAAATTGCAGACGAGGAGACTATAAGGTAATGAATTTGAGACAACTCACCTATAAACCGGAACCGCGGACTCGAGAAGCAACATGAATTACCACCCCCACAGAAACCCAACATAAATCTAACATTCCAGCTGAGGTCTTATTTTTCATATCCCACTCCATATCTCATACAATGAACAATTGACATTCAATTTTTTGTACAATAACAAAATAAATAAAAAATCAGAGAGAAGAGAATTGGGTTCGTTGGACAGGACACGGACAGGACGTTGCAAAGAAGACGAATGATCTCAACCCTAGAAATCTAAAGAGCATAACTATCCACATTTGGATCCTTACCTATTGAGCAAGGCTCGCGTTGCCTTTCTGTCCCTACTATTATGCATTGTTATGCGAGAAAGGAAGTATAGGTGTCTTCAACTATAATATACATGTATACATACCTCAAAATCTCAATCAAGCATATATATAACAGATTAGAATAATTTAGAAACTTCATGGGAAATGAATTAAAATAGTTCCAGCTAGGATTACATCTATATTTTCTGTTTAGTAGAGTCGTTCTCCCAAGTCGCGTCCACACAACAAGAGAACAAAACGCATAACAAGGAACAGCAAGACACATATCACAAATGTAGATTAAACATAATGTTACAGAATAAAAAGTCGATCAGAAAATATCTGAACCAAGAAGGGCATTTATCGACGGGCAGATCCAAACAAAGCTTGTAGCACTAAAATTGTCACAGAATACTATTTCATGTACTTCTGGAGAAATTTTCTGTGGAAGTCACTTCTGATGGTGTCATTGATAAAGCGTTTTGGTGTTTTCGTCTCCCCACGAGCTTGGTTCTTGAAAACCACATCATCATCCCACCTGAAAGAAGGGTCACGACATAAATCAAACGCAATATCATGACAGAGAAGAGCCAAAAGGAGCACAAAGAATGATATACGTTACCTTCTCTTCACACTGAAGGAAGCTGGGTTATTTAAAAGAGGATTCCCACACATCAATTGTTCTTCTTTAGCTTTTAGCTCATCCGCCTGCCTTTCCCGCTCCTGACAAATAGGAAAATACCTCATTGACCTTTCTTTTGTCAAATAGTTTGAAATAATAAGGAAACATCTAGCAAGATTTTCATGCATATCCAGACAGATATATCATTGACAAATAAGAACTTTGTGCCATTTTTATTGTGCATTATAGACGCCCAGACACGTATCTAAGCCACGAAGGCACTGATGCAGACTGCATAGCAGTCTTTCCAATTTCACAATTGACCTCAGCCTATGTTTATTTTAGCAGGTCCGTAAAAGGTGTCACCAAGCTACTATAGGCACGTGAAGTCTTTACTATTAAGGTTTCGCACTTCTGCCACCACTTCCCCGTATGTTGTGCAAAGTTAAGTGAGAAGGAAGCTTACAGGTTCATTACTATTATCCGTAATCTACAACATTCATGTAATAGGCAACCACGATAAGTATCCCCACAAAAAAAATCCCAGATACGAGGGATTTTTTCAGGTCTTCTGAAACTATTAACTAATAACAAAAAAAAGAACTCAAAATTCATAGTCATGATAATGTTAAGATGGATGTGCGGGTATACTGGGATGGACATAAGTTGAAATGGTGTAAAACTTACCTCCTTTTCTTTCTGTTCTGCTTTTTCTTTCCTTATTCGTTCAAGCTCCGCCAAAAGTGCTTCTTCATCATCCCCATCATCCTCATCTTCATCATCATCACTAATGATGCATAATTAATGTTAAATGAATCAACCAATTAGACCGAGAGGCAAATAATCATCATCATCATCAACAGCACCTTAATCCCAACTATGTTGGGGTCGGTGGCATGAAGATTATAGTGTCGTTTAATTATTTAGTTAACACCATAACTCATGCAAATAACAAAGTGGCAAAGTTTTACGCCGGATGCCCTTCCTGTCGCAACCTTCATATGAAGGAGAAATAGAACGAAATTCCAAAAACGTCAACATCATAGGTTTTTCCATTTATATGGAAAATATCATGAGACGGCGATGAGTTTGAGATAATTGCTATTGTCATGTCACAATACGTGATTGATATTGTAAAATCAACACATACATCATGGAACATGACTCAGTAATAATACAGTAGTAAAAATAATACAGTAAAAAAATTGGTTAACAGGTAAACAGAAAGTAATTTTCAGAGTTCAATAATTACTAGTAAGAACATATCACCAACACATACGAAAAGCACTAGAGCAACAATCGCATCTCAGAAGCACAAACCTATCATCAGTCCGAGGATCCACATCTGCATCATCAGCATCAACACTTCGTGGCACAATGCGGTCTTCAACTTCTCTCCTAGACCCTGCAAACAGAGATCCCCAATTAGAAATTAATTCATGAAGCTATGAGCAAAGACCAGCTCTTCAGTTGCGTTAATTGATAAATGAAAATTAGCAATGTCCGTGATTTACCTTCTAAAAGAAGCTGCCCTCCCTTTCGACGTTCTCTGTCCTCTGCAAAACATACACGAACACCACATCAACAAATGAGCAATGAATCAAGCATCTACATAGGTGGGCGGCCGGGGCCAATATCCAGAGATTGTTAATTTCATACTATTACTAACCTTTCGATGAGAAATGCCTCCTCTCCCGGTCCTCCAATTCATCCCTGAGATTCCTCCTTTGCAGCTCGTCGTGAGTATCTTGACCTTCTTTCCTGAGTCAATGCGCCAAGATACAAATACAACAGTTGTTTAACCACATTGCTAAGGAAACGGTAAGAAGACGAGGATACAACAGAAAAACAAAATTGATGTTACAAATGAACAAAAAGAAACACAGAGCTAAGATTTTACACCAAGACCAGTGTGTCGGTGAATTCAAAAAGCACTCGTACACAGACAAACAAAACTTAGATACAACACATTTGTATACAGCAAGCATCGTCTCATGTTATCGACAAACCCACAAAAACAGAAGGGTCTCTATATTTTGCCATAACCAATGTTTTAAAAGGCGTGAGGTGAGTTTGAGGCGTTTTGGTCGGATGAGGCGAGACGTAAGTCTCGAGGCGCAAAGAGGCATAAGCCTCGATTAAAATAAAAAAATTGAGTAATAACAAAGCCCACTAACTAGAACTAAAATAAAAATTCAAAAAATAAAAATGGTCAAAGTAAATGTACATAAACAGATATGAAAAAAGACCTGGGTTTCAACGTAGTGTGGGAAGCGATGTCCCTGGAAGAATACTTCTGGGATGGTCCGAATATTCGAGTTCCCCCTTGTTCGTTCCCACCTTTTGCCGGTGCCCAAGTAGGTCTAGCCGCGGTCGTCATCTCGGAAGCTTATATTGCTCAAGCTTCGATTCTACTCAACCCTGCAACCAATCAAATAATTATCAGAAGAAACATAGCTCGGAAATAAGTACGCGATTTCTGCCGATTGGCACAAATAACCAAATCAAAATAATACAAAGGCGACAGATTAGGTCTTCCACAACCTTCGATTTGATTATGGAAAGGAGACTCGGCCCTCGGGGAAAGAGAGATCGAGAGAGAGTTGGGCTATTGTTGTATAAATGAGACTTGATATTTTGAATGCAAAAAACTAGGACCAAAACTTGGTTTGATATTCGATTCGAAAGTGTAAATATGATTTTTATTCAGTAAGAGATCAATTTTGACTCGATCTGAATAAAAAATATAAAAATACATATAATTAAATCAAATTAGTCGTGATTGCGATTAAAATTGATTCAAGTTTGACTCACTCACTAATCAAATTATGTTTAAATAACATCTAAATTTTGAAAAAAAAATTCAAACAAACTGACACTCATACATTCAACTCATTTGAATTGATTCACATCATAGAGAAGATACACTATTTTGAACGACACATTGTGATTGCATACATCTCTTTACTGTTAACTTCTATTAAAAAAATCACAGTACTCATTCTGTCTCGTTCAAAGTTTTACACTTGTCTATTTTTTTCCACTTTTTAGTACTTTACATTTATCACATTTACACAATCAAATCAAATAACCACCTTTTATTTTTTTAATCTCCATCACACACTCACCATCAATATTTTTTTGTTTTTATTTTTCCCCGCACAACTATCATCATTATTTATATCAATCATTACCTAAAATACACCAAATATACATCATATATCAAGCTTATTTGAGGGAGATAGAGTGAGTATTAGTTAATATTACACATTTTCGCATACAGCAGCCACTTAAACAAACACTATTGCAATTTTATGGTCCCGGTCCCGATCGAGACTTCGGGAGTCCCGAATCCCGAAATGGGAAAATCAATGTTTTAAAATTCATGACTCGTATTCGAGGCGTTTTACGCAAATGAGGCGAGGCGTACGCCTCGAGGCGGAACGAGGTGTACGCCTCAAATTTGTTGAAACGGAAAAAGTAAAAAAAATATAAAAAATTATCTAAAACAAAGTTCAAGAACAATACTTGATACTACTGCTAACAAAAACGGGCTGTTTAGCCAAAAAAACGAGCTGTTTAGGAAAAAAAACTAGAGCTGTTTACCCATAAAAAAATGTTAACAATGTTTTACAATTATTAAAAAAAAAGCTGTTTACAGAAAGTCAGAAATTAAAGAAAAGAAAAACAAGAGATTTTAACAAAGTTCAACTCTAAATAAAAAAAAGAGGCCCTGTTCGGATAATCTGAGCAAAAAAAAAAGAAAAGGAAAAATAAACATATATAACACATAGGAAAGCAAAAAAAAAACATACCTTTTGATAGAGACGCGTCCGACGTGCGGAAGAAGGAGGTCCAGAAGAGGGAGGTGCGGAAGACGGGAGAAGACAGAAGTGGAGTTTGATAGAAGAGAATCGAACGCAGGGAGAGATAGAGAGAAGAGAGAAGAGATGGAACGACGGGACGCTGTTAAGCCCTAGGTAAAATAAATTTTTTTCTATTAGAGTTCAAAAATTAATAACATAAAAAAGGCTCAAAAGTCCAGTCTACCAGACTCGGCCGCCTCTTGCGAGTCGACTCGTCTCGAGTCGACTCGTCCGCCTCAGTCAACACACTCGGGGTTTTTACGAAATACGGTCGACTCGCACGCCCTGACTCGCCGGGTGTCTGCCTCGAGTCGACTCGCGAGTCAACTCGTACGAGTCGACCGTTTTTTAGAACATTGGGGAAAATATTAATCCCGGTCCCGGTCCCACTCCCAGTCTATAATTTCCCGAATGTCCCAATTGTCCGATCGGGACCAAAAATTACCTGAATATATAATTTTTTTTACAATATTTCAAAAATTCTCTTCGATTAGCATGTTTCAAATTCACAAATTATAATTCACCAACAAATGACGACATAAACAAATGGATTGGCATGTTTTGGAAAACCACTTTCGAGTAGTGAAAAAGTTAAATAGATCCTATGATCACTACCTCAAGAATGGAACGGTATGGTGACGGCTATAATGGAATCTAAAGATTTAAACAATCTTCATTTTAGTGCTCTCGTTGGTTCACTTATAAACTACGAGATTGTCCTAAAATCTCGGAATGCCAAACCAAAGTCGAAGGAAAGAACTATAGCCATGAAGGCTAAGACGTATAAAAGAGAAGAAATCCCGATCGATGAAAGCGACAAAGAATCAGCATATTATGCCAAAAATATTAATAAATTCCAACACTTATTAAACCATAGAAAGCAGGACATCCAAAAGGGCGAATCTAAGAAATTCGACAACAATTGTCGATTGTGTGGTAAACCAGGCCACTTTGCGAAGAATTGCCGAGCAAAACCCAAGAAGGAGGCTCTAATTGCAACATAGAGCGATGAAGACGAAGATGAAAATTTCCTCAATCAAAATAATCTCGCTCTTATGGCCAAAAGTTCATTCGACAATAGCGACGTCGAAAGTCAAGTAAGTAATTCTTACGATGAACTTTTTGAAGCATTTGAATTATTGCATACGGATTATCAAAATGCTTTATTCGAAATAAAATCCCTTCAATCTAAAAATAAACTATTGGAAATTGAAATTTTCAAAATTATTGAAAAGGGGAAATTCATCGAGACCGATCATTCTCATTGTGTTGAAAATGAAAATATTTTAAAGGATGATCTTTTGAAAGTTCAAACCGAGCTTAAAAATTTAACGAAGAAATTTTCGTGTGAAAACGAAAAATCTGAACAAATACTCTCCGTTCAAAAATTTACTTTAAACAAACAATGGTTAGGATTCAAACCACATTTGAAAAACAAATCCTTAAATTTCAATATACCCCATTGTGAAAAATGTTTGAAAAATGGGCACCACATTTCGAATTACAAAAGCCCACGACGGACGATAAAAACTAAGAAAATTTGGATTCCCAAGAGAACTTTTATTTTGAATACCGTCTATGTCTCGCAACAAAAACCAACTCTCGGTTAGGTCCCCAAAAATTGATTTTCATCAAATTATATTTTACTCAGGGGGTGTAATATTTCTTAATCGAATATTTTATTAGGGGGAGTTATACCGGTATCATGCATATTTTTATATACATCAATTGGGATTTTTTATTCGTTTATATTATTTACACTTTTTGCAGATAACAAAAAGGGGGAGAGAAAAGCAATGAATGAGATAAAAAGCGTCATGGAAGAATGACGGGAAAAATAAAATGCAAAAAGGGGGAGAAATACAAAGGCGAAGAAGTCGAAAAACATAGATCCCGTGAAAAACAAAAAGGGGAGAGAAAAGTCGAAAAATAAAAAATGACAACAGAGAAATCGAAAAGGACAGAAAAATAAAAGTTGGGAGAACTAACGAAACAATCAAAGCCGAAAACTTTGATTCGTAGAAATATACATATATTTTATTTTTGTAGATTTTATCCATTCAAAGGGTGTTGTTTTGTAATCATCAAAAAGGCGGAGATTGTTAGAATATTTTATTCCATACATTCATTAATAGAGTTTTAATGACAACAAAGAGGCAAAACAAAAGAACGGAGGAGACGAAGACGCAAAAAGCTGCCCACACTGCAAGGATAACGTACGTAATAAAGTAAAGATAGCGTACGTAACAAGGACTTACCTGCAGAACAGACAACTTACCTGATGGAGATAGCGCATGCTACAGTTAATAATTAACGCACGCTATCGAAGCAGTTTAACGTACGTAATGAGATTTCAAATCAAATGAACGTTGGAAAGTATCTGGTCAAAGTCAGCATATCAAACAGATAGTTTGACAAGTGAAGGCAACGGATATATTGAGTTAACGCACGCTACGAAGCATGGTTAACGTACGCTGCGTAAGACAGTTAACGTACGTAACACGAAGGCCTAACGTACGTAGGAGACGAAGACGCAAAAAGCTGCCCACACTGCAAGGATAACGTACGTAATAAAGTAAAGATAGCGTACGTAACAAGGACTTACCTGCAGAACAGACAACTTACCTGATGGAGATAGCGCATGCTACAGTTAATAATTAACGCACGCTATCGAAGCAGTTTAACGTACGTAATGAGATTTCAAATCAAATGAACGTTGGAAAGTATCTGGTCAAAGTCAGCATATCAAACAGATAGTTTGACAAGTGAAGGCAACGGATATATTGAGTTAACGCACGCTACAAAGCATGGTTAACGTACGCTGCGTAAGACAGTTAACGTACGTAACACGAAGGCCTAACGTACGTAAGGGAAGAAACGAAACCACTGGACTGAAACTGGATAACGATAACGTACGCTACATGGAGTGTATAACGTACGTGATGAGGCTTAACGCACGCTATGAAGACGCTAACAAGTCAAAAGAAACTAACGGCTAATTGAGGCTCCAAGGCCTATAAATACCACTTCCTATGGTATTGAAGATACAGCAACTTCAAGTAAACAAGACATTGATCTGATATTCATATACATTTTATTGTTGTTTTGATATTGAGCTTATATTGATAGTTTGAGTGTTTATACATTCAATACATACACGAGAGGAAAAAGAATAGATACGATTGGATTCGGTGTTATTAGGATCAAGAATCCGGCATTGTTAGAATGGCAATCGATATCTAAGTGAGGTTTATCTAGTACCGATAGAAAGCTAGAGTGGTTGATTCCTTATCCAATAAAAAAGAAAAACGGTTTAATTTGGACCGACATAAAGACACGTAAGAGAACAGTTTACTCGGACCGATAGAAGACGAGCTTGTAACGATTATCTCTCGACTGATAGAAGAGATGTGCAGAGATTTATCTTAAGCCTATAGAAAAAGATATCGAGAGAGGATGTAGGCACGTTTGGCCGAAACTCTATAAATCCTTGTGTCGATTTATTTTCTGCACTTTATTTAAATCGCTTCCGCAACGCGAAAGAGTTTTACAACTCTATCTCCAAACGGCGATTCCGACCAATCTTTTTTCTCCAACAGAGTCGACTCGCAAGTCGACTCGTACGAGTCGACCGTTTTTTAGAACATTGGGGAAAATATTAATCCCGGTCCGGTCCCAGTCCGGGACCATTTATTAAAACTCATTTTTTAAACCATTTATTTCTCACTTATTTTTTGAATAAACTAATATTGTAGTTTATATACCAAAAACATTAACTTTAAGGAATATTATATAAATGTTAATTTAGATATTAAGGTTTTATTTTGAATGCAAGACTGTTCTATCGGGATAGATTCATGTTTCGAAAGACGACTCTTCAAGTGGGGTGAAGGGAGTATGAGGCACGAACATTGATAATCAGCAATACCTAAGGTAGAAGATCAGCATACAATAAAACCAATTACAGACAGATCTAAACCAAATAAAAATAAAAACGAAATAGAAAAAGGAAGTCGTATCTCATGACAAATTCCAAAAACAACAAGGCTATCTGCTTACATTTGGTTCGGTGTGATTTAGGCAACTAAAGACTAAATAAGTATCTGGGTGAAGAGCAGAGATAGACGGTGAACCAAGTAAGACTAGGATAAGGAAGAACGTCCTTATCAATCATATAGTCAAGAATGAACTATCACAAAGTAGTTGTCTACTTATGCATCAGCAATCCAATTAATGGAAGCATTTTTTTAAATTATAGCTCAAACGCCGTAAGAAAAATCTCATCATCAATAGAATTTAATGTATTCAGCTACCTCTAATTGAAAATTAGGAATAGCTATGCACCTTCAGGCCGCAACACGATTGGACTGGAAATTATGGCACTCAGTCACATCTCAATGCCAGTAAATAACACCTGAGAACAATTACAGCTTTCACAATGGAAATGAGTGAATGTACAGGAAACAATGAGGAAGAGCTCTTTATCTTTAAGATAAGAATATCTAAAATAGTAACCAAATTAAACGGGATTTGAAAATTTGCTTCATACGACAGTCCTGATAATCAAAACTTGATTTTTCTTTTTCAAAAAAAAAAAATAGAAAATTGAACAAATCATCCAGCTAAGACCTACGAAATTATGCATAGCACATAAATGAAATTCAAACCAATTTCGTAACCTAATTATTTACCTAATCTATCCTAATCAAGATAAAATTTGATAAATTTGATTCGATACCAGCCATAGATGATTGCTCTAGTCAAGAAATCAAAAAAACGCAGGCGACAGGAAAGGAAAAACTAAATATGTAATCTTGAATAGAAGAAGAAAGCGAATTTCGAATAAACATATCGTGGTTTTTTTTTACCTGGAAGCAGATGGATAGAACACCGAATCGGAGAAGACGAGAGAGGAAAAGAGGAAGAAGCAAGACAAAGAAGATTAAGTACTGTTTGGGGGTAAAGAAAAGAAAAAAGAAAAGAAGAAAAAGAAAGAAAGAAAAATAATCAAGTTGGTGGAGCAGGTGAGCGCGGGACTGAAAAGTCACGAGACCGATTCCCCTACCAACACTTTTTTGGTTGAGTCTGTCACACAAGATTTGTCTAGTGTGATTTACCTGATTGACGTAATTTGCAGGCTATTACGTCCAGCCCGAGGATTTATCCAGTGCGCACTCAAAGAGTAGCAGTTATGGGTCCTCGTCAGTGTTTTAAAAGGCGTGAGGCGTGTTTGAGGCGTTTTCTAAAAATGAGGTGAGGCGTAAGCCTCGAGGCGTACCGAGGAGTAAGCCTAAGTTTTTATAAATATATATATATAAATATATATATATATATATATTTATATATATATATACATTTATATATATACACACACATACATAATAGAAGCTTCACAATTAACAAAGAAACATAGATAAATAGCAATGTCTTGAAGTACTTATCAATTACACCAATGTAACGAATATAAAAACGTAACAAAATAGAGTTTATCTCAAAAAAAAAAAAATAAGATTAAAGTATCGGCTTGTCGGATGTCATATTCCTACATGACCAATTAAACAATATATGAAGAAAAGCCAAGAAGAAAAAAAGGTAAAAAAGAAAAGAAATTAATGGCAGAAATGATTTCCTCAAGAAAAAAAAATTAAAGTTCCTGAAATCAAAACAATTAAAACTAAATTCACTTAAATAAAAAAAAAACGCTGCCTAAGAAAAAAACAAAAAAAAAATAGAATAAAAAGAAAGACGTCGCCTACGTTGGAAGTCGCCGCTCTCTGGAAGTCGCGACAGTCTCTGGAAATTGTGTTGGTCTCTGGAAGTCGCGTCGGTCGATGGAAGTCGCCTCCTCTCTCTTTATTTCTCTCTCGTCATCGCCTTGTTAAATGAAGTCGAAAAAAAATACAAAAAAAAAAAAGCCTCAACTGTATCATCATTCTTTGGTTAGGTATCTCCCCCGTAATTCTGAATCGTTGGTGAAGGAACTGGATCTAAGTTGACAGGAACTTCTGAATTAGATTCAAGAACTTGATCTTCAAGGAATACAACATCTCTGCTTCTGATAACCTTCCTGTTAACTGGATCCCATAGTCTGTAACCAAACTCTTCATGGCCATATCCTATGAAGATACATGGTTTGGTTTTATCATCAAGCTTGGATCTTTCGTCTTTTGGAATATGTACGAAAGCTCTACAACCAAACACTCTTAAGTGTTTGTAAGAAACATCTTTCCCTGACCACACTCTATTTGGAACATCACCACCCAGAGGAGTTGATGGAGAAAGGTTGATTAAGTCGACTGCAGTCCTCATAGCTTCACCCCAAAATAATTTTGGCAATTTTAAATGGGATAACATACATATAATTCTTTCACAAATTGTCCTGTTCATCCTTTCGGCAATGCCATTATGCTGAGGGGTCTTTGGGACGCTTTTCTCAAGCTTGATACCATGGTTCTTACAGTGTTCTTCAAACGGGCCTTGGTATTCACCACCGTTGTCTGCACGAACACATTTTAGTGTCCTTCCTGTTTCTCTCTCAACTTTTGTTTGAAAATGCTTAAAGACCTCTAATGTTTGGTATTTTGTTTTCAAAGCAAAGCACCACATTTTTCTCGAAAAATCGTCAATGAAAGTGATGAAGTACAATGCACCACCAAGAGTCCTGTCTTTCATATAGCACAGGTCTGTGTGCACCAAATCAAGTGACTGACCTCTTCTTGAGGGAAAGAAGCTTTTGAATGCAACTCTGTGTTGTTTCTGTAACACCCCAATTTCACTTTGGGAAATTACACGCCGCAGGACCCACAAGGGTCCCACCAGGCTGACGACACACAAAATTAAGCTACAATTCGATACACAATCACCACGACATAACAGTCAAACACAGGATACAAAACAAGAGTTAGGCCCCGGTCGCGGCCAAAATAGTAGAGTTAACATCATCCACTGAACGCAAACATCACACAACATAGTACAACTCAAAACCAACAATAATACAAAATATAAAACTGACTCAGACATTACAAATACGACGACTGATACGAGCTCTCTAATATCCGGTGTGCTTGTCAACTCCGTGTGCACCACATGTGGGTTCCTGTCCCTCGAGAGTACCTGAAATGTACAAAACAGTCCACCCAACAAGGGGTTATCAACAACCGCTAGTGCAAGTACAGTATTACAATATTTTAATCCACAGGCATTTCCAAAACAATTCAAAATCCAAAACAGTTCATTTCACGATATTCCGGAATATCTATATCGATCATCAGTAAAAACACTCCGACAATTCTCGCGACCCAGTCCGGCCCTCAAGCCACCAAGTCCCTGTGTGCCCCATCGAGCAACCCCAGGTGAGAATGCCCACTCAAAGTATCTCTCATGACCCGGTCCAGCCGCTAAGCCGCCAGGTCCCCGTGTGACCCCATCGAGTCAATCCCCGAGTGAGAGTACACGTGAACAACCTTTCAACTCTCATCAATATCAAATTCATCACAGAAATGCATGCCATAAAGTAATGCAATAAAGTACTTGCCTGGATTTCTAACTCACAAAGGAACAACAATGAACAAGGCTACGGTCCGAACTATCTTCCAAATCCCGCTACTAACAAACATTGAGGCTCAATCAACTACAATTCTGTCGGAAAAACTAAAATCCATCCTAAGGTCTACCCTTAGGAACATTTTATCGAACACTAGGAGGGCATAACGGGTTTTGCTCGATTTACAACGGAAGATTCGGAATCAATCCACAAAACCTTGAGAAAAACATGAAATCATACTTATACAACTATATTCAACTATAATCCATCATATATTTGGAGTTAAAACGGTTAGAGAAACGATATCGCCAAAACCCCCAAAATTCCCCAAAGTTAGGGTTCTAAGGAAGGATTACCTCAATTCCTTGGTGAAAATGATGTAAGGTTGATAGATCTTTGCTTGAAATTGAAAAGATCTGAGATTCAACCGTGCTCCGCCGAAACCCTCGCCTACAAAACTCTGGAGTCGTCTAGAAACTCGGAGAAGAGGAAAGAAGGTGAAAAATGACAAGTGTTGACCGCAACACATATATTTATATAGGTGCACCCTAGCGTGCGCTAGCGCTTCCCGAATAGCGTGTGCTATCGGCCTAGGCCTGCAGTCCAGACCCTTCTGCCCAGCCGAGCTGGCATACACCACGTCCGACAGCGTGCGCTACTCAGCCGAGTTAGCGTGCGTTATACCGCCGAGTTAGCGTGCGCAGCTGCCGCCTTAGCGTGCGCTCCCTAGTGCCCAGTCCAAGTCCAGAAACCTTTCTGCCCTGCCCAGAAACCTTTCGTCCCATCCCGGTAGCATGCGCTATGACCGAACAGCGTGCGCTATGCCTTACGAGTTAGCGCGCGCAACGATCGTCTTAGCGTGCGTTACCTGTTGGTCTGGCCGAAGTCCAGACCTCACTGCCCTTACTGTCCGGGCCGTTAGCGCGCGTCATCACCCGATAGTGGCGTGTGCTACCTGCTCTAAGTTGCTTTAGCGTGCGCTAGCTCGATCCTTGTCCCAGTCCAATACCCTCTGGACTGCCCCCTGCTGCTGGTTAGCATGCGCTATCCTTCCAGCAGTAGCGTGCACCGGCCTACGGCCTCCATTGCATACGCTACTCGAATAACTTAGTGTACGTTAGCCCTAGGTTGCGAAAGCGATACAAACAGTACGACCAACCGTTATCAAATTCTAGCGAAATATTGGCAAGAAACCCAACATACAAGCTCGATCTCGCATCATACACATGATACCAATGTTCAAAATAATTACAAACCAACCCACGATGTTCATGAATTAATAATTATAGCCAATAAAAGGTAAGGATATTACAGTTTCCCGGCCAAATAATCAACATAGGTTTCCAAGTGCACGCCTTTTACTTCAGGGAAAAGGTTCCTTCTTGCCAAAATTTCTAAACCTTTCTGGCTCAAATGTCCGAGCCTCTTATGCCACAACTCAATGGAGAAACTTTTGACGACTGTATTCACCTCTCCATTGGACAGATTCGCATGCATTAAGTAGAGAGAATTTTCTTTTCTACCTCTTGCTGCAATAAGGGAGCCTCTGATGAGTTTCCATTTTCTTCGCCGAAGTGATTGATGTAACCATCATTGTCGAGCTTGCCAACGGAAATAATATTGAGTCTGATATCAGGAACATGTCGTACATCTTTTAAGATAAGCTTACATCCAGTATCAGTAAGCAGAATAATGTCTCCTCTACCAGCCACTTCAGTCACACCATGATTGGCCATTCTGACTTTGCCAAAGCTTCCACCAGTGTAGGATACAAACATATCATGATATGGTGTAATGTGATAAGATGCACCCGAATCTACAATCCAGTCGGTTTGTTGGCATGACATACTCATAAGAGTATCATCACAGACCATGATGATATCTCCATCAGCCGTAACTGCTGTCATGTCTTGATGTATATTTCCATTATTTCTGTGCTTTTGTTCCCTTTTCTTCATTCTACAGTCTTTCTCATAGTGGTTCAAACCACCACAATAATGGCATTTGAAGTCTCTTCTAGGTTTAGACTTCCCCCTAGATTTATCTCTTGTAAATTTAGAGCTTTTATTTTTGCTTCTCCCTCGATCAATATTTTCAGCAACCATCGTCTTTGTCTCAAAAGAGCGATCTTGTTCTTTTCTTCTGGATTCTTCATTAAGAAGACAATATTTGACCATCTGCAAGTTCAGATTTCCATCTGGAGCCGAGTTGCTGATTGAGACCACAAGAGTGTCCCAACTATCCGGCAACGAACTCAGTAGCAATAAAGCTACAACTTCATCATCAATAGAAATCTTCATATTGATGGATTGATTGATAAGACCTTGATATGCATTTAGGTGCTCCGTCATGTTGTCACCCTCCGCATATCGCAATCGAACAATTCTTCTGATTATTGAAGCTTTGTTTAAGGCATTTTTTCTCTCAAACATAGATTCGATTTTCTTCCAAAGATCATCGGCTTTTTCCTCATTAGAAAAATGATAGAAAATACTGTGTTCAATGAAGCGCCGGATGTAGCCAACAGTTTTTCTGTGCATGATCTTCCATTCAGCATCACTTGTATCTTTCAGTTTGGCACCATCACCATGTAAGGGTAAATAGAGATCCTTACAGTAGAGAAGATCCAACATGCTTGGTTTCCAAATTGAGTAATTTGATCCGTTCAATTTGAACATGCCGCCAAGGGAAGACGATTCCTCCATGTTTAATTCGCTTCCTTAACCAAATGGCTCCGATACCACTTGTTGGGAAAAATTACACTTCTTTAGAAAATAGTATCAAAATAAATGACACTTGCACAGCGGAATTAGGATAAATATTTTCCCACTAACTGTATTTAAAAATGGGATATTTAAATGATTAAATAACACACAAGAATTTTACGTGGAAAACCCAAATTTGAAAAAACCACGGGAGGACCTTAGTCCGAAAAACTTCAACTATAACTATAGTAGGCTTACAGAATTCTCCCTATAAATTAGGAGATAGACAATCTCTCAAGAGGATGTCTCTCAGAATATAAAAATATCTCAAGTGTTTAACTTGGAATGACTAAGAAAAATAAGAATACTCTTTTGAGGAGATAGAAAAATACTCTCTATTTTTCTCACTTTTCTTCACTCAAAGACTATTTTTCTTTCAATATTTCTCTCAACACTCACAGACCGAGGATGGGGAATTGCTTGATGATGGGATGATTTTCTTCGGATGTGAGCAGGCCCTTTTATAGGGAAATTGAGGACAAAATCTGCCAAAAATCCAGCCTTTTTTTTTCATTTCCACGCCTAAAAGTGGTCAAAATTTGGCAGCTGAAATCCTCTTCAACTTTACTTCTCCTGCTTCGGTAAAAGATGGTGGCTTCCGTGCAGATGTTGTATGCCTACCAATTTTGACAAACTCATTCAAAATTGGTGGCTTGAGGTGGATAACTTCAACATACTTAGTATTAAAAGAGAGTCGCAAAAAAATTAAGAAAACATGTGTCATCTCCATGTTAATCCTCTTTTCAAAAATCTTAAAAAAAATTGACGTTTAATTTGGGAGGGGGTTAGAGGGTTATTCCATTATATACTATCTATCAATTAAAAACTTTCTCTCATTTTATTCCTTTTATTTTTAAGCTAATAGTTTAAACAATTATGACTTTTACGTATCAATTTTATTTTTGAAAAAATATATCAAATTAATTCTTACTTCGTGCTCTTTAATTTGACATCCATATATGTATATAAAGTAATATAAATATAATTATAATATATTTAGATGATTAAAATATTTCAATATAAATATATAAGAATATTGAAGAAAAATATATTTTTAGTCTATTTTCATAGTTTTTTTAATAATTATTTGATTTTTAAAAATTATTTTGTTCTGATTATAAAATAGTAAAATATATTACATTAATGTCAAATCATATAAAAATATTATACTAGTAAGAATATCGATTGTATATATTTAATGAAAGTTGATAATACGGCAACAACAACAACAACATTAGAACCTTTAGTCCCAAATTGCTTTGGGGTCGGCTATAATGAAAGTTGATAATAATAAACATAATTTAATTTCTTATTTATAAAATTAGATATAAGACTCATATTGTTCTATATGGAAAAATAAATGCCGGTACTTAATTAATTTACGGTTTTCCTATCATGTGCCCTTAGATCACATGATAAAAGTTTATAAATAAAATTAAATCAAATAATAGTATATGTATATGTGTGTATACCAACTCATGTATATTTTGTAATAATTTTATAATATTATTGAAATTCGATCACATATTATTAATATAATAAAATATTTAATATTTTACGCCGTGCATCGCACGAGAGGACATCTAGTTCATTGAAAAAGAATGTTGAACAAAGTAACATTTAAGATACCAATAAATCTTTTTTGATCATTTTTTTCTTCTTCAAAAGTTCCAAACGATTTTTGTACTTATGATTTATTTTGATTGGATGGTGAGGGAAGCAATTAGATATGTAGAGAAAATAGAGAGGATGTATGCGGAAAACCATTTTATACATAATTTTGATTAAGCAACTATATACGAACCAAAACCAAATATGCAAATAAGCCATATAACACTAACCGAAAGATTCTTACATGAACCACGTCTATGAGTAAGTTGTAGATCTTGTGGTCTATAAATTAATAAAAAAAAATGAAAAATAGATATGAGTTAACACATGAAGATCAATATGGACCATATAGTTTACAACTTATTCATAGACTCATTAATCAAAACAAAGCCAAAAGATTAATTGTGAAGCCTCGATAGAAATTCGGACATAAAAAAGCCACCGGCGGAGGGAGGGAGTGAGAGAGGGAGGGAGAGAGAGACCTTTTCCATTGAACCTTGAGCTGCAGCCATAAACTCATAATACTTGCGCATCAGCATTTCTTCCTCTACCTACAATTTCCCACAATAATTCAGTACCCCTGTATATAATTGACTTCGAATACAAAACTTCATAACTCATATACTATTATATTTCAAAAATTGTACTATTAGGCAACACTAATTGAAACAATATATATATATATATATATTTATTTAATTGCATGAGAAATTGAGTTCATTAAGATATATATTGAAATTAAAACCTGAAGTGTGCAATCTAGGGCTGAGCACCGGGTCTGACCCGGCCCGGACCGACCCGACCCGGAATGACACGGATTATAAAATGGTCGGACTTTATTGACCCGAAGCCCGGACCTGTTCAGAACCGGGCCAACCCGGTCCGGACCCGGAAAAATCGGGTCGGTCCGGGCTAGCCCGGTTCTAGCCCGATTTTGTAATTTTTTTTTTTTTTGGCATATTAAGTGTCCTTTTATTACATATAAAATACTTTCTTCTTTACATACTCCCATAAAATACAATTATCAATCTTAATATCTTCATTTAGTCATCAAACTCCCAAGTTCAATAATATTTTAGTATAAATAAACTTAATTAGAATAAAGTGCAATCATAATCGAGCCATTAATCATCATTATTTCATCACCACCGAGGGTAAATTATAATCATATATAATGAAAGATTGTGTCCTAAAAATGATTGGGGAGTATTAATGACAATAATTTTAAAATATTTATTAGGGTTTTGCAATTTAGTCCTCATATTTTCCTGCAGCTTTCAATTTAACCCCATAAATTCTGTATACTTCAATTTAAACCCGTTTTGATTTATGATTCTTCGATTTTAACACAGTCAGCTTCTCAACTCTTACAATTTGACCCCACTCAACTTTAAAACCTCCAATTCAGTCCCATTTTGACCAAGACATTAAAATGTTGACCTTTCAATTAATATTAATAATTAGTCCGATTTTATGCATATATATTTTAATTTCCGTCATTATATCGTAAAATTTTATAATGATTAAAATATTATTACATGTTGACTATATCGAGGATTTACGGGCTTAGGACTGTGAGTCGAGCATCTCCATATTTAAGTCAGACATCATCATTTATTCGTGAGAATTTTCACTATCACTTTAATTGCTTTAATTAGATTGTATATGTGATATTCAATTCAATATGTGATATTCAATTCATGTTTAAAAATTAACGATACATGTTGTGAATCAGGCTCACATGTATACGTGTAAAGAGGCTATCTTAAGATATATGTTGTTGCGGGGACACCCGCGCAACCTCAATATTCACATGCGTGCTCGATTCATGTTATATGTGGTATTTTGTGTATGTTTCATGTTGTTGTGTGGACACCTGCGCAACCTCAATATTCGTGTTATGCGTGCTAGACTCATGCTATACGTAATATTGTGTGTATGTATTCATGTTGAGGAAAATATATGATAGATTATTCATTTTATACTTTCCATGAGATTATATATAACTGTGATAAGTGAGATTTCCACGAGCGGAAGAAGCTCACCCCCACCTTTATTGATCCCGCAGGTTAAACCAATCCGGATGAACGAAGGAGCAAGCCGAGAGGGCATATGAATGAAATTTATTAAATGGTGTTTTTCTTATGTCAAATGTTTCGAAATTCTTTTGGGGAAACTTTTTTTAGAAATTAACAATTTATAATTTATTCTTCCGACGCAAATTTTATTTCGTATCTATGACGTGTTATTGCCTTAATTAAAGGTATTTAATTTATGTCAAGTAGCGACTCGATTTTGTAGGCGTTATTCTTCACAAATTTACCTTTTATTTATTTTTCCCAATAATTATCCCTAGAAAGTCGGGGCGTTACATAGTGATATAACTTATATTACACACATTAACGCAACCTTGATACAAAGTATATAAACATCTGCACAAATATTACATACAAAACACATAGATATTCAACCAAAAGATAGGTGCATCGCACGGGTTCCTAACGCCTCGTAAAAATATATTTTTGTATTTTTATTTTTAAGGCTGTTCGGGCCAGATTCGGATTTTCCGGTCTTGACAGTCCGCCCGGAACCCGGTTTTAGACAAAATGCAGACTCGGGACCCGGACCTAATTAACAGGTCCGGTCCGGGTCCGAGTAAAAACCGGGTCCGGACCATTTGTGCTCAGCCCTAGTGCAATCCATGAGACATTGACCTATATGCATCCATCAGGAGGTCATTCTGCTTCTCCAAATGCGTGCGATGACTAGTTTATCAATTTTCTTAATCATAAATAAAAAACTGAAAATATAGGCGATCGAGACTTACTTGAGCATAGTTCCCATGTGCTTAGGATCCATTACTGACAGCAACGGTAGAAGTACAAAAAGAGGGGGGGAATAAAAAAAAATAAAACGAAAGGTCCCTGAGAAGGGTGATAATGGCGAAAAATCCTCAATTGGTTCAGAACTCCTGGATTAGATATAGAAAAGAAAATGCTCAACGGTAACTTGTTAGAGATCAACGACGATAGCATTTTTGAACAGATAAGTAGTAGTGGCAATCAGAACTAAAGTATCTGGTTTCATATCACCACGGAGTATCCCCAAATTGGAAATAAAGAATTTGCCCTATCACATAATACTAAATTAAGACCGACAACCACAATGGCATATAAAAGACTCTATAATCTTTTCTGCACACCTTTATGTTTCTCTTCCATAGTTGATCAATTGTCATATCCTTGTCCTCACACACAGTTAATAACTGAATCAAGTGATTTCAAATATCTTGTAATACATTAAAGAGGCTTAAACCAGATGTCTCTTCTACAACCAAAAACTCTTAAAAAACTCTTTCAGGATAATTTGACACATCAACACATCTTATGATTAAAGTCATTTGTTCTTTATGGCTTACATCACGGAGTACAATCAAGAATGACTCAAAAATACTTTGACTCTTTGATTTTTTTTAATGATTACATTCTTTACATCTAATGCCAACATTTCAATCAAATAATTTTGAATTTTTTGGCTAAGATAATGATTATGAGTTTTTTTGTCTTCAATAAGCCGAAAATGTTTTTTCATAGCATGATCAAACTCCGCAATCATTTCAATTACGCCTAAAAAGTTTTGGTTAGACTCTTCATAGAGATTCTCATTTGTTCCAAGAAAAGCTAGATTATTCTTTGCTAGACATTTCACAACACTAATTATTCTAACCAAAACTTCTTTCGAGTGATCAGTATTTTTTTTATCAATTCTTGCAACTCTCTGTCAAGTGTTTAATTCTTAGTCAGCTTCATTCGCAACTCCTACCAAATTCTTAAGTTAAGCATATGCTCCGGACTATTTTCATGAGTGTTTAATCTTTAACCAAGTTGTTTCCAACAATTTAATCCTTCACTTGCTAATTGATTTTTTGACCGGCCATCCTTGAAAAGCTTACAACAAAAACCAAAGACTTTATCTAGCTCTTTTGAGTAAACCAGTCACTTTCTATCATAACAATCACTATTTCTTAACTCGCGAACATAAAATTCACAAGAAAAATATCTACCTATGTTATATTTCGGAATATTGATGTTACATTCCCTAATGGGCCCTTTTTCTACGAGCAAGTCATTCATTTTTTTAATTTAACCCATCCCAAACTCTTGGATCAAATATATCCACGCCAATATTGTCAATAAGAGGATTTTCACCATCACAAGCATTTTCAATATTTTTATCATCAATGTTTCCACTATCGCAAAAATGATCAATTTTTCATCATCACAAACATTATCTGTAATACCTAGTTGTAAATTCATTCATTATCATTCAGTAAATTGTCACTCAGTAATTTTTTTCACTCATTGGTAATCATTCATCATTCATGTTCATTCATTGTGTTCACCGTTTGGTGTAATTGGAATCGTGTATCTGTTATCATTCGACTTCAATCCTGTTGAGAATCGAGACTAGAATATTATCATAATCATTGTGATTGGTAGCCTTGTGTTGGAAATATCACCTATTGCATGTTATTGGACTTAATCATATTCATACAAGTATTGTATGTCGGATCATTCATCATTTGTAACGAGAAGACAGAGTTGTCGGATTGTTGTCTTTCCAGCAATGAGTTACGGCCGTAACTTATCATGCATTACAGCCGTAACATGCATTCGTGGATTTTGTGATTTCTGAACGAAGGCGTCATACGGCCGTAAGTCATACAAGATACAGCCGTAAGAAGGAAGGTACGGCCGTATGGTTTGAAGGCTACGGCCGTAACATGCATACGTTGGTTCTAGAGGTGTTGTCGACAAAGACAGCTTACGGCCGTAAGTTCGGCAGGATACGGCCGTAAGAGATGGTGTTGGTGTTCCAGAGTTTTTTCGACGAAGTTGTGTTACGGCGGTATGTAATGGAGATTACTGCCGTAAGACCGTTGACTTGGGATAGTTACGGCCGTAAGATGGGAGAGTTACGGCTGTAACTCTGTGCAGTATTTAAGGAGCTGGACAGGTGTTTTGTCCTCATTTCTCCATTTTTCCACTTGAGTCCGAGAGAGAGGGTCTTGGGAGAGGATTTTCTTCATCCAAACACTTGTGTGTTCATACTCTAGCCATCTACTTTCGATTGTGGAGTTTGGATAGTCGATTAATACGAATTTCGGCAGATGGAAGGGTTTGGATCTTCAAGGTAATTTCTTCAAACCTTATAATTCGATTTTGAGATGGAGTATGATATTTTGGGTGTTGTAATCATGATATATGAAGAGTTATACGTATGTTTATGAGTTTCTACGAACTAACTTTGGGTTATTGAGGTATTGTCTAAGAACACTTTGAATGTGGGTTTTGAAATTGGGGGTTTCGATTAGATGTCGTTGAAATCTCGATTTGCATGTTCCTATTTGGATCATTGATTGTATGGAGGATGTTTTGTTGGATTGAATCACTTATTTGAGGTTTGGTATCGATATAATGGAGATTGGTTGTAAGCAATTGAATATTGTTTACAACGTGTTTGTTTAAATGCCCCAATGAGTTTGGATATTGTTGTATCGACTTTTGAGTTGGTTGTGATCATGCTTGATTCGTATATTAAGCGGATTGTGGGTAATTGTGTTATTCAAGGTAGTTCGAGCGACCGATAATCCACTTAGGACGTTTGTTCGAGGAATGACTTTTCTTCACCGGTATTTGTGTAAGTTAATTCTTACTCGGTTAAAAGGATACTCATTCCTTTCGTTGTTGTTCATTCATACATATAATTCATTCATAGTATATTAATCATGTGGAGACTTGTAATCATCAAACTAATCATTAAATTCACGAGGAACAACGGTTCCAATAATTTCATTTGAAGCTATCACTCATTACGTCATTCACCTCGGTGAGTCATTCTTGACCCTTGTCAATTCTATTCATTGTTCTTCATCATGGTCGCTTTCGTTCTTGTGACCTTCTAGGATTGTATTGCGTTTCGGGTGGTATATGTGTGGAATCTTTAGTCGGGCACATTAAGTGTAACACCCCAAACTAGGCGGCTATTACAGTGCCATGGACCCCCAACTGGGACCCACCAGGCGAATGAAAATTAATGAATTAACTGATATAACTGTAGTACCGAACCACATTATATTATCAATTACTCCGATGAGGAGTTTCAAATACAATACACCCAAGAATACAGAATACATATATATTTCATATGAAGATGAAATATACAACACTGAACAAAATGAACATCCAACGGAAACTGCAGCGGAAATACAAATGAAGAAACATAAATGACTGAAAGGATTTGGGTCCCCTACTAGTATCACTAGGACTCCTTGTCGTTAACGTTCTCTTCCCGTGCTTTTGCCTTGCCATGACCTAAAAACAACATCCCCAATGGGGTCAGTTACACAGAACAACAATCCTCAGAAGTTGAACAAGCACAATTATTACATATCTTAGATGAAATCAAGCTGAAGAGGAGCATCATAGTATGCCTGTAATGGGACGTGCAAGTGCACAAGATGAGTGTCTGAACACACCCGCACTTGTACCTAATTAGTCTCACGGAGGCACGTTACCGTGTGCATAGTCCAGTGTGTTGGGGAACCCGCAACACATGACTATCGTGTGCCCGACTAAAAATTCCACACATAACCACCCGGCCACGTAATATGATCCCAGAAAGTCACAAGAACAAAAGTGACCATGATGAATATTAGTTAATAACAATCCGACAAGGATCAAGAATGACTTACCGAGATGAAATAATAATGAAATGAGTGATCGCTCACTGAAATGATTGGAACCGTCGTTCCTCCTGAATTGAATGATTAGTTTGATAATTAAAAGTCTCAACATGATTAATATACCATGAATGAATTATGAATATGAATGAACAACAACGAAAGGAATGAGTATCTTTTTAACCGAGTAAGAATTAACTTACATAAATACCGATGAAGAAAAGTCCTTCCTCGAACAAACGTCTTAAGTGGAAATATCGGTCGCTCGAACAACCTTGAATAACACAATTACCAACAATCCGCTTAATATACGAATCAAGCATGATCACAACCAACTCAAAACTCGATACAACAATATCCAAATTCATTGGGGCATTATAACAAACACGTTGTAACCAATCTTCAATTGTTTACAACCAATCTCAATTACTTCGATACCAAACCTCCAAGGAGTGATGCAATCCAACAAAACATCTTCAACACAATCAATAATTCAATACGAATACGCAGTTTGAGATTTCAACAACATCTAATCGAAACCCCCAATTCCAAAATTCAACATTCAAAGTGTTCTTGAATAATTCTCCAACAATCCAATGATAATTCGAAGAAACTCATAATCATGTGTATATCTCTTTACATATCATGATTATAACATCCAAAACATCATATTCCATCTCAAAATCGAATTCTAAGGGTTGGAGAAAATTACCTTTGAAGATCCAAACTCTTCGATCCGTCGAAACTTGTGTTAATAGACTTCCCAAGCTCCACAACGAAGTAAAGATGATTAAACACGAATACACAAGTGTTTGATGAATAAAAACCTCTACCAAAATATATCTCTCTCAGAACTAAAATGAAGAAGTGATTAAATGAGCACAAAAATCCCGTTCATGTCCTTAAATATTGCGTAGAGTTACGGCCGTAACTCTGCCACCTTACGGCCGTAACTTCCCAAGTCAACGGCCTTATGGCCGTAATCTCCATTACATATGACCGTAACAAAGCTTCGTCGAAAAACAATAATGCCCGCACTGTCCGAGTTATGGTCATACCATAACTACCTTATGGTCGTAACAACAGTTTGTCGAAAAAATCTCCTGAACACCAACACCAACACTTACTGCCGTATCCTGCCAAACTTACGGCCGTAAGTTGACTTCGTTGACAACAACTCCTGAACCAACGAATGCATGCTAAGGCCGTAACCTTCAAGTCATACGGCCGTACCTTCCTTCTTACGGCCGTATCTTGTATGACTTACGGTCGTACGACGTCTTCGTCCAGAAAATCTCAAATCCCACGAATGCATGTTACGGCTGTAATGCATGATAAGTTACGGCCTTAACTCACTACTGGAAATGATAACAATCGGACAACTCCGTCTTCTCGATACAATGATGAATGATCTGACATACAATACTTGCATGAATGTAGTTAAGTCCAATAACATGCAATAGATGATACTTCCAACACAAGACTACCAATCACGATGATTATGATAATATTCTCGTCTCGATTCTCAAATGGAGTTCCATGATGATCAATAATTGATACACGGCTCAAAGAACGCCAACGATGAATACAAATGAATGAACGTGAATGACGAATGATCATTAATGAATGAAAAAATTACTGAGTGACAATTTACTGAATGATAATGACTGAATTTACAACCGGGTATTACATACTCCCCCCTTAAAAAGAGTTTCGTCCTCGAAACTAAGGGTCGAACAATTCGGGATAACTCTCCCGCATACTATCCTCGGTTTTCCAAGTAGCCTCTTCGACTCCGTGTCTAGACCACTGAATTTTAACCAAAGGAATCGACTTGTTCCTCAACTGTTTGATACGTCGCTCTAAGACTTGTACAGGACGCTCCTCGTACGAATGATCATTCACGATCTTGATTTCATCGAACTGAAATATGTGACTCGGGTCGGCAACATACTTCCGCAACTGAGAGACGTGAAACACATTATGAATTCGGATCAACGCCGGAGGTAAAGCCACCAGACTGCCTACTCGATCCAAAATCTCATACGGTCCAATGAATCTCGGACTCAACTTTCCCCGTTTCCCGAAATAGAAGATACCTCGACTCGGGGATACCTTGACCAAAACGTGGTCACCTGCCTCGAACTCTAATGGTCGACGACGATTATTTGCATAAGATTTTTGTCGACTCTGAGCGGTCAACAAACGACTCCTGATCAAAGTTACCTTCTCGCGGGAGGCTATAAGCATATCGGGCTCGGTTCCGATTGATTCTGATAAGTCATCCCAACACAAGGGAGATCGACAACGCCGACCGTATAAGGCCTCGTAAGGTGCCATCTTAATCGAAGCATGCCAACTGTTATTGTACATGAACTCAATCAACGGTAGTTGGGCTTCTCAATCGTCTTTCCAATCGAGAACACATGCTCTCAACATGTCCTCCAACGTATGAATGTTTCACTCTGATTATCCGTTGGACTGAGGATGAAAAACTGTGGTGAAATTTAGATGAGTTCACATGCCACGATGAACTTATTTCCAAAAATGTGACACGAATCGTCCGTCACGATCAGAAACGATACTTTTAGGAGTACCGTGTAATCTAATGATCTCTTTAATGAATAACTGGGCAAGTCTCTCAGGACCCCACGTATCCTTAATCTCAAGGAAATGAGTTGACTTAGTTACACGGTCCACAATTATCCAAATTACATTCAAGCCACGACGACTCGTCGGCAAACTCGTGATGAAGTCCATTGAAATATCCTCCCACTTCCACTCTGGAATAGGGAGCGGTTTCAGCATACCCGTCGGTCGCTGATGTTCTATCTTGACTTGCTGACAGGTTAAACATCTCGAAACAAATTCCGCGACTTCTCGCTTCATACTACTCCACTAGTAATTTTGTTTCAAGTCTTTGTACATCTTGCTAGACTCCGGATGGATAGAATAAAGGGTAGCATGGGCCTCTCTCAAAATCGAGTTTTTCAACTCGTCATCCGCTGGAATGCATAATGTTGGGTACGGGATCGGATATTTGCGCCGTTTTGCGGAAGCTTAAATAAAATTGCGGAAAATAAATGACGCAAGGATTTATAGAGGTTCGGCTATAAACGAGCCTATGTCTTCTCTTGGTATCTTTTTCAATAGGATCAAGATAAAAACCTCTACGCCTCTCTTCTATCGGTCGAGGTATAACCGTTACAATCACGTCTTCTATTGGTCCGTGATAAACCACTCGTACTTGTCTTTATGTTGGTCCAAGTTAAACCGTTTTCCTTTTCGTAGGACAAGGAATCAACCTCTCTAGCTTTCTATGGGTACTAGATAAACCTCACTTAGATAGCAATTGCAATTCTAACAATGCCGGATCCTTGATCCTAATAACACCGAATCTAATCGTATCTTTTCTTTTACCACTAGTGTATGTTTTCGTGAACTCTCACTCAAACACTTACAATTAAGCTCAATATCAACAGCAAGAATGTGTGTAATAATATCACAAGAATAGACTATTTGCTCAAGGTTGTTGTACTCAAACAATACCATAGGGATGGTATTTATAGGCTCCATCTTCAAACTAGCCGTTAGCTGCTGAACATTCTTTACGTACGTTATATCCATTCCATTACGTACGTAAGCACCTTTACAAAACAGACCAGGGAGTTTCGTCATTTTGGGTTACGTACGTTAGTATAGACTTCATTACGTACGTTAAGCCTTACGTCACTGATGACATCATATATCCGTTGCATGCTTTTCTGACTTTGACTCCTCCAACGTTCACTTATTTGAACTGAGTTACGTACGTTATCTCTCATCCATTACGTACGTTAGCTTCACCATATTACGTACGTTAACATGTTCCTGTTACGTACGTTAGCTTTGTGTTTTTCCAGCTTTTTGTACTTTGTTTTCCTTCGATGCTTGCTTCGCCTCTTCGATGTTTTATTTTGTTTATCGTCATTAATCATCAAAACACTTATTAATTTATGTATGAAACAAAATGTTCCAACAATCTCCCCCTTTTTGATGATTACAAAACAACACTTCGTCAATGGGATTTTCCTGCAAAAATACAAATATATGTATATCTTTACAGACCAAAGTTTTCGACTTTGTCCGTTTCGTTAGAATCTTCTCCCATTTCTTTTTCGACTCCTTTTCTTTTCTCCTTTTATTAATTTTTCATCGTCTTTTCGACGTCTCCTCATTTTTCTTTTTCTGTCATTTTCTCAACTTCTCCTTTTTATTTTTCAACTCATTCGTTTCTCCCCCTTTTAGGGTAAATCCCATTTTTCTTATTTTCCTCCTTTCTCTCCCCCTTTTTGTTTTCATCAAAAAGTAAAAAAAAATAGCAATTGAATTTAATGATACCAAAATGTAAAATATGCACGATATCAATTTATGATAAATAAATGCATAAAGGGTAAAAACTCCCCCTGAAAATATTATCTCCCCAAAAAAAATACTCCCCCTGAGTACAATACAAAAATCAATTTTTGGGGATCCAACCTATAGTTGGTTTTGTTTAGAAACGTAGATGATATTTGAAACGATTGTTCCTTTAGGAACCCAAATTTTCTTAATTTTTATCGTCCACTTCGGGCTTTTGCAATTTGAAATATGATGCCCGATTTTTAAACACTTTTCGCAATGGGGTATTTTAAAATTAACAGATTCATTTTTCGAACGTGGTTTGAATCCTAACCCCTCTTTATTTAAAGTATATTTTTGAACACATAACATTTGTTCAAATTTATCGTTGCCGCATGAGAATTTTCTTGTCAAAGATTTTAGTTCATCTTGAACTTTTAAAAGATTATTCTTCAAAATATTCTCATTTTCAATGCATTTCGAATGATCGATTTCGACAAATTTTCCCTTCTCGATAATTTTGGAATTTTCAATTTCCAAAGATTTAATTTTACACTTAGGGGATTTAATTTCCGATAAAGCATTTTGGAAATCCGTATGTAATAACTCAAATGCATCAAAAATTTCGTCACGGGAGGATGTACTTACTTGGCTTTCGACGTCACTGTCGTCGAACGAACTCCGGGCCATAAGAGCGAGATTATTTTGATTGATGAAATCATCGTCTTCGTCTTCATCGCTCCATGTTGCCACGAGAACCTCCTTTTTTGGTTTGGATCGGCAATGCTTAGCGAAGTGGCCTGGTTTTCCACATAGTCGACAAGAATTGTCGAACTTCTTAGATTCGCTCGAGATATCCTTCTTCCTCCGATTTAATAAGGTTTGGAATTTATTAATATTTTTGGCATAATATGCTGCTTCTTCGTCGCTTTCTTCCACCGGGGTTTCATCTTTCTTTTTTGACATCTTAGCCTTCATGGCTAACGATTTTTCTTTCGGTTTCGGCTTGACACTTCGTGATTTTAACACGATCTCATAATTAATTAGCGAACCAACGAGGGCACTAAAATCGAGCGTGTTGAGATCTTTGGATTCCATAATCGCGGTCACGGTGCCGTCCCATTCGCTAGGTAGTGATCGTAAAATTTTCTTAACTTTTTCACTACTAGATAATGGTTTTCCGAATGACGCAAGTCCATTTGTGATGACCGAGAATCGGTCGAGCATATTGGTGATGGACTCGTCACCTTTCATCATGAATAACTCGTAGTCATGGAGAAACATATTGATTTTCGTTTCCTTGACTTGAGTCGTCCCTTCGTGTGTGATTTCTAGAATTTTCCATATTTCTTTCGCACTCTCACACGATGAGATTCGATTGACCTCTTCCGGATTTAAGGCACAAAATAAGAGTTGAGTAGCCTTAAAATTTAAATGGTCATTTTTCCAATCGGCATCGTCGTATTCTTCGAAAGATTTGAGCGTGCCGTCGGATTTGATTGGAACTTTCGGGCCAAGGCAAATGATCTTCCAAATCTCTATATCGTAGGCACGAATAAAGATCGACATCTTTTTCTTCCATGTCAAATAATTTGAGCCATCAAAGAATGGTGGTCGGTTGAGAGCAAGGCCTTCGACTGGAGCAAATTGAAACGCCATTGGATCTTTTTCTCCTCGGATGTTAAGCCACGTATTGGAGTACTTCTCCGATACCAATTGTTGGGTACGGGATCGGATATTTGCGCCGTTTTGCGGAAGCTTAAATAAAATTGTGGAAAATAAATGACGCAAGGATTTATAGAGGTTCGGCTATAAACGAGCCTACGTCCTCTCTTGGTATCTTTTTCAATAGGATCAAGATAAAAACCTCTACGCCTCTCTTCTATCGGTCGAGGTATAACCGTTACAATCATGTCTTCTATTGGTCCGTGATAAACCACTCGTACTTGTCTTTATGTTGGTCCAAGTTAAACCGTTTTCCTTTTCGTAGGACAAGGAATCAACATCTCTAGCTTTCTATAGGTACTAGATAAACCTCACTTAGATAGCAATTGCGATTCTAACAATGCCGGGTCCTTGATCCTAATAACACCGAATCCAATCGTATCTTTTCTTTTACCACTAGTGTATGTTTTCGTGAACTCTCACTCAAACACTTACAATTAAGCTCAATATCAACAACAAGAATGTGTGTAATAATATCACAAGAATAGACTATTTGCTCAAGGTTGTTGTACTCAAACAATACCATAGGGATGGTATTTATAGGCTCCATCTTCAAACTAGCCGTTAGCTGCTGAACCTTCTTTACGTACGTTATATCCATTCCATTACGTACGTAAGCACCTTTACAAAACAGACCAGGGAGTTTCGTCATTTTGGGTTACGTACGTTAGTATAGACTTCATTACGTACGTTAAGCCTTACGTCACTGATGACATCATATATCCGTTGCATGCTTTTCTGACTTTGACTCCTCCAACGTTCACTTATTTGAACTGAGTTACGTACATTATCTCTCATCCATTACGTACGTTAGCTTCACCACATTACGTACGTTAACATGTTCCTGTTACGTACGTTAGCTTTGTGTTTTTCCAGCTTTTTGTACTTTGTTTTCCTTCTATGCTTGCTTCGCCTCTTCGATGTTTTGTTTTGTTTATCGCCATTAATCATCAAAACACTTATTAATTTATGTATGGAACAAAATGTTCCAACACATAACCGGTTCTTAAATCGTAAAAGTCCATCCTTGTGGACCACAAATCCAAGGGATTTCCCCTGATCCATATCCTCTCGGATACGCAACAAAAATGGGTCTGAACCCTGATTCACTCTGATCGCCTCCTCAAGTGGCGATGAAATCTCTAACATGCAAAGCTGCCCTTGCACTCGCTGTAACCAGATCTCGATCTCGGGTCTTAGGAATTCCTGTTGAAGCTCCTTCTGAACTGTTAAACGAGCAAGCATTTGCTCCTGAATGGACTTACAACTCAAGGCGTCGGCGACAACGTTCGCCTTACCCGGGTGGTACAGTATCTCAATATCATAATCTTTGATTAGTTCCAACCACCATCTCTGTCGCATATTAACTCCTTCTGAGTAAATATATACTTCAAATTCTTATGATCTATGAAAATCTGACAGGTGAGGCCATAAAGATAACGACGCCAAATCTTCAACGCAAAAACCACAACTGCTAGCTCCAGGTCATGGGTCGGATAATTGACCTCGTAAGGTCTCAGTTGCCGCGAAGCATAAGCAATAACTTTCCCGTTCTGTATTAGTACACATCCGAGACCGTGTTCAGACGCGTCACTATAAACTACGAATCCTTCCGTACCTTGTGGTAAAGAAAGGGCAGGCGCTGAAATTAAACGACTATTGAGCTCTTCAAAACTCTGTTGACACACGCCAGACCACGTGTATTTCTTATCCTTCCGCAAAAGGTTCGTCATAGGTTGATCGATTTTAGAAAATCCTTTCACAAATCGCCGGTAATAGCTTGCTAATCCGAGAAAGCTTCGAATTTCCTTAACATTCTTCGGAGGTTGCCAATCTCGGATAGCCTCCGTCTTCTGAGGGTAGACGCGTACTCCGTTTTTCTAAATTGGATTATTATATGTGATTTTCCTCAAAATTAGGTTATCATTTTTGTTAATGTGTTTTTTTTCTGTATAATGATTTAAAAGGCGTGAGGCGTGTTTGAGGCGTTTTCTAAAAATGAGGCGAGGCATAAGCCTCGAGGCGTACCGAGGCGTAAGCCTCAGTTTTTATAAATATATATATATATATACACACACACACACACACACATACATAATAGAAGCTTCATAAATAACAAAGGAGCATAGCCAAATAGCAATGTCTTGAAGTACTTAGCAATTACACCAATGTAACGAATATAAAAACGTAACAAAATAGAGTTTATGATCTCAAACAAAAAAAATTAAGATTAAAATATCGGCTTGCCGGATGTCATATTCCTACATGACCAATTAAACAATATATGAAGAAAAGCCAAGAAGAAAAAAAGGTAAAAAAAGGAAAAAATTAAAAAGCAGAAACGATTCTCTGAAGAAAAAAAATTAAAGTTTCTGAAATCACAACAATTCAAAACTAAATCCACTTAAATAAAAAAACCTACTGCCTAAGAAAAAAACAGAAAAAAATAGAATAAAAAGAAATAAGATGTCACCTACGTTGGATAATTGACCTCATAAGGCCAAATCTTCAATGCGAATACCACGGCCTCTAGCTCCAGGTCGTGGGTCGGATAATTGACCTCATAAGGCCTCAGTTGCCGTGAAGCATAAGCAATCACCTTCCCATTCTGCATTAATACGCATCCAAGACCGTGTCCGGACGCATCACTATAAACCACGAACCCTTTCTTTCCTTGTGGTAAAGAAAGGGCGGGCGCTGAAATTAGACGGCTCTTGAGTTCCTCAAAACTCTGCTGACACGTGTCAGACCACGAATATTTCTTATCCTTCTGCAAAAGGTTCGTCATAGGTTGAGCGATTCTATAAAATCCTTCCACAAATCGCCGGTAATAGCCTGCTAATCCGAGAAAGCTTCGGATTTTCTTAACATTCTTCGGAGGTTGCCAATCTCGGATAGCCTCCGTCTTATGAGGGTCGACACGAACCCCATATGATGAAATCACATGTCCAAGAAATGTCACCTCGGACATCCAGAACTCGCATTTGGAAAGTTTCCCATAGAGTTGCTCTCGTCTCAACACGTCGAAAACCTGATGAAGGTGAAGTTCGTGCTCCTCTTGGTCATGAGAATAAATCAAAATGTCATCTATGAAAACAACCACAAACTGATCTAAATAGTCAATGAAAACTCGGTTCATCAGATCCATGAATACCGCAGGTGCATTAGTTAACCCAAACGGCATCACTACGAACTCGTAGTGCCCATAGCGTGTTCGAAACGCCGTTCTTGGGATATCCAACTCTCGAATTAACAACTGATGATACCCAGATCTTAAATCGATCTTGGAAGATACTGAAGCTCCCTGGAGCTGATCTAAGAGATTATCGATGCGGGTAGGGGATATTTATTCTTGATCGTCACCAAGTTCAGATCCCAGTAATCAATGCACAAGCGAAATGAACCATCTTTCTTCTTGATAAATAACACTGGTGCTCCCCACGGGGATGCACTCGGTTGGATATAGCCTTTCTCGGTCAATTCCTCCAGTTGATTCTTCAGTCCCTGTATTTCGGTTGGGGCCATGCGATATGGTGCTTTCGATATTAGGGACGTACCAGGCTCCAACTCTATCGTGAATTCCACATCTTTCCGTGGAGGTAAACCAGGTAATGTAATATCTCCATTTTTCTTTTCCTGGTATTCTCATTTTTGGTGTATTTTTCATTTTTAGCGACTTACTTGTAACCATTTCGACATTTTGAATCTATTTTATTCTTGGAGTTTCTCCATTTGGACGAGTTTCGGAGATGTTTTGATATTATTCCGTCTTATGTCATGTATTTTTGCATGGACGTTCGATTCTCGTAGAACCCATTCGATTTTGTAATTTTTTTGGTTGCACGAGTTCGTATGGTTGAGTTGTTCGTGTTGTGAGTTTTGGTTTATTGATCCGACGTCGCATCGTGATTTTCGGACGTCTAGGCCATTTTGTAATTTTCTATAAGTTTAGGAAATTTTACTTTGCTTGTCGTTTCTCGGATTCCTCGGTAGTCAGAATTGTATTCTCCTGCAACATTCAACTTCGTCGTCGTGAATTTTTCGTATCTACGCATTGGGTTCTGTCCTTGTGTTGCGTCTCATGTTCGGACCGCCTGGTGCAGCTAACTTTGTTCAGCAGTGTTGAACTGCTGCATACATAACGTGTATTATGCATGCTTCCTAGCATGCGCTATCGATACCCACATAACGTACGTTATACCCTAGTGTTAACGTATGTTATGGTGCTCAGTGTTTTGGATAGTGAGTCTGCCCGGTTTTGGCCGAGTCCTTACGTACGTAAACATGCTGGTGTTACGTACGTAAGACCGCCTTGTAGCGTGCGCTAGCCGTATGATGTAGCGTACGCTAACAGCATCACCGATTTGGGCAGATTTTTCTGCCGATCCATTACGCACGCTAACACATGTGTGTTACGTGCATAATGAGCATAACGTACGTTAACAACTACATGTTAACGTACGTAATGAGAGGTCAGGTTTTATAAACCTGAGTTGACCTTGCATTCGCGACATTCTTCCTTTTTCCTCCTTCCGTCCGCAGCGAGAGTTTTGGAGAGTTTTTGAGCGATTCTTCAAGTTTTACCCGTGGAAATTCTTGGGAGATCGAGTATTGTGTTCCTAGTGTATTTTATCATCATCACAATCTTCTTCCTCCATCCGAATCAAGGTAAATCTTCTAAGAACCCTATTTTTGGGTAAATTGGGGGTTTTCAATTTTATTGCTCGATTCGTTCCGTGTTGTTGATTAATTCACGATGAATATGATTAATCTTGTTGGTATTTTTGGTTTTCTTACGGATTCATGATATATTTCGTGGTATTTTCATCATCGAGAGGGTTTGGTTGTGGTCCGCCCTCGTTGTTGTTCTTATACGAATATACATGAATCATAGGTGGGTTTTCGGGTGTATTCCAATTCTGTATTCGTTTAGAAGTGGTTGTGATTGTGTACTTTGAATCGTTAGGTTCGTTTTCGCCGGTTCCTAGCAGCCGGGTTGATTCTTCCTTTCCGTTCGTGTCACCGTCTATTGATCGAGGCAAGTACCCTTATGAACTTACAATCTTAACATGGTAGTATTGCATGAGTAACGTGTGTGTGTATGCTCACTACGGGTTAGATCCGACGGGGTCTAGGTAGGGGTCCACAGAGGTGTGGGTCTGCGAGTTTCTTTTAACCACTACGGGTTAGATCTGACGGGGTCTCGGTAGGGGTCTACAGAGGCGTGGGTCCGTGGTTAATTGTGGTGCATTTTTCAAATGTGTTTTGGATTATTGGCGTTTCCGGAAATGTGTGTTTCAACCGATATTTTCTTTATTGCATGTTTTGAGTATATGTGAAAGGTGTAAGTTGTTCATTTGGTTACTTGTACTAGCGTAATTGCTATCCCATTTGGGGACCCGTTTTGGGGAAATTCATTTTTTAAATTTCAGGTCAGGTTTATCGAGACGAACGAGTGCTGGAGTAGTACACGGATGATGGCCGGGCGTGATGATTGTGCATGTGTGTGTGTGTTTTATGGTTTTCTTTCCTTTGATGCGTTTATCCATTTATAAACTAATAGAAGTACTCGAGTACTTAGGAGCTTTGGTTTGTTCGGATTGTAATGTTTGTCTATTATGTTTGTGTTGGATGATTGTGTTGTGTTTGACCGGTTGAACCGGGTGGATTATTTTGTTTTGCGTCTTATGACGAGGTGTTATTATGTTGATTCCGCAAGTTGATGAGTATGTTTGGTCGTTTAGCCTGGTGGGTCCCATGTAGGGATCCACGACGCTGTAATATACCTTGAATAGCTTGAGGGTGTTACAGAATGGTATCAGAGATCTAGGTTTATGGATACCTAGGCTTGTTGATTTATTGGGTCTTGTTATGTTTCGTTTTGCACATCGTCATCACGCTGCCATGATTCCGGTGCTTCCATTGCCCGTAATTTTTTCCTTACTCTGTTCCTTGTTTCCTTGTATCGCACCTTTGATTCTCGATTTGTGATTGTTTTTCTTCTTGTACTTACCATCATATGGCTTTTGCTACTTACTTAACACCAATATGGATGCCGGAAGAGGTCGTGGTCGTGGACGCGGCCGGGGACGTGGGGCAGCCGGTGAGGCGGCCACGTCGCATTCTTCTGGAGCCGGCAGTACCGGTGACCGTCATAGCCATGCTTTTACTCAGAATGGCGCCGACCTTGGTGTTGCGGCTGTTATGCAACAAATGGTGAATCAGATGGCGGCGATAGCTCAGGCGGTTCAGAACCCGAATCCGGACCATGCAGCTCGGGACGGAGCAGACCGTTGACTTGAGGATCTCATCAAGATGCATCATCCTCAGTTTTTGGGAGCCTCAGACCCGATTGGCTGGGAGGGGTGGATCAAGGAGATATCCAAGGTTTTTATTGCCACCAACTGTCCCGAGGACCGTAAGGTCCCTATCGCCCAGTATTTTCTCACTGGGGATGCTCCTGACTGGTGGGAGGCCGTTGAGCCCAGGGGCCGCGCTGGTACATGGGATGAGTTTAAGGACCTGATGGAGACCGAATATTGTCCGTGGCCGGTCAAACAGGCTCGAGTCCATGCCTTCTTTGACGCTCAGCCTCGGGATATTCCTATTTCTCAGGCTATTGCTGATTTCAACCAGGAGTTGGGCTTCGTGAAGGCCCAGGTTAGAGAAGAGAGCGACAAGATTTTCTATTTCTCCAGGCGGATGAAATTGTCGATTCGTGACTACATGTCTAGGCTCATCTGCACTACTTTGAAGGATTACCAGAGTAGAGCCCTTGCTTACGATGTGTCTGTGACGGCTCGCAAGAGCAAGAAGCAGAAGTCTGCCGGTAGTTTTTCGGGCCACAAAGGTGGGGGTCAGCATAAATCCCAGTCTGCTAATTTTTCCGCCGGTGGTGGTCCACCTCGTTCTACTAGGGGTTTCCGTGGAACTACCAGTACTCCTTCTCGGGAGGTGAAGTGTTTTAACTATGGCCTACCGGGCCACATCAGTCGTATTTGTCCGAACCCTTTTCTGACATGTAATCGGTGTGGCCAGCCGGGCCACAAGGCTGCTTTTTGTGAGGAGAGAGAGAGAGAAAGAGAGAGTTCTTGGTGCCGAGGCTTCCATTCCAGCGCCTAGGGAACCAAGTGTGAATCAAAGATCATTTGCTTCTCAGTCTCCTCCGAGTGCCAGTCGAGGGAGAGATCGGGGTCAGCCCGCCAGAGGGGGAGCTTCCAGTGTCGACTCTGCCCATTCACGTGTTTATGAGATGAGGAGGGCCGATGATTCAGCAGCCATTGTAGCCACAGGTACCGTTCATATTCATTCTCGTCGTGTCAGTGTGCTTTTTGATTCTGGTGATACGCATTCGTTCATATCTCTGGAGTGTGTGCGCCGTTTCAGTCTCGACTGGTTGATGCCTTGTGAGCCTTTCATCGTTAAGCTTCCTAGCGATGATAGTATTGTTGGTGCTCAGGAGGTTCGAGACTATTCTATGTTTATTTGCGAGAGGGCTTGGCTCTCTAATCTTATTGTCGTGGGAATTGAGGGTGAGGATTTAATTCTTGGGGATGATTGGCTCGAGCGTCATGGTGCGATCATGAACTACCGCATGATAATCATCACTATGTTAGCCGAGGACGGCACCGAGCACTCTTTCACTGGGCGAAAGAAGGGAAACTAGAAGTTTGTTATTAACATTTTGAGCGCGATGATACTCCTGCGGAAGGGGTATATTGGTTATTGGTGATACGCCTTGAGGGCGGAGAGTGGTGGAGTCGAGCATTCATCGATTCCAGTTGTTACGAGTTTCGTGATTTTTTTCCTGACGAGTTACCGGGGTTGCCACCAGACCGCGAGGTAGAGTTTGCTATTGAGTTAGAGTCGGGTGCGGCTCCGATTTCGAAGGTGCCGTATCGCATGGCACCTTTCGAGATGGCCGAGTTGAAGAAGCAGTTGAGTGTGCTTCTTGAGTCGGGATATATTCGACCGAGCGCTTCGCCTTGGGGCGCACCGGTTCTATTTGTGCGGAAGAAGGATGGTTCATTGCGTTTGTGTATCGACTATCGCGAGCTAAACAGGTGACCATCAAGAACAAGTATCCCTTGCCGAGGATTGATGACTTGTTCGATCAGTTTCAGGGAGCTGCGGTGTTCTCGAAGATCGACTTGAGATCGGGGTACTATCAACTTCGGGTAAAGGAGTTCGATGTTCCGAAAATAGCTTTTCGGACGAGATATGGACATTACGAGTTTGTGGTCATGCCCTTCGGGTTAACTAACGTGCCGGCAGTGTTCATGCAGTTGATGAACAAGGTCTTTATCGAGTATTTGGATAAGTGTGTCATCGTCTTCATTGACGATATCCTTATTTATTCGAGGAATGAGGTGGAGCACGCGCATCATCTGCGAGTGGTGTTAGACATTTTGAGGACCGAGCAACTATATGCAAAGTTCTCGAAATATGAGTTCTGGCTGAAGGAGGTGATGTTTCTAGGTCACGTGATTTCATCCGAGGGAGTCCGTGTGGATCCGTAGAAGATCGAGGCAGTGTTGGATTGGGCACCACCTAAGAACGTGAAGGAAGTCCGTAGTTTCTTGGGTTTGGCTGGATACTACCGTAGGTTCGTCGAGGGTTTCTCGAAACTAGCTCGGCCACTTACACAGTTGCTCTATAAGTCTGAGACGTTCGTCTGGAATGACGAGAGACAGGTGAGTTTTGAGGAGCTGAAGAGGCGTTTAACTTCTTCCCCAGTGTTAGTGTTACCGTGTGGCAACGAGGGTTTTGTTGTTTATAGTGATGCAGCACGGCAAGACCATTGCGTATGCGTCGTGACAGTTGAGGCCGTATGACCTCAACTACCCTGCTCACGATTTGGAGTTAGTGGCAGTTGTCTTTGCGCTCAAGATTTGGCGTCACTACCTGTTTGGCTCCGCATGTCATATTTTTACCGATCATAAAAGTCTGAAGTATATATTTACCCAGCGGGAGTTGAATATGAGGCAGGGGAGGGTTGATTCTTCCTTTCCATTCGTGTCACCATCTATTGATCGAGGTAAGTACCCTTATGAACTTATAATCTTAACATGGTAGTATTGCATGAGTAATGTGTGTGTGTATGCTCACTACGGGTTAGATCCGACGGGGTCTCGGTAGGGGTCCATAGAGGCATGGGTCCGCGAGTTGCTTTTAACCACTACGGGTTAGATCCGACGGGGTCTCGGTAGGGGTCCACAAAGGCGTGGGCCCGTGGTAATTGTGGTGCATTTTACAAATGTGTTTTGGATTATTGGCGTTTCCAAAAATATGTGTTTCAACCGATGTTTTCTTGATTGCATGCTTTGACTATATGTGTAAGGTGTAAGTTGTTTAGTTGGTTACTTGTACTAGCGTAATTGCTAACCCCTTTGGGGACCCATTTTGGGGAAATTCGTTTTATGAATTTCAGGTCAGGTTCATCGAGAAGAATGGGTGCTGGACTAGTACGCGGATGATGGTCGGGCGTGATGATTGTGCATGTGTGTATGTTTTTATGGTTTTCTTTCCTTTGATGCGTTTATCCATTTGTAAACTAATAGAAGTACTCGAGTACTTAGGAGCTTTGGTTTGTCCGGATTGTAATGTTTGTCTATTATGTTTGTGTTGGATGATTGTGTTGTGTTTAACCGGTTGAACCGGGTGGATTATTTTGTTTTGCGTCTTTATGACGAGGTGTTATTATGTTGATTCCGCAAGTTGATGAGTATGTTTGGTCGTTTATCCTGGTGGGTCCCATGTAGGGATCTACAGGCGCTGTAATATACCATGAATAGCTTGGGGGTGTTACAGAAAACTCGTCTGGGAACACATCGGCGTAGTCTCTCACTACAGGGATATTTTATGACAGCCTTAAGAGTTGTGTTTAAATCTCCCCTGCAGGTGTGAATGGCATATAAATAGGCATGCATCCCTTGCATTCTTTCATTACTCCCAGTAATGAGCAATTCATCTACATATAGACACAAGATGACATATCCATCTCCTGTGTCTTTCATATATATACACTTATCAGATTCATTAATTTTGAAGCCACCGCTTAACATAACATGATCTAAATTTTCATGCCACTGTTTTGGTGCCTGTTTCAATCCGTACAATGATTTTACCAGCTTGCAGACTTTCCTTTCTTGTCCAGGAGCAGAGAACCCCTCAAGTTGTTCCATATACATTTCCTATTCTAAGTCCCCATTAAGAAAGGCAGTCTTAACATCCATTTGATGAACTTCTAAACCTCGTAATGCGGCGATAGCAAGTATCATCCTGATGGAAGTTATTCTCGTCACAGGAGAGTATCAAAATAGTCTAGGCCTTCACGTTGGTTATATCCCTTCGCTACGAGCCCAGCCTTATATTTATCAACTGCTCCATCTTTCAATTTCTTCTTGAAAATCCACTTATTTCCTAATGGTTTACACTTATGAGGTAATTCCACTAGTTCCCAAGTATGATTCTGTAATATAGAATCAATATATTCTTTGATAGCCTCCTTCCATAGAGGTCCATTCGTCGAGCTTACGACTTCTTTGTAAGTCTGAGGTTCCTTTTCGAGCAAGTAGGTGATGAAATCTGGTCCATAAAATTTCTCCGTCCTTTGTCGTTTGGTCCTTCTAGGTTCGTCCTCATTATCCATTCTTTGGTCTTCATTATCTTCATCCATTAGTTCAGAAGTCTGTACGGATGAGATAAGGGGTTCACTTGCAGTCTTACAAGGAAAGATATTCTCAAAGAATGACGCATTCCTTGATTCCATAATTGTATTTTTGTGAATCTCACGCACTTTGGATTCATGCACAAGAAATCGGCAAGCATTGCTGTCGTGTGCATATCCAATGAAAATGTAGTCAACCGTTTTTGGGCCTATTTTGACTTTCTTAGGAGTAGGTATCAGCACCTTTGCTAGACACCCCCACACTTTCATGTAATTGTAGGAAGGCTTGACTCATTTCCACAATTTATAAGAAGTTTTGCCCCCGTTCTTACGGCATATCTTGTTTAAGAGATAATTCCCCATTAAGATGGCTTCTCCCCACATATTTTGGGGCAGACCTGAATTTAGTAATATCGCATTCATCATCTCTTTCAGAGTGCGATTCTTACGTTCCGCCACGCCATTTAACTGTGGTGCATATGGGGAAGTGACTTCATAAATAATCACATGTTGCGAACAATATTCGCCGAAAGGTTCCACGTATTCACCTCCACGGTCACTCCTCAAAACTTTTATATTTGCATTTAATTGATTCTCAACTTCCGTTTTATAAAGAATGAACTTCTCTATAGCTTCGTCTTTGCTTTTAAGCAAATATACATAGCAATATTTAGTACAATCATCCACGAAAGTAATAAAATATTTGTTTCCACCTTTAGTTTGAACAAACTTCAAATCACATAGGTCGCTATGTATTAATTCCAAAGGTTTGGTGTTTCTTTCCACTTGTCAGAGTGGATATCGAGTTAATTTTGCCTCTACACAAGTTTCACACTTGTGGTTTAAATCAATTTTAAACTTTGGTATGTGATCTAATGCAATTAGTCTACACATTGCATTAAAATTAACGTGTCCTGATCTAGCATGCCATAAATTAAGAGACTCAAGCAAGTAAGCAAAAGAATTCTTCATTTCATTATTTTTTACAGTCATAACATTGAGGTTAACCAGCCCATCACACTCATAGCCCTTGCTTATAAACACACCACTTTTTGACAAAATAACTTTATCAAACTCAAAAACTAATCTAAAGCCATGCTTCATCAACAAGGAACCCGAAATAAGATTCCTGCGAATATCAGGCACATATAACACATGTTTAAGAGTCACTTCTTTCCAGACGTCATCTTTAAGATCACCGTGCCTTCGCCCAAGATAGTTGAGGTTGCAGAATTTTCCATATACAGTATTACACCGGCATCAATTTATGCCAATGAGGAGAACATTGATTTGTTGGCACATATATGCCTAATTGGTCCAGTGTTAATCCACCACTCCTTGGTATTTGAGCCAACTAAGTTCACTTTGGAGATCATAGCACATAAGTTAAGATATTTCACTTGTTCGGTAATGCGATGTGTTGCATTACCATCATTTTTCTTTAGTTTCTTTGGCAGCCTGCAGTCAGCCGCCCTATGTCCCATCTTTTCATAGTTGTAGCATTTACAAGGAATTTCTCTTTCTTTTTAACAATTCCCCCTTTAGGTCCCAACTTGGTTCCCTTTCCATTGTTCCCTTTATTGAATGTCTGACCAGTTTCCACAACATTGACTTTGCCACAACAGCATTTACCTTCTTCTGTGATACTCTGTTGTCTTCCTCTATGCGAAGTCTAACGATCAGATCTTCCATGCTCATCTCCTTATACTTGTGTTTGAGATAATTCTTGAAGTCTTTCCAAGTCGAGGGCAGTTTTTAAATCACAGCAGCCACTTGGAAGGATTCGCTAATGATCATTCCTTCAGCATGAATTTCATGAATGATCACTTGTAACTCTTGTACCCGACTGACTACAGTCTTGGAATCCACCATCTTGAAGTCGAAAAACCATCCAACAATCCACTTCTTGGCACCAGCGTCCTCGATCTTGTACTTATGATTTAGTGAGTCCCATAATGCCTTGGCTAATTTAGCACTGTTGTACACATTGTACAGTGAATCGGCAAGGCCATTCATCACATAGTTTCGACACAAATAGTCAGGAGTTTTCCAAGCGTCAATGGTCATCAAAGTCTGTTGGTCACTATCTTTATCATATTTTGGCACGTCCTCCTTGAGAAATCGAGACAAGCCTAGAGTGGTCAGATAGGACATCATCTTCTGCTGCCATCTCTTGAAATTCTGCCCGTTGAATTTCTATAGTTTGTCCGCATGGTTGACCGGAACCGAAACCGAATTACTAATCGGAATCGAAGCTGAGTGGTTGGCTGAACCCGATCCAATTATCAGAGGCGCACCTCCAGTCGCTAAACCCGGTCCGATTTTCTTAGGCGCACCTCCAGAAACGTCTGTAGACAGTGTTGGGTTTTGAGAATCCATTATCTTAAACTTTTGAAAATAGATCTGTTTTAATCAAGTAAACAAAAAAAAATTGCTTTAAGATTGTTGGCAAAATATTTCAAAACTGAATACTTGAAAAACAATACAAAATATTAAAATTTTAATTTATTAAAATCCTGCAGAAAATCGTCAGCAAAGCCAAAAATTGCTGATCACGGAAATGAATGGAAGTCGATGTTGAATCGAAAATATCTGTCTCTTTAAAGCAAATTCGCCCTAACCACAGTGTATGACGTCTGCCTCCCAGGATAAAACAACACCTCGATGCACTGAATCGATGATCCCTTACACCCTCAGCGAACTAAAATAAATCTGTATAATATCACCGACTCGAAGAAAAGGAAAAACGAAGAAGAAAATTTTGGACCGGAAATATCTCTGAAAGACGTATGGAAGCAGTGAAAAAAACGAACCCCTCAAGCCGGGTATTTATAGGTGAAGGCTTGAGAAGGATGTGTGCTGAAGGAACTCTAAACCGATTATGATTGGTATCTTGATACTTATCCTAATCTGTTTAGTTCGATAATTATCAATTAAATTAATATTTTTCCGGATCTGAAAACTCGGATTTATAATTGAGGTGTTTCTGCAAAATGAAATTTTTTCAAATAAAACTACAGTAAAAAGATAACTTCGAGACGCCGAGACATTTCACCCAAATCGCCCTTCGACCGAGCCGTGCCGAGCCGAGCCGAACCGGTCGGTCGGCCGGCCGGACGGTGGCAGCGGCACACGCATGTGTGTGTGCGCGAGGGGCGCCTAGTCATACATCCACTCATATCTCATTTTTTAATAAGAGATTGTCCACATCTCCTTACATACTCACAATTTTTCCCTTCTTTTTCCAATGTGGGATAACATCCCAAGACCCATTTCTAAAGGGTTCACTTTGGAACATTATATCTCATTCATACCTCAATCATTTTGAGTGTTCTTATATGTTTTGGAAACCTAATACGGGATACTACGTATTCCAACTAAGTCCAGACTTTAACTTGTAGTCAAGCCCACTCAAAATTGCCTCTCAAGTGGACTGCTTAAAACAGCCAATTTCCTCTTTATTTCCAACATTTCCAACAGATGCGAGTGGAGCTCGAGCATGTCTATACTCGACTCGAACTCGATATCCATTTCATAGGCTCAAACTCGACTCGAAAACTCACGAATAGTAAAAATCCAAACTCGACTCCAACTCGATAGCAATTTTCAAAACTCTAACTCGGAGTCGAAGACGTCTGAAGCTCGAATCAAGCTCGATATCGAGCTCGCGCTCGAGCTCGAACTCATTTGAAGCTCAAGTCAAGATCCCATTTGAAGCTTGAATCAAGCTCGAACTCAAACTCTATCAAGTTCGCACAAACTTTGTAATTTCCAGCTTTCAATAGTGGCAACAAAATAACCAAACAAAAACTTAATAATACATTCAAATTAAATGCACAAAGTCAAAGTTCAAAACCAAATACAAAGAAAAGTACAGAAACTGACAAACTTTCAACCAAGTGTATTAGAAATTCATCGACAAAAAAGATTAAGATAAGTTAAACACGATCTCATTTAATTTAATTTTGCGGGTTCCTTGAATGGCACGCGAATGATGATTTCCTTTAGTTGTTTTCCAGTACCCTATAATAAAAACAAAAACAAAAATAAATTAGTTTACATATTAATATCTAACTGTGAAGAGATTCAAGTGTGCCTATAGTAAAAAACAAACGAATACCACTTACCAACAAATGAATAAAAAATTATAAAATCATCTACTTTTTTCTATAAATACAAATATTGATACATAAATGGTCACCTCCCAAAGACAATAAATGTAACACCCCCAAGTTATTCAGGGTATATTAAAGCGCAGTGAGCCCCGCCGTGGGACCCACAAGGCTATTTATACACGGAACTATGAACTTTGACCGATAAGGTACAAGTACAATCAAATGAAAGACAATAAAAATGGTATTCAAAACCATATCCAATAAATCCAAGTGCAACACATCACAAATCAATACCATGGCAACACAGGCCGAAACATCAAGAAAACCGAAAATAGTACTCGAGTACTTAAAAACCATCCAAGTACAACATCACTGAATGGAGGAAATAAAAAAACATAACCAGTGACAAGACACAGCATCACACTTGCCTATCATCTTCATGCCGACCCGGTACATGCCTATCCGCTCTCTTGGATCCTGAAATACATGAAAGGTATTTCCCCCATAAAGGGGTTAGCCGTCGAATAACTAGTACAACTATATCGAATATGAAACACAATACTCATCGACAATAAAGTAAATGTAATCATAATCTCATCAACTCAAGATTAGTATTCCGGAATAACTAAATCTCATAGCATCACATTCAATACATACAGGATTAACCGCAGAACTGCACCAGAGGCTACGGAACCCTCAAAGGACCCATCGGTCCGTCCCAGAGTGGTTAACCCAAAATATCCGCGAAACCGCACTAGAGGCTACGGAACCCTCAGATGACCCGTCGGTCCGTCCCAGAGTGGATTTAAACCATTATACAATTCTTATATCTTACTTTCAAAGTCGAGAACGTACAATCATAAACATATACTTGCCTTTGAGACATCGAGAATCGGAAGCAAAAGAGTATAAGTTCGGTAGGTCCAAGAACGCATTTCCGGCACCTAAACGATTCGTAAGGAATACGATAATCAAAAATCCATACTCAAATCACACGAAGAAACTCCTCAAACCCGCCTACAATTCACGAAACTACAAGGTTAATCACATACAGGTTTGAAAATCACCCAAACCCTCTCAAGTCCAGACAAGGTACAAAACCAACCATATAATCGTAGGGGAAACATGGGTATGGGGTAGAAGCATCATAATATCAAAGATCTCAAGTTCCAAAATAGATAAATCGGACGAATCTAAGAAAATCCCCAAAAATTCTCAAAACTAGAGTTCTAAGGAATTTACCTTGATTTGGAAGATAGCAACGAATTAGATGTTGTGTAATCTTTGTTATTCAACCAAAGATGATGATAGTTGAAGAAGGACCGCCTCAAATCGCCCTCTCCCGTGCGCTCCTGTCAGAATGAGTGAAAAGGTTGCAAAATGACAAGAGTAGGGGTTGACTGCCCCTTATATACAGCGCCAGCTAGCGCGCGCTAAAAATAGGGGTTAGCGTGCGCTAACGGGTCACCCGGTAGTCAGTGGCTTATGACCTGAGATGTTAGCACGCGCTATCACACCTTAGCGTGCGCTAACTGGTATCCTGCAAAAATTCTAGTTCACTGCCCAACTCCGCTAGCGTGTGCTACGAATGGGCACTAGCGCGCGCTACACAACACCTATAGCATGCGCTAGCTGCTGCCTAGCGTGTGTTACCTGTTAGTCCAGAAAGTAGAAATACCTCACTGCATCTGCCGACTCAGCTTGTTAGCGTGCGCTACGGGCGATGTTAGCGCGCGCTACTGAACACGAATAACGTCCGCTAGCTACTGCCTAGCGTGCGCTAACTGCTAGTCCAGAGGGCAGAATTAGCTACTGCCTCTGCCAAGCTCGGGCCGTTAGCGTGCGCTAAGGCTCAAAGATAGCGTGCGCTACTCAAGTAGAAATAGCGTGCGTTAGCTTAGGCCTAGCATGCGCTATCTGCCTGTCCCAGAACACTGTCAAAAGGTCCAGTCAACACGATCATGATCCAAAAAGGTAGGAAACTCTAAATCAACATCAACAACATCTCAAAGTGTTTACAGAGCGATAAAAGAGGAAGAACGACAAGGTCAAACATTCAATAAAAAGTACGGGTATTACATTCTCCCCCTCTAAAAAGAAGTTTCGTCCCGAAACTTAAGAAATAAAAAGTTCGGGGTAATCTGATCGCATCTTCTCTTCAGTCTCCCAAGTCGCCTCCTCGACTCCATGTCTAGACCATTGTACTTTAACCAACGAGGTGGTTTTGTGCCGAAGCTGCTTATCACGACGTTCAAGGATCTTCACCGGCCTCTCCGGAAAGGTAACATCATCGGTTACGTCAATCTCACTATAGTCGATAACATGACTTGGATCCGGCATGTACTTTCTCAACTGAGACACATGAAAAACGCTATGGACGTGACTTAAAGCTCGAGGCAACACCAAGCGATAAGCTAAATCTCCAACCCTGTCCAAAATTTCAAAAGGTCCGATATAACTCGGACTAAGTTTCCCCTTTTTCACGAAGTACAAAACTCCTCTGGTCGGCGACACCTTGAGTAGAACATGGTCTCCCACTTTGAATTCTAAAAGTCGACGACGAGTATCAGTATAAGATTTATGACGGCTCTGGGCAGTCAACAACCGATCCTTGATAATGGAAATCTTCTCCTTAGTCTCCATCAACATATCCGGTTCCATTTCGACTAGCTCCGAAGCCTCATCCCAACATAATAGCGATCTACACTGCCTACCATAAAGTACCTCGAACGGTGCCATTTTGATCGACGCATGCCAACTATTATTGTAGGCAAACTCGATCAAAGGCAAGTGAAGCTCCCAATCATTACTCCAGTCTAGGGCACAAGACCGCAACATATCATTCAACGTCTGAATCGTCTGCTCTGTTTGACCGTATGACTGAAGATGAAAAGACGTGCTCAATCTCAACTCGGTGCCCAAAGCCTGATGAACGGCCTGCCAAAAATGCGATACGAAACGACCATATCAATCGGAAACAATGGTCTTGGAGGCACCATGCAATCTCACGATCTCAGCTATAAAAGTTCGAGTCAATCTCTCTGGTCCCCAAGTATCCTTAATACCTAGGAAGTGTGCAGACTTGGTCAATCGATCGACGATTACCCAAATAATATTCATTCTGGCTCTAGTTCTCGACATCCCAGTGATAAAATCCATAGAGATATCTTCCCACTTCCACTCGGAAATGGGAAGCGGCTTCAACAAACCCATCGGTCGTTGATGTTCAATCTTGACTTGTTGACACGTCAAGCACCATAGTACAAAATTCGTGACATCTTTCTTCATATTATTCCACCAAAAATTTGGCTTCAAGTCTTTGTACATCTTACTCGTTCTGGGGTGGATTGAGTAAGGCGTAGCATGAGCTTCTCGGAGAATTCTCTGCCTCAACTCTAGATCATTCGGGACACAAAGCCTGCCCTGGGAATCTCCGAATACTATCCTCGTGGACCATAAAACTAGGGGCTTTTCCTTTAATTACATCTTTCTTCACTTGAGAGATCATCGGGTCACTCCACTGTTTCTCTTTGATGTCGTCAACCAAGGACGAAGTAATTTTGAGAGTGCACAACTGTCCTTGCACTCTTTGAAGCCAAACTTCTATCCCTTGCTCGATTAAATCCTGACGAATCTTCTTCTGAGATGTAAGAACCTCGAGCATCTGAAGCGATGCCGATTTACGGCTCAAATCGTCCTCGACGACATAGGCCTTTCCCGGATGGTAAAGAATTTTCAAATCATAATCCTTGATCAATTCCAACCAACGTCTCTGCCTCATATTCAGCTCTTTCTGACTTATGATATACTTCAAACTCTTGTGATCGGTATAAATCCGACACGGAGAGCCATACAAATAATGCCGCCAAATCTTAAGTGCGAAGATAATTGCGGCCAACTCCAAATCGTGAGTAGGATAGTTCATCTCATACAGCTTCAACTGTCGTGACGCAAAAGCTATCGTCTTATCATGATGCATAAGTACACATCCAAGCCCTTGTCCCGAAGCGTCGCTATAAACTGCAAATCCTTCACTACCCTGTGGTAAAGCTAAAATCGGTGCGGAGGTCAAACGTCTCTTCAGCTCATCGAAGCTCTGCTGTCTCTCAGCCATCCAAACACTGTCTTCTGGAGTAATTTCATAAGCGGACGAGCGAGTTTCGAGAACCCCTCGACAAACCGATGGTAATACCCAGCAAGACCCAAAAAGCTACGAACTTCTTTGAAATTTTTAGGCGGTGCCCAATCTAGCACTGCCCGACCTTCTGCGGGTCTACACGAACCCCTTCGGCCGAAATAACATGGCCGAGAAACATAACTTCTTCCAACCAGAACTCACATTTCGAGAATTTTACAAAGAGGTGCTCGGCTCTCAAAACATCGAGTATCAAACGCAAGTGTCAGGCATGTTCCTCCTTATCCCGAGAATAAATCAAGATGTCTTCAATAAAGACGACCACACATCTGTCCAGGTATTCGATGAATATCTTGTTCATTAGTTGCATGAATACTGTCGGTGCATTAGTCAATCCAAAAGGCATGACCACAAATTCATAATGTTCGTACCTCGTCCAAAACGCAGTCTTCGGAACATCAGACTCTTTCACCCAGAGCTGATAGTACCCTGATCTCAAATCAATTTTTGAGAATACTGCGGCTCCCTACAACCGATCAAATAAATTATCTATACGAGGCAAAGGATACTTGTTCTTGATGGTCACTTTGTTTAATTCACGGTAATCAATGCATAAATGTAGCGAACCATCCTTCTTCCTCACAAAAAGAAGCGCCCCAAGGCGAAGCACTCGGTCTGATGTACCCTTTCTCCAATAGTTCTCCCAGCTGACTCTTTAATTCTTGCATCTCGGAAGGTGCCATCCGATAAGGTGCCTTAGAAATAGGAGCCGCATCAGGCTCTAAGTCCACAGAAAATTTTATCTCTCGATCCGGCGGCAATCCCAGGAGGTCGTCCATAAAAATGTCGGGATACTCATTAACAACTGGAAACGAAGAGATATCGACGTCGTTCCCTTCCGTCTTCAAAGCATAACACCAATAGCCCGTGCAACCTTTATTCAAAAGTTTTACGGCCTTCATGGTACTGATAAGCAACTTAGGTTGGCCCGATTTACGTCCCATAAACGAGTACTCAGAATCGTATTTAGTTATCATAGTGATAACCTTAGTACGATAATTCATAATCGCTTGGTGACTGTGAAGCCAATCTTCGTCGGGATCACATCCTCGCCTTCCATATCAACCACAATCAAGTTCGACAACCAATCCATATCGGCTATATTCACAGTAAAATCTCTAGTCTCCCGATTCCCCACGATTATATCCCCGCTAGGTAGTTTCACAATGAAAGGATCGCAAGCAATCATACAAGTTATATTCAAACCGCATACACACTCCAAGGAGATGAAAGAATGTGTAGTACCCAGATCAAAAAGTACACAAACTAGATGAGATAGGATATTAATGGTACCTGAGGCCACCGCCACATCGGGGTCGTCTGCTCGACGTATCTCATAGACTCGTGGGTATGCCGAACCGATGCTAAAATCTCCCCCTCTAGCCTTCTGACTCCGTCCCCGGCCTCTGCTGTAACTCTGATGTGATTGTCCAACTGGTCGCCGCTGATTCAAACTCTGATCTAAAAGCACTGGGGCAGAAGCCCGAGTGTCCACAGTCTGATCTTGTTCGGGGCAATAAGCTGCCCTATGTTCCCATCTGTCCACAAGTGTGACACTTCAGGGGTGGAAAATTGCACTCCAGATTAACGTAGCCTGGACGACCACAATTAAAACAAGTTACCGAGCGAGTTTAGGTGCCTGGAGCAGAACGAAAACTCCTGTTCCCTCTAACAGAACGTGACGACTGCCCGACAGAACGGTTAGTCGTCTGAGGTCTCTGGAAGTTGCCACCTTTAGAGCCAGAAAAGTTACCAGCAATCTTCTGCTTCTTCGATTCTTCTGTGGTATCATTGTGGGGACTTAACATGTCATATGCAAAGGCTCTGTCTTGGTATTCCTTCAAGGTAGTGCAAATAAACCCGGCCATATAACGTTGTAAATCCATATTCATCCGCATATCAAATTAACGGATCTTGTCATGCTCATCCCGCACTTGATTTTTCACGTGGATCAGCTGTTGGTTGTATTCCACTATCGCCTGCGAGACTGAAATATTCTACGGCTTAGCCTCGAAAAAGGCTCGGATTCTGCCTTATTGCACTGGCCAAGGACAAAACTTGGCCTCGAGTAGCTCTTTAAACTCTCCCCACGTAGCAGCATGATCATGTGGCTTGATAACTTTTCACCAAAGTCGTGGCTTCCTTGGTAAGAAAGTACTGAGCAATCGGTACTTTCCTCACTTCCGGACAATCGATCGCTTCAAACACTTTCTCTAACTCTGCTAACCAATTCTCACAGCCCATCGGGTCTGTGGCACCGCTGAACTGCGGAGGGTGCATACGTATCACATTCTGAAGCAAGGCATCTGATGTCGGGTTCGGATTGTTCAGCTGAACGGCTTGGGCCAGGATAGTCATCTGGTTAGCCAATTGTTGAAGGACATTCATAACTCCAAAATCTGCGTTATTCCCTTGGCCAGTCGACTGGTCGTGATGACCCTCAGTATCAGGATGCACTGAGTTTGATAAACTGGGGTGGTCGACCCCGCAACGGAATTGAGGGAAACGGCCGCGCCACGTCCTCATCCGCGTACACGACCAGGGCCTCGTCTCTGTCCCATATTAGCAGACATTATGAAGGATACACAAAGCACGTAAGTACAATTCAAATCGCACGTCATCGAAGTGACCGATTCCCAAAAATACCAAATCAAAAGTAAAGCGATTAAGGAAACACTAGGAGAGTAAGGCCCTGTTCTTTTGGACTTATTTTTCAGTTCAGTTCAGGTCCATTCAGTTCAGTTCAGTTCATTTCAGTTATAATTATTATTATTATTATTATTATTATTATTTTTAATTTTTATTATTAATAATAATAATCTTGGTTATTATTATTATTATTATTACTAAATAATAGTTACTATTATTAATAATAATATTTATTATTATCGTTGTTGTTGTTGTTGATTACTATTATTATTATTATTATTTATCATTATTATCATTGTTATTATTATTATTATTATTATTATTATTATAGTTATTATCGTTATTGTTATTAGAGAAAAAATTTTTACACTAAAAGCTTTTGGGCTCATTTGAAGTTACACCACAATTTTTTTTTTCATTAGACACCAAAACCTTTCAAAATTTTTGAAATCACATAAATGTTGTGGATGGAGTTAATAATTTCCGTCAGAAAAATAAAAAGTAAAAAAAATCTGAAAATTCTGAAAAATCTAAAAATCTGAAAAAACAAAACAAAATTCTGAAAATTCTGAAAAATTCCGCAAAATTTAATAAATCTGAAAAAAAAATCTGAAATTTTATTTTTTTAAGAAAAAATAGCTTTAATAATAATATTAAAAATAAGATCTATTATTTAAAATTCAAAAATAAAAAGTAAAAAATAAAAAATAAATCTAGAAAATATAAAATAAAAGTTCTGATTCTGGAAAATTTTGGAAAATTTAAAATAAAATTCTGAAAATTCTGAAAATAATAATATTAACAATCAAAACTTTTACTTTTTATTTTTAAATTTTAAATAAAAGATCTGATTTTTAATGTTATTATTCTAGATATTTTTTTCTTAAAAAATAAAAGTTTCGATTATTTTTCAGATTTTTTTAATTTTCCAAAATTTTCAGATTTTTTTTTATTTTTTACTTTTTATTTTTGAATTTTAAATAAAAAATTCTGATTTTTAATATTAGTCCATATATTTTTTTTCTTGAAAAATAAAATTTCCGATTTTTATGTCAGATTTTTTAAATTTTCCAGAATTTTCAGATCTTTTTTTATTTTTTACTTTTTGTTTTTGAATTTTAAATAAATGATCTAACTTTTAATATTTATTCCAGATATTTTTTCTTAAAAAATAAAATTCCAATTTCAGATTTTTTATATTTTGCAGTATTTTTCAGAATTTTCAGAATTGTTTTTATTTTTTTCAGATTTTTTAGATTTTCCAGAATTTTCAGAATTTTTTTTACTTTTTATTTTTCTGACGGAAATTCTTAACGCCATGCACAACATTTGTGTGATTTCAAATTTTTTGAAAGGTTTGGTGTGGGATGAAAAAAAAAAGTTGTGGTGTAACTTCAAATTAGCCCAAAAGCTTTTAGTGTAAAAAAATTTTACCCTTGTTTTTAATATCATTAATATTATTATAATACAATAATATGGTATTGGTAATAATATGCATTTTAATAAGGGTGATCTTAGTGTAATTGGTAAATTTTTAATATATTATTTTTGGGATTTTTCTGAAATATTTAAGCTTGGAATATGATACATAAGTTTGTAAAGTATTAGAAGTTACCTATGCATATGCATGAATAGTAATAATATTTTTTAAAAACAAAAGTTTGAATCTCACAAATTATTTGATATTTTAGCTATAATTTATATTTTTTTTTCTAATTTACTCTTATCAAATAGATCTCAATTGATCATTTATATTTTATTATATTATTATTTTTATTATTATTTTTTTACTTTTTATTATTTTTATTTTATTGTTATTATTTACCCTTAATATATATATATATATATATATATATATATATATCAGTTCAGTTCAGTTCAGATCCATTCAGTTCAGATTCATTCAGTCCAAAAGAACAGAGCTAAGAGGTTTTACAAGTACCGGTCGCACTGTGATGATGGCAAAGTAGAGATACTGTAGACAAACGATGACTCAATCGACCCAAAAGATCGACAACCTAGGTATCCATAAACCTAGGCTCTGATGCCATATTCTGTAACACCCCAAGTTATTCAGGGTATATTACAACACCGTGAACCCCGTCGTGGGACCGACAAGGCTATTTATACATGAAACTATGAACTTTGACCGATAAGGTCCAAGTACAATCAAATGGAAGACAATAAAAATGGTATTCAAAACCATATCCAATAAATCCGAATGCAACACATCACAAATCAATACCATGGCAACACAGGCCGAAACATCAAGAAAACCGAAAACAATACTCGAGTACTCAAAAACCATCCAACTACAACATCAGTGAATGGAGGAAATACAAAACATAACCAGTGACAAGACACAGCATCACACTTGCCCATCATCTTCATGCCGACCCGGTACATGTCTGTCTGCTCTCCTGGATCCTGAAATACATGAAAGGTATTTCCCCCATAAAGGGGTTAGCCGTCGAATAGCTAGTACAAATATATCGAATATGAAACACGATACTCCTCGACAATAAAGTAAATGTAATCATAATCTCATCGACTCGAGACTTGTATTCCGGAATAACTAAATCTCATAGCATCACATTCAATACATACATGATTAACCGCGGAACCGCACCAGAGGCTATGGAACCCTCAGAGGACCCGTTGGTCTGTCCCAGAGTGGTTAACCCAAAATATCCGCGGAACCGCACCAGAGGCTACGGAACCCTCAGAGGACCCGTCGGTCCCTCCCAGTGTGGATATAAACCATTATACAATTCATATATCTTACTTTCAAAGTCGAGAACGTACAATCATAAACATATACTTGCCTTTGAGACATCAAGAATCGAAAGGAAAAGAGTATAAGTTCGGTAGGTCCAAGAACGCACTTCCGGCACCTAAACGATTCGTAAGGAATACGATAATCAATAATCCATACTCAGATCACACGAAGAAACTCCCGAAACCCGCCTACGATTCACGAAACTACAAGGATAACCACTTAGTGGTTTGAAAATCACCCAAACCCTCTCAAGTCCGGACAAGGTACAAAACCAACCATATAATCGTAGGAGAAACATGGGCACGGAGTAGATGCATCATAATCTCAAAGATCTCAAGTTCCAAAATGGATAAATCGAACGAATCTAATAAAATCCCCAAAAATTCCCAAAACTAGGGTTGTAAGGAATTTACCTTGATTTGGAAGATAGCAACGGATTAGATGTTGTGTAATCTTTGTTATTCAACCAAAGATGATGATAATTGAAGAAGGGCCGCCTCAAATTGCCTCAAATCGCCCTCTCCCGTGCTCTCTCGTCGGAATGAGTGAAAAGGTTGCAAAATGACGAGAGCAGGGGTTGACTGCCCCTTATATACAGCGCCAGGTTAGCGCGCGCTAAAAATCGGGGTTAGCGTGCGCTAACGGGGTCACCCGATAGTCCAGTGGCTTCTGACCTAAGATGTTAGCGCGCGCTACCACACTTTAGCGTGCGCTAACTGGTATCCTCCAAAAATTCCAGTTCACTGCCCAACTCCGCTAGCGTGCGCTACGACTGGGCACTAGCGCGCGCTACGCAACACATATAGCGTGCGCTAGCTGCTGCCTAGTGTGCTTTACCTGTTAGTCCAGAAAGTAGAAATACCTCACTGCCTTTGCCGACTCAGCTCGTTAGCGTGCGCTACGGGAGATGTTAGCTTGCGCTACTGAACACGGATAGCGTGCGCTAGCTACTGCCTAGCGTGCGTAGACCTGGCAAAAGTGGCCCAGGCCCACGGGCCGGCCCAGCCCACCCATGAATAAATGGGCTTTGGGCTTTACTTTTTTAGCCCATAGAAACTTGGGCCTTTTTGGCCCGCCCAGATTTTGGCCCGGCCCAGGAAGACCCAGCCCACGGGCGCCCAGAGGCCCATGAAAAATTTAATAACTAATAAATATTAATTAATTAGACTAAGGTTAATGGGTATAACCTTACACCGTAACTTATTTCAATTTAAAGTTGATTTTGTTTAGATTTTTGTATTAATATTTTGCTATCGAATACAGATAATGGACCAAGTGATGAGCTACTTTCCGTACCGCTGGTTGTAGTGCAAGAATCTAATGGTTTTAATAGTATTGAAATGAATGTTTGAACTTTTTAAAATAGTTGAAAATATATTTCTATCATATTATTGATACTTTTAATATATTTTGGTTAATTAAGTTGGAAGCAAGAAAAAATCTGTAGCCCATGGGTCAATAGTTCGCCCAAAGATGGGCCACGGCCTCAATATTTAGGCCCAAAATCTCGGGCCTTTTGGCCCACCAAAATTTGACCCACCCATTGACAAATTTAAATTGCTGGCTCCCACCTGCTTGCTGTATAAGCGTGCGCTAATCTACTAGTCCAGAGGGCAGAATTAGCTATTGCCTCTGCCAAGCCCGGACCGTTAGCGTGCGTTAAGGCTCAAATCTAGTGTGCGCTACTCAAGTAGAAATAGCGTTCGTTAGCCTAGGCCTAGCGTGCGCTATTTGCCTATCCCAGAACACTGCCGAAAGGTCCAGTCAACACGATCATGATCCAAAAAGGTACGAAACTCTAAATCAACATCGACAACATCTCAAAGTGTTTACAGAGCGACAAAAGAGGAAGAACGGCAAGGTCAAACACTCAATAAAAAATACGGGTATTACAATAAATACCAATTATTTTTTCTCTGACCTTTTTTTGTAGGGGTGGCATTTCGGAACCGAAAATTAAAAACCGAAACGAAAAATTTCGAAAAAAGAACCGAAGAACCGAAACCAAAGAAGACCGAACCGAAAAATAGAAAAACAGAACCGAACCGAATTAGTTTGGTTCGGTTCTCGGCTCGGGGTCGGATAGAACCGAACCGAACCGAAATGGACCGAAGTCAAAGTCAACATACTAAAACGACATTGTTTTGTGAGTTTTGTGTGTTTGAGATTTTAGTGTAATTTGTTTTTCTTTTCTAAGACCCTCATGGGTCCAAGAAGGATCGATAATATGCTCATGTAATTCGTGATTCAACTCATTTAGGTTTAGAGAATGAGCTATTGTGGTTTGTGATTGTTATATCTTATGAGATATTTTTAAATTGTTATTCAAGTCTACCTTTTATCTTGAGTATATATATGACTTATGTTGGCTTGTTGTTATATATAACTTATTCTATTGAATATAATATTTGAATTTATATTGTGAAGAACCGAAAAAATATCAAATCAAATCAAAACCGTACCGAATATTTATAAAACCGAATTTAACCGAACCGAACTCCAAAAAGAACTGAACCAAACCGAAACCGAATATTTGGTTCGGTTATCGGTTTCGGTCAAAAACGAACCAAATGGAACCGAGTCCACCCCTATTTTTTTGTGCATAACAGAAACCAATTTTGTGGGTCAGGAAGCTTCATCAATGGGAAAAAAAGGGACACCATCACACACTTCATTTTTCATGTAGTGGAATATGAAGCAACAATCACTACTAAAGCAATTTAGCAAAACTTTAAAATATTCATTTCTAGTTCACTTAAAATAAGAGAGCATGTAAAAAAAAACATATCAACCGGACAACTACACCACAAAAAAGCTATTTAGACATTTACCTTGTATTTTCTTTTCATCCCATGGAGGGATCTACACCAATTACCCGCACATATCAACATCTGCACTGTTTTAGGAGCAAGAGAAGCTCTATAAGGATCTATTACTCGACTCTCAACACTAAAAGTTGCCTCAGAAGCCACAGTTGTAATAGGAATAGCCAAGATATTTATAGCTATCCGAGATAAAATTCGAAACTTATTTGACCTTTCCTTCCACCAAGCTATGACATCAAACTTGGAATCTTGACTAAAGAAGCACCCCTCATCAAAATACATATCAATCTCAAGTTTCACACGAGTCACCGATGTATCCCCACTAAAAACATCTAGCAAAAGTTCTGATAAACCACTAGATCCATTATCTCCTTCGAGAGCATTTGATCCAAATTCACATTCCCCATAATCACCCTTCATCCAAAATAGAAGAAGAATACATTTTCACATATTCATCAAAAAGTTGGTACATAACTTCCTTGACTTTACTAATGCTTTCCCGAGCTCAGGGTGCAGGAAACATTTTGGGAATGCAATCTCTACAGCCCTCATTTTCAATCTAGGGTCTAACACAGTCCCTCTTGACATTAACATGTTGCATTCCCCCCAATATTAGTCAAATCTCTCTTTCATATCATTTACTATATTTCTAACAAAATCATCTTGAGACTCTGATTGTTTATCCCAACATAACTTTAATCCTTTGTACCTCACCAAGAAACAAGTTAGAAGTTGGATATTCAAAACCCGATATGGAGTTAGTAGTGTCTTTAAACACTTTTAATATATCAAACAATTTTGCAATTTTTTCCCACTCATCTTCATCGGGACAAAAAACATAATCTTCATTATGCAAAGTATACCGAGGAAGTACCTTTCTAAACTTGATGGCACAATCTAGCATGTCATACATGGAATTCCAATGTGTCTTGCATTCAAAAACAAACTTTCGATGCTTCACATTGTATTGGCTTACAAGTTCACCAAAATGTTTCAGACGCGCCTCACCTGAGTTCAAGAAAGCAACAATATCATGGACTCTCAATAATGTGCTTCACTGTTGAAGACCATGTTGAACCATAATGTTAAGAATGTTGGTGCAACAACATGAAACAATCTTCCATCGCAAATAAGCCTCCCATTTGATTTGAAATTATCCTTCAAAATTTTAATACAAGAATCATTTGGAGATGCGTTATCCACAGAAATTGTGAAAACCTAATACCAATAAAAAAAATCATCAATTCACAAATATTTACACCAACACACATATTTACAAATATAGTAAACAAATCACAACTTACTTTGTCATCAATTTCCCACTCCCTTAGGCATGTTAAGATGCAATCAACTATATTTGCGCCTTTACGTGGGGGAGACAAATGAACAAAGTTTATCACTCTCTTTTGAAGCTTCCAATCAAGATCCAGAAAATGAGCAGTAAGCACCATGTATTCAATTTTTTGCGGCTTTGACTTCCACAAATCCGTAGTCAAACTTATTCGTTCCACTTTCTTGAACAAATCTTTTAATATCTTCTTCTCCAACTCATAGACTTTGAAAGAGTCTGATTTAATAGTGACTCAAGATACATGCTTCCATTCGGCAATTCCCCTTTTCATCATCAAGTTAAAGCATTCCTCCTCAACAATACTAAAAGGATGCTCATGTGTAGTGATCCAATGGGCTATCCCCTCCCGCATCTTTAACATGTCAAGTTTACCATTGCGTAAAGCACTGACAAATCCAGATTGATTTGCACCCGCACTTCAATCAGATGGCAAAAAATTAATCAATGATTGTTCTCACATGTTTTGCTTTCATCATACAAGATTCCAAATGACGATGCATGAGTAGTGCTCTTAGATTTCAAGATAGAAAGAGATCTGGTACAATATTTACACTTTACTTTCCATTGACCTTATATCATTTATGGTTTAAGAAATTCATCCCACAATTTTGATCTTCTTGGTCTCTTAGAATCATGAAACGGGTTAGCATCGTCAAGGACACCAACTTCTTTATTTGTGGTGTTATGGAGAAATTCAGAAGGTTCTTCATTAACCTCTATAGTTAAATCTCCCCCCTTGTTAATCTCATCATCAACATTCACATATAAATCATCTCTTAAAATATCAAACTGTGTAGAAGATCCTTGTGGTCCACTAGACATCTCTAGAAGTACAAATACATATATAGTAATTATTAGGAATTCCTAAATCTGATACACTTATATAGGGAAACAAAACAAAAATCTGATACAGGAAAAAAACATAACACAACATATTAGAATAAATTGATATACTGATTTCAACTCACTATCAAAAGCAAGAATATTTCGAACTAGTTCAATGTGAAAAACAATAAAACCATCTGCTATACAACACACAGACTGCAAAGTAAAACAAACGCACACACGCACCGCCCACGAAAACCCTTCTGCAAGAACTAATGGGACGTTAATATACAAAGCAAAACAATATTACAACTTACAAGCAGTAATCGAGAGCACTGGTGCTGGTGCTGAATTGAATTGTCGCCTCGGACGTCGGACTTGAGAAGGGACGAGCAGCGGATTGGAGGAAGGACGGGCGGCAGACTGAATAATGGACAGATGACAACCGATGGTCTTGAAGAAAAAAAAATAACACTGTGCTATGATGGAGAATTGCAGATTGGGGGGGAAAGAAATGAGATGATGGCAGAAGGTGCTACCTATTAGGGTTTTTTCTTTTTTATTTTAGTTTGCTTTTGAAACTGTACTGATGTCTAATGTAATGTCTGCTCATTTCTTGAGTTGGGCCTCTACTATTCATCAACATTGAACAGAAGATATGAAACTAACTTTTTAATCCATTTGTCATATATTTATATAAATATATATATCTATTAATAAAATATAAAAAAAGGTTGAGTCGAGCTCGAGTCCGATTCGAACTTACTCGAGTCGAGTATTTCTCGAGACTCGAGTTGTCTCGCATCATTTACACCCCTAGTTGGGGATATATCTTACATGAAGTATTTGTTTTAAATCAAGACTGCAAATGCCAAAACGAGTAAACGAATATTTCCTACCATAGAAACAACATCGTAATTAGTCACTCGAGGAATACTGAAAGGAAAAAGAACTTCGAACATCATCTTCATCTGCAATCGCTATTACAATGTGTTGCACATTGGGCGGAACATAATTTTTCAAGAATACGACTGAAAAAAAAATTAAAGAAATAAAATAAAATTACCGACGTTACACCAACAACCACTGGCCAGCAATGTAAATTCCTAAAACTGTTTTTATTGTATTTTTTGTTTTGTCTGTTTGGCCAAGATTGTTCATTTTATTGTGGAAAAAAAAAAGAGATTTAGAAGGATTTCTTCTCATAAGAGACCAATCCATGAATTCCACCTTCAACTTGCGCTGCTCCAGTTCTAACCTGTAAAGAATGAAAACATAATGCGTTCACAGCTATACCTGAGGTTCTTGGTAATTACAAATAGGCCCATAAAAGTTTCATAATTACAAAAAATAAATAAATGAAGTTTGATACGGATCTAAATTTTTCTTCAAAAAGAGTTTTCAAAATGCCCTTCACATTTATAAAAGTATTACAGTAAATCATTAAAAATAAGACTGAATTAAACCTCATACTTTTTTATATTTTTTCCCACTGGGGAGTTTTTGCGATTATCATTTTTTATATGAGAAAACCATGCAAAGAAGATGACTCCACCACAGATAAAATTAATAAAGTCTCAGCAGTGAATGGGGAAGGAAAATCAATTAGCCTTGATCGAACCTCTAGTCTTAGCACGTCCGATCTTAAGAGATCATGAGCGGATTGCAAGGAGGAGGCTCCAAGATCTTGGAATCCCTGTTTTACTGCTTGCATTGTGTAGGGAATTAATTTTAATACAGAACCTTTATCAGCAACTGCACCAACCACCCCCTGAGCAATTTTCAGCTTAGCTTTATCGCCCAAGTACCGAGCGTCACTCCCCTTCATCATTGCTTCTAGAGATCCCATACCTCGATACTTTTTGACTCTTCGACCACCCTGTTAATGTTATGTCAAGATTTAAAAAAAAAAAAAATGAAATATTATCAATAAGAAAAAATGTACTCCCTCCGTTCCACTTGAAGAGAGGTATCTTGGTACAACTTTTAATTTTAGTCATTTTAATGAAGGTGCAACTCGTTTTAATTTAAAAAAAAAAATCTATTCAACTAATATTGTAATTTATATAACGAAAACCTTCAATTTTAAGGAATATTATATGAATTTCAATTGAATGTTAAGATTTTTTTTTTTTTTGAAAGTTTACTCCCAAGACAAAATCATGTTTTTGAAAGTACCCTCTTCATGTGGGAAGTGAGACGGAGGGAATAACAAACAAGTGGAAAATGAGGGGAAAAAAAAAATAACAAACTCAGTTCCTGAAACTTTCTTAACGAACAATCGACATCATGCAAAAAATGAAAAAATTTGTAAGAGAGAGGTCATAATTGTTTGACGAATCTTGTCAAAGCACCACGGTTTTGAGCAAAAGCAAGATGAATCTGAGATGTGCGTAAAACACCAAAATAGCTGAAGAAAAAGCAGCATCTTTCGACATTGATCTGTCAGCCTTGGCAAACAAATTATTTCACGGCTACAATTTTCAGATTCTTAGAAAAAGTTTACAGGAACATATTGACGGAGATAAGGAAGTATGCCACTACACAAACTTCAATAATAAAGGTAAAACAGAGCAAATTCAAATTTTCACAAAAAAACAAGATGCTGTCGAACCTGAAATTCATAAGTGCCGGGAGCCTCATGGCTTCCAGCTAAAAAGCTTCCCATCATTACGGTTGATGCCCCTAGGGTCAAAGCTTTGACAATGTGCCCAGAATTTGAGATGCCACCATCAGCAATCACAGGCACGCCACTTTGAGCAGCAATTGATGCAACCTTGTAAACAGCAGCTGCCTGCAAAAATATACCGAGTCCAACTTACATGGCAATAGTGTGTCAAAATTAAGCCCAAAACCATATTTATTGTTAAAAAAGCATACTTTGGATATATATTTTTTACGAGATTCAAGCTAAACAATGGCAATTACTACCTGTCCTCGCCCAACAGCACACACTTCTTGAGTGGTACAAATGGAGCCTGACCCCATCCCGACTCTAAGACCATCAACCCCAGCCTGAATCAAGTTTTGCGCCTGGTACGCTGTCACCACATTCCCGCCAATCAAATCCAAATCCGGATACGTATTCTTTGCATATTTAATCATCTCAATCTGATAAATTGAATTGCCTTGGGAGCTATCAAGAACCACCACGTTCACTCCTGCTTTCACCAAATGCTCCAATCTCACTTTATCGGTTTCCCTCGTCCCTATAGCTGCCCCTACCAGAAACTTCCCATCAGACCCCATAGACGGCAACCCCAATTTCGGAAAACCTTGAATCCTTTCGACATCATCAGTTGTAACCAAATTAATAATTTCTTCTCCTTCCTCCCCGTTATCCCTAACCAACGGCACATACTGGACCTCCTTTTTGGCTAAATAACCCGCCACATCCTCGAAAGTATAGCCAGCTGGAAGAGAAACGGTTGATTTTGTCATGTACTCCGAAACCCTACTTTCCTTCGCCGACAATTCCTCCCAATCAAATTTTGCCACAGTTCCTAATAGATTCGAGTTTTGAGTCCCGTTCTCCGTCACAAATATGCAGGGAGCAGATGAGAACTCCTCGACCGATAGAATCGAATCCGAGGGGGATTTGAAGACAAGGTCATGGTTAAATGGAATTTTGTGCGATTTCGCGAGACGAATTAAGGATGCCTGGTGAGAGGCGGTGGTGTTGGAGTGGATAATCCCAATGGCGCCGAGAGAAGCCATGGCGGCGGCCATGGAGGTCTCGGTGACTGTGTCCATCGGAGAGGCAACGCAGGGAGTGGCGAGCGCCACGCGGCGGCTGAGCTTGGTGGACAGCGAAACGGCGTCGGTTGGAAAGTCAATGTAGTGAGGGAGAAAGATTACGTCGTCGTATGTGTAGGAGTATCCCTGACTGAATAACCTCGCCGCCGGGAATCCATCATCGAGCAGCGGAGCTCCATCCATCGCGGCCGTGGAAAAGTGTGCCGTTGCCTAGTGGGGTTTATTTAGGTTTGACTGTAAAGGACCCTTGCTATAGGTAGACCTGGCAAACGGGCGGCCACAGCCCAAACGGGCCGGGCAAAAACGAGCGGGTTTTTTTGGGCTCGGCCAAAAAGATCCGTTTTTTTCTGGGCCTAAAATATTAGGCCCGTGGCCTGTTCGGGGTGGACTTGGTCTGCTCGGGGCGGGTTTGATCCGGCCCGCGGGCCTTAAGTTTTTTTTTTAAGAAAAAAAAGAAATATAACATTCTGAATAAATGTACGAAAAATTTTAGATCATTAATCATTATATTATTCACTATATCATAATCAAACAAAATAAATATACAACTATTTTTATTTTATAATTACATTATTTACTACATTACCACAATCAAAAAATAAATATACAAATATTTTTATTTGATCATTATATTATTTATTATTACTAATATTTAAAAAAAATCATAAAATAATAGTATATATTGATGTGATATACTACAAAGTAATCACAAAGTCACATAAAAAAAAATTACATCAATAGTTAACATATAGATGTAATATAATCTAATAAAATACATAAGGAAAAAATTTAAATATTATAATTACACATAACAAAAAAATTTAGATTTATTCTCACAAAAATTTAATGTATATAATGCAATATTTTAATGCATCGATATCTTGATGCATATAATGTATATTTTAATGCATTGCAATTTTGATGCACAAAATGCATATATTTCATGCATAAGTAGTACAAAACTCATGCATATTCGCAATTCGCAGGATACGAACTTATATATAAGGGTTGGTTCAGGTAGGAAAGCTTTTTTCCGTAAGAAATAAGAATGATTTTGAGTTTTTGATCTTTGGTGATCAATGGCTGCGATTTATGCCCGTTATGCTAACAATTTAGCCTATGTGTGCTACACATAATATTTTTGTGGGAATATTTTTGTAATTATACAGATTGCACGTTTGGTATTTCCTACAATCATGGGATTTAATATCTCATTTTCCCATCTCTTCCCAACGTGTAAGCGGAAAGTTTGGACGTGATTTTGTTTTCTCGTTTTCTTCTCTCAATTTCTCGCTCCCATTTGTGTCGATGTTGCCGATATAGTAGGGGAAGCCCCGTCTCCGCTGTTATAGTGCACCCAGCCGCCGCCGCTCAAGAATTTCAGCCGCCGCTTCTCTTCTAGGGCACTCTGCGACTGCTGAAATAGGTGAGGTTGTCGCCGCTGTAGTAGGACACCCCATTGCAACCCCTCCTCTATGCCCATTAAACGTCGTTGTTCAGCCATGGAAGACGCAACTCCGAGTAAGAAGCAAACTTTGTTCAACTATGGAAGATGCAACTTCGAGCAAGAAGCAAGGTGGCCGCAGAGTAGTTAGCATAATTATTCCATGTTCACAAATAGGATACTTTTAAACACACATGCAGGTGAATGTTTCTGCACATTTAAGCAACTGTTTAGCACTTTTGTTATTATTGTTTTGCTAATCAGTGTGATGTGATTTAGTAGTTAGCACTGTTGATATAGTGCGTTAGTTGGCATTGTTAATACTCTATTTTAACATTGTTGATACATTGCTTTAGCACTGGGTGTTTTGAAGCTGTTTTAACAATAATTTATTGCACAATGTGACGCTTTTATATATTTTACTACTATGAAGACTAGTTATTTTAGATTGTATTTCTGTTAACGTTTTAATAGTAGAGTTTACCACTAAATGTTACTCCCTCCGCTTTTAAATAAATGTTATTTGGCTTTGTGCACACAAATTAAGAAAATTCTTTTATGCCAAAATTTGCCCCTAACAAATGATATTTTGTAATTAATGAAAAGTGAAAAGATGAATTGTAAATTAATTAGGGGTAATAATGGAATAAGGAGAAGAATAAAGTTAAAGTGACATCTATTTTGAAAAATATACAAAAGTTTAAAATGAAATCTATTTAAAAGTGAGGGGGTATTTATGTCAGCACATTTAATAGGTAATACTAGCATATATGGTATATAATGCTTGCATAGCAGTTTATGGGATTTATAAATGCAGTGATGCTATATAGCATCTTTATAGGTCTTTTATTTATGCTTATTGTATTTATTGTATTTTTTTAGGACACGAAAATCATTTTGAAACCTATACTTGAAAACAATTATGATTATTTATCCTCCAAAAAATAAAATATTTGAACGACTAAATCACACAATTGGAACATAACCACAACCGCACTTTGTCTTCCAATTTGCAGCACAAACAAAACAAATGATTAGCACAATAGTTTCGATTTTTAAATATACAAATAAAATAGAAAGAAAAGATAATATTAGTTTTTAAAAAATAAATATACCAAAAATACAAAATATTTGAACGACTAAAAGATATGAAATCCCATAAAAATAGATATTAACCTAAAATATAAAATCCCATGAATATAGGAACTTTCCATTATTGTAGGAACTTTCCGTAAGTGAAATTAATCAAATTACATTGGTACCCCCAATAATTAATTCATTAGCACTCCTAATTTCCCGTGTTAGCACACCATATCGAAATCTGGGCCATTAATATCCAAGGATCAATGACTTACAATCATTCCTATTTCCTATAAATAAAAAATTTTCCTACAAACCTATCCATATATATATACACACAAAATTACTTCGATTACCTCTTAAATTTGATTTAATTACAGATTTCGCGCCCCACCAATTCTTAAATTAGAGATTACAACCTACAATAGATATTGAGATCACAATCAACTCCGAAAGTCAACCCTCCCGCTTACATGGCAGCACTTTTTGCTGATGTGTCAAGCAAAGTTCAGCATATTCACAAAAATGCCACTGAGTTATTTTCTTTTTGCTTTTCGTTAATTTTGGTAATTGAATTTCTTTTCTTTTCTCTCTCCTTCCTTTTTTTCTCTACTCACGAAGATTACCAAATCATCACTCCCATTCTGCAAACCCTAGTTCGCTAGTAGCCCGCCTCCGTCGTCGCGACCCCTCTACTCCGGTCAATCGCACCAGATCAGACCCCGCGCAACCTCCTCCGATTTACAACATACAAACCAGCCGCTTATGCCGTGCTGCTACAAACCAAAACGCGCTGTAATATTTCCGAGTGGGTTCCAGACCCAATCTTCTTTATCCGAGTGTTCAACAATATCATAATTGTCCCTTCTTAGAGCTTTGTAAACGGACCGACATGAAAATATACCGTTGCTTGATTCGCTTGTTGGTACCAAATTGGAATATGCGCTATTGTGCGGAAGCGTAAATATAAAGTGCGAAAATAGAAGCACACAAGGATTTATAGAGGTTCGGCTATTAACGAAGCCTGCGTCCTCTCTCGGTATCTTTTTATATAGGATTAAGATATAAACCTCTACACTTCTCTTCTATCGGTCCGACTAAACCGTTCTCTTACTTGTCTTTTTATCGGTCCAAGTTAAACCATTTTCCTTTTCTATTGGACAAGGAATCAACCACTCTAGCTTTCTATCGGTACTAGATAAACCTCACGAAGATATCGATTGCGATTCTAATAATGCCGGATCATCCTAATAACACCGAATCCAATCGTATCTTTTCTTTTACCTCTCATGTAGGGTTTAAACACTCAAGCTATCAATATAAGCACAATTACAACAAACAAGAATGTGTATAACAATATATGATCACTGAGTCGTTTGCTTGGCGTTGTTGTATGATGAATACCATAGAAGGTGGTATTTATAGGCATTTCTCTTCCAACTAGCCGTTAGCCTCCTGAGCCTTATTTACGTACATTACTGCACATATGTTACGTACGTTAAAGTCATTACGTACGTTAACTCCTTTTGGTTACGTACGCTACGTTCCTCACAAAACAGTCCAGTAGCCTTCATCTTTATCACTACGTACATTAGCCTCTTTTCCATTACGTACATTATACGTAGTCAATATGTCCGTTGCATGCTGACCTATGCCATGACGTCATCTCCATCGTTCTTCTTGTTTGAATACTGATAAGCTTTGTTACGTACGTTATACATAGTAGATTACGTACGTTAACTCCATTCTTTAGCGTACGTTAATCGTGGCACATTACGTACGTTAATCATGTTATTTTACAGCTTTTTGTGTCTTCGATTCCTTCGATGCTTTGCTTCGCTTTTTTGTTGTTTTGTTTTGTTTATCAATTTAATCATCAAAACTCTATTAATTAATGTATGGAACAAAATGTTCCAACAATCTCCTCATTTTTTATGGTTACAAAACAGCGTCTCTCAATGGATAAATACCTGGAAAAATAAAATATATGTATATTTCTACGAATCAAAGTTTTCGACTTTGATCGTTTCGTTAGTTCTCCCAAGTTTTTTTTCTGTCCTTTCAACTTCTTCGTTGTCATTTTTGATTTTTCGACTTTCTCTCCCCTTTTTGTTTTTCACGGGATCTAAATTTTCCAACTTCTTCATCTTTTGTCTTTTCTCCCCCTTTTTGCATTTTATTTTTCTCGTCATTCTTCCATAACTCTTTTTATCTCATTCAGCGTTTTTCTCTCCCCTTTTTTGTCATCAGCAAAAAGTGCAAAATATAAGCGAATCAAAAAAAATATCAAATGATGTATAAGGAATATGCAATACCAATTGATAAAAAAATATGCATTATATAGGGTATAACTCTTCATGAAAATATTATCTCCCCTTAAAAAAAATTACTCCCCCTTTTGTAAAATATCAATTTGATAAAAATCAATTCTTGGGGACCCAACCGAGAGTTGGTTTATGTTTTGAAATATGGACGATATTAGGAATAACGGTTCCTTTTGGAATCCAAATCTTTTTAATTTTAACCGTCCGTTTTGGGCTTTTGCAATTAGTAAAATGATGCCCAATTTTCAAATATTTTTCACAACGGGATATCTTTAAATTTAAGGATTCGGTTTTAGAATGAGGTTTGAATCCTAACCCCTGTTTGTTCAACGTAAATTTTTGAACCGATAACATTTGTTCAAATTTGTCATTACCGCATGAAAATTTCTTCGTCAAAATTGTAAGTTCATCTTGAACTTTTAAAAGATCATTCTTTAAAATATTTTCGTTTTCAACGCATTTTGAATGATCGGTCTCGATAAATTTTCCCTTTTCAAGAAATTTGGAATTTTCAATTTCCAATAATTTATTTTTAGATTTAAGGGATTTAATCTCGGATAAAGCATTTTGAAAATCCGTATGTAATAACTCAAAAGCGTCATATAATTCATCGTGGGACGATGTGCTAACCTGGCCTTCGACGTCGCTATCGTCGAATGAACTTCGGACCATGAGAGCGAGATTATTTTGATTGATAAAATCATCATCTTCATCTTCGTCGCTCCATGTTGCAACGAGAACTTCCTTCTTTTGATTTGCTCGGCAATTCTTGGCGAAGTGGCCTGGTTTTCCACATATTCGACAATTATTGTCGAATTTCTTCATTCCGCCCGAGATGTCTTTCATCAACCGGAATTTCTTCATTCTTAGACATCTTAGCCTTAATGGCTATTGATCTTTCCTTCGGCTTCGGTTCAGCATTCCGAGACTTAAGAACAATCTCATAATTTATTAGCGATCCGACGAGAGCGCTAAAATCAAGATTATTGAGATCTTTCAATTCCATAATAGCCGTAACCGTGTCGTCCCATTCAACATGTAGTGATCTTAAGATTTTCTTGACTTTCTCACAAAACCGCAAATCGATCGAGCATGTTGGTGATTAGACCTGACAAACGGGCGGGCACGGCTCAAACGGGCCGGGCAAAAAAACGAACGGGCCTTTTTTGGGCTGGGCCAAAAAGGCCCGTTTTTTTCTGGGCCTAAAATATTAGGCCCGTGGTCCGCCTGTGGTTCGCCTACCACGGGCCTTAAGTTTTTTTTTTTTTAAAAAATAAGAAATATAATATTCTGAATAAATGTACGAAAATTTTTAGATCATTAATCATTATATTATTCACTACACTATCATAATCAAAAAATAAATGTACAACTATTTTTATTTTATAATTACATTATTTACTACACTACCACAATCAAAAAATAAATATACAAATATTTTTATTTGATCATTATATCATTTATTATTACTATTTTTTAAAAAAAATCATAAAATAATAGTATATATTGATGTGATATACTACAAAGTAATCACAAAGTCACATAATAAAATAAAATTACATCAATAATTAACATATAGATGTAATATAATCTAATAAAATACATAAGGAAAAAAATTTAAATATTATAATTATTCATAACAAAAAAAAAAAGAAAAAAAACTGGGCCGGGCGGGCAGCCCGCGGGCCGGGCCTGATCAGGCGGGCAAAAACGGGGTCAGGCCAAAAAGGCCAGTTTTTTTTTGGGCCACAAATGTGGAGCCCAATGCCCGCCCAAAAACGGACGAGCTGGCCCGGCACGCGGGCCTGGGCCTATTTTGCCAGGTCTATTGGTGATGGACTCGTCACTCTTCATCATTAGTAAATCGTAGTCATGGAGAAGCATATTGGTCTTTGTCTCATTGACTTGAGTTGTCCCTTCGTGTGTGATTTCAAGAATTTTCCATATCTCTTTAGCACTTTCACACAATGAGATACGATTGACCTCTTCTGGATTTAAGGCAAAATATAGAAGTAGAGTAGCCTTACAATTTAGATGATCGTTCTTCCAATCTTCATCATTGTATTCTTCGAAACTCTTAAGACAAATGATCTTCCAAATTTCTATATTATAAGCACGAATGAAGATCGACATCTTTTTCTTCCACGTCATATAATTTGATCCGTCAAAAAATGGTGGTCGATTCAAAGCAAGACCTTCGACCGGATCAAGTGTTGAATGTTTGCTTTGCAGTGTTGAATGTTTGCTTTGCATTGTTGTATGACGAATACCATAGAAGGTGGTAGGGATTGACTATGATGGAAACACCGTTAATGGTGAAATCTAGAAACCAATTGCATAATTAAGTAATTTCATTGCATATTTGTTATTATTTGTTGCATCAAACTAGTCGCTAGTATATGAATCAAATAATGCAATAAAAAAATACATAATTGTATATAATTCTACTCATCTCCAACCGTTAGATAACTAATATCAATGACCTACGAAAGTTTCTAAATTTCACAAGGTAATTAATTTTGATATGATCTATTGCCGAAGGTGGTATTTATAGGCATTTCTCTTCCAACTAGCCGTTAGCCTCCTGAGCCTTCTTTACATACATTACTGCACATATGTTACGTACGTTAGAGCCATTACATACGTTAACTCCTTTTGGTTACGTACGCTACGTTCCTCACAAAACAGTCCAATAGCCTTCATCTTTATCATTACGTACGTTAGCCTCTTTTCCATTACGTATTTCGAACACATAACCCAATCAAATTTTGCGGGAAATTAAAAGGACGTAAAGTATCTTCCAAAAAATCCCAACTAACTTTATCATAAGCTTTCTCAAGGTCAAGTTTAAGAATCATACACCCAGCCTTGTTTTTCTTTCTCAACTGCAGAGAATGGAGAATCTCTTGAAGGACAAGTATTATCCTGCGTACTTCTACCTTTGATAAAACTCGATTAAGTAGGGGCAATCAAGTGGGCATAATATCCTTCAATCGCAGTGTAATTCATTTAGTAATAAACTTATATAGAACATTGCAAAGGGATATGGCACTCCAGTAACCGAACCATAACAAAATATTATGATAAAGGATTCCAGTAACCGAACCATAACAAAATATTAAATTATTTTTATATTTCAACTTAAAAATTAAATTGTGAATTGAATGCCCACATACAAACATGTCAGTCCGTTCCTTTACTATGGTCCGCAGTAAATAAATACACAGATAAATAAATGAGATGGCTATAGCCACCTTCGCCACATCACTAAAGATTTAGAAATGAGGTAAACACTATCATTTTATATACTAAAAAATTCAATGAGGACGAAATAAATTCGAGAAACAATCAAGATCTATAAAAGCCTCAACTTCTTTTCAATTATCCAAAAGCTTTAAAGATAGTACAAAACAAAAGCCGTTTCATTCTTCTTTGTTTCGGTTAAAACAAAACGGAAAAAACACAAAAGAAGAATCTACCCAAGATCCTCCAAAAAATCTTGATACGAATCTCAGTGAGCAAAGTTTCGAACCAAGCAGAAATGATGACAATGATAGGGTAATTAGATTTGTATGGTTGTGAATATAACTGCAAAAAAGAAAGGTCATGATTATGAGTTTAGGGTTAAGAGTATTTAGGGTGTGCATATATATATATATATACTATGACGGTATTCATAACAATAAATTTGCTTAAGATATTAATTAAAATAAATTACAGAATACAACGCAAAAAGAAAAATCATCCAAGCAATAATTTTCCAATTTAAAAAGGCCTCAGACTCTAATAAAAAATTCTTTCAAGTAATAAATCAGACAATGTAGGCAAATATTTATCAACATCACCGGCCTTAAATATTTTAATAAAAAATAAAATATAATAAAATATATTTAATGTGGGTTTAATCCAGGCCCCCAAATCAAGAGTATCAGAGGGAGCAGACATGACGACCCGAATTCAGTCTCCGTGTACATAACCATGCTATCTTCATTATTACTATATCCATAGCATCGGCTTAATTGTACACAGATCTTTCAATCAATGATTTTCAGAAGAAAAAAATATATATTTTTTATTTTGTCAAAAATAATTTTGAAAATTAGATAAAAAAATAAAGGAATCTTTATATTCGCATAAACAAAATAAATTAAAAATAACAGAAGAAAGAGGAAGAACAAATTGGAAGAAGAACGCCGCAGATTAGAGGAAGAACATAATTCTCATATCACTAAGACATCTTATATATATAGATAGTGCTATAAATATTTAGTATTAATAAAATACATAATTTTGACTTTAGCCATTCATAAATTATAATATCAAATAATTTTAAACAAACCCAACTGTTAAAACTTTTATAAAAAACCAAAATCAGTACATCACATAGGCCAAAATACCTTATTGATTGAACACTTTAGTTTGACCAATATTAATATAGTCGATGATTAAATTGGCCAAACAAATATTTTTTTTAAATTAGGAATTTAATTTGACCAATTCACTGTCGGTAGAATCAAATTTTTATACTAAATTAATTTATAAAGTTGTTCGTTATTTATACGAAAAAACTGTTCAAAATAGAGCTTGCAATGGCAAAAGAAAAGGAGTGACAATCATGAAAATAAATTACTAATATTAAATGATTGTAGGCGCGTCTGAATGCATCAGCTCCATTATAGAAAAAAAGCCAATGCCAGAATCTCGGCACCGAAATGCTTTCGGCAACGTAAAGCGCTATAAACACCATTAACAATGAAGGTGCATCAGTGACTCTAATTTGTTGCCTTATAAATATCGTTCATCAACAACAATAAAAAAAATAAAAAATAAAAAAACATACAGAACAAGGCTCAGAGAGTAATGATTATATATAGCATCAACGAGCTTAACAAAGCTCTCATAGTTTGATGGTATAAATTTGAACATCACCGCCTCTGTCGGTACTGTAAATCAGTAGATCTCAGGGGAAAAAAAGAATTTAAAGAATTTCGGGAAATGGGGGGAAACCTCAGAAAATATGAAGATGGATACACATCAACGAGATCTGTTCGGATAAACGAAAAAGATCTTCAGATGGTACGGACAATACTCTAAGCATCATCGGCCTCAAAAAAATTAACCAATCAAAAGAATAAAAAGTGTGATGTATGTGTTGGCTAGAAAGAAAAAACGTAAAGAGAGGGAGAGTTGGGAGATGTGAATGATATATTGGGGGCTGTCTGGGATATATATATATATATATATATATAGCGATCGAGACCGGAAACCCTAATTTTGGATGTGCTGCTGAGTTTACGGAGATGCCCCCATAGATATGAGTTGGGTTGCGGTAAGAGGTGGCCAGTGGGTCGGGCCGGTCCAGTCTGGGTTTTCTTGTCTCGCGGGTCAGTCCGGTTTATGATCGAATCCAGTCTCGTTGGACTCTCTGGCGGTCCCAATCCCGAACTCTCAACTTCAGCCCAGCACAGACTGGTCTGGCTCCCAGTCCACCCGTAGTCCGGCCCTCAACCCACCTGTTGCCCACCACAAGGACACTCTTAGCCCATTTGGCCCATCATTCAAATTTGAAGGGGGCATGTTGTGACACCAACTGATTGGTTGGTGCACTAGGATTGCCCAACAGCCAGTTCATGGGCCAGGTCGGGCCAGGCCTAAATGACATAATTTTTTTTTTTTTTTTAAAAAAATCATCTTATAAATATTCATTTACTTTTAAACATTTTCAACATCAACTCTATTCTCGCTTATTCTTAATTATCAAGTTTTCACAACTTTCCAATTTTCACAACTCGTATTATTGTTTTTTATTAAGTAACTTTATATAATTTATTAATTTATATCTATCCTTATTAAAAATATTACCATGTCAAGGAATGTTCATCATGAAGGATTTAGCGATAATGATACCAACTTGTATTTGAGTAAATTTACTATTTATACTTTGTATTATATTTTTTATGCTTAGTAGAGTTTAATTATTTAGTACTTATTATTATAAATTGTTATTAGTTCACAACATATCTCAAGACTCTACTACCAAGCAACCTCCTTCCGAACTTACGGCCGAACCTCCAAATAAGAATCAAAAATCGTGGGGTTGGGCATTTTATTAGAGGACTCTCGGCACCGTACCAACGCATTGTAAAATGATTTGTCTTGTATGTAAAAATCAAAATAAAACTACTATTTTTTCTTGGAAGATTGGTACCGGAACTGAAACAGTAGCTCGTCATTTGATGAATAACCACGGTATGGCTAAGAATCATGATCAATAACTTTCGCTTTTAAGATTTCATAATTGTGAAAATTACGTGAAAAATAATATCCTATATTGGCTAGTATTGCAAGGGTTCTCCTTGCCGTTCCAGTCTTTATTGTTTTTTCGGGATCCGCTTTTAGTGCATGCAGAAGAGTTATAATTATGAAGAAGAACCTAATTATGAGAAAAATCGACGTTGTAAAGATTCTGGTCTGTAAAAAATTGGGAACAAACAGAAAAACATCAACAAAGACAGACGGAAGAAGAAGACAAACAAAACGAGGATGATGTCCGTGGATGATTAATGATTCTTTCATCCGAATCGTGAGCTTCAACGAGTGACCAACACAACGATTGAACAGATCATGCTACCATCGAGTTCCAGATAAATAAAGAGGTAAGTAAAAAAACCACGTGTATTTTGGGCCACTACAGGATTAAATTTTGATTTGTTGGCAGCTAGTGATAATAGACGTCTTCAACTTAACGAGCTATATGAGCTTCATTTTGAGGCTTATGAAAGTTAAAATTTTACGAGGAGACTAAGGCCTCGTTTGGTACCCACTATTAGGCCTTATAAGCATATTTAAGTGGGCTAATACAACGTTTGGTAGTCCACACAAAATAAACTAAAAGCCCATCCTAGCCCACAAGCCCTCCGTGATTCATTGTTCTCTCACTTCAAAATAACTCTCTAACTTGGAGAGTTTATTTTTCAGGACGGGAACAGTAACCCCATTTAACTTGAAAATCTGCCAAAGATGTCCCCAACATAACAAATTATTTATGCTCCTCTCCCAAATCACAATCGAGCTAGGGCAAATTGCAAGAACAAGAATTTTTCTCTCTGTCGCACTCAAGTAAGATGAACACATATCTCGATTTTTCAAGTTTATCGGCCGGTGTGGATACGAATGCAGACTATCAAGTGGAAACTCTCCGGCTGAGCACTCGGAGCAAACGTCGCACGCAGCACCTCGTCAATAGAGGATCAACTTCATCGTCAGCGAATCAGGTTTTTGTCATTGAAGCCATGTCGCCGACCGTCGCTCGTCCGGTGAAGTATGATGAATCGCCTTACCAAGGTGTGGTGACGCGCCAATATGTTGTTGGAGAGTGAAGCAACAAGTAGGATTTTTATATATATAATGTCTTACTTGTAATTAGTTAATTAGGTCAAGGATAAACTTGAAAATATATAAGTTAGTCGAGCCTTTAGCAGATGGTACCAAACACCAAACTTGTTTAACGTGGAGACCAAACTATCCCACCAAACAGGCAAATTAAGACAAATAATGGGCCCAATAAATAAACTTGAGTTTATTTATCCTAGTTTATTCTAACTAGCTACCAAAGCCTAAGAGGTGGCATGACTAGGGTTGGGAAAAATACCGAAAATATCGAAATACCGAAAATATCATATCGAAAAATATCAAAAATATCGAAATTTTCGGTATACCGATTTTTTCGGTACGGTATGATACCGTTACTGGGTATTTTCAGATGCAGAACGATATGAGATTTTGAAATTTTCGATATATCGAGGTATACAGAAAATTTTCAGATCTGGATTTTTTTCGACATGTACCGAAAATTTTCGATATACCGAAAAATTATCGGTATATCGAAATTTTTCAGTATACCAAACTCTGTATAGTATATTGAATTTTTTTTTATATATTTTAAAATTTTCGGTATACCGCAGAAGTTTCGATATACCGAAAAATTAACGATATACCGGCTTGATTTCGGTATACCGATATTTCGGTAAAATAACGGTATGTAAATAGGTCATACCGAAATTTTCACGAAAATTTAGGTATGGTAAAGGTATGATTTTTATCATACCGAAAATTTCGGTACGGTATACGGTATGGATGAAAATTTTCGGTATACCGTACCGAACCACCCCTAGGCATGACAAAGGGTTACTGCGAAAGGAAATCAAAAACAGCAATTAAATTTATTAGAACGCAATGACACATTACAATAAGATGGCAGACAAACGGGCAACAAGTTGCGCCGCAACCCCCTTTTGAATGGCAAAACCAATCCTACTAAAAATGAAGTTTTGTTTCTTGAGGACCAAAAAATTACTTTGCACCACCCGTTGAACTCTGGACAAAAACTTGCCGCTTGTGAGCTAAGAAACCAAATGTATCAAAGGCAAAAGGGATGAACACGTGTTGATTCTCCAAGCAAGCTTTCTCGTGTTTAGCCACTTTGCTCGATTCAGCTTTCAACGCAGCTTGTCCTGCAATAAACCCATTGTCCCTGAGCCCAACAAGAGGGGACACTCCAGTAAGTAAGGGTGTTCAAAAATATCCGATATCCGATATCCGATCCGAAATATCCGAAAATCCGAAGTTCCGGATATCCGAAAATTCGGATATCCGAAAATTCGGATATCCGAAGTTCGGATATCCGGAACTTGATTCGGATATCGGATAGTACTTTTCGTAAAAAATCGGATATTCGGATATCCGAAATATCCGAAAAATCCTAAATTTTTTATTTTTTTATATTTTAATTAATAGAAAATATTCGGATATTCGGATATCCGATATCCATATCCGAAGTTTTTTTCGGATATTCGGATATCCGATATCCAAATCCGAATATTTTTTTTCGAATATATGGATATCCGAATAAAATTCATATTTTTTCCGGATATCGGATATCAAAATCTACTATCCGAACTTTCGGATATCCGAAGTTTCGGATATCCGAAAGTCCGGATATCCGGTTTTGAACACCCCTACCAGTAAGATCTACACAAGCATGTTTCGCCCCAGCCCACCCAAACACAAGTATATCAGCTGGCCGTAAAGTAGACCTCCCTTCAAGCGGATCCGTCAAAAAGTTCACGGGGGCCTCTTTTTTAGAAGAAATATCTGCTCTCTTAAGAACATCATATAAAACATCCATGACCAAATCATGCCTATATTTGAAACCAGGTAACTCCTTGCAATGGACCGCATGCTCGCCAAAAGAATCCAAACAAACCTTGCGGCAGACTGGGCAAGGCTCATCAGCTGGAAACAGAGGGATCATAAGCCAGATTAAGGATAGTCAGACTCTGGGCCGACATATGTTGGCCTAGACCTTCAATGGGGGTAACCGTCAAAAAATTCTGAGCATGAGGAGCACGGAGACATTCAAACACCGGTTTTTGGCGAGGGGATAAATCAAACTTCCCTCCCAAACTCTTGACGATTTCACTAAATAGGGCACACGCCAGAACATTCTGGGCTTTAGGGGGGGCGGTGTACTTATTAGAGAAGCCGCTAAGATCGAAATCAGGAAGGGCCATGCGCAAGCGATCCAACGCATACCCATAATCAGAGTCAACTCCATCAATAACACATCCCTGAAGAATGTGGTCCTGCAAACTCCAAGATTGAGCCCTCGAGGCCACAAAAGCATATGTAGATACATCCTGAGCAGAACATAAACCCAAACCACCAAATCGAGTCGAAAGTGATGCTAGCCTCCATTGAAAATCCCCAAAAAAAGGACCACCGCAAACCACAATATCTTCTATCGCCCTCCGAAGGCCATTGTCAAAAATAGAAACAGCTTCCCCCATATACATAGGTTGGCACGTTCTAAGACCGAACAATAGCTTTGCGACACCCATACATGAGCGGAGCAACAGGAGCTCGGATTGAGGGTCCCGTAGACTTGGGAGATGACTCATGAGCTCCACAGCTCGAGATGCCCTGTTCGCCGCCAAACTACTAATACACCCATTCTTGCTAACAAGACACCTCCAAGGAGTTTTACACCCAGCGACGGTCTCCCAATCCCACGAGGGAACATCCCATCCTGCACCTTCACCCCATTGCATGACGGCCAAAAAACTTCTGTTTTCTTAATGTTGAGATCAAGGCCCAGGCGGGGCCCCTCAGTCCTGATTATATCTAAGGCTTTAGCTACCTCTTTAGTGTCACCGATGATCGTACCATCATCCAAATACCAAGCATGGAAAAGAAGTTTGCAACAATCCCTGATCCGGTGAACCAATGGGTGCAAAACTAAAGCAAAAAGAAGAGGCCCTAAGGGGTCCTCCTGCTGAACTCCAGTGGTGGACCAAATAAGGTCATCACCCACATATAACCTCGCCGACTGACCATATAAAAATTCCACCTATAGGGAAATAGACGGGCATCGAATCCGAACCTCGTGTAGAAGGGTAGTTCGATCCACCAAGTTGAAGGCATTAGAGAAATCAACAGTAAGCATAGCCAACGACCCATCCAAATGAAACACATTTAAGAATCTATTCGCGCTATGAAGCACGGCCTCAGCCCCTCTTGGGACTCCTACTCCAAACTGAAAATCACACAGGTATTTGGACATCTCCTTCCTGACACCCCTCATAGCCACCTTCGAGGCAAGCCTCCTCCAAAATGCCCCTACGGCAATAGGCCTAATCCCATTGTCCGGTTTGAGCAACGGCGTGAGGGGCGCTGAAGCAACAAACTCCGCCAAAACCTTAGGGCACCTCCCCGCCAACAATAAATTAACCACCACGGAGATAGCCTTGAGAACCTCGGCGGCAATCGGCGACCCCTCTCCGCAAAATGCATCTAAAATGTGCTGGGCTCTCAATCCGTCTCGCCCACAAGAAGTCCCTTTCGGGAAGGATTGAATATACCCACGAACGCTATCAACGTCCACAACAAGAGGGGGCTCGGATAGCAAAGAAGCAGGCATAACCGGAGGGGGCAATGTAGGATGCTTTGCCAACAACGCTGTCAAAGTATTCGAACCTAAAGGTGCAACCCCTGAAGAAGATAATACCTTAACAGCAGCAGTGAAATGCCCGTCCGCAACTTTTCTCAAACATTGTTTAACATTGGCGCTCACCGATGAGCTATCGGACCTAGATATCAGCTTATCCTTTCCTGAGACCACCCTTAAAGGTTGGGCAAAAAGCGACAGAATAAGATCATTAAAACCATCCCCACTCCAAGCTACCAACGCCCTTTGAATACTAAGGCATTGCAAAGACTTCCTATTACCCGACCTGCGTTCCTGACGGTTAGAAGGCCTGATAACACGCAACGTGCAACGTGGTAACAACAAAAGTTTAACCCATGCCTCAATAGACGTTGGCATAGCCGCCACCTTACCCAAAGCAGCAACTAGAGCATGAGAAAAAGCCATGCGACAAGTATGAGGGATGCTCTTAACAGTTGTTATAGGTAGCGAGAACACACGGTCAAGGAGAACCTCATCCGCCACCATCCCTCCCAAAGGTACCACTGCCCTCTCAACATATGGCCTAGTGATCCCTACAATAAACTCCTCCACATCACCCACAACCCACATGAACCGAACCAACCCATCAGTATGATGGCATGACCGACTCAGCGCATATAAACGCATACACACCCCACACAACCACTGATCCGAGACCTTTAAAGCCTCCCCAACTGAAACAAACAATTCACAATCCGTGGAAAGCGCCTCTCTCAAGGCACCCCTCCGATCGTCTGAGGACAAATGGAGACGCTTTATATGTGCAACCAACAGAGGAAACCCCTTGGACCCAGCCATACCATCTGGGCAACAGTGGAAACCTCTAAATGGACATGGCCAAACACCCCCTGAAGAACAAACACTTGCCTCCATGGATGAAACCCAAACAGAGAAACCCCGAATCAGGGACTGAGAAAGTCCAAGAACCCTAAAACAAACACATATTTTGATTGTTTGACCAAGACAGTCAAAGGATCAGAATAAAGAGGTTTTGTTTGGTTGAGGCACTATACCGAACACTTGGTGTGCAATCTGGGAATACAAGGAAATGTAAGGAAAGGGAAAACTTCATTGAAGGCGAGTATTCTTCACTGAAGGCGAGAAATAAGAACAAAAGGCCTCAAAACGATTGATCACTGAAGGCGAGAAATAAGAACATGTTCAAGTATGACAGTGTGCACGGTCACTGAAAAAAATAGCTGAGGAAATTGGCTGAGAAAATCGAAACAAAAACTTGAAATAAGAAGAAGGGTGAGAGGTCGTAGGGCACGGTGTGTAAGATTGAAAAAGGAGAGCGAGCAAGAACGAAAGAGAGAGCGTACGGAACGGTGAAAAGGAAAGTCCAACGATTGCAATGCGCATACGGGACGTAGCAACTCCAATGGTTCACGCAATGAAAACCGGATTTTTTCAATTAGGTTTGCATTGTTTTTTTTTTCGATCTTGCAGCTCAGATTGTATGACTGGCAGTATCATCATATGTGATATATATATATATATGTGTGTGTGATTAAAACTATTTCCTGGTAAACTTCGTTCGAGGTGGTCTCCACCATTCAAGGTAAGAAAAATTTATCCATACGGCTCCATTGAATTGTTGGATACCCATGGAGAATTATTTAAGGTGAACGGGCAATGAGCAACCCATAATTATTGTAAGGTTAGTAATTTCATTTTTGTATTGTTTTTAGGTTGGATATTTTTATTTTTATTTTTAAATCATCCAGCCCATATATTTAAATCATTGTCCAGTCGGACAACCATGTGTTGTCCACCTCAGCAATTCCGTCCACACATCTTCTGCCATGTCAGCTGAAGCAACTTGTAATGGCAAGGGGAATTGAACCCACATCTCTTGCACGGAATGTCCGCCAAATTGAACCCACACCAACCACTTCAGTCCGCCAACTTGATTTTAGTGCTAAAGTTTGCTTTGGCATTTTATTAAAGACAAGTTGGATCACTTCAATTCTTTATCGAGCGACACTTCATACTACTTAAGCATTAAGGGGGGTATTTATAATCTTTCCTTGTACAAGGTGTTGAGACCCGTGCGATGCACACACTTTGTATAAAGTTATTTATTTCGTAATGTTCAGCGTTAACCGTTGAAGTATAAATCTAATGGTGCATAAACGTGCATCGCAATTCTTAGCCAAATAATAAGTTGAATAACCTCGAATCTAACAAAACCATTATGTGTTGAGGCCCGGATCGACTTGATCAATTCACGTAGCGTGATAGTTGATTTTCACAAATACTCGATAAATATAAACTTAAACAACCCAAAATGAAAATCAAACACATACGACTTTATAAAAACTGAAATATTTTGAATTCTCAAAATAAGTTTTAACATTATAATAAATTTACATTATTAATTAATTTCTTTTAACAAAACAATAACCATAAAAAAGTCAATCTTCTCCTCCCCAAATGTCACGATCAATCTCACAGTAGTTTATGCATCCAGCAAATTATGAACATCATATCAATCTTCCTGGTCCCCTTTGATCGAAACCCTAAAGAACTACAATTCAAGAATTAATTAATTTCTTTTAACAAAACAATAACCATAAAAAAGTCAATCTTCTCCTCCCCCCACATGTCTCGATCAATCTCAGAGTAGTTTATGCATCCAGCAAATTATGAACATCATATCAATCTTCCTGGTTCCCTTTGATCGAAACCCTAAAGAACTACAATTCAAGAGCAATACGAAAATATGATCAGGAAAGTAATTGGGTCAAAGGGTTTATGAATATGGCATTATCATTTTAAAAGAACTACTGGACTGCTGGAGGGGCTTACTTTCTTGCTTTTCTTATATTCACACGTTTAAGACTCAACAATCATAGCATTTGAAAGGCCTTCATTAATGAAGGGGGTCAAAAATGTTTTTTAGGCATGATATCAAAGAGGCTAATGACATTAATCCTTAAAATCATTAAAACTCATCATTTAATTAAAGGGAGTGAAAAGGCCTTCATTAATGAAGGGAGTCAAAAACGTTTTTTAGGCATGATATCAAATAGGCTAATGACATTAATCCTTAAAATCATTAAAACTCACCATTTAATTAAAAGGACTGAATCTTTGTATATTATAGATAAGATAAGAAAGATAAGATGTTTTACTCGATAATTTAATCCTCATTTAAAAAGGCTACTGAACTTCACGTCTTTTCAATTATCCATCCATAACCAGCTTTGTACATTTTTCACTCTATTTAAATTAAATGCATTCTTTTGTTTTTAATTATCAATAACGTAATTTGTCAATTTAACATCAAATGAATTGAGTGGTAAACCGTTGAATAAGACTCAATTGTACATAATTGATTTTATAATTTTATATTATTACATTTAATCTCAATCTATTTTATAATTTTATTTACCTTATAGCTTAATAAAAATTAAGTCATTAAGACTACACAATTAATGATTGGACTCAATCTTTATATATATAAGATACGAGGCATTACGACACGTGCGATGCACGTATTTTGTTTTTCGATAAAAATTTTTAACTTTTTCTTATGTAACTCAACTTTTTGTATCTATTATTATAATTAACAAACGGCTTTGAGCTAGAAGTATGTACTTTTTCCTTTTATTCTATTATGCAAGGTCATACAAAAGAGCGTAAATACTGGTTTCTCACTAAAAAAAATTATGGGTTATTAGTAACAATAGAAAATGACAAAGTAATACTAATGAACTAAATTTTCTTTCAAGACCAAAATTTCTGAAAACCCATAAAATGGTAGAAACGACCGTACTTATTAAACCATCAACTTTAACGTGAATAATATTCGCATGTGTTGGCAATTTTTATCTAAATGTTTTTCATGATTTGTATTCATGTTTGTTTGTAAAAAACTTTTTGTAATATATGAAGCCCCCTTATCTAATTATTTTGTTGTTCAATGTACAGCACTCCCTGTAAAATAACCATTAATATCAGTGAACTAATATTGTTTTCTTTTGGATTAATATTGTTTTCGTTTGTATTAATATTGTTTGATATACAAAATAAACTATTTATACACACAATATATAGCATGTAACCTTCCATAAGGATATGAACGGTCTATTTTAATTACTTGCAAAATGAAGCTATTTATGAAAGAGAATTAAATAAATGAGTCCAAAGAATTTTGCCACCGTCTGGGTTTTGTTTGGATTTTAGTATAAATACTAATAAAGCTTTAATTAAGGTGTTTGTAAAAGTTCAAAAAATTAACTTATTGCTATAGTTATGGCAAATGTTATTACAAAATTCATAAAGATTTAAATCATGAATACTCAACTTAATTCAATTAGTTGGACAATAAAATGAGAAGAAGCCAAAAAGATTTGTAACAATTTTTATAAAAATGAAGTGATGGGCATTCAAGTTCATTCAAGTAAAGGAATTTAAGTCGTAAAGATTTAACATGAAACTCAATTTTTAAATAAATGGTAGCTAATTGAATTATAGAATTTTAATAATAATTTAAGACATGAAACATTTAAGACATGAATTTAATACTTAATATTATTTAATATATTAAATTAGAGGAAATAATTTAATATGAACTAATATTAAATGTAAAAATATCCATTAATTAATATCATTAAGACTCCATAATAAATTTAAGGACTCAATCGTTATATATATAATTTAATACGAACTAATATTAAATGTAGAAATATCCATTAATATCATTAAGACTCCACAATAAATTTAAGGACTCAATCTTTATATATACAAGACATCATGGCCCGTGCGATGCACGGACTTTGTTCACCGTAAAGAATCATCGGTTTTGCAAGGGTTATGCGTATTTAGTTATTGTGCTTAGTTTCGATCAGGGAAAGGAAATTTGTTTAAGTAAGTTTTTGTAAATAGAATCGTTTCAATAAAAATGCATCAAATACATGAGTGACTTTCATCAACATAACACAACACGCTATTTCAAAAACAAAATTTATACTACACACAACTTAGGTCTTTTTCTTTTGTCTCTTATACCAAAATTGATGTACCAGCTCCGAGTCTTGTATTTCATTTGTAAGGATTCCGTCATTACATCTCCAAGTGATTTTTGCTTGAATAAAAAATTCTCCCAGATACGTGATAATGAGGCGAGTTCCATTGCACAATCCTTGTGGTTAATATGTATTAAATGCATCAAGTCCTTAAAAACTTGATGATTGTAGATGCTCTAAGTAAGTATGTATGCTTAATATTTTAAGACCTCCGTGAAAGTCACAAATGATTTATAATATAGTAGAGGTTATCATAAATATTAAACACTTTTTACAAAAAATATAATTTGTGATTATAAATACTCACGTTTAATGATGAAACTCAACATTTATATATTAAAGGACACGGTACCATGGCTTAAGCTAAATAGCCACCTCAGCATCTCACTTTTAACACTCACACACCAAGATACTTTCTTTTTCATGGCTTGAGCTATTTCAACTTGTTGGGTTCAAAGCGGTATATGACAAATCGTGAATGTAAAATACGCAACAGTTCTCTTTTGAAAATATGTCATTATTTAGACCTTTTTAAGAAAAAAGAAAAGGTAATATCATAATATTAAGACTTTTATTTATTGAGATTACTTACACAACTTTTGTCGAAACTCAACTCTCGGATTTGAATAGTTGAAAGGATTATAACACAGATTAGTGACCTTGTGAATTGATGATATTTGTACCAAAACTCAATGGCAAAATATAACCATGGTCTTAAAAATTCCTTAATCTAACTAATGTTTTAGTTACAAAACTCTTCGGGTTCTTATAAATTAAAAAAGACTCTCCAAATTTTCAAGATCTTTAATGTGACTTGCATACCAAAAGTTAGACGTTACTCTTTTTTCTTGCAAACCAAAGATCATGTAATGGAAAACTAATGTTTTAGTTACAAAACTCTTCGGGTTTTTATAAATTAAAAAGACTCTCCAACTTTTCAAAATCTCTAATGTCACTACGGAGCTCAAAACTCAACTTAAATCCTCAATTGAAGAACTTTAATGTCATGAAACTTTAAAGGTTATTAAAAGCTTTCAAATGAAGCTCTAGATTAACGGCCTCATCGAGCTTCACAATTTTGCATAATAGAGTTTCTTAACTAATGCCATTAATGCTCACATTAAAACATGAAACTCATTCTTTATATATAGAGAGTTTCTCAGTAATATTTTTTTCTCCTATTTTATTTCTAGTGATCAAATTATGTCTATAACGTAGGGCTGAGCATCGGGTCTGACCCGGCCCGGACCGACCCGGTCCGGAATGGCCCGGATTATAAATAGTCGGACTTTATCGACCCGAAGCCTGGACCTGTTCAGAACCGGGCCAACCCGGTCCGGACCCGGTAAAACTGGGTCGGTCCAGGCTAGCCCGGTTCTAGCCCGATTTTGTAAAAAAAATTTTTTTTTTTTTTTTTTTTTGCATATTAAGTGTCATTTTATTATATATAAAATACTTTATTCTTTACATACTCCCATAAAATACAATTATCAATCTTAATATCTTCATTTAGTCATCAAACTCTCAAGTTCAATAATATTTTAGTATAAATAAACTTAATTAGAATAATGTGCAATCATAATCGAACCATTAATCATCATTATTTCATCACCACCGAGAGTAAATTACAAAAAAAATATTTTTTTTTATATTTTTTTACCGGGTCGTTCCGGGCTAGACCCGGATTTTCCGGGTTTTGACCCGGTCCGGCCCGGAACCCGGTTTTGGACAAAATGCAGACCCGGAACCCGGACCTAATTAACAGGTCCGGTCCGGGTCCGGTCCGGGTCCGGGTAAAAACCGGGTCCGCACCATTTGTGCTGAGCCCTGCTATAACGTATAAAATAATTAAACACCACACAAATAATTGAAATATGATACTTTGTGAATTTCCGTAGTCCGTCGTGCGTTCTCTATAATATTTGCATAGCTATCAACAGGGATTCTTCTTCTCAAGGAACTGAGGACATTTTTGTCCATTCCAACTCGCTTACGTATCTAGGGGGGGCACAATAGTTGGGAATACTTTCCTCATTAGCAGAACTATCAATTGCAGAGAATTTTTTTCGTTTTTCTATGTTGATCCATTTGAGAGCTACCAAGATCCACAACTAAAAGATTGTGTTTTAGTGGGGTGATTCTATTAGCTATTCCAAAATAAAAGATGTCATACTTATTTACTCACAATTAATTTCGTAAACTGATATGTTGGTGAGATGATTCTAAATGTGAGCTATTCCAAAATAAAAGATGTCATACTTATTTACCCACAATTAATATCGGAAATTGATGTCATTTCAAGTCTTTTAGTACTGGTCATTCAGACTCGTGCGTTGCACACATATTGTATAAAATTTTGAAATTTGATGTTTAACGTAAATGGTTAAAGGTATTGATAAAATGATTGTTCAAACTGTTAATTATAACTTGTTAATTGACTGGATCGAGTTTTCGCACCAAATCGGTGTTTACTAATAGATTGTGGTACAATCTTCTTTTCAATATAGTTGTGGTCCTAAAACTTTTGACTAATCTTTTAATTACCTCAATCTAACTCTAAACAGTTAAAGATTGTATTATATTTGACAACTTAGACAAAAAAGGAATTTAACCATTTTTAAAACGTATTTTGACATTGATATTTTGGCATTGTTCATAAGTATTTTTAACATGGTACTAAAAGTCCAAGACATTAAAAACAATCGACTTTATATGTAAATATGTATTAATGACATTAATCACTAAGACTCAACATTTAATTATCTGGACTCATTTGAGTATTTTATGGTAGTGTGAAAGTTTCACAACTAAAATGATACTTTTACTATTATAAAGATATATTAATGACATTAATCATTAAAACTCAACATTTAATTATTGATACTCAATCTTTATATAGATATAGATTATAGAGCCACACGTAATTAGACGAGTATGACTTTGTTCTTTTGAATTTGAATGAATCGAATCGAATCAATCGAATCGAATCGAACGAACTTAACTAAATCGAATAAACTGAACGGATCAAATCGAATATATTAAGGATAAATAATAATAATAATAATAGTAAATAATAATAATAGTAATCAACAACAATAACGATAATAGTAATATTATTAGTAATAATATCAATAATAATTAAGATTAATAATAATAATAATAATAATAATAAGAAGAAGAAGAAGAAAAAAAAGAAGAACTAAACTGACCTGAACTGAACTGAATGGACCTAACCTGAACTGAATTGAACGAATCTAAAATGAATTGAAAAACTGAAAAATAAATTCATGAGAACTTTAAAAGTCAAATATGTTAGATAATATACTACTAGTATTTATTTTCACTATATCTTAGATTGTGCGAGTTATCTTCAACTTCGAAAATTAGGACCGAGTAACGAAATTTCGCCCAATATCAGATTTCAACCTGAAGCGCTCAAGGGTACAAATGTAAATGAACCAGCTCGAGTCTGGATGTCTACTAAGCGAGTATGCATTCAGTTCCGCTGGCTGTGTTGATTTGTGCAACCGGTTCACCAAAAGGAAGAAAAGGAAACACTCTGGGTATTGGGCCAGAGTGAGGATATCCAGCCAATAATACAAACCCTAGACCCTCTCATTGCGATTTTGCTCACAATCTTTAGTAATTGGATTAAGTATCGGTAATTGGGGTTTTCTCTGCACTTCTCAATATGGTAAGTGCTTATATTTGCCGTCATTTCCCGCAATTTTTTTTTTTTTCATTTGGTTGGATTTACGAGTGATTTGATACATAACTCGCGAAGTTTGAAAATTTCCAGCTGGATATGCTTCCTATTGCTGTATTGAGTGTCGTAATCATAAGCAGTACTTTTGTTATTGTTGAAGTGTTATCCTCGGTAACTTTACTGTCTCATCTACTTTGTAGTCGCCGAGTTGATTCCTCAGGTTTCTGTTTCAAACAAATAGATTAAAGTGAAAAACTTCTTGAGTTTGTTTTACTGTTACTTGGAATTGATTACTGTGAGGTGTTATTTTGTGTGACAGAACAAGTTGGGTAGAGGGCAGCGTGACAAAGTGCAGCAGTTCATGACAATTACTGGGGCAAGGTATCTTAATGCTCAAGTTTCCTGTTGAGACTTGAACTTTTTCCAAGGTGTTGCTTAAGTAGAGATGTCGGAAGAATGATATTCTGTATGTGGATTTGCTGGTTGTATTAACATGGTCCTCTGCAGTTCATATCTAGTGTTTCTTTTTGAATCTCAAGTATCACTTGCTTTTGATGTGGATGTGCCTTTCTATATGTGGCTTGCTATGTATATTAAAATGGGATTTTGAAGTGGCCATTCTATAGGTGTTAATGGAATCATTATTGTGTCCATAACTTTAGTAACTTTTTAGAGTGGCACACTTTTGTTATTATAGCCGTGTCTGTACATTCATTCAATGTACTCTGCATGTGAAACTATATTTCTGCTGAACACATATCCCTTATTTTGTTTAATATATTGTCCGTTACTGAAGAGATGAGCCTATTTCATATGCATGTTATGCTTGGTCTTTACTGAATTACATGTTCCATTTGCTTGCGTTCTCTTTTTTTCGAGCATGGTAATCTAAATATCCATAGTTATTAAAGCGTCACCTTCTACACGGGCAATAATTTTTGCCCTCATAGTTGCTGAGGCATTGCCTTTAGAGAGGCGATAGGCAACTGCTAACTATGATATTATCTTGTTGAGATTGTTGACTATTTGACCTGTGCTGTTGCTTGATGATTGATATAGTTTATCATTGATTTTTATGATTTACTAATTTTTTTTAGTTGATTTTTAGTAGAATACATAACATGTTTTGTAGTTTTTGTCGCTTTACGTGGCTAGGCCATCTCCTTTTGTCGCCTAGGCTGTCGGATGCTTATGACTTATCGCCTATCACATTGATAACTACATATAATTTATTATTGTTTGTTACCCCGAGTTTTCATTTATGCTCAAGGAAAGGTTAAGTACTTTTGATGTTGCTATGAGTATTTGACTTCTGCCAGTGCATTGCTATGAAATTCCCATTTGGATTTCTGATTTGGTCCTTTGTCTTTGCATTTTATGTGTTTTGAATTTTTTATGGTGATCTTCGTAGTTTAGCTTGCTGTTTTCCTTTTTGTTACAGTGAAAAAGTTGCTATCCAGACTCTGAAGTCCAGTGATTGGCAATTCGAAGGAGCATTTGACATATTTTACAGCAACTCCTATGTCAAGTCAGTTGCTGACACGAGGCATTTAGAGGAGCTTTACAATAGATACAAAGGCAATTCCTTTATTTTGATTTATGTGCTCAAGACTGCAAGCTGTGTTCATAGCTGTTTTCAATCGCATTTTGACTTCTCAAGCGATCTGCTGATGATAAGTTTAAAAAATATAGTAACATGGGTATTCATCTATTATCAGTAATTTCATAGCACATAGAAGCCTTGACATATGATATCTAGGTTTATATTATTTAGTAAAAAGCCTTTTTCGACGATGATTGAAAACGATATGAAGTTCCTTGAGATAAGAGAAACGTGGCAATGGAGAGGACAATGTTAATGGAAAATATATGAGTGTATGATGAAGTTTGATTCTTATTTATTTTTATTATGTTTATTCTTATTTTATTTTTTGGTTATTTTTCCGATTGTCAAACTTTTTCACTAATCTTCTACTATCATTCCCAATATTTAAATGATTTTTTCTCTCTGGAGTCAATTTGAGTTCTCTTTACACTTCATATTTTCCATTTATTTATTTCTTTTGTTTGTTTGTTTTTGTTGCTAGTAATTGATTTTCTTGGTTGTTGATGGTTTCAAAGGATGATTCATGTTGTCCGACATTCCGACCCCAAATCATTTTGGGATTAAGGATCGGATGTTTTGTTGTTGTTACTCGTGAAGATTGAAATTGATTATTTGATGATTACATAAAATAAACTTCTCAGATTGATTCTTTAATTACATTTGTATGGCATCTAATATACTTTCATTGAAGACCCAATACTTTGATCAATTGAAGCATGGTTGTCTGAAACATGTTTTTGTATGTAGATCATTTGATCGTCTGAAACATGTTTTTCCTTCCACATTATCTGCTTAAGAATGTAACCACCTTACTATGGCTTGTCACATTTTCAGATCCCTATGCTGATATGATTTTGGCTGATGGAATCACTCTGTTGTGCAATGACCTTCAGGTAGATATAGCAATTACACTAATGTGCTAACAATGTGTAATTATGTCTGGAAAAGAAAATTGTCAAGTGGTTTTGCTATGGCATGGGATTTCTGGGACCAGATTTTTATATACCTGTTGCCTTCTCCTTCTGTTTGTTCGAGTATTATTGCTCTAATAACACGTGGAGTGTTGTTCCTTTTGGCAGGTTGATCCGCAAGATATTGTCATGGTAAGTTATATCGGAAGTTGCGCAGCAAATATGATGTTGGCTTAGATTTCTTGATTCGCTGAGATTCAGATTTCTTATTTCAACCGCAGTCTAATAAATAGTGATTGAAGTAGTTCAGTTCCTTGTAAGCTCATTTTGATTTTATATTCTTCTTTGCCATCATTTAGTGATGGTTTAATTTTCTCACTATTGAGAAATCATATTTGCTGGATCAGTGGTGCAAGAATATTAAGCAAAAAGGCTTTTCCATCACAAAGATATGGTTGGGGTTTGCAAGTTGTGGCCGTGCTCTTAAGGGTGACAAACGCCTTGCGATTTTGTCCCTCAAAAACATTTCTCATTGTATCTTAGAATATTGTGACGATTTCTTTGTAGGCCTCTGAACATGTCGACATGGATTTTTGCTATCTGTTTTCAGCCTTGATGTGAGAACACTTATATTTTTTTTCTCCTTCTCCTATTTGGGCCTTTATATTTTTTACCTCCTTTTCTTGGTTTCATTCACACAGCTCCCGAAGTATGTGCTATGGATATGGTTGACTCGAAAATGACATTTGCATCAGCTTAAACAGATCTTTTGGTCTGTTTTTGTCATGACCGTTATTGATAAAAAATCTTCAAGGACATGTTTTTTTGAATACCAACGAGTTAGTATAGACCAGATGTTATTGGAAATGAGATCGGGATAGTTTAGCTTGGAGAAACGAATCTAATGCAAATTCAGATTCCTATTGACTTTGTAATGAAAAGGATAACATCACATAATTATTTTGTATGGAAGATGTAAACCTTTTCATTAGTATTTTGTTTGTCTTTATGATTTATTTTCTTTTATTTTGAAAGTCCTAGTTCTTTATTGATATGCTACGTTTTGTAGTTGGTGGTTTCATGGCATATGAAAGCTGCTACAATGTGTGAATTCACAAAGCAAGAGTTTATTGGTGGATTACAATCTCTTGGGTGAGGATTAAGTGTTTTTTTTTGTCATGTTTTCTTTGATTTAGGTGATAATAAATTGAACCTTTTGTCCTTATGTTGTTTCACAGGATAGATTCACGGGAGAAGTTCCGGGAAAGAATATCTTTTATGCGTTCTGAACTGAAAGATGAACGTATGGGATGCCATGAAAATGCAGTTTCTAATTTAAAAAGCAATTTAAATACTATTCTTTCAGTACTTGGATGAACATATTATTGAATGCTAATGATACTGCCATTACCGGTTTCCTAATTTTCATGGTCAGAGGCACATCGTACCAAAATAATGAATTTCCGGATGTGGAAACTTATTTTCATGCTATTTGTTTTGAAGGAATAAATGATAAAGAGAAGTTTATTATTAGAAACTTCATCAGAGAATATCCTTTTGTTTTGTATTGCTAAATTATATTATTAAATTATTTTGTCCAGATAAATTCCGGGAGATCTATAACTTTGCATTTGGCTGGGCAAAAGAGAAGGTAACTTTCTTTTTTCAATTGCACCAGTAGTTCTTAATACTAATCATGTTAAATCAGAATTATAAGTTTACCTGTCTCGTAAACTACATCTGTATTTTAAAGATATTAATTGGATTTTGCCTGGGAAATAAAGTTTTTTACTTCAACATTTGGGTTAATGTCCCCGCAATAAGAGAATTTAAACGGAATGACCGTAGCTGAATAATATTACAACATCTGAGCCTTAATCCTTAAATAATTTTGGGTCGGCTAACATGAATCATAATTTGAAACCGTCAAAGGCGAAAAAATAAATTAAAAATAAAAATAAAAAAAATAAATGAAAATACGAAGTGTAAAGAAAAAAAACATCAACCCAAGCGAAAAAATAGATAAATAAATAAATAAAATAAGAATCAAACTCCATTATCCATCCATATATTTTTCATCCACATTGTTCTCTCCATCACCATATTTTTACCAATCCCAAAGAACCTTATATTGTTTTCGGTCACATTTATCCTTGTCCCCCCCCCGCCCCCGCGGCCCTCTCTCTCTCTCTTGTCGCTATTACAGTTCATTTGGTTTTCTCAATTTCAGCACTAATTCATTCTTCCTTTTTTTTTTTTTTTATTTGAGCGAACACTCTAAGCGACCCCAAATTATTTTTGGGATTAAGGCTCAAATGTTGTTGTTGAGCGACACTAATTTTTTCTTTGCATCATAAAAGGAGTACTGAGCTTACAACCCACATTTCCCCCCAACACCGTAAGCACCTAAAGTGCCCCGTTATCACTTCTGCATCCGATTCATAATAACAAGAAAGATCTAAGTTTGTCTTGTAAGGATTAATACCGATTTCTGACCATATCCAATCTTCATTTCCTACCCAATTCTCTGCATTTATTATGTCGTCAAGATTCAATATTAGAGCATTCGTGCACGTATCGTTTTAGAGAGTTAAGTTAGTTGTATTTCTAATCTAATGAAGGGGTATGGTGTCGTTTTGTGTCTTATGTTTTGTTGATTTAAGGGTCAGAAGTCTCTGGCATTGGATACTGCAATCGGGATGTGGCAGTTACTATTTGCGGAAAAGCTGTGGCCACTAGTCGATCATTGGTGCCAGTTCTTGCAGGTAGAACAAAACTGTTAACTGTTTTATCTAAATTTTCCCTGTACCTGCAATTCTTTACTTGAAAGCTCTTTTATGACACGATTTTCTATATTGGCTTTTTGATGATTCAGGCACGGCATAACAAAGCGATTTCTCGTGATACCTGGTCCCAACTACTGGAGTTTGCTAGGGTAAATAAGTTTATATATTGGTGTTGTTGCTGATTCCGGCTATGGGCACATTTTATGTTTTTTATGCTTCCTATCTTCCCATTTCAAACTTCATGTGTTTTATCCTTAGATTCCTTACAAAATTCACGCGACTTTGAATTTTTGGTACTCGAGAATCCTATTTGTCCGCATTCTGCATTTCCCCTTTTTTTTTGAAAATATTTAAAGAAAATAATTTGCATATTGAATCATGTTTAATGTGTTACTCTCATCATTTGAGATTGATCGTTTTCTTAACAAATATACTCCTGTCGAGAGTGCAATTTGTAAAATAGAAACAAACGTCATTGGGGGTACCTGTAGTTTTAAAAGACACTAGATTTGTTCTTGCAATAATACTAAACCTCGAGGGCGTTTTTCGTTTTTTTTTTTTGGATTTTATTTGAATGGCAAATCATAGGAGTGCCTAATATTGCTGCCTTTTCTGGATATACTATCATTTTGTACAAGTGCAGACAGTGGATCCTGCATTGTCGAACTATGATCCGGATGGTGCTTGGCCGTACCTGATCGATGAGTTTGTTGACTACCTGATCGAAAACGGTGTCATGCAGAAGGGCAATTTGAGAGATTGGAGCTACAAACAGTGACTGATCATCCAAGTTGTATTTATTAACTTCTATTCTGTTTTTTTCCTTTTTTTTCCTTTTAGATTGACTTGGCAAAATTATTTCAGAAATTAAACATACACAAAAGAGAGGTCCAATTGTGTGTAATATTTTGGGGGCTTTTTTCGGAATTATACATTGATATCCTTCTTCCCTTGCTGTCTATTCTACTTGAAGAATTGTATTCACCTTCTCAATTACAGAAGTTCATATGTTATTGCTCGCTTCTAGAAATCACTTTTTCACTTCTAGAAATCACTTATTTCCCATCCTATCTGTGCGGGTACTGTATTTGCATTTATATTCTGTCATTTTATCTGTAGCATATGATTTTCATTATGAATCTTATCGTGAATATACATGCATGTTGGGTATCCATATCAGTATCGTAGAACTTCTATATCTCTATAATATAAAGGATAGTTGTGGTTTTTGGTCGCTGTTAGCACCTGAAAGGATCATTGTATTCAATAATAATAAATTTTAAAAACACTTTTAGAATATTAATTAAAGGGACAACTATTTTTCAAAAATTGTTCCTGGCGGGGTTCTCCGGTGGACTTTCGATGAGTTGATTTTTTTTTCTGTTTTACGCCGACCGCTGGCGGCTAGCAATTTTTTTATGGTTGACCTACTTTTTGGTGGGGCGGTCGATTATCAGTGGCAGCTCCGCTGACAATCGACCATTTTTTTGTGGTGTGCCTACTGGCTTGTGTGTCGGCGGAGCGGAGGTGTTGCCGACAGACCTCTAAGGACACCCATTCTTTTTGTGCGGCCACCGCCAGAGGTCTGGGAGCCAATAATATGTTTTTTACTGGTAATTTGATTTTTCTATTCGATTATGGCATCGCCACCGTTAGGTGTGTGCATCGGATCCATCCGATCCAAATTTCAAATTAATCCGGAATTTCGGATCATGTTTTGCTCAATTCGGAATCGGATCCGAAATATCGGATCAGATTCGGATCAACCCGAATTCGGATGAATCCGAAAAATCCATTTATTTTTTAAAAAAATATTTTTAAAAAAATAACCCCATTTACCAAAACACAACAAGAATTTAAGAATGAGTGAAAACATACAAATTTTTTCGGTTTTCACAAACTAACATAATCAAACTTCAAATCAAATCTGTAACACCCCCAAATCCCATTGGGTCATTACAGTGCCGTGGACCCCACACCAGGTGATCCACCAGGCGAACACGAATAAAATACAACAACCTGTCCAAAATAGGAAATCACAGACCCTACTATGACGTCCGACATACTATTCCGATATGGAATTTCAACGACAAGGATGGGCCTACATGGCCAAAATAAAATACAACAACATACACGAGCCTTGCTCGGATAATACAAAATGACAACGACTGAACAAAATTGGAGTACTCCAAACTGTCTGACCGATGTGAACACCAAAATATCTCGGACTAGTATCGCTCGAATGCCTCGTCGCCATCGTCATGCCCCTGTGTCTCAACTCTCTCCTCGCAAGTGTAATACCCGGTTGTAATTCATTCATTTTCATTCAGTAATTATCAGTCTGTAATTGTCACTCAGTAATTCTCACTCGTTAATAATCACTCATCATTCTTGACTCATTCATTGGTGTTCACGGTTGGCATGTTGTAATCGTATATCAGTTACCGATCGGCATGTCATCTCCGTTTAGAGATCGACGGGAGTATTATTATTTTCATCGTGATTGGTAGTCGTATACTGGGAGCATCATCCGTGGCTTGTGTTAGAATTGTTCATTTTCACATTCATATGTTATGTCGGATCATTCATCAGTCGTATCGTGGAATCGGAGTTATCGGAATTTTCAACTTGGCGGCCTCGAGTTACGGCCGTAAGGACTTTGGGTTACGGCCGTAACAAGGGTTCGTGTTTTCGAGGCCATTTGGGCGAAAGGGACTTACGGCCGTAAGGTCTGTGGTGCGGCCGTAAGTTGAGCAGTGCGGCCGTAAAGTGGCGATTCTGGCCGTCACGCGTCAATGAGCTACCGAGACATTTTGGCCGAAGGTGAGTTACGGCCGTAAGGATGGGGAGATACGGCCGTAAGTGGTGTTCGTAAATTTTGGATGTTGTCGACCAAGGGTGACTTACGGCCGTAAGGGTTGCGGCATACGGTAGTAAGTCGGGAAGGTCGGCCGTAAGGCTTGGCCGGTCTGGCGCGTCTGTGCAGTGCCCGGTCATTTCGACGAAGAGGGCTTACGCCGTAAGTTTGGCGATTACGGCCGTATCATCCGAGTTACGGCCGTAAGGTGTGCGGTTCTGGCCGTAAGGGTGTCGACGGATGTTTTTGACGAAGGCGGGTTACGCCTGTAACTTCGAGGCGATTCTGGCCGTAAGTCTGCCGGCGAGCTTTCGGACGAAGCGAGTTACGGCCGTCTGAGTTAGCCGATTCTGCCGTAAGGCCGTTGACTTGAAAGTTACGGCCGTAAGAGGGCCGAGTTACGGCCGTAACTTCCGTGACTTAAGGAGTTGGCGGGTCTTTTCACCTCACTTTTTCATTTTTTTCCTTCTTCATCCGAGAGAGAGTTGAGAGAGAGATTTTATCATCATCAATCACTTGAGTGTGTAATCTTCATCATCTTCATTCCTTTGGGAAGCTTGGATACTCGTTATAACTCGTGTTCATCGGATCGAAGTGGTTGGATCTTTAAGAGGTAAATTCTTCAACACCTTGGATTTCGATTTTGTGTTAAGATATGATGTTTTGGACGTTATAATCATGTTATATGAAGGGATATGTATATGATTATGAGTTTGTATAAGGATTCATTGGATTATTGAGGGATTATTCAAGAACACTTTGAATATCGAGTTGGATTTGGGGATTTTCGATTAATTGTTGTTATAATCACGTTTTGGATATTCATAACGGACTATTGATCGTATTGGAGATGTTTTGTTGATTTGAAACACTTCTTGGGGATTTGAAGTTGGTATTGTTGAGGTTTAGTTGTAATCAATCGAAGTTGGCCTCAAAGTGTTCGATATAATGCCCCGATGAACTTGGTTTAATCGTATCGACGTCTTGTGTTCGTTATATTCGTGTTTAATTCGTTTATTAATCGGATTGTTGGTAATTGTATTGAATTAAGGTTGTTCGAGCGGCCAGACACTTCATTTAGGACATTTGTTCGAGGAAGGACTTTCTTCATCGGTATTGTGTAAGTTAATTCTTACTCGGTTAAAAGGATATTCATACCTTTTGTTGTTGATCATTCATAATCATAACTCATTCATCATTGTATTAATCATATTGAGACTTGTAATTGTCGAATAATCACTTCATTAATAAGGAGCGGCGATTCCCATCAATTCATTGAAACTATCAATCACTTCATTATCACTTTCATCCCGTAAGTCATTCTTGACGTTGTCGGATTATTATTATTCATTGATATTCATTATGGTCATTCTTGTTCATATGACCTTCGGGTTCATATTGCGTGGCGGGTGCGGATGTGTGGAATTTTAGTCGGGCACATGATGGCCATGTATTGGGAGTGATACATTGGGTGTGCACACGGTAACGTTTACCTCCGTGAGACTAATTAGGTACAAGGACGGGTGTGTCCGGTCATCCGTCTTGTACACTTGCACAGAACACTACGGGCGTACTATGGTACTCCTCTTGGCGTAATTCATAATTAAGGATATTTCATAACTCGGTTAATTCATGATTGTGTAATTTCAACCCCGAGGATTGTTGTTACGTATAATCGCGGCCCGTTTGGGGATATTGTTTTTCGTGTCATGGCAAGGCAAAGGCGCAGGAGAGCACGATGACGGCGGGAGTCAGTGATACTAGAAGGGGCCCCAGTCTTTTGATCATTTATTCGGTCACTTATGTTTTCTTTATTTATTCCATTGCAGTCATTCCTTTCGAATACTCATTTCATTCGATGTCGTGTATTTTATCGTCACATAAGATACACATGTATTCTATATTGTCCTGGTGTGTTGTATGAAACTCCTACTCGGAGTAATTGATGTTATAATGTGGTTCGGTACTACATTTACCCCTGTGTAATTCATCCTTTTCATTCGCTGGTGGATCCCGGTCGGGGTCCACAGACCGTAATATCCGCCTAGTTTGGGGTGTTACGAGTTGGTATCGAGCGTGGTTTTGAATACTACCCTCCAAGTCATGTCTCATTTGAAATCATCGTCATCGGACTAGTATCATTGGACTTTCACGTCACGTGTGACTGTGCAAATGCCGAGCCAATCAGACCAAGAACTGTAAGATTTCTAATGCCATGGTATAATTTCGGCAATAGTCATTCATTCATCATTCATCAATTAACAATCCTCAAACATCATCATTCAGTATGATCGGACGATCATGTTAACTCATTAATCACTTAATTCATTTCATTATTGATTGTTGATCGGGAAGATCAAATCATCAATTATGTTAACTTGTTCAAGATAATCATGTCATCTCGATTAATCATTCATTTAATCAACGTATTAAAGCGTGTATGCTCATTTTCATCATCCCATATCATAATCATAACATAATATTCATGCGGGAAATATAATCATCATGTGACTTTCCTACTTGGTATGGAAAGAGGCAGCGAAGGACGAGGAGGACGAGGCCGTGGAGCGGGCCGAATCCAGGAACTCGCGCGAACACTCGTGCAAGCGAGAAATAATGCTAATTCATTGAGTAGCGACGCCGCCACTCATTCACACGACGCGATCATTCGCTAACGGGGAGTCGTGCAGGACACGGCTCGGTCGGAAGGTGTCCGGGTTGACCCACTCGCTTTTATGCAGGGCATGATGGCCCAAATGACCGGATGGCACGGTGATGGAGACGATGCATAACTCCACTACGCAAAATCAACAGGCTCCTCCGCCGCCACCTCGGAGGCAAGAGAGGAATGTGAGCAATATCATCGGCGACATCTCTCGCGAGGCCGCCGACTTTCGAGGCTCGTCGCAGCCGAGATATTATTCATTGGCTCGAACATTTCGAAGTTGTTTGCTATGGTAGAGTGTCCCGAAGGACACAAAGTTTCGCTGGCTTACTACTTGGGCAAGAGCGCGCATTCTTGGTGGTTGTCGTTGAAGCCCACCGAAGGATCATGTACATGGGATCGATTCAAAACTCTCATGATGGAGAGGTATTATCCGGCCCCACTCGGGAGGCCAAGTGTCGAGTTACTCACCCCGACCCCTCATCAGACGAGGATGTTCTCGCCATTGCCGAGAAATTTCAGGAACTTCTCCCGTTCGCCTCATCTATCATTCATTCCGAGGCGGATAAGATTAAGTATTTCACAAGAGGTGAAACCCCGTATGAGACTACGGTTGCTTAATCATAATTGCACCTCGTTGGCCGAATTCATCGAGAAAGATCTCACCTACGAGCTTCTGCTAAAGAAATTGCTAAGCGGCAACCTTCGTCTGCTAGCAAGAAATCGAAGAACCGTAATCGGTCGGCGGCGGTGTTTGCTTTCAAGAAACCCCGTGCGAGCTCTGCTTTCTCTGGCGACCTCTGTGTCGTCTAAACCCGCGGAATCTCGGTCTCGAGCGGCGGTTCGACCATCACTGTTATAAGCTGTGGAGATCTGGTCATGTCGGCACCAAGTGTCCGAGACAGTCTGTCACTTGTCATAATTGTGGAATTGTTGGGCATAAGGCCCGTTTTGCCGTAGGGACTCCAAACCTACTCGAGACTTCATCTCAAGCCCAAGCGATCGGCCGTTCGAGAATCGGGCCACTCAATCGGCGTCGTTTAAAGCAGCGGGAGCGACTAAAGGTGGAGCTATAGCCGTGACAGGAGCGTCGGTCTGGGACTAGCAAGCCGGATTTATGAGATGAAGAAGACCGATGATCCCGAGGCCCGAATGATCTCGGTACACTCGATATTCTATCTCAACTCGTGTGTACCCTTTTTGATCTTGGTGCATCGCATTCATTCATTTCCGAGTCATGTTTGAGTAGACTACGTCTGGGTAGTGCTTCTAGTTGTGAGCCTTACGTCATTGGCCTACCTGATGGTAGACGAATTATCGGTAATCGTGAGATTCGGAATTGTCCGATTCAGTTTCATGGTCATGTATGGCCAGCGGACCTAATCGTAGTAGATTTGCCGAGGGACGACGTCATCTTGGGTATTGATTGGATGGATCGTCATGATGCCATCATTAGTGTCCGTAAGCGTTTGATCACTATCATTTCAGACGATGGGGTGGAATGTGTGTTTCAGGGAGGTAATCCATTTGCTCGGGTAAGGTCATTAATTTGATGAAAGCAGTGCGATTACTCAGTCAGGGATGTGTTGGTTATTGGTGCTTTATGACCAAAACCGAGAATTCATCAGTATTGTTGACGGATATTCCGGTAGTGAGGGAGTATGCCGACGTTTTTCCAGACGAATTACCTGGGTTGCCGCCACAGAGAGATGTGGAGTTCACGATTGAGTTGGAGCCTGGTACGTCTCCGATATCAAAGGCACCGTACCGGATGGCCCCGACCGAAATGCAGGAATTAAAGAACCAACTTGAGGAGTTGTTCGAGAAGGGTTATATCCGACCGAGTGCGTCTCCGTGGGGAGCACCCGTGTTGTTTGTCAAGAAGAAGGATGGTTCATTTCGTTTGTGTATCGATTATCGGGAGTTGAACAGAGTAACAATCAAGAATAAGTATCCCTTACCCCGTATTGATGATCTTTTAGATCAACTTGAGGAGCTTCAGTATTTTCCAAGATCGACTTAAGATCCGGATATCACCGATTGCGGATTCGAGAGTCGGACATCGCGAGGACGGCGTTTGAACACGCTATGGCCATTATGAGTTTGTGGTTATGCCGTTCGGGCTAACTAATGCACTGCGGTATTCATGGAATTGATGAATCGGGTTTTCATCGACTTTTGGATCGGTTTGTTGTTGTCTTCATCGACGATATTTTGATTTATTCTCGTAGCCGTGAGGATCACGAGGTTCATCTTCATCGGGTTCTCGACGTGTTGAGACGAGAGCAACTTTTTGGAAAGTTTTCCAAGTGCGAGTTACGGATGTCCAGTGACTTTTCTCGGACATGTAATTTCGTCAGACGGAGTTCGTGTCGACCCTCGGAAGACGGAGGCTATCCGAGGCCGGTTACCTCAGAAAAATGTTAAGGAAATCCGGAGTTTCCTCGGATTAGCGGGTTATTATCGGCGATTTGTGGAAGGATTTTCCAAAATTGCTCAACCATTGTGAACCTTTGCGAAAGGATAAGAAATACACGTGGTCCGACGCGTGTCAGCTGAGTTTTGAGGAACTCAAGAGCCGATTAATGTCAGCACCTGTACTTTCCTTGCCGCAGGGGACGGAGGGATTTGTGGTTTATAGTGATGCGTCCGGACAGGGTCTCGGATGTGTGCTCATGCAGGACGGAAAGGTTATTGCCTATGCTTCACGGCAATTGAGACCTTACGAGGTTAATTATCCGACACACGACCTGGAACTAGCAGCCGTAGTGTTCGCTTTGAAGATTTGGCGTCATTATCTTTATGGCGTTACCTGTCAGATATTCACCGATCATAAGAGTTTAAAGTATATATTTACTCAGAAGGAGTTAAATATGCGACAGAGACGGTGGTTGGAATTAATCAAAGATTATGATATCGAGATCCTTTACCACCCGGGCAAGGCGAATGTTGTCGCCGACGCCTTGAGTCGCAAGTCCGTTCAGGAGCAGATGCTTGCTCGTCTAACAATTCAGAAGGAGCTTCAGCAGGAATTTCTTAGACCCGAGATCGAGGTCTGGCTTCAGCGAGTTCAGGGACAGATTTGTATGTTAGAGATTTCATCGTGACTCGAGGAGGCAATCCGAGAGAATCAGAGTTCAGACCCTTCATTGTTGCGCATCCGTGAGGATGTGACTCAGGGGAAAGCCCCTGGATTCGTGGTCCACGAGGATGGACTTTTGAGATTTAAGAATCGGTTGTGCATACCGGCAAATGACGAGTTGAAAAACTCGATTTTGAGAGAAGCTCATGCTACCCCTTATTCTGTTCATCCGGGGTCCAGCAAGATGTACAAGGACTTGAAACAAAATTACTGGTGGAGTAATATGAAGCGAGAAGTCGCAGAATTTGTTAGAGATGCTTAACTGTCAACAAGTTAAGATTGAACATCGGCGGCCGGCGGGTATCTTGAAACCTCTTCCTATTCCCGAGTGGAAGTGGGAAGACATTTCTATGGATTTCATCACGAGTTTGCCGACTAGTCGCCGTGGCATGAATACGATCGGGTGATTGTGGACCGCTTAACAAAATCAGCTCATTTCCTTGAGATCAAGGATACGTGGGGTCTGAGAGGGCTCGATTGTTCATCAAGGAGATAGTGAGGCCTTGCACGGTACTCCTAAGAGTATCGTTTCCGATCGTGACGGACGATTTGTGTCTCATTTTTGGAAATCGATTCATCGTGCTATGGGAACTCGGCTCAATCTCGCATCGCCTTTCATCCTCGGTCAAGCGGGCAATCGAGAGAGGACTATTCGGACATTAGAGGACATGTTGAGGGCATGCGTCCTCGATTGGAAGGACGATTGGGAAGCCCAACTACCATTGATCGAGTTCACGTATAATAATAGGCATGCTTCCATTAAGATGGCACCTTACGAGGCCTTGTACGGTCGTCGTTGTCGGTCTCCTTTGTGTTGGGATGACTTGTCGAATCAATCGGCACCGAGCCCGATATGCTTATAGCCGCCGGGAGAAGGTAGCTTTAATCGAGTCGTATGTTGTGACTCGAGTCGGCGAAATCTATGCGAGATAATCGTCGCCGACCACTAGAGTTCGAGACGGGTGACCACGTTTTGGTCAAGGTATCCCCGAGTCGAGGTATTTTCCGTTTCGGAAAACGGGGAAGTTGAGTCCGAGATTCATTGGACCATTTGAAATTTTGGATCGAGTAGGCGAGTTAGCTTATCGACTGGCTTTACCTCCGGCTTTGAGCAGGATTCACAATGTATTTCACGTCTCTCAGTTGCGGAAGTATGTTGCCGACCCGAGTCACATTCTTCAGTTCGACGAAATCGAGATCGCAGATGATCATTCGTACGAGGAGCATCCTGTACGAGTGTTAGAGCGGCGAATCAAACAGTTGAGGAACAAGACGATCCCTTTGGTCAAGATTCAGTGGTCTAGACACGGAGTCGAAGAGGCCACTTGGGAAACCGAAGAGAGTATGCGGGAGAGTTATCCCGAGTTGTTTGACCCTTAGTTTCGGGGACGAAACTATTTTTAAGGGGGGGAGTATGTAATACCCGGTTGTAATTCATTCATTTTCATTCAGTAATTATCAGTCTGTAATTGTCACTCATTAATTCTCACTCGTTAATAATCACTCATCATTCTTGACTCATTCATTGGTGTTCACGGTTGGCATGTTGTAATCGTATATCAGTTACCGATCGGCATGTCATCTCCGTTTAGAGATCGACGGTAGTATTATTATTTTCATCGTGATTGGTAGTCGTATACTGGGAGCATCATCCGTGGCTTGTGTTAGAATTGTTCATTTTCACATTCATATGTTATGTCGGATCATTCATCAGTCGTATCGTGGAATCGGAGTTATCGGAATTTTCAACTTGGCCAGCATCGAGTTACGGCCGTAAGGACTTTGGGTTACGGCCGTAACAAGGGTTCGTGTTTTCGAGGCCATTTGGGCGAAAGGACTTACGGCCGTAAGGTCTGTGGTACGGCCGTAAGTTGAGCAGTGCGGCCGTAAGAATGGCCGATTCTGGCCGTCTGGCGTCAAGCAGCTACCGAGACATTTTGGCGAAGGTGAGTTACGGACGTAAGGATGGGGAGATACGGCCTAAAGTGTTGTTCTTAACTTATTGATGATGTCGAAAAAGGGTGACTTACGGCCCAAAGGGTTGCGTCAAACGGCCGTAAGACGGGGAATGTACGGCCGTAAGGCTTGGCGATTCTGGCCGTCTGCGGCAGCGTGGTGCCCGGTCATTTCGACGAAGAGGGCTTACGCGTAAGTTTGGCGATTCTGGCCGTATCATCTGAGTTACGGCCGGAAGGTGTGCGGTTACGGCCGTAAGGGTGTCGACGGATGTTTTTGACGAAGGCGGGTTACGCCGTAACTCGGGAGCGATTCTGGCCGTAAGTCTGTCGGCGAGCTTTGGACGAAGCCGAGTTACGGCCGTCTGAGTTATCCGATTCGGCCGTAAGGCCGTTGACTTGGAAAGTTACGGCCGTAAGAGGGCCGAGTTACTGGCCGTAACTTCCGTGATTTAAGGAGTTGGCCGGGTCTTTTCACCTCACTTTTTCATTTTTTTTCCTTCTTCATCCGAGAGAGAGAGTTGAGAGAGAGATTTTATCATCATTAATCACTTGAGTGTGTAATCTTCATCATCTTCATTCCTTTGGGAAGCTTGGATACTCGTTATAACTCGTGTTCATCGGATCGAAGTGGTTGGATCTTTAAGAGGTAAATTCTTCAACACCTTGGATTTCGATTTTGTGTTAAGATATGATGTTTTGGACGTTATAATCATGTTATATGAAGGGATATGTATATGATTATGAGTTTGTATAAGGATTCATTGGATTATTGAGGGATTATTCAAGAACACTTTGAATATCGAGTTGGATTTGGGGATTTTCGATTAATTGTTGTTATAATCACGTTTTTGGATATTCATAACGGACTATTGATCGTATTGGAGATGTTTTGTTGATTTGAAACACTTCTTGGGGATTTGAAGTTGGTATTGTTGAGGTTTAGTTGTAATCAATCGAAGTTGGCCTCAAAGTGTTCGATATAATGCCCCAATGAACTTGGTTTAATCGTATCGACGTCTTGTGTTCGTTATATTCGTGTTTAATTCGTTTATTAATCGGATTGTTGGTAATTGTATTGAATTAAGGTTGTTCGAGCGACCGACACTTCATTTAGGACATTTGTTCGAGGAAGGACTTTCTTCATCGGTATTGTGTAAGTTAATTCTTACTCGGTTAAAAGGATATTCATACCTTTTGTTGTTGATCATTCATAATCATAACTCATTCATCATTGTATTAATCATATTGAGACTTGTAATTGTCGAATAATCACTTCATTAATAAGGAACGGCGATTCCCATCAATTCATTGAAACTATCAATCACTTCATTATCACTTTCATCCCGGTAAGTCATTCTTGACATTGTCGGATTATTATTATTCATTGATATTCATTATGGTCATTCTTGTTCATATGACCTTCTGGGTTCATATTGCGTGGCCGGGTGCGGATGTGTGGAATTTTTAGTCAGGCACATGATGGCCATGTATTGGGAGTGATACATTGGACTGTGCACACGGTAACGTTTACCTCCGTGAGACAAATTAGGTACAAGGACGGGTGTGTCCGGTCATCCGTCTTGTACACTTGCACAGAACACTACGGGCGTACTATGGTACTCCTCTTCAGCGTAATTCATAATTAAGGATATTTCATAACTCAGTTAATTCATGATTGTGTAATTTCAACCCCTGAGGATTGTTGTTCTCAGATAACCGGCCCGTTTGGGGATATTGTTTTTCGTGTCATGGCAAGGCAAAGGCGCAGGAGAGCACGATGACGGCGGGGAGTCAGTGATACTAGAAGGGGCCCCGATCTTTTGATCATTTATTCGGTCACTTATGTTTTCTTTATTTATTCATTCATGAGTCATTCCTTTCGAATACTCATTTCATTCAGTGTCGTGTATTTTATCGTCACATAAGATACACATGTATTCTATATTATCCTGGGTGTGTTGTATGAAACTCCTACTCGGAGTAATTGATGTTATAATGTGGATCGGTACTACATTTACCCTGTGTAATTCATCCTTTTTCATTCGCCTGGTGGGTCCCAGTCGGGGGTCCACGGCACTGTAATATCCGCCTAGTTTGGGGTGTTACAGCAAGTACCTAAAACATGAAAACATGTTCCGCCCCCACGGGGTCAGTCATCCAGTATAATGAATATCAAGTACATGCACAACATGATATGCATCCAAAGGCAGAATAAATAGTACAACAATGGTAGTACGAGATGCTCACAAACCAAAGTAAGAATCGAGCATTCGTGGAATACTATGCCCATGGCATACGATCAATACACCTCAATAGGTTAGAACATAAGTGCCCAATAACGAATCATCAATATAGAACACAACAATACATTACAGAAGGTAAATCAATCCCACGCTGAAATAAATAAGGATCACACTGCCCGAAGGCTCCAACGGAACGACCGAGACATCACAATGGCAGGAAAGCCCTCGGTAAGCGCCAAAATATCACGATGGCACGAAAGCCCTCACCAAGCCGCCAAAATATCACGATGGCACGAAAGCCGAACACCAAGTCAGTAAATCATCACAATCTGAGATCTCAAAGAAACAAACATGATCACGAACATACCCCTCAGGCGTATGAACTCTTAATCACAAAACGTCGAACACATCCACACATTTAAATGGACTATGAACGAACAAAATTGTATGGCTCAATGATGGACATCACAGTACGCCCGATCCGAATATGTGTCAGTGCACATGTCCACTCCGTATACGGAATCCAGGATATACGTGGGACAATGTACCTAATTAGCCTCAACGAACTACGTCTCGTGTGCACAGCTTTTCACGGAAAATATTCACGCATGACTATATATGTGCCCGGCTAAAAATCCTACACAATATCCAATCGGAACGTAGATATGACTCCGGATATGTCACGATACAACATGACAACGAAACTCAAAGGATAACACATCCAATACGGATCATACGACTCAGCAAGTGAACGATGACACACGAATAATGAAAGATCGACACGACCAACGATATTCCAAACAACTATCCTGAGATCAAAATCCCTAAGGACCGATTAACACGAGCAACGATCACAACACAACGATTAGGAAATCCTCAACTTTCAAAGATCACAAAATTACCGAGTTCACAAGAAAAAATAGTGTCGCCTTGAATCGATCAACACGACAATAATAATTTAACGGATGGGAACTATCGTTGATAATCCCAATTCAATACTTCGATTACCGTAGGATGGCCAATCGATAACAATTATACAACGGATGGAAATTATCTTTTTGACAACGGGTGGAAATTATCTTTGATAATCCCAATTCAATAACTCGATTACCGTTAGAGCGGACAATCGATAATAATTATACAACGGATGTCTCGGCACCTTTAATCGGTTACCGATAACGAAGATGATAATCGAATACGCCAATGCCTTCAATCGCCAAAACGACATCAATAGAAAAATCGATATCAATAACGATTCACAAAAAATATCTTGATGGAACATCAATCAATAATAACAATCGATACGTCGATGCCGCGAATCGCTATCGACAACAATATCTCAAAGAAACATCAATCAACAATAACAATCGATATGTCGATACATGAACCGCTATCGACAACAATATTACCAACAAGTACCGCAATGCCTTAAATCGGCCATTTACGAGCAACAATAATATTTGGCATAATTTGCCGAAGGGTATCGTATCAAACAATCCCCTGATACCAACAAAATCATAAAGAGACCAAGTCTCGAAATGATACACACATTCATACACATACATGATAACATTAATCTCATTGGCCAGTACAAGTATAAAACTTGCCTCAAACCGAAGGCGAGAAAGTCCTTCCACGATCAACGTCCTACCACGAATCGATCAACGCGTCCTCCGACAATCACAAGCACTCGAACAACCTTGAATGAAATACAATTCATTCGATAACACGATATCGACCGAAAACAATACAATAGATAATTCCGATTCCAACACGAACACATACTATACTCGTATTTATCCGTATACACACACATATATATAATATACATACATCACATATATATATATAGATATACAACTCACAATATCTATATATATATATATATAAATATATATATATACTCACTGCACACACACAATATATATATATATATATACATATACATGTCACTGTACTATATATATATACCTACACACTATATATATATATATATATATATATATAACAACACACACAAACCACACACACCAAACACATATATATATATAACAGCTTTATATATACATTATATATATATATATACATAAAACACACAACACACACACACACAACAATCACGAAGCACACCCACATACAAACTAACAAAACACACACATAAAAACTAACCGGAAGAGTCGATCGGCCAGGTCCGAAAAAACTCCCATGCCGGAAATCGGCCGCCGGAAAAATGACCCGCCGGACCTCGTCCAACTCCGGTCCGTTTCCGTCCATGGCCGGTTTTCACCATCTCCGTCTGCAACTCTTCGCTGGAAGAATGTCAAACCTCCGTTTCGCCGTCCGTTCCGGACAAAAACCACCTCCGGTCGCCGGAATCAATGGAACCGCATCCATGGCCGGAAACCATGAAGAACGCCGGACGCCTGAGCTCCGCCTCGCCGGAAGAAAAAAATGCCGTAATAGGTCGACCGGATTTGCAGCCTTCCGGTTCGGAAATTCCGACCAGGCCGCCGTCGAGCTCCGATCGTGAGCCGCCTGCCGTCGCTAGACCCGGCAAAATAGGCCCAAGCCCGCGGGCCGGGCCAGCCCGCCCGTTTTTGGGCGGGCATTGGGCTGCATATTATTAGCCCAAAAAAACCCGGGCCTTTTTGGCCCGGCCCAGATTTGGCCCGCCAATAGAGGCCCGGCCCTGTTTTTTTTTTTTTTTTTTTTTTTTAATTTATGTTATGTGTAATTATAATATTTAATTTTTTTTTCCTTGTTTGTTAGATTATAATACATCTATATGTTAATTATTGATGTAATTTTATTTTTTTGGGACTTTGTGATTATTTGTAGTATCTCATATCAATAATAATATTATTTTATATTTTATAAGAAATTAGTAGTGATAAATGATATGATGATCAAATAAAAATATTTGTATATTTGTTTTTTGATTATGGTAGTGTAGTAAATAATGTAATTATCAAATAAAAATAATTGTATATTTATTTATCTGATTGTGATAGTATAGTGAATAATATAATAATTAAGGATCGAAAAATATTTGTATATTTATTTCAGAATTAATATTTCAAAAAAAAAAAAGTCGAGGCTCATGGGGCCGAGCCCGGGGCGGGCCACGGGCCTAATAATTTTGGCCCAGGAAAAAACGGGCCTTTTTGGCCCGGCCCAAAAAAGGCCCGCCCGTTTTATGCCCGGCCCGTTTGGGCCGGGCCCGCCCGTTTGCCAGGTCTAGCCGTCGCCGAACTTCAGTCGTCGCCGGAGACGAAGAAGCCGCTGCCCGCCTACAGCTCCACCTCGCCGGAAGAAGAAAGAGATGGAGAGAAGGGAGAGAGGGCGAGAGGAAGATGGCACGGGAAGAAGAAGAAAAAGAAAAAAAAAGAAAATGAGGGAGGGATGGAGAAAGCTGGCGAGAGGGAGAGAGAGATGAGGGAGAAGATGATAGGTGGTGATGATTTATATATATATATGTATATATATATATATAATATAGGAGTAAGGTGAGAGGGAGGAACCTGAGGGGGAATCTCAAAAGTTGACATATTTACATATATATATATATATATATATATATATATATATATATATATATATATATATATAAATGATACCCCAAAGATACCCTCGCCCCGAAAGTTGACCACGAGGAAGGTTCCCACCACCTACCACGCATTACGTACGTAACCTCAGGGCGTAACGTACGTAATCGCAACAAATTAGCGTACGTAATGCTACACAGGTAGCGTAGGCTATGGCTATAAACTTAGCCAAAATGTTGGGTACCAAATCGGATATTTGCGCCGTTTTATGCGGAAGCGAAAATAAATTGCGGAAAATAAAGGACACGAGGATTTATAGAGGTTCGGCTATTAACGAAGCCTACGTCCTCTCTCGATGTATCTTTTTCTTTAGGCTTAAGATCAAAACCTCTACGCCTCTCTTCTATCGGTCGAGGGATTACCGTTACAAGCTCGTCTTCTATCGGTCCGAGTAAAACCGTTTTTCCTTTTCTATTGGATAAGGAATCAACCACTCTAGCTTTCTATGGGTACTAGATAAACCTCACTTAGATATCGATTGCGATTCTAACAATGCCGGATACTTGATCCTAATAACACCGAATCCAATCGTATCTTTTCTTTTTATCGCTCGTGTATGATCTTGTGTATAACACTCAATCACTCTTAATTAAGCTCAAGAACAACAACTATAATGTTTACAATGATATAACACGTATGTATGCTTTGCTCAATGTTGTTGTATGGAATAATACCAACTCCTTGGTATTTATAGCCTTCTTCCTCCTTACTAGCCGTTCTTTGCCGGTTGACTAGCTAGCGTGCGCTAGCCTTCCTTAAGTAGCGTGCGCTATCGCACATTTTTGCTCTAGCGTCGTAAAGGCTTTCATGTAGCGTCGTTAATCACTTTATATTTGATCCGGTAGCTCGCCTTAACGATTAGCGTGCGCTACCACTTCCTTTGTAGCGTGCGCTAATCCAATATATCCGTTGCATGGATTGTCAAAGTGACCGTTTGATATGCTGACTTTGACCTGCTTTTCCCAACGTTCGGATTGACTAGATTCAAATATCTTAGCGTGCGCTAATCATCCTTTGTAGCGTGCGCTAATAATAGAGGGTAGCGTGCGCTAATAATAGAGTGTAGCGTGCGCTATCCATCTGCTGACTTCACTGCAGCTTACTTCGATACTAGGCTGGAATGCAGCTGACTCCTCGTTAGCGTGCGCTAACATATGTCCCTTAGCGTGCGCTAATGCAGTCCAGATTGCAATTTTTGCGTCTTCGTCTGCTTCGCCGATTTGCTTCGCCTCGATGTTGTTTTGTAGTTTAGCAACTTTAATCATCAAAACATAAATTAAATAATGTGTGGAATAAATATTCCAACAATCTCCCCCTTTTTGATGATTACAAAACAACCCTTGAATTGGATAATCTGTAAAAAATAATATATATATTTCTACGAATCAAAGTTTTCGGCTTTGATCGTTTCGTTAGTTTCTCCAATCCTTTTCTTTTTCTTCTTTTTCGACTTCTTCATTTTTCAACTCCGTCGTTTCTCGTTTTTCAAATTTTTTCAACTCCCCCTATTTGTATGCTTTTCTTTTCTTTTCGACTTCTTCGATTTTTCTCATTTTTATCTCCTCTGCATCTCCTTCTCATTTTTATCATTTTTATCTCAATTCATATCTTTCTCCCCCTTTTTGTTTTCATCAAAAAGTAAACAAAAATATAAAAGATACCAAATGAAATATAAATATGCATGATACCAATTTATGCATTAATAAGGGTATAAACTCCCCCTGAAAATATTATTTCCTTCTCCCCCTTTGTAAAATATCATTTGTCAAAGTTTATTTTTGGGGATCCAACCGATAGTTGGTTTTTCTTTTGAAACATAGACGATGTTTGAAACGTTTGTTCCTTTAGGAACCCAAATCTTTTTAATTTTTATCGTCCGTTTTGGGCTTTTGCAATTTGAAATGTGATGCCCAATTTTCAAACATTTTTCACATCGGGGTATTTTGAAATTGACGGATTCATTTTTCGAACGTGATTTGAATCCTAACCCCTCTTTATTTAGAGTATATTTTTGAACACATAACATTTGTTCAAATTTATCGTTGCCGCACGAGAATTTCTTTGTCAAAATTTTTAGTTCATCTTGAACTTTTAAAAGATCATTTTTCAAAATATTTTCATTTTCAAGGCATTTCGAATGATCAATTTCGACAAATTTCCCTTTTTCAAGTATTTTGGAATTTTCAATTTCCAAAGCTTTATATTTAGACTTGAGGGACTTAATTTCATTTAAAGCATTTTGATAGTCCGTATGTAGTAACTCGAATGCTTCAAAAAGTTCGTCGTAAGAATTACTTACTTGGCTTTCGACGTCGCTATCGTCGAATGAACTCCGGGCCATGAGCGCGAGATTATTTTGTTCAAGAAAATCTTCTTCGGGATCTTCGTCGCTCCATGTTGCGATTAGAACCTCCTTTTGCTTAACTCGACAGTTCTTAGCACAGTGGCCTGGTTTACCACATAATCGACAAGTGTTGTCGAATTTCTTAGGTTCGCCCGCTTGAATGTCCTTCTTTCTCCGGTTTAATAAGTGTTGGAACTTATTAATATTTTTGGCATAATATGCCATTTCTTCGTCACTTTCGTCCACCGGGGTTTCTTCTTTCTTCTTCGACATTTTAGCCTTGAATGCTATCGACCTCTCCTTCGGTTTCGGTTTGGCATTTCGAGATTTTAGAACAATCTCGTAGTTGATAAGAGAACCAACGAGAGCACTAAAATCGAGAGTATTTAAATCTTTGGATTCCATTATTGCCGTAACCGTACCGTCCCATTCTCGAGGTAGTGATCGGAGAATTTTCTTTACTTTCTCACTACTCGAAAGTGGTTTTCCGAAACATGCTAATCCATTAGTAATGACCGAGAATCGGTCGAGCATAATCGAGATGGATTCGTCGTCCTTCATTTGGAATAATTCATAGTCGTGAAGGAGCATGTTTATCTTCGTCTCTTTGACTTGAGACGTACCTTCGTGTGTTACCTCAAGCATTTTCCAGATTTCTTTGGCACTATCACACGATGATATCCGGTTGTGTTCTTCCGGATTTAAGGCACAATAGAGAAGTTGGGTTGCCTTACAATTGTAGTGGTCGTTTTTCCAATCGGAATCGTCATATTCTTCGAAGGTTTTGAGCGTACCGTTGGAATTTGTTGGGATTTTCGGACCAAGACAAATCACCTTCCAAAGCTCGATGTCATATGCTCGGATGAATATAGACATCTTCTTCTTCCACGTCATGAAGTTTGAGCCATCAAAAAATGGTGGTCGGTTGAGAGCAAGGCCTTCGACGGGACCCATTTGAAACGCCATTGGATCTTTTCTCCTCGGATGTTAAGCCGCGTATTGGAGTACCGCTCTGATACCAATTGTTGGGTACCAAATCGGATATTTGCGCCGTTTTATGCGGAAGCGAAAATAAATTGCGGAAAATAAAGGACACGAGGATTTATAGAGGTTCGGCTATTAACGAAGCCTACGTCCTCTCTCGATGTATCTTTTTCTTTAGGCTTAAGATCAAAACCTCTACGCCTCTCTTCTATCGGTCGAGGGATTACCGTTACAAGCTCGTCTTCTATCGGTCCGAGTAAAACCGTTTTTCCTTTTCTATTGGATAAGGAATCAACCACTCTAGCTTTCTATGGGTACTAGATAAACCTCACTTAGATATCGATTGCGATTCTAACAATGCCGGATACTTGATCCTAATAACACCGAATCCAATCGTATCTTTTCTTTTTATCGCTCGTGTATGATCTTGTGTATAACACTCAATCACTCTTAATTAAGCTCAAGAACAACAACTATAATGTTTACAATGATATAACACGTATGTATGCTTTGCTCAATGTTGTTGTATGGAATAATACTAACTCCTTGGTATTTATAGCCTTCTTCCTCCTTACTAGCCGTTGCTGCCAGTTGACTAGCTAGCGTGCGCTAGCCTTCCTTCGTAGCGTGCGCTATCTCACATTTTTGCTCTAGCGTACGTAAAGGCTTTCATGTAGCGTGCGTTAATCACTTTATATTTGATCCGGTAGCTCGCCTTGCGATTAGCGTGCGCTACCACTTCCTTTGTAGCGTGCGCTAATCCAATATATCCGTTGCATGGATTGTCAAAGTGACCGTTTGATATGCTGACTTTGACCTGCTTTTCCCAACGTTCGGATTGACTAGATTCAAATATCTTAGCGTGCGCTAATCATCCTTTGTAGCGTGCGCTAATAATAGAGGGTAGCGTGCGCTAATAATAGAGTGTAGCGTGCGCTATCCATCTGCTGACTTCACTGCAGCTTACTTCGATACTAGGCTGGAATGCAGCTGACTCCTCGTTAGCGTGCGCTAACATATGTCCCTTAGCGTGCGCTAATGCAGTCCAGATTGCAATTTTTGCGTCTTCGCCTGCTTCGCCGATTTGCTTCGCCTCGATGTTGTTATGTAGTTTAGCAACTTTAATCATCAAAACATAAATTAAATAATGTGTGGAATAAATATTCCAACACAAAATTCCAAACTCGCCAAACAACAACCAAACGACGAAACCAAACCGACGACCAGAATAAATATTTCGATCCCGAAATATTTTAATACAATATAAATTGTATCGGTCCAAACAACAACACTTGTACAATTCCAAATGAATACGTACAACTCAACAGTAACACGAAAAAAAAAAAAAAAATTACCCCCGGATATTACATACTCCCCCCCTTAAAAATAGTTTCGTCCTCGAAACTCAGGGTGCACAAGTCGGGCACAGAATATTCATCAGGATAAGAAAACAACATCTCCAGGAATACTCCTCAATACGAGCAATTCCGCCTAAGCAACTGGGCCGACCCCACGGGTCCCCACGTCTCCTCTGCCTGAACAAGGCGAAAAAAAAATCAAGTGATAAAGACATTCAATCAAATGCGAGGTTAGCCGAATCATGACTCCTCCGCCAGAGACCAGCCAGGAAGTCGCACCACCCGCAAGACTCGTAACACCGGCGTACACACCCCGCGAATACCGCCCATTGTACATGTCTACGATCATCGGTGTACACTTCCCCGTTCTCGTCAGCATCGGACGCCCATGCAATCACGGACTCGCACCACAAAAGAAAATAACAACACAGACATAGTCATCGGGACTATATCGAACGCACGCCCAAGTCCTCACGACTTGACGTCTCGAATCACAATGAACGATTACCCAGCTCATCACAAAAATATCGGGTACAGGACCAAAAGGAAAGAAAATCCCATCAAATGACTCAAGTGTCAAGATTCTCAGATACAATGATTACAAGATAGATCAATATTAAATGGTTCATAACCGCAATATTAAAATACAGACCGAGTCAAACATCAATCCGGAAGATAAAGAAAATACAAATCAAGGCTACATCTCAAATGTACCCGGAATCAACATCCTCCAGATCATCGAGTTCCTCGATCTCATCGACTCGAGGAAGACCCTAATCTGAACTCGCTACTTCCCCTCGGGTGTCCATACCTCTGGCTCCCGAAGCCCGATATGACCCCTTGGATGAAGTACGGACTTGAAGTGACAAAATCTCTCGAGGCCCATGAGATCTCTCGAGATCTACTGGCACTAGAACTCCTGCAGTATTCTGAAGGTGTCCCTGCCTCCCACACAGAAAATAAATAATAGCTGGAACCGTACATCGAGTACTAACATGCCCCGCTGAATCACAATTAAAACAAATAACAGTCGAACTCGTCGCCTGAGAAGAAGATGCTTTCCCAGCATGAAGTCGACTAGAAAACGACCTCCTGGATGTCGGAGCTCGATGTCCCTCTGAACGAATCGGCATCCTAGTCCTCTCACCAGAAGATACTGAAGGATCCTTCTGAGTAATCTCCTCGATCGAAAGTTCTGCTCCAAGAGCCTTCTCGATGAATTCGCCAAGTGAGTTACAATTGTGATTGAACAACTGTATTCTCAACCGCGGGTTCAACATCTTGCTAAAATACTTGATCTTATCTGCCTCAGTACGGATAACAGATGAAGTAAACTGAAGAAGTCCTTGAAACTTCTCAGCAATAACAATAACACCCTCGTTCTCGACGGATTCGGGGTTCAAAACCTCCGACAACTTGGCTTCACGAAGTGGAGCGGGATAATACCTCTCTAACATGAGAGTCTTGAACCCGATCCAAACACAATCACGATTGGTGGGTTCTCGAGCACGACTCCGAAAATGATTCGCCAGCCAACAAAGTATTGGTACGAGGTTTCGGGTTTTCGGCCCACTCTGCGGCCTCTACCCCCTCTGTCACGTCCTCTTTCCAGACCGAAAGAATAACGTTCAATCATGACCACAGCTCAAATACGTCTCAACGGCCATAATGCTAGGTCAACGCAAAACACGAGTATACATACTCAACAGATAAACGATCACATCGATCGCGCTAATCATAGCCGATACAGAGCCCACACGCTCCAAAGCAAATAATCATAAATAAATTGCACCCGATCGTCACATACAAGTGTCAACAAAACAGGTTTAATCAATGACATAATGAATGTATGCACATAAAAGAGAATAGAGTCCTTACACAGGTCATACGAAGCTTCGAGGTCTTGCGATACTAGTCTTCACTGACGACGACTCGATGAAAGAATGACTCATACAGTCGTCCAACTATCACGACTCACAAAACCCGACTGTCCAGATTGTCATAATCTGACAGCCCCGCTACTACCGCCTTGGTAGAGCCACATAACACACAAGCCAGGGTATCTCACAACCCAATTCTCTGATACCATCTTCTGTAACACCCCCAAATCCCATTGGGTCATTACAGTGCCGTGGACCCCACACCAGGTGATCCACCAGGCGAACACGAATAAAATACAACAACCTGTCCAAAATAGGAAATCACAGACCTACTATGACGTCCGACATACTATTCCGATATGGAATTTCAACGACAAGGATGGGCCTACATGGCCAAAATAAAATACAACAACATACACGAGCCTTGCTCGATAATACAAAATGACAACGATCGAACAAAATTGAGTACTCCAAACCGTCTCGACCGACGTGAACACCAAAATATCTCGGACTAGTATCGCTCGAATGCCTCGCCGCCATCGTCATGCCCCGTGTCTCAACTCTCTCCTCGCAAGTACCTAAAACATGAAAACATGTTCCGCCACGGGGTCGGGCCATCCAAGATAATGAATATCAAGTACATGCACAACATGATATGCATCCAAAGGCAGAATAAATAGTACAACAATGGTAGTACGAGATGCTCACAAACCAAAGTAAGAATCGAGCATTCGTGGAATACTATGCCCATGGCATACGATCAATACCTGCTCAATAGGTTAGAACATAAGTGCCCAACAGCGAATCATCAATATAGAACACAACAATACATTACCCGAAGGTAAATCAATCCAACGCTGAAATAAATAAGGATCACAATGCCCGAAGGCTCCAACGGAAATACCGATACATCACAATGGCCTGAAAGCCCTCACCAAGCCGCTAAAATATCACGATGGCTCGAAAGCCCTCACCTAAGCCGCCAAAATATCACGATGGCACGAAAGCCGAATGTACCAAGCCGTAAATCATCACAATACAGATCTCAAAGAAACAAACATGACTGTCGAACATACCCCTCAGGCGTATGAACTCTTAATCACAAAACGTCGAACACATCCACACATTTAAATGGACTATGAACGAACAAAATTGTATGGCTCAATGATGGACATCACAGTACGCCCGATCCGAATATGTGTCAGTGCACATGTCCACCCCGTATACGGAATCCAGGATATACGTGGGACAATGTACTTAATTAGCCTCAACGAACTACATCTCGTGTGCACAGCCTTTCACGGAAAATATTCACGCATGACTATATATGTGCCCGGCTAAAAATCCTACACAATATCCAATCGGAACGTAGATATGACTCCGGATATGTCACGATACAACATGACAACGAAACTCAAAGGATAACACATCCAATACGGATCATACGACTCACCAAGTGAACGATGACACACGAATAATGAAAGATCGACACGACCAACGATATTCCAAACAACTATCCTGGGATCAAAATCCCTAAGGACCGATTAACACGAGCAACGATCACAACACAACAGTTCGGGAAATCCTCAACTTTCAAAGATCACAAAATTACCGAGTTCACAAGAAAAAATAGTGTGCTGCCTTGAATCGATCAACACGACAATAATAATTTAACGGATGGGAACTATCGTTGATAATCCCAATTCAATACTTCGATTACCGTAGGATGGCCAATCGATAACAATTATACAACGGATGGAAATTATCTTTTTGACAACGGGTGGAAATTATCTTTGATAATCCCAATTCAATAACTCGATTACCGTTAGAGCGGACAATCGATAATAATTATACAACGGATGTCTCGGCACCTTTAATCGGTTACCGATAACGAAGATGATAATCGAATACGTCAATGCCTTCAATCGGCCAAAACGACATCAATAGAAAAATACTGATATCAATAACCACGATTCACAAAAAAAATATCTTGATGGAACATCAATCAATAATAACAATCGATACGTCGATGCCGCGAACTGGCTATCGACAACAATATCTCAAAGAAACATCAATCAACAATAACAATCGATATGTCGATACCGCGAACCGGCTATCGACAACAATATTACCAACAAGTACCGCAATGCCTTAAATCGGCCATTTACGAGCAACAATAATATTTGGCATAATTTGCCGAAGGGTATCGTATCAAACAATCCCCTTATACCAACAAAATCATAAAGAGACCAAGTCTCGAAATGATACACACATTCATACACATACATGATAACATTAACCTCATTGACCAGTACAAGTATAAAACTTACCTCAAACCGAAGGCGAGAAAGTCCTTCCACGATCAACGTCCTACCACGAATCGATCAACGCGTCCTCCGACAATCACAAGCACTCGAACAACCTTGAATGAAATACAATTCATTCGATAACACGATATCGACCGAAAACAATACAATAGATAATTCCGATTCCAACACGAACACATACTATACTCGTATTTATCCGTATACACACACATATATATAATATACATACATCACATATATATATATAGATATACAACTCACAATATCTATATATATATATATATATATAAATATATATATATATACTCACTGCACACACACAATATATATATATACATATACATGTCACTGTACTATATATATATATACCTACACACTATATATATATATAACAACACACACAAACCACACACACCAAACACATATATATATATAAAAGCTTTATATATATATATATATATATACATAAAACACACAACACACACACACAACAATCACGAAGCACACCCACATACAAACTAACAAAACACACACATAAAAACTAACCGGAAGAGTCGATCGGCCAGGTCCGAAAAAACTCCCATGCCGGAAATCGGCCGCCGGAAAAATGACCCGCCGGACCTCGTCCAACTCCGGTCCGTTTCCGTCCATGGCCGGTTTTCACCATCTCCGTCTGCAACTCTTCGCCGGAAGAATGTCAAACCTCCGTTCCGCCGTCCGTTCCGGACAAAAACCACCTCCGGTCGCCGGAATCAACGGAACCGCATCCATGGCAGGAAACCATGAAGAACGCCGGACGTCTGAGCTCCGCCTCGCCGGAAGAAAAAAATGCCGTAATAGGTCGACCGGATTTGCAGCCTTCCGGTTCGGAAATTCCGACCAGGCCGCCGCCGAGCTCCGATCGTGAGCCGCCTGCCGTCGCCGAACTTCAGTCGTCGCCGGAGACGAAGAAGCCGCTGCCCGCCTACAGCTCCACCTCGCCGGAAGAAGAAAGAGATGGAGAGAAGGGAGAGAGGGCGAGAGGAAGATGGCACGGGAAGAAGAAGAAGAAAAAAAAAAGAAAATGAGGGAGGGATGGAGAAAGCTGGCGAGAGGGAGAGAGAGATGAGGGAGAAGATGATAGGTGGTGATGATTTATATATATATATGTATATATATATATAATATAGGAGTAAGGTGAGAGGGAGGAACGTGAGGGGGAATCTCAAAAGTTGACATATTTACATATATATATATATATATATATATATATATATATATATATATATATATGATACCCCAAAGATACCCTCGCCCCGAAAGTTGACCACGAGGAAGGTTCCCACCACCTACCACGCATTACGTACGTAACCTCAGGGCGTAACGTACGTAATCGCAACAAATTAGCGTACGTAATGCTACACAGGTAGCGTAGGCTATGGCTATAAACTTAGCCAAAATTCCAAACTCGCCAAACAACAACCAAACGACGAAACCAAACCGACGACCAGAATAAATATTTCGATCCCGAAATATTTTAATACAATATAAATTATATCGGTCCAAACAACAACACTTGTACAATTCCAAATGAATACGTACAACTCAACAGTAACACGAAAAAAAAAAAAAAATTACCCCCGGATATTACAAAATCCATATCCAACACAACGAGTAGCAACATCTAAATAATCAACAAAACACAAAGTACTGGAAGTTCGAAGTTCAAGTTCAAATAACGATTACATTCCATTGAAATTAAAAATCGGATCGGTCGGATTTCGGATCAACTAACAGGTATAATATAAATAATTTTTTTTGATATATTTCGGATTGATCGGATTAATCTGAAAATCCACGGATTTAATCCGATCCGATATCCGAAAATTTTAAAACCCATAATCCGAAATCCGATCCGAATCTACCGGATCGGCCTGGTTTGGATTTTCGAATTTTCGGATCGAATTTTTGGATTCGGACTAAATGCACATCCCTAGCCACCGTGGCATTATGTTACAAGTTACCTCTAGATATATTATAGATATAAATAAAGTGGTGTTTTGTTGGGAATAGTGACATAGGACATTCGATGTGCCTAGATTTGTAATTGTCACATTTAAATAAAGTTATTTGAAATCTTTTATTTCTCCTTGATCATTATAATGTGTGCATGTTTTAATATTTTAATAATCGAAGAATAGTTATTCACGAATAATGAGATTATTCAAATATCACTGGTCCAATCACGTTGAGTGGAGACTCAAGTGATTAATATACTAGTATAAGTTTGATTGATAATAATCAGATGATTATGCGTATGGTACGGATCAAACTTATGAGTATTGGTTGGAGAACGCAATACTGGATACACCCACATTGAGATCACTGCATGAAAATGTCATAAGTGAATCTCAATATAACAGTATGTCAATAAATCCTTGAACCTGAGATTATCATAGAGTCCAACATGATAACTGCTATGCCTTGACGTAATCCAACGTCATCTGAAAACATGTTGATCATAAAGGTTAGCGATCGGGATTAGTGGCAATTATGTAAATGACAATGAATAATCAAGATGTAGATTTGTCACTCTCTTTAGGGAGAGGGATATCTCCTGGGGCCCTCGATAAGTAGGACTGAAGGAAATGCATGGCCATGCTCAAATGAAGAGTCATTTGATTCAATCAGTCTACTTAAGATCGAGGAAGCATTTGGACATAATAACTATGACAATTTTCATGACTTATGGCCTGTTCTTTTCGGCAAAATTCAACTGAACTGATCTGATCTGAATTGAAAAAATTTAAACTGAACTGAACTGAAAAAAACTGAACTGAACTGAATTGAAAGTAACTAATAATTTAAAAATGAGTAATAATTTAAAAAACTGCTCATATTTTTACTTGAGTTGGTTTTGTTATTGCAAAAGGAGTGGGGGCCCAGATAGTATCTCGACTTCCTACTAATTTCTTGTAAAATGTTATTCATCTAATAAAATTTGTTTAAAAAAATAATTATAATAATATAAATGATATTATTATTAATAGAAATAATAAATAATTATAAATAATAAGCTAATATAATAATACTTATTAACAATAGAAATATTTTAAAAAATATATTATTAATTTTGATAAATAGTACGAGGAGATGAATACTTGTTGATAAATATATTATTAATTTTCTTTCATTTTCTAGTTTACTTCTTCTTTATGAATTATTTTGCCCCTTCTGAATTTATGTATTGTTCTTGTTTTTTTTAATTACTAACTTTTTCAATATAATAATAATAATTACCAATAATTAGCAATAATAACAATAATAATAGTAATTAGGGGTGGGCATTCGGGTTGGGTAGTTTGGGTACCCTATCGAAAAAAATTCGGGTACGGGATCATCTATTTTTAAAAAAAATTCAGGACGGGTACCCGAATCCGATTAAAAGTTCGGGTTTGGGATTCAAGTATTCCAATTTGAATTTCGGGTAGCCTATCAGGTACCCGACTATTTTTATGCGAAGGTCTAGTAATTATTAGGGAATTAAATTCTTTAAATTTCAAAAAAAATCGGTACGGGTTCGGGTAGTTTAAAATGTCACCCGATCCCAAACATCCCGAAACACCCGATCCTGACCCGAACGTCCACCCATATAATATCAAAAGAAGATAATAATAATAATAATAATAATAATATCAACTAAAATGATTAAATAATAATAACAAACCGAATCAATCAATCAATCAAAATCAATTGAATCGAATCAAAAAAACCAAACCGAATCGAATCAAAATAAGCCGAGAGAATGCACTTAGTTCAAATATAATATCGCGTGAGAAAGGGATTTGTCACGTTAAATGGTTTAATGGACTATAAACTTATAGTATTTGGGTTGTCATAATATCTTGGTAGAGACCGCTTATGATTTATTATTTAATAATATATTAAATAATTGCCAACATAATATAAATCTTTTGGGCCACACATACGACAATTAAAGACAAGCAAGAATAATTAATAGATATAATATTGAATGTTATATTTATTAAATAAATTAAATAATGTGTAATGTATAATATAAGATATTATATATTATTTTTGTTTAATTATATCAACCGGGAAAGATAAATATAATGTTGGATATTATATTTATTAGAGGATTAAATAATAAGTAATATATAATACTCCCTCCGTCCACGAAACAAGTTCCCACTTGTCTCTAAATTTTTGTCCACAAAACAAGTTCCCACTATACTTTTTGGACATATTTACCCTCCCTTTTAAAATTACTACACTTTACCAATTGGTCCCACCTTTAACACTACCCTTTTAGTCTTTCACACCACCTTTACACCACATTTTCAGCTTTCTTAGTTTTCGTACCGAGCACCAACGGTGAACTTATTTCGTGGACGGAGGGAGTATAAGATATTATATGTATTGTATTATTTAATAAGTTGAGGGGCAACTAAGCAAATACCAGAGTCTGACTCTAGGGTTTACTTAGTATAAATAAAGGGTATTGGACAAGGGGTTGTCATAAGGGAAAAATTACACAATCCTAATTGTGCAAACCAAAAATCGGCCCTCCCCTCAGATAAATCGGCTGAGCTGTTTTTCTGTCCGTGAAGTCGGTTTCGGCCATCTCCGTCTTCTTCCCTTAGTTGATTTTGATCAACAGTACAAATCCTTCTAGCAAGGAATTATCTGTTGAACTGTTTATCAACATTATTCGTAAGGATCTAGCAACCCGGCTTGTACCAGTTGTTCGTGTGTGGATCACCGAAAGAGGAAGAGGATATTAATCAGCTTCTGGTCCGGGTTACAGACCTGTTCTTCGAATTAAGGTAATTCGACGAACTCATTATAAATCAATTAAATTACTGCATGAAGATCTTCATCTGAGTTTTTCGTTAATTATTTCTGCTGTGTTTTGCTCATATGTATTGTATTAGATACACGTAAACCCCAACAGTGGTGCATGTAATTTAATTGTTTATATAGAACATGTTTTATATGCTTTGAATATAAAATTATGTTCTTGATCATATTTATGAAATAGATATTTCATAAATATTTTTCTGATTTAATGTGAATAAATCGGATCGTTCAAAATCAATTTTCTGGACTATTTATTGCATAAACTGCTGTCCAGAACTGTTCTGGAACAGCACAGCGAAACGGGTCAGGTTCGGGCAGGTTCGGGTCACAGGACCCGCGGGAAAATTGCAAAAATAATCCCGGTGCTTAAGGGATTCGATACCAGGCGGGTCATACCTGAAGCCGCATCCCGACCATCTCGGTTGGAACACCTTTTTTGAATCTGGTTCACTCATATTTCATTTAACTCATATTTTGTAAAATCAAAATTATTGTTTCAAAATGCATTTCTTGCGGCCGGCGAGATTCGAACCCGCGCGGCCGTGTGCAGTCAGTGTGTGCTAGGCCATCTGGGCTTAGACGTGGCATTTTGACCCTACCCGGAGGGGAACCCGGTCAACCCGACCTGACCGGGGCCGGGAATTCTCCGCCAAACTGGGTACCGGGGCCGGGGCCGGGGATACCCACTTACATGAAACCGGAGCCGGGGCCGGGATGCCTATCCCCCGACCCGCTCCGGACCTGGTATATATATAATTAAAATTTTCTTTTTATATATTTATTAAATATTTAATTTTAAACAAAATTGAATTATATAAATTATTATATTATAATTCGTACACTTATATGAATCACTTCTAACTCGTATTATTTTTAATTGTAGATAAAAAAGACGAAGAGCCGGAAGGATTTGATCAAACGGTTGAATACGATGAATATGTCGAATGATGTGTACTTTTATTGTGGTTATGAACTTAAGTTATGTTATCTTTTATTGTGGACTTTTATGAACTTATGTACTTTTTTAGAGTTACTTAATTACTATTTTATGTGTTTTGACTGAAAAGACATCAGAAAAATAGCTATAAAAACAGCAGCAAACCGGGGGGAGTGGGTAAGGATCGGGGTTTGACCGGGGGTTGATCGGGGTTTGACCATAATTTGACCGGGGACGGGGTTGGGAGAAGGAATCAAAAACCGGGGCCGGGACCGGTGTTGGGTACGGGATCGGATATTTGCGCCGTTTGCGGAAGCGTAAATAAAATTGCGGAAAATAAAGGACACGAGGATTTATAGAGGTTCGGCTATAAACGAGCCTACGTCCTCTCTCGGTATCTTTTTCTATAGGATCAAGATAAAAACCTTTACGCCTCTCTTCTATCGGTCGAGGTATAACCGTTACAATCACGTCTTCTAATGGTCCGTGATAAACCACTCGTACTTGTCTTTGCGTCGGTCCAAGTTAAACCGTTTTCCTTTTCTATCGGACAAGGAATCAACCGCTCTAGCTTTCTATGGGTACTAGATAAACCTCACTTAGATATCGATTGCGATTCTAATAATGCCGGATCCTTGATCCTAATAACACCGAATCCAATCGTATCTTTTCTTTTACCACTCGTGTATGTTTTCGTGAATTCTCACTCAAACACTTACAATTAAGCTCAATATCAACAACAAGAATGTGTGTAATAATTTCACAAGAATAGACTATTTGCTCAAGGTTGTTGTGCTCAAACAATACCATAGGGATGGTATTTATAGGCTTCATGATCAAACTAGCCGTTAGCTGCCAGGACCTTCATTACGTACGTTATATGCTCTCCATTACGTACGTAATCCTCATTACGTACGTTAACCATGGCTGGTTACGTACGTTAGCATCTTCACAAATCAGTCCAGTGAGTTTCGTCATTTTGAGTTACGTACGCTAGCATAGACCTCGTTACGTACGTTAACATTACATCACTGATGACGTCATATATCCGTTGCATGCTTTGCTGACTTTGACTTCTCCAACGTTCACTTGTTTGAACTCCTTTACGTACGTTATACAACCTTCGTTACGTACGTTAGCTTGCCCATATTACGTACGTTAACATACCCTTGTTACGTACGTTAGCTTTGAGATTTTCCAGCTTTTTGTACTTCGATTCCTTCGATGTTTGCTTCGTCTCTTCGTTGTTTTGTTTTGCTTATCAACATTAATCATCAAAACACTTTTAATTTATGTATGGAACTATATGTTCCAACAATCTCCCCCTTTTTTGATGATTACAAAACAACACTTCGTCAATGGGATTTTCCTGCAAAAATACAAATATATGTATATCTTTACAGACCAAAGTTTTCGACTTTGTCCGTTTCGTTAGAATCTTCTCCCATTTCTTTTTCGACTCCTTCTTTTCTTATCTCCATTTTTAAATTTTCATCGTCTTTTCGACTTCTCCTTTTCATTTATCGATTTTCTCCCCCTTTTAGGGTTAATCCCATTGTCGACTTCTTTTTCTCCTTCTCCATTCTCTCCCCCTTTTTGTTTTCATCAAAAAGTGGATAAAATATCAATTGAAATAAATAATACCAAATTATAAAATATGCATGATAGAAATTTATGATAAATAAATGCATAAAGGGTAAAAACTCCCCCTGAAAATATTATCTCCCCTTTAAAAAAAAATACTCCCCCTGAGTAAAATACAAAAATCAATTTTTGGGGATCCAACCTATAGTTGGTTTTTGTTTAGAAACGTAGACGATATTTGAAACGATTGTTCCTTTAGGAACCCAAATTTTCTTAATTTTTATCGTCCGTCTCGGGCTTTTGCAACTTGAAATATGATGCCCGATTTTCAAACACTTTTCGCAATGGGGTATTTTAAAATTAACGGATTCGTTTTTCGAACGAGTTTTGAATCCTAACCCCTCTTTATTCAAAGTAAATTTTTGAACACCAAGCATTTGTTCAAATTTCTCGTTTCCGCACGAGAATTTCTTTGTCAAATATTTAAGCTCGGTTTGGATTTTAGCGAGATCATTCTTCAAAATATTTTCATTTTCAATACACTTTGAATGATCGATTTCAACAAATTTTCCCTTCTCGATAATTTTGGAATTTTCAATTTCCAAAGATTTAATTTTAGACTTGAGGGATTTAATTTCCGATAATGCATTTTGGAAATCCGTATGTAGTAATTCAAATGCATCAAAAAGTTCATCACGGGAGGATGTACTAACCTGACTTTCGACGTCACTGTCGTCGAACGAACTTCGGGCCATGAGAGCGAGATTATTTTGATTGATGAAATCATCGTCTTCATCTTCATCGCTCCATGTTGCCACGAGAACCTCCTTTTTTGGTTTGGCTCGGCAATGCTTAGCGAAGTGGCCTGGTTTTCCACATAGTCGACAAGAATTGTTGAACTTTTTAGATTCGCTCGAGATATCCTTCTTCCTCCGGTTTAATAAGGTTTGGAATTTATTAATATTCTTGGCATAATATGCCGCTTCTTCGTCGCTTTCTTCCACCGGGATTTCTTCTTTCTTTTTCGACATCTTAGCCTTCATGGCTAACGATTTTTCTTTCGGTTTCGGCTTGACACTTCGTGATTTTAACACGATCTCATAATTAATTAGCGAACCAACGAGGGCGCTAAAATCAAGCGTGTTGAGATCTTTAGATTCCATAATTGCGGTCACGGTGCCGTCCCATTCGCTAGGTAGTGATCGTAAAATTTTCTTAACTTTTTCACTACTAGATAATGGTTTTCCGAACGAAGCAAGTCCATTAGTGATGACCGAAAATCGGTCGAGCATATTGGTGATGGACTCGTCACCCTTCATCATGAATAACTCGTAGTCATGGAGAAGCATATTGATCTTCGTCTCCTTGACTTGAGTTGTCCCTTCGTGTGTGATTTCAAGAATTTTCCATATTTCTTTCGCACTCTCACACGACGAGATTCGATTGACCTCTTCGGGATTTAAGGCACAAAATAAAAGTTGGGTGGCCTTACAATTTAGATGGTCATTTTTCCAATCGGCATCGTCGTATTCTTCAAAAGTTTTCAGCGTACCGTCGGATTTGATAGGAACTTTTGGGCCAAGGCAAATAATCTTCCAAATTTCGATGTCGTATGCTCGGATGAATATCGACATCTTCTTCTTCCACGTCAAATAATTTGAGCCATCAAAGAATGGTGGTCGGTTGAGAGCAAGGCCTTCGACTGGAGAGAATTGAAACGCCATTGGATCTTTTTCTCCTCGGATGTTAAGCCGCGTATTGGAGTACTGCTCCGATACCAATTGTTGGGTACGGGATCGGATATTTGCGCCGTTTGCGGAAGCGTAAATAAAATTGCGGAAAATAAAGGACACGAGGATTTATAGAGGTTCGGCTATAAACGAGCCTACGTCCTCTCTCGGTATCTTTTTCTATAGGATCAAGATAAAAACCTTTACGCCTCTCTTCTATCGGTCGAGGTATAACCGTTACAATCACGTCTTCTAATGGTCCGTGATAAACCACTCGTACTTGTCTTTGCGTCGGTCCAAGTTAAACCGTTTTCCTTTTCTATCGGACAACGAATCAACCGCTCTAGCTTTCTATGGGTACTAGATAAACCTCACTTAGATATCGATTGCGATTCTAATAATGCCGGATCCTTGATCCTAATAACACCGAATCCAATCGTATCTTTTCTTTTACCACTCGTGTATGTTTTCGTGAATTCTCACTCAAACACTTACAATTAAGCTCAATATCAACAACAAGAATGTGTGTAATAATTTCACAAGAATAGACTATTTGCTCAAGGTTGTTGTGCTCAAACAATACCATATGGATGGTATTTATAGGCTTCATGATCAAACTAGCCGTTAGCTGCCAGGACCTTCATTACGTACGTTATATGCTCTCCATTACGTACGTAATCCTCATTACGTACGTTAACCATGGCTGGTTACGTACGTTAGCATCTTCACAAATCAGTCCAGTGAGTTTCGTCATTTCGAGTTACGTACGCTAGCATAGACCTCGTTACGTACGTTAACATTACATCACTGATGACGTCATATATCCGTTGCATGCTTTGCTGACTTTGACTTCTCCAACGTTCACTTGTTTGAACTCCTTTACGTACGTTATACAACCTTCGTTACGTACGTTAGCTTGCCCATATTACGTACGTTAACATACCCTTGTTACGTACGTTAGCTTTGAGATTTTCCAGCTTTTTGTACTTCGATTCCTTCGATGTTTGCTTCGTCTCTTCGTTGTTTTGTTTTGCTTATCAACATTAATCATCAAAACACTTTTAATTTATGTATGGAACTATATGTTCCAACAACCGGGAGTTGTGAATCCCGCCCCATCCCCGCCCCGTTGCCATCCCTATCTGGGTTAGTGTTTCAGATTGTTAAATTTTGAATGGATATTAATCTTGTACCCAACTGTGAGACAGTGCTTAATTAATTATGTGATAATTAATTTTAATAGTATGTTTTAATTAATTATGTGATAATTAATTATGGTATATGTATGGTGTATGCCACGACCATAAATTGACCAATGTGATTGGATGTTTCAGTTTATTATTGGGTTGGTTTTACGGTCTGCATGTCGTTTAATTATAATTGGTTTTACGGCATGCGAGTCGTCTTTTAATTTATAATTATAATTTACGGCATGCGTGTTGTTTGCCCTCTTGTAATTTAATTTTACTAGTGTAGTATATTTTTCATTAATGTAATGAAGGCAAGAAGGAGACGAAGGACGGACTCAAGGAACCAATTGATCACGTATGACGCTCCAAAGGATTAGAAGATCAATGAAGACCAATTATACCCTTTAGATTGACCTTTGTGATTTTCATGTTGGCTCATGAAAATCACGTTAGGATTATGGTCATGCTATACACGGTCCTATATTTTTTATGTCATGTGATGCGATCAAGACTTCAATCATCTTGAGCAGGTCATGCCAAAGCTGGGTGCTCGAATTATCTTAGTAAGGTAGGATAGGTAATGGTGATACCTATGTGTTTCAATGAACTAAGAATTCAAAATAATTTTGAACCTTAAGGCATGAGATGTGATTATAACAGGCTTGGGCATAAGATGCCAAATGCCATAAATATAATCTAAGAGTTACATATAATGTAATCGATAAAGAGTTATCCACCTAAAGTAGCTCAATTCTAGGCGTCATGCCAAAACTGAGTTTAGAATTGTGCAAAATGGGGTCTTAGCCCACTAAAATTACAAATATTGTATAATTGAGGGTATTTCGTTTTAAGGAGTATTTTTTGAGAAGTATAAAATGTGACTAAGTACTTTGCATATTGAATTCTTTGTAGATAATATATGACATCAAACAACATATCCATCATTTCACTGCGATCCGTCCTTGAGAAGGACAAGCTGAAAGAAAACGGCAACAACTATATGGATTGGATCCGGAGCTTGAGAATGGTTCTCAAGCAAGAAAGAAAGCTGTATGTTCCTGAGTATAAAATTCCAGATGATCATGCTGACAATGCTAACAAAGCAACAAAAAGACAAATGGAAGAAATATTGTGATGATTCCATTGATGTCACATGTCTTATGTTGGCTACCATTTGTCCAGAACTTCAGAAGAATCTGGAAGAAATTGAAGCTTATGAGCTTAATGCTCACCTCAAGAAAACTTTCTCAAAGCACGTTAGGCAAGAGAGGTATGAGACTTTTCAAGCCTTTTATGCTTGCAAGATAGTTGAGGGGACATCTATCAGCGCTCATGTACTCAAGATGAAAGGATATATTGATCATCTTAATAGGCTTGGTTTTCCACTTTCTAAGGAGCACTCCACGAATGTGATCCCAAACTCATTACCCGATAGTTTCAGTCAGTTTATTATGAACTATAATATCAATGAGATGAAGAAGTCCATAGCTGAGATGCATTTGATGCTTAAAACGGCTGAGGAAAATATTAAGAAGAAGCCAAGCCACATGCTGATGGTCAGCAAATGGAAGTCCTTCAAGAACAAAGGTAAGGCAAAAGTTGCCAAATATAAAGATCCTACTAAGCTGGTTTTCAAGGCAAAAGATACCAAAGATGGAAATTGCATCATTGCAATAAACCAGGACACTGGAAAATAAATTGCAAGGTTTACTAAGAAGAGCTAAAGCGTACCAAGGGTAGTGAGACTGCCAAAGGTATATTTGTTATAGAAGTTAACTTATCTACTTCTAACTACTGGGTATTGGATACTGGATCTGAATCTCACATTTGTACAAATGTGCAGGGGTTGAGAAGCAGTAGCAAATTGAATAAAGGGGAAGTTGATCTAAGAGTCGGAAATAGAGCAAGAGTTGTTGCACTAGCCATTGGAACTTATGATCTAATTTTACCCAATGGGCTTTTGTTAGTTTTGAACAATTGCTATTATGTTCCTGGTATGAATAGGAATATTATTTCAGTTTCTACATTAGATTGTGAAGGTTACAGTTTTCTTATTAAGAATAAGATTATTTGTATTTTTTTCAAAGACTTGCTTTATCATACTGCAAAATAGTATACTGGCCTTTACAATATTGATCTAGATGAGTCATACAATTTGGAAGTCTATAACATTGAAACTAAGAAACCTAAGCTCAATGATTGTAATCCAACTTTATTATGACACTGTCGACTTGGTCACATAAACGAGAAACGCATTTCTAAACTCCATAATGATGGACATTTAGACTCTTTTGACTATGAGTCATATGGGACATGCGAATCTTGTTTATTGGGCAAGATGATCAAGAATCCTTTCACCTATCATAGAGAAAGAGCTAGTGAACTATTAGGCCTAGTACATGCTGATGTATGCGGACCTCTTAGCACTCATGCCAGATGCGGATACCAATACTTCATCACTTTTATCGATGATTTTATCTGGTATGGATATGCTTATCTTATGAAGCATAAACATGAATCTTTTGAAATGTTCAAAATATTTGAGAGTGAAGTACAGAATCAACTTGGCAAGACAGTTAAAGCCCTTCGATCGGATCGAGGTGGCGAATACTTGAGCCAAGAATTCTATGATCATCTTAGGAGTTGTGGAATTTTTTCACAACTTACTCCTCCCGGAACACCTCAACATAACGGAGTATCTGAGGGGAGGAATCGAACTTTATTAGTTATGGTTCGATCCATGATGAGTCGAACGGAGCTTTCATTATCATTTTGGGGCCATGCCTTAGAAACACCAACATTCATCCTTAATCGTGTTCCATCTAAAGCAGTTGAAAATGCACCATTTTAGAAATGGACTGGTAATAAACCAAACTTGTCTTTTCTAAAGATTTGGGGTTGCAAAGCGTTCGTAAGATGCCAAGTTTTTGACAAGATGACGGCCAGATCTAAAAGATGTTTATTTGTGTTCTATCATAAGGAAACTAAAGGATAATACTTTTATAAGCCCGCAGAGAATAAAGTGTTTGTTGCTCGAAATGCTGTCTTCTTAGAAAGGGAATTTATTTCCAAAAGAGAACGTGGAAGAAGTGTAATTCTCGAGGAAACTCAAGAACCACAAGAAAATATTGCTTCACCGATGAAAACTGAATAGGCTCAACAATCAGTTGAATAGCCAGTTCAAAGTACACAAGTCCCTCGCAGATCTGGTAGGGTGCGACATGAACTTGAGAGATATGGGTATCTCGTAACGGAGGATGATGACGCATCGCTCATAGATGATGAGCCTAGTACCTATACAAAAGATGCTTCAGGACCAGAGTCCGAAGAATGGCTATAAGCCATAAAGTCAGAGATGCAGTCCATGTACGACAATCAAGTTTAGAACTTGATAGATCCATTTGAGGGTGTTAAAACCATTGTGTGCAAATGGGTCTTCAAAAAGAAGAAAGACATGGACGATAATTGTAATATCCACATTTTTCTACTTCCCGTATCTTTTTTATTTTGGTATTTTTACGATTTTGGTGACTTGCTTGTAATCGTGTCGATATTTTGGAAATTATATTGTTCTGCACTTTTGTCATTTGATCGAGTTTCGAAGCCATTGTAGTTGAATCCGAGTAATGTTGTGACTATACCGTGTTTTGGTCTGATTCTCATAAATATTGTTCGGAACTGTCGTTTCATCTACCCTATAAGTCCGTTCAATGTACTTAGAGGTGTTGTGAGCGTCGGTTTTGTTATTTGAGCTTGTATCGTGATTATTCAGATGTTTGGGCCGTTTGGTAATTTTCCAAAGATTTGGGCATTTTCCCTTTTATTCATCCTCCGCACTTTCGGGTGGTCGGAATGTCAGATTTGTATAACACTTGAGTCCGTATATTGACGTCATTCATGATCACTTCGTGAATTAGTGCTATCCGTTGATTTCCGCATCATTCATGTCGTTTTGAGCTGCCGGACTCAAGTTTAGTGTCACAACCTTGTGTTACGGCCGTAAGTCCTTCTTGTTACGGCCGTAAGTTGCATTCGTCAAAACATGCTAGTCTAGTAGCATAGTTACGGCCATATACTTTTTCAATTATGGCCGTAAGACTGTTAGTTACGGCCATATACTTTTTCAATTACGGCCGTAAGACTGTTAGTTACGGCCGTAAGTCCCTTCTTATTACGGCCGTAAGTTGCCTTCGTCAAAAACCTGTTATTCCAGTACCATTTCTACGGCCGTATCCATTTGTATATTACGGATGTAAGTGTCATATGTTACGGCTGTAATTCTTGGATGTTATGGCCGTAAGCTATATTCATCAAATTGGGAGTTACCCAGTAACATAGTTACGGCCGTAAGAAGTAACAATTACGGCCGTAACATCGGTCAACCTATATAAACCTGAGGGACGGGTTTCTTAACCCATTTCCTCCTTCTTCCTCTCCATTGGTGCGATTTGGGCGATTCCAAGGTGAAAAATTGACGGGAGTTCATCAATCATCATCATCTCGAGTTCATAACGTGATTTAATCATTACAATACCATCTCTTCTCCTTCAAATCGAGGTAAATCTTCATGAAAAACCTACCTTGGGTAGTTTTGGGGGTTTTTGTTCGATTCGGTTGTGTAACTCGTTTTTGACCATGGAAATCTTGAGTTTGGGATAATTTCACTTGTATATACGTCAACCCTATGATATCATGCCCTACTTCGGTTTGTGTTGAGAAATTGAGAGAGTTTGTATGCATCCTCCGCAGTTTAGCGGTGCTACCGACCCGAATGATTGGGAGAATTTGCTCTTCGAGTTGGAAAAAGTGTTCGAGGGTGTTGATTGCCCCAAAACAAGGAAGGTACCTATTGCTCAGTACTTTCTTACTAAAGAAGCCGCGACTTGGTGGAAAGCTGTTAAATGTTCGCTATAATTTTAAACAATCCGCAAGTGTACGGAAAATATGTAGAAAGCGGCGAGCAAGGTCGTATTCCACAGAGACTAAATATTTTTATTGTGTTGAGTATTAGATTATAGTGTTCTCGGCTTTATCTAGACGATCGAAAGGTAAAATGGATGATTAATGAAATAACATACAATAATCACAATAAATTAAAACGATTGAAAATATCCGAATGGAACCGAATTGCAAGAGTTTAGAAAGGTAGATTCCAAGGCTAGGTTTCCGTTGATTACTAAATTTAGTCGGGATTGGTTACAAAAGGTCTAAGTGTGTTTCCAAAATGATAATCACAATAATATTCTAAAGTCCCTCTCGATATGCATTAAAACGTAGATTAAACAACCTATAACAACGTATCCGTCTATTATAAATTATCTAACTCCAAAATGTTCATAAGATTTAAACATCATCATAGCTTATCACCGATTTCTCAATCTCGTAATTTACTACGTCAAATACTCGAAACCTATTAATGACCTATTCTCTCAAATTATGAGCAATTAAGTTAAACATATAAAAACATTGATCAAGTGTCTAAACATGAATCAAAACTAAGTATTTGATAAAGAAATCACACTAGATATATATAATCATCAATCCCTCAAAATCATAGTAAATCAACGTACTCCCATGCCCGGAATCTAATGAGTTTAGCCGGACATGGTAATGAAAGAAAGATTAATAATCATCATGTTCATCATGTTCATGCTAAATAAAACAACAAAATGTATAAAAGATAGGAATAAGATAAAACTCGGATGGTTTCTTGATTTATCCCGGTTGAAGCCTTCAAATGTTCTTGAAGTGTTCTTCAAGAATTTCCTTCAAATCTCCTTCTTTTTGGATGAAAAACTCTCAAATCTTGTGTTACTCTCTCTCCAATCTCTCCAATCTTCAGCATATTCCAAGTCTTGCCCCATATCCTCTTTTTATAAAGCTTAAAAAACCACTTTTTCATGTTCAAATCTTCAAAAATGTCAAAAGTGATTTTTCACCGAAAAGTGACACGGCGTGTCAAATGACACGGCCCGTGTCATACCGCCCCAGAAAATGCAAAAACTTTCGGACAGCACCGTCGTGTCATTTGACACGGCCCGTGTCATCTTGTCCCGTAAAATACAAAAACTTTACGAACTGTGAAGTCGTGGTCTAGAAGCCATATCTCCTCAATACACCTCGGAATTTAGCGTATGATATACCGTTGCGAAGCTGATTTCATGAGGAATCCATATATATATAGAACACATCCTGATTCGAAGTAATGAATCTGGAAATTAGAAAATACGACAGGTAGTGCTTCAATCTTCATCGTTTTAGGCCTCGTTCTCTCGTTTCTGCATTGCTTGATATGTATTTGGGGATTGAGACTTCGGTCTTGCTTGATAATGTCCTTAAAACACCTATAAAATCAAATAAAATATACCCAAGCGTGATCGAGTCCAACAAACACAATATGAGTACAAACGACACAATTCTACACATTTTAGGATCTTAAAATCCGGAAAAACCTTATAAAAATATGTGTAAAAATGAGTGTTATCAAAATCCCCCAAACTTGAACGTTGATCGTCCCGAGCAATGCACTGTAAAATAACCACTCTTAAGGGAACTCATCCCTCAACATACCTCAAAGGATCATTTTGAAAATTCATCAATACGCCTCAAGAAATAAATAAGTCGAGTTCTATAAAGTATTCAAATCTCGGGGGTGCTTCCTTAACATCATAGCTAATACTTGAATAATACGAACCTCGCCGGTCAAGTGTATTCCCTCACTCTCACAGTGTATAATGGGATAAGTGACGCTCAAAACTCATCAATGAAATAAGAATCCCATAGACTTGCCAATCGTCTACATCTCTACCACTAGTTGTGCATGCAAATTTGGTGAATCAAAAAGGACTTTATCGGTTGTAATGTAGGCTTTTTGGTCGGGGTAGGATAAGTATGGCTTAAAGTGACTTGACTTGAGCAAATTAGAACATTATCTCAATAATCACTTCGCTCAATTAGAAGCTCAATAATCCCTTAGAATTTGTTTCCTTCAACCCCTTGATTTTAATATCATCGCACTAAGCACTTTTGAAAGTGAGAATCACAACCTTATTACTCCTTATTGCTCCATACATCTCGTTTCTTTTGTGTCCACGAATTTTTTCTTTTTATGTTTTCATGTGGTGGACAACATCATCATTAAAATCACACCATTTTTCCTTCAAATTTATTTTGATGAATCATTGCATTTGAACCAACAATCTTCCCAATCGCTTCCACACATCTTTTCATTCTTTTGCCAATTTGTTCTAAGTAGCTCAAGTATAGGGACAAAAGTTTATAATGGAACGGAAAGCTCATAATGTGGCTAACAAGAAATAGGCTTTAAGCTCAAACGGGCTAACTAGGGAAATAAGTTTTTCGGGTTGGCCAAAAGGTTTGAAGGGTTGTCAATAAAAATCGCCTAAAATCACTTTCACTAATTTGCACACACACTTGTAGTTTCGAATAGGATACCAGGGCAAGTTATAGAGTCTTAAAAACATGAATGGTACACTCGAAAATGAAACTTGCATATTTAATGATGCATGAAGGCTCAAAAGCTCACAAGCTAGATTTGTTCATATTTCCAAGAGATTAAACTATTTATTCAATTTCACACCCTTTTGATTATTCTACAATTTTTTCCTCTTCAAATTATCCTCGATTTGCATATCAAAATAACAAAATAAATCCCGAGGTATCCAAGACAAGAGTTCATTCTTTCGAGTTTCATCCAAGTACATGATACTCAAAACACACCAAGTTCAAAAAGAACAATCCACACCAAAATCCAAGCAAATCTTCACACTAAAATTCGAAAAAAATAGAAACAAACAAATACTAAAATAAACAAACAAATCAAGGTGTTAAAAAAAAATAAACGAACAATATAAGTATATTTTGACCCAATATCTCCCCCCAAACTTGAATTAAAGAATGTACACACGAAAGGGGTATAGTATTTAAGCAATAAAAACTTTGGGTCAAGAAATACTTACAACCGGTCATATTGATTGGGCGGAGGGAAGTGGCCTTGTTGGACATGCCACGTGTCACACATGCTCAGATTTGCCAAAAATCGTCTGCCCACCTGACCCGATCGTGTCAAATGACACGGCCCGTGTCATAGTTGCCCAGAAACTCAAAAAATGTCTGGATGGCCAACTCGACCGTGTCGAATGACACGGCCCGTGTCGTACTAGCCTGGATAGTGCGCTTCTGGTCTCCGGATCTTTTTACTGCGAATTGGATAGCTACAGTTGAACCAGTCAGTTCCTCATCAAGTAAAAATAGAAATAAAATGCGAATAAGAACAAAATAAACTAACAAGAACCATTGGGTTGCCTCCCAATTAGCGCTAAGTTTAACGTCTTCAGCCGGACGCAAGTGTTGGGTTGCCTCCCAACCGGCGCTAAATTTAACGTCTTCAGCCAGACGCATGTTTCCTTCATCCCGGATCATTCAACGAGCTCTCATAATCCTGTTTACGTGCAATTTTATCGGGAGGAGTCATCAAAAATACAACATTTTGACTATGCGTCCTAATCGTTAATTCTCCTCGATCCACATCAATTAATGCTCGTGCAGTGGCTAAGAACGGACGTCCAAGTATTACTAGACCATTTTGCTTCACATCATCATCAAGCACTATAAAATCAACGGGGAAGGCGAACTTATCAATTTTTAAAATTACATCCTCCACAATTCCCTTTGGGTAAGCTAAAGATCGATCTATGAATTGTAAGCTCACTGGAGATGGTCTCAATTCTCCTAATCCAAGTGTCCTGAAAATAGACAAAGGCAATATATTGACACTTGAACCATGATCAACAAATACATCATTTAATGAACAACCCAAAATAGAGCAAGGAATTGAAAAACTCCCTGGATCCTTAAGCTTAGTCGGTAGGCGCTCCAATTCTTTTTTCTTTGACGCCATGTCTTGCACGAAAACCTCAAAAATTTTCTTCTCCTTGATATGCTCAGTATCGGACCGCTCCTTCACCTCATTCATGGAAACTATCAAATCAACTTTATTAGACAACACGGTTGCATCTTCGTTTTCATTCTCCGATTCCGGTAGCTCTTCATTCACAGTATACGAAAAAATAGCATTGCATTGTGCTTTTGGATTTCCTTTGGTGTTGCTTGGAAATTGGCCCTTTTGATGTTGGCTCCCCACAATCTTAGCCAATTGACCGATTTGCGTTTCTAAGTTTCTCATTTGAGCTCCAACGGTGGTTGCTAATTGAGTGACATGATTTTCAATCCGATCAAGCTTTTCTTCATCTCGGGTAAACCGACTTTTTGTTTCCATCATAAAAGTAGCCAAAATATTCTCTAGATTAGAATTTGGCTTGGACTCTTCTATCACCTCACCATTCGACACTTTAAATCCCGCCGGTGGTTGCAACACATTTCTCGAATTCCCGTAGCTAAGATTCTCGTGATTCTTATTTGAAGGATGATAAAACCCCGGATGAGGATTATTTCGATAGTTATTGAAATTATGGTTATTGATATAATGAGCTTCCTCCAACGGGTCCGGTGGTGGTGCACTTCCTTTTGGATTTATTTTTTCATTTGCACTCTTCGTTAGAATTCCCAAATGGTTGGTCAAAATCGAAATTTGTGCAGTTAAAGCCTTTATAGGATCCGAGTCTGAAATTTCAGCCACTCTACGAATATTACTCCTCTCGGTAGGCCATTGATAGCTATTCATGGCCATCTCCTCGATCAATTCATATGCTTCCTCTGCACTTTTAGCTAGCAAAGCTCCTCCGGCCGAAGCGTCAACAAGATTTCTCGTCTCTCCGGCCAACCCATTATAAAAGAAACATATTTGTTTGTCTTTCGGAAACCCATGACGAGGACATCGTCTTAACAAATCCTTGAAGCGTTCCCACGCCTCATATAACATCTCTGAATCCATTTGTCGGAATTGCATTATTTCGCTCTTCAATCTCATAGTCTTGTTGGGCGGGAAGAATTTGAAAAGAAACTTTTCGCCCAACTCGTTCCATGTACTTATGCTCCCCGAAGCAAGAGTTCCAAGCCAACTACGAGCCTTTTCTCTCAAGGAGAACGGAAATAGCTTCAATCTTATTGCATCGTTTGGCACCCCATTCATTTTAATGGTATCACAAATTTGAATAAAGTGGAATAAATGGGCATGCGGATCTTCTGTGGCAAATCCCCCAAACTGATTTTGTTGAACCATCGATATTAATGAAGGTTTCAACTCAAAATTGAGGGCGTTGATAGGAATATGAGAAATTCCCCCATAATTTTGGTCAAGCCTCGGCCGAAATCCGTCCCGAATCGATTGAATTCGGACTGCGGGCTGCTCAGCCCGTACGCCTTCATTGTTTGGATTGTGGGCTATTGCATTATCATTGCCGATGTCGGCAATTACGTCTCCCGCTCTTTCCATTTCGTCAGATAGATCTCTTTGTAATTTCCGTGTAGCAACACTTGTTCTTCGAGCAAATGCCTCTACTTTGGGAATAAAGTTTTCCAAAGGTTCTCGAGAGGAGCGGGTGTTCATGTACGTCCTGCAACACGGCCAAAAACAATACTGAAGTAACAAAATAAAATAAAACAGAAAAATATGTCTAAAGTAAGACCGGAAACACTTATCGTAATATCAATACTAACAAAAATAAATTAGTCCCCGGCAACGACGCCAAAAACTTGTTCGCTATAATTTTAAACAATCCGCAAGTGTACGGAAAATATGTAGAAAGCGGCGAGCAAGGTCGTATTCCACAGAGACTAAATATTTTTATTGTGTTGAGTATTAGATTATAGTGTTCTCGGCTTTATCTAGACGATCGAAAGGTAAAATAGATGATTAATGAAATAACATACAATAATCACAATAAATTAAAACGATTGAAAATATCCGAATGGAAGCGAATTGCAAGAGTTTAGAAAGGTAGATTCCAAGGCTAGGTTTCCGTTGATTACTAAATTTAGTCGGGATTGGTTTCAAAAGGTCTAAGTGTGTTTCCAAAATGATAATCACAATAATATTCTAAAGTCCCTCTCGAGATGCATTAAAACGTAGATTAAACAACCTATAACAACGTATCCGTCTATTATAAATTATCTAACTCCAAAATGTTCATAAGATTTAAACATCATCATAGCTTATCACCGATTTCTCAATCTCATAATTTACTACGTCAAATACTCGAAACCTATTAATGCCCTATTCTCTCGAATTATGAGCAATTAAGTTAAACATATAAAAACATTGATCAAGTGTCTAAACATGAATCAAAACCAAGTATTTGATAAAGAAATCACACTAGATATATATAATCATCAATCCCTAAAAATCATAATAAATCAACGTACTCCCATGCCCGGAATCTAATGAGTTTAGCCGGACATGGTAATGAAAGAAAGATTAATAATCATCATGTTCATCATGTTCATGCTAAATAAAACAACAAAATGTATAAAAGATAGGAAGAAGATAAAACTCGGATGGTTTCTTGATTTATCCCGGTTGAAGCCTTCAAATGTTCTTGAAGTGTTCTTCAAGAATTTCCTTCAAATCTCCTTCATTTTGGATGAAAAACTCTCAAATCTTGTGTTTCTCTCTCTTCAATCTCTCCAATCTTCAGCATATTCCAAGTCTTGCCCCATATCCTCTTTTTATAAAGCTTAAAAAACCACTTTTTCATGTTCAAATCTTCAAAAATGTCAAAAAGTGATTTTTTCACCGAAAAGTGACACGGCCCGTATCAAATGACACGGCCCGTGTCATATTGTCCCAGAAAATGCAAAAACTTTCTGAACTGTGAAGTCGTGGTCTAGAAGCCATATCTCCCTCAATACACCTCGGAATTTAGCGTATGATATACCGTTGCGAAGCTGATTTCATGAGGAATCCATATATATATAGAACACATCCTGATTCGAAGTAATGAATCTGGAAAGTAGAAAATACGACAGGTAGTGCTTCAATCTTCATCGTTTTAGGCCTCGTTCTCTCGTTTCTGCATTGCTTGATATGTATTTGGGGATTGAGACTTCGATCTTGCTTGATAATGTCCTTAAAACACCTATAAAATCAAATAAAATATACCCAAGCGTGATCGAGTCCAACAAACACAATATGAGTACAAACGACACAATTCTACACATTTTAGGATCTTAAAATCCGGAAAAACCTTATAAAAATATGTGTAAAAATGAGTGTTGTCATTAAACCACGAGATCGTGTTGTTACTTGCGACGAATTTAAAGATCTACTGGAGGCTGAGTTTTGTCCTTGGCCAGTACAAGAAAGAAGAATCCGAACCTTTTTCGAGGTTAAGCCGCAGAACATTCCAGTCTCGCACGCGATAGTGGAATACAACCAACAGTGATTCATGTGAAGAATCAAGTGCGTGATGAGCGTGATAAGATCCGCCACTTCGACATGCAGATGAATATGACTTACGGCGTTATATGGCCGGGTTTGCTTGCACTACTTTGAAAGAATACCAAGACAGGGCTTTGGCTTATGACATGTTAAGTTCCAACAATAATACTACAGAAGAGCCGAAGAAGCAAAAGACCACTGGTAATTTTTCTGGCTCAAAAGGCGGCAACTTTCAGAGACCTCAGACGGCTAACCATTCTGCTGGGCAGTCGTCGCGTTCTTTTAAAGGGAAGAAGAGTTTTTGTTCTGCTCCGGGCACCTCAACTCGCCCGGTGACCTGTTTTAATTGTGGTCATCCAGGCCACATCAATCTGGAGTGCAACTTCCCACCTCTGAAGTGTCACACTTGTGGTCAGATGGGACACATGGCAGTCTATTGCCCCGGACAGGATCTGACTTTAGATACTCGGGCTTCTTCCCCAGCACATAAAGATCAGAGTATGAATCAGCGACCATCAGTTGGCCAGTCACAGCAGGCTTTCGGCAGAGGCCGGGGACGCGGTCAAAAATTTAGAGGGGGAGACACTAGCGTCGGTTCGGTGGTGGCCTCAGGTACCATTCATATCCTATCTCATCCAGTTCGGATACTTTTTGATTTTGGCGCTACACACTATTTCATATCCTTAGATTGTGTACGCCATTTGAGTACAAATTGTATGACTGCTTGCGATCCTTTCATTGTGAAACTGCCTAGCAGGGATAGAATTGTGGGTAATCGATAGATTAGAAATTATCCGGTGAGCATAGCAGGTATTGATTGGTTATCAAGATTGATTGTGGTTGATATCGAGGACGAGGATGTGATCCTCGGTGAGGACTGGCTTGACAAGCACCAAGCGATTATGAATTACCGCACTAAGGTTATCACTATGATGGCTAAAGATGGTTCCGAATACTCATTTAAGGGACGTAAATCGGGTCGACCTAAGTTGCTTATCAGGCCATGAAGACCTAAAACTTTTGAATCAAGTTTGCAGGGGCTATTGGTGTTAGAAGTCGGAAGAGAATGGAGTCGATTTCTCTTCGATTCCAGTCGTTAATGAATATCCATATGTGTTTCCAGATGATTTTCTGGGATTACCGCTAGATCGAGAGATAAAATTTTTTGTGGATTTAGAGCCTGATGCGGCTCCGATTTCTAAGACGCCTTATCGGATGGCACCTTCAGAGATGCAAGAATTGAAGAGTCAGTTGGGGGAACTATTGGAGAAAGGGTACATTAGACCGAGCGCTTCGCCTTGGGGCGCATCTGTTCTTTTTGTGAGGAAGAAAGATGGTTCACTATGTTTATGCATTGATTACCGTGAGCTAAACAAAGTGACCATCAAGAATAAGTATCCATTGCTTCGTATAGATGATTTATTTGATCAGTTGCAGGAAGCCACAATATTCTCAAAAATTAGTTTGAGATCAGGATACTACCAGCTCCGGGAAAAGAGTCCGGCGTTCCGAAAACTGCATTCTGGACGAGATACGGACATTATGAATTTGTGGTCATGCCTTTTGGATTGACTAATGCACCGGCAGTATTCATGCAACTAATGAACAAGATATTCATTGAGTACCTTGACAATTGTGTGGTCATCTTTATTGATGATATATTGATTTATTCTCGAGGTGAGGAGGAACATGCCCGACACTTGCGTTTGATACTAGACATTTTGAGAGCTGAGCACCTTTATGCGAAATTCTCAAAATGTGAGTTCTGGATGAAGGAAGTTATGTTTCTCGCCATGTGGTTTCGGCCGAAGGGGTTCGTGTAGACCCGCAGAAGATTGAGGTAGTGCTAGACTGGGCACCGCCTAAAAATTTTAAGGAGTTCCATAGATTTTTGGGTCTTGCTGGGTATTACCGTTGGTTTGTCGAGGGGTTCTCGAAACTCGCTCGTCCGCTTACGCAATTACTTTAGACGACGGAAAAGTTTGTTTGGACTGCTGAGAGACAGCAGAGCTTCGATGAGCTGAAGAGACGTTTGACTTCAGCACCGATCTTAGCTTTACCACAATGTAGTGAAGGATTTGTAGTTTATAGTGACGCCTCAGGACAGGGACTTAGGTGTGTACTTATACAACACGATAAAACGATAGCCTTTGCATCACGACAGTTGGAGCCGTATGAGATGAATTATCCTACTCATGATTTGGAATTGGCCGCGATTGTTTTCGCACTTAAGATCTGGCGAAATTATTTGTATGGCTCTTCATGTCGGATTTATATGAAGAAAGACGTCACAGAATTCGTATTGCGATGTTTGACGTGTCAACAAGTCAAGATCGAGCACCAACGACCACCGGGGTTGTTGAAGCCACTTCCCATTCCCGAGTGGAAGTGGGAAGACATCTCTATGGACTTTATCACTGGGATGTCGAGAACTAGAGCCGAAATGAATATGATTTGGGTAATCGTTGATCGGTTAACCAAGTCTGCACACTTCCTGGGTATTAAGGATACTTGGGGACCGAAAAGATTGGCTCGAACTTTTATAACTGAGATTGTGAGATTGCATGGTGCCCCTAAAACTATTGTTTCCGATCGAGATGGTCGCTTCGTATCGCATTTTTGGAAAGCCGTCCATCAGGCTTTGGGCACCGAGTTGAGATTGAGTACGTCTTTTCATCCTCAGTCAGACGGTCAGACTGAGCGGACGATTCAGACGTTGGAGGATATGTTGCGGGCTTATGCCCTAGACTGGAGAACGATTGGGAACTTCATTTGCCGTTGATCGAGTTTGCCTACAATAATAGTTGGCACGCGTCGATCAAAATGGCACCTTTTGAGGCACTTTATGGTAGGCGGTGTAGATCGCCATTATGTTAGGACGAGGCTTCGGAGCTAATCGGAACCGAACCGAATATGTTGATGGAGACTAAGGAAAAAATTTCTATTATCCCAGACCGATTGTTGACTGCCCAGAGCCGTCAGAAATCTTATGCTGATACTCGCCGTCGACCTTTGTGATTCGAAGTGGGAGACTATGTTCTACTCAAGGTGTCGCCGACTAAAGGAGTTTTCCGCTTCGGGAAAAAGGGGAAACTTAGTCCGAGCTATATCGGACCTTTTGAAATTCTGGACAGGGTTGGAGATTTAGCTTATCGTTTGGCGTTGCCTCCATCTTTGAGTCATGTCCATAACATTTTTCATGTCTCTCAGCTGAGAAAGTACGTGCCGGATCCAAGCCATATTATCGATTATAGCAAGATTGATTTAGCCGAGGATGTTACCTTTCCAGAGAGACCGGTGAAGATCCTGGAATGTCGAGAGAATGGATTCGGCACAAAACCATTTTGTTGGTTAAAGTACAATGGTCGAGACATGGAGTCGAGGAGGCGACTTGGGAGACGGAAGAGAATATGCGATCGGAATACCCCGAACTTTTTATTTCTTAAGTTTCTGGACGAAAGTTCTTTTTAGAGGGGGAGAATGTAATATCCACATTTTTCTACTTCCCGTATCCTTTTGATTTTGGTATTTTTACGATTTTGGTGACTCTCTTGTAATCGTGTCGATATTTTGGAAATTATATTATTCTGCACTTTTGTCATTTGATCGAGTTTCGAAGCAATTGTAGTCGAATCCGAATAATGTTGTGACTATACTGTGTTTTGGTCCGATTCTCATAAATATTGTTCAGAACTATCGTTTCATCTACCCTATAAGTTCGTTCAATGTATTTAGACGCGTTGTGAGCGTCGGTTTTGTTATTTGAGCTTGTATCGTGATTATTCAGACGTTTGGACCGTTTGGTAATTTTCCAAATATTTGGGCATTTTCCCTTTTATTCATCCTCCGCACTTTCGGGTGGTCGGAATAATTGACGGGAGTTCATCAATTAACCGCATTTATCCTCCTTCTTTCTCTCCATTGGTGCGATTTGGGCGATTCCAAGGTGAAAAATTGACGGGAGTTCATCAATCATCATCATCTCGAGTTCATAACGTGATTTATTCATTACAATACCATCTCTTCTCCTTCAAATTGAGGTAAATCTTCATGAAAACCCTACCTTGGGTAGTTTTGGGGGTTTTTGTTCGATTCGGTTGTGTAACTCGTTTTTGACCGTGGAAATCTTGAGTTTGGGATTAATCTCACTTGTATATATGTAAACCCTATGATATCATGCCCTACTTCGGTTTGTGTTGCGAAATCGAGAGGGTTTGGGTGTTTCCCAACCCTATATTCAAGATTTTGTAATCGGGGGAAATCGTTAGTGGGTTTCATGAGTTTCTCCGTGTGATTTGAGTATTGATTATTAATTATCGTATTCCTTACGAATTGTTTAGGTGCCGGAAGTGCATTCTTGGACCTACCGAACTTATATACATTTCCTTCCGATTCTCGATGTCTCAAAGGCAAGTATATGTTTATGATTATATGTTCTCGACTTTGAAAGTGAATTATATGAATTGTATGATTGTATATATTCACTCTGGGAGGGTCCGACGGGGCCTCAGAGGGTTCCGTTGCCTTTGGTGCGGTTCCACGAATATTTTGGGTTAACCACTCTGGGAGGGTCCGACGGGGCCTCAGAGGGTTCCGTTGCCTTTTGGTGCGGTTCCACGAATATTTTGGGTTAACCACTCTGGGAGGGTCCGACGGGGCCTCATAGGGTTCCGTTGCCTTTGGTGCGGTTCCATGGTTAATCACGTATATATTGAAATGAAGTGCTATGAGATTAGGGATGGCAAAAAAAACCACGGGTTTTGGTACCAGTGGATTTTTACCCGAATGGGTCCAATTCGGGTAACAAAATTCGGGTTCGGGTCCGGGTCCGGATCTGGGGCGGGTAGAGAAAAATAAGTTCGGGTCCGGTTCGGTTCCGGAGTATGGGGTACCCACCCCGAACCCGCCCCGATATATATATATATATATATATATATATATATATATATGGGCGATTTACATCTGACTACCTTTTTAGATGGCCTAATTACAGTTTAGTCCCTATTGTTTCAGATATTATAATGAAGGACAAACTCTGCACTGTCCAGAAACTATATTTACAACGAAGGACAAAAGTCAAATTTTCAGATGATGTCACTAGAGAGAGAGAGTACTGATATTCCGAATTTGCCCTTTTTTTTTCTTTTTTTTTTTACCCATTTATTTTTCGCCTCACGTGGGTGGCACATGCTGGACCTCATTGTAATATATATCACTTCTGGACTTCAGTGTAATAAATTTTCAAGCTTTCTAGAAAAAAATATTTTTTCCAAAAAAGAAAGTATTTTCTGGAAAAATAAAAAAATATTTTCTGGAAAAAAAATTATCTTTTTGAAAAAAATATTATTTTATGGAATTTTTATTTTTTCAAAAATTAAAAACATTTTCGGAGAAAAATTATTTTTGGCAAAATAATATTTTTTCGAAATAAAATTATTTTCTCGAAAAAAATATTTTTTCGAGAAAATAAAATTATTTTCTGGAAGAAAATAAAAAAAATTCAAAAAAATTAAAAAACTATTATCTGGAGGAAAAAATATTTTTTGGCAAAATAACATTTTTTTGAAATAAAATTATTTTATGGAAAAAAATATTATTTTTTCGAAAAAATAAAATTATTTTCTGGAAAAAAATGAAAAAAAATATTTTTTCGTAAAAATTAAAAAATATTTTCTGGAGAAAAAGTTATTTTTTGGCAAAATAATATTTTTTCGAAATAAAATTATTTTCTTGAAAAAATATTATTTTTTCGAAAAAATAAATTTATTTTCTGAAAATAAAATAAAATAAAATATTTTTGCGAAAAAATAAAAAATATATTTTCTCGAAAAAAATTATATTTTAAAAAAAAATTATTTTCTGAAAAAAGAATATTTTTAAAAGAAATGTGTTAGCCAAACACTTTAATAACTTATAAGCTATTTATTTCATATGAAATGTATTTTAAAAGAAATATTTTATTCAAGTAAATAGAGGGGCATTTTCGTCTTTTTAATGGAAGTCAACACCAATTTAGATTTTTGTCCTTCGCTGTAATTTATGAAACAATAGGGACTAAAGTGTAAAGAAGCCATCTAATAGGGTAGTTGGGTGTAATTTCCCTATATATATATATATAATATTAATACTTAATAAATTAAATATATATTGGTAATTAAATTAGTAATATATTATATATATATATATTAAATTAGTAATATATTATATATATATATATATATTAAATTAGTAATATATTATATATATATAATATTAATTCGAGAAAAAGAATTAATTCGCGGGTACCCGCTGGGTACCCAAAATCGAGTGGGGCGGGTCTGGGGCCAGTTTTTAACCGCGGATCCGGATCTGGGTAGGCAATACCCGGCCCCGACCCGCCACATTGCCATCCCTATATGAGATTTAGTTATTCCGGAATACTAGTCTTGATTTTGATGAATTGATGATTACATTTATTTTATTGTCGAGAAGTACTGTGCTTCATATTCGATATACCTGTACTAGGAAATACTTTTCATGTATTTCAGGATCCAGGAAAGGAGAAAGGCGTGTACCGGGTCGGCACGAAGATGATGGGCAAGAGTGATACTGTGTCTTATTTCTGTCTGTGTTTGTACTTTGTCCCATTCGGTTTAGTTGTACTTGGAATGGTTTGAATACTCGAATGATGTTTTAGATGTTCTTCTTGTTGTGGCCGGTGTTGCTTTGAGATTGATTCCCGATGTATTGCATTTTGTATTATCGAATATTGTCTTGCTTGTCAATTTTATTGTCTTCCATTGGATTTTGTTTAGACCATATCGGTCAAAGTTCATGGTTCCGCGTATGTCAACCCTTGTGGGTCCCACGGCGGGGCTCACGATGCTGTAATATACCCCGAATAACTTGGGGGTGCTACAATAATCTGCAAGCCTATAAAGCTAGATTAGTGGAAAAAGGTTATAGACAGATGTTGGAAATAAAACGCAGCGGAAGCGAGGTTGGGTAAAAATTTGATAAAAGCATTTTACGCATCCACGAGTACAAAACCTATTTAGGCATGCTAATTAATTAACTACTAAGAGTGGAGCGATTTATGTTTTTACTGGGGAGTTTGTGCAGTATTAATGACATACAGTCCATCATTATAAGTACCATTGCAAATATATTCACCGTTTCTTCTAATAATCGCATCACCATCAAAAGAAAGTGAATAACCATCACAACTTAATTTAGAAACCGAAATTAAATTCATTCTAAAATCTGGTACTAATAATACATTATTAAGGACTAATATTTTATCATTAATCTTCAACTGCACGACTCCCACTGCAACATCCATAAGCCTGGAATAATCGCCACAGTTGATGGTGATCTCGCCCGCACTAAGCTGCTTGGTTACCTGAAAACCATGCAAGTCAAAGCAAACATGATCAGTGGAGCCTGAATCAACTATCCACGAAGTGGAAGAACAAGCTGCCAAACATGTTTTGACTACTAGTGCACGAGACATACCTTTCTTAAGAGCAGGGCAGTCTGCTTTTTGTTCGTCTCAGGACGAGAAGCCTTGTTCTTTACCTTGAGAGTTGCCACTTGCTTTTGGCCCACTTGTTTCTTCTTCTTCCCCCACTTGGGTTTAGAGATCGAAACACCGGTAGCCGCAAGAACTTGATACCCTTGCCTAAGGGGACCTTCCGCAGCTTGAAGCTCTGCCAGCAATTCCGCCAAGGTATACTCCCTACGATTCATATTGTAGTTTAGGCGGAACTGCTCAAAGATCCTAGGTAAGCTACCTAGGATGATATCGACCTGCGTTTCCACATCGATAGTCGCCCTAAGATATCAAGTTCGTTTAGATGAGAAATCATCTTCAGAACATGATCCCTTACTTGGGTTCCTTCAGGCATTTGGGTCGTTATCAAGACCCTCACAACATTTTGCCTAGCCGCCCGGTTCTGATGACCAAACATCTAGCCTAGATTTTTCATCAATTCTGCTGCCGTGCACACACTCTGATGCTGATGTTGCAATACATTTGCTAAACAAGTCAAGATGGAACAGCGAGTCATATCATCGGATTTCTTCTATCTGTGGTATTGTTTCACCTCACCAGGTGTCGAATCCGCATCTGGTTCTAATAGGCATTCCTCAGTTAGAACAAACTTGTGTTTCTCAACAGTCAACACAATATTAAGATTACGTTTCCAATCAGCAAAGTTAGTGCCATCTAGTTTGTTTTCTTTGAGAATTACAGCAAGTGGATTGAAAGACATCTGAGATAAAATTAAAAATATTCATCACATAATGCATAACAAAGTATACTGAAAAACCTCAAAAACACAATATATATGCTAGCAACCAACACCTCGAAAACCAGCATATGCAAGCCACGATTGTGTGGACGTTTACACACACATTTTTCAAGTAGAGTTTTACGTCTTTAATTTTACTATCTAGTCAATTTACGTTATGACAAGTAAAATTAATAGTTGGTTCCTCTTGGCCATGTATTAATTAACATAGATTCTGATGGGGAGCTTGTAATTAATAAACCTAATTGAACATCATAATTTAACAAGCTTAATATATTATCTTTTAAATAATAGTCCTACAGATGGAGAGGTCCTATCATAAAAAATAATATTTACCTTTTGTTATCATTAGAAATTTAAAACCAATAAACCTATATTTAGCACATCCGATATGGAGGAAGACCCTAATGTCAACGCGCATGCTAATCACTTCACAATTTAAATTAATTATGGACGCCAATTTGATTTTATTTCTTAAAAAAATATCAATTTAATCACTTAGTTATTTTGGCCTTAAGGTTTTTAATTTTTTGGTCCCAACGTGCAAGAAACATATCACGCATACATTCATACATGTCATACATCCAAAACGGTAAAAACAAAAATAAATGCATGGATAATTAAATTATCCAATTATCATGGTCTTCTTCCTTGAATTGAACCCGAGAAAATCTTCGACTCGATTTCTCCCACTGGATCAAGCATCTCGTCACTCCTCCCCGTTCGGGTCGTGGATTTCCAAAATTAAAGTTTCACTTTTATGCAAAATTAATTACTAAAAAAAATAATTTTAAATCCCGACTCTCCAGCGGACGCAACGAACGGTGGTGAAATGGACCTGACCAAAAACTGGATGACCCGACCGAACCGTAACTGCCCGAACAGCCGCTGTGGCCCTCGACAAGAGTTCGGCGGCCGCCGACAGTCGTGTCTTGCCAGCCGCGTGTAAGCTGCGGCGCCGTGTGCTTCTGCTCGTCGCGATACCAACGGTCCTAGTGTCCCGGTTGTGCTCTACTTCTTCGTGATTTCATCTTCTTCGAATTCGATTACAATTTTACACAAAATAAAATTCACTGAATTTACAGTCTACCGTGGATTTTCTCACGGGAAAAACCATTACATGCCTCAAAACTGGGCCATACCAACAATTGCATAAATAATAAAAGTAACCATTCACATAACCATGATAATTGGATCATATTCCCTGCAAGAAAACATCTAGCCAAATATTCCAACATCAAATTACATGAATATTTAAATTGCTATCAATTAATCACCAAAATTAATTAAAATAGCAAAAGCATAAAATCTGGCTCCGATGCCAATTGTTGGAAATAAAACGCAGCGGAAGCGAAGTTGGGTAAAAATTTGATAAAAACGTTTTACGCATCCACGAGCACAAAACTTATTTAGGCATACTAATTAATTAACTACTAAGATTAATAAGCAATTTAAATATTATTTAGTATTTATTAAATAAATATGTTGGTAAATTCAATATCCTAATTTAGATCAAAGATCACATGATATTTACCTTTTGAAGCGTAGTGGTTGCTTTCTTGATCCCTTCATCAAAATCTTCTAGAGTATGATCCCGCCCTTAATCCAGACGATGTGTGGGCGACGAGCTACGGAATCTTGCTTGGATAACAAAGTGAATCAACCGAAATCTTATCTCTCACAACTCTCGATTTTCTTTTCTTCAAGTAATTCCGATATGTAGCAAGAATTAAAGTGTTATCTCAATTGTGGAATCAAAGACATAAGTCAAGATTCATAATTAAACACTAAGAAGAAAAATTAAAATCCCTTGTGTATGAAGATGATGATTTCAGCCGACCCCCCCCCCCCAATGTCCCTATTTATAGGCTTCGGACTACTCTAGGGATCTTAAGGAGGATTAGAGTTAGGACTCCTAGTGCAACCCAATTTTCCATATTAAGCCATTTCCTAATATGGTTGAGTTCACTACCACTAAAGAATTAATATAGCAATTCCAACCCAAATCCCAATTTACGAAATCAGGCTCCTTATTTAAATATATTATTTTCCGTGTTTAAGATATAAAATGTCCATTAATTAATTTAAGCTACTGACAGCTTTAGTTAATTAATATCTTATCCAAGAGTAGTACGACTCGAACCTTATTATTATATCAGAATTAAATCCACCTGTAGGGTTTAATATAATAATCATTATCGAGCTTCTCAAGGGGACATTATCAACCCACCTGAGTCGGGACACGATTTCTAGTAATAGTAATAATTGTCATATAAATAATATTGTTGCCCAAGATACGAAGCTTATTGAGTCAATCATTTTGACTCTCACCTATGTGGTAAATCAAAGCAATAAATATTACAAATGCACAATTAGATATTATATCCTTATAATTAAGAAATAATAATTATTTGAGATTTCCGTTCTTCTTACAGTCAGTATATAAGACACTATCTCACTTCGATCCAGTTCAACGTATGCAAATACGCTAATACATATTAATAGTCAAGACCAACTAATCTCAAGCATACACTACAACATTTCATATAATTTGTCTAATAATTATAAAGGTTGTTAACTATTGTATTATATTATAAGGCACCGATAATGTGATCTTTCATGTGACACCACACACCACATTATCTATAATATAAAATAATTAGCATTTCATTTGCATAACCATAACGTGAATAAATATGCAAAACATGTGATTAGATGTAATTATTATTCTCATAGGTAGTTACAGGGAAATAAGGTAATACAAGCATAAAGTATGCTTTACAGTATACAACCCTAACAACAGATTCATGGTGCTGACTATGATGAGACCTTTTCGCCAGTAGTCATGCTTAAATCAATTAAAATTTTATTTGCCCTTGCCGCATACAATGATTATGAAATATGGAAAATGAATGTCAAAACAGCATTTCTTAATGGAAACTTACTCGAGGATGTGTACATGACACAACCTGAGGGTTTTGTTCATCCATAAAATTGTAAAAAGGTTTGCAAGTTTCAAAGATCCATTTATGGGTTGAAACAGACTTCTCGGAGCTGGAATCTTCGTTTTGATGAAACTGTCAAAGAGTTTGGGTTTATTCAAAATGAAGATGAACCATGTGTGTACAAGAAGGTGTAACACCCCCAGATTTAACCGGAAATATTACAGCGCCGTGGGCCCCGAGATGGAACCCACAAGGCTAAAAGAAATTTTCGCAAATATTTACAAATGCCCAAGAGGCCAACGACGGTACTATCTTTAAAAAAAAAGCATAAAGACATATAAAATCCATTTATCAAAAACCGTCGTAAAAACTCATTTGAAATCGCAAGGCCAAACAGCCGACACTCAAAAGTTTAGAAAACGATTTCCAAAGTAACCTCAGTTACTAGATACCAAAAGAGCGTCTCAAAATACTCACGCAGCGGAAAACGACCAACCAAAAAGATACTCTAGCAGCGGAATACAAGAACCAATCAAGAAACTCAATGCACAGAACATGTCCTAGCCAGTATCCTCCGGGAAGCTCATCTCTTCACGACCGCTACAAGCTCGATACTCCAAGAACCTAAAAAGAAATCCCACGACGGGGTCAGCCATAATATCCAACAATGATAACCGTCACATCACATTAATAATAACATACCAATGAGAATACAACATAAGAATACGACCAACGTAATCTTACCGCCATAACTTTACTTACTCAAGAAATTCTCATCAGAATAACCATTAACACATTTCACATCCTGTACTCGATTAACCAATAAACTCGAACATAATATCTGTATTGTACCTTAAACAATACTCAAGATCCTCAAACTATCATAACCAACTCACGATACGGAAATCTACCATTTCTGACCAATACGATCCATCGAATAATATCATCAAATCCCAAGACGATAACCGATTGTCCACCAAAGACAAATACCAAGGAAATACGGAACATACCTCGAGATATGAAGTGCCACGACAATCATATCGGTCTAATCCGAGGTCAGATCAATGCAATACGGACATGATCCTAACACAAGACCTACAAATGCATACTCATATGACCACGTCAATATGATCACAGCAATAACAATCATGTATACTCAATGGAAATCCGACGATCCAGCTTCTCAAAGATAGATCCCTTTGTTGATCCTATCAGATCAACATAAGGTGGATAACTAACAATACACATGTGAACAACAAGACATGATAAAATCAATGATGCGAATTCACAAGATTCCATCAACACAATACTGGTAATCCAACGATCCAAATACTCAAAGATAGATCCCCATGATGATCCCCGAACCAACGCATGGTGGAAAACACCGCCCAACGATCCGGCGCCTCAAAGATAGATCCTCATGATGATCCCGTCGAACCAACGCATGATGGACATTCGATCCAGCGCCTCAAGATAGATCCTCATAATCCCATCGGATTATTTACACAACATAAACAATACAATATGCATACACATATGCAAATCAACACGTTCATCAACATGAACAACATAACATGCACGACAACATGACAATATACTAGACTACTTCATGTTCAACAACATGAAAGAAACCGTACGAGACCAAAATAAATAACACTAAACCATAATCAATATGGAATACTTGCCCCGAGTCCTTCGAGCAACCTCGATGTCCAATCATCACCGACGATTATCCTCAATGTTCGCGATCCAAACGCATAATGAACTATAGATACTCATATCCTCGTCTTTACCATAATGTAACCTCGATACTCGAACATACCAATAATCGAGATAAAGCATATACATTATGATTTACCTCCTTAATCGAAAGAACGATATGCGATCCGAATACCCGAGTTCACAATAATAATCATCGCTATATGCATTATAAATGAAATGAAATCAAACCATTCATTAAATATTATAACCGAGCAAGTAATAACTTGCCTCGATACCGATACCACGAAGTCATTGCCGAACACATTGCCTTTGTCTACGAGCTCCTCAGCCCCGATCAAAAGCAATACAATGGACATACTCGAACACGACCACAATATCCGGTTATAATCACCGATCAGCAATCTCAACCTATCGAAGAAATCAAATAACACATATCCGATAACAATCAACAACTGACAATACTAACCAATCGAACTCAACGGTTCAACACAACCTCGAATAAACACAGTCAGAACCAACCAAGTCAAACCATCACGAATTCATAATCAAAACACAAAAATACTACACTGTCTGCCTACTTAGCGCACGTTAAACGCATAACGTAACGTGCGCTAAGTTGTCCCGTTAGCGTGCGCTAGCCAGTAAGCTTAGCGTGCGCTAATGCTGTACAGTGGCATGCATTCCAAGCATCGACTAACATCTTGCAACTACGAATCCGAATGAAGGGAGACATAAATCTCCATATCTCTTGAAGATAAACGACACCATAACTATCACAAGGATCATATCAATGTCCATATATCAATAATAACATCAACAATCAAACCGACTCGATAACAAGGATCATATCATATTCAATCCGGAATTCAACCTCGTATCATGATTTAACTCCTCTAAATCGATCAATATAATTAACAAGATTCAAAAATCCATCTTAGATCGGGTTAAACGAATCACCATCCTTATAGTATGAAGAATCTTAACTAACATCCGAAACTCTTATCAAAATTCCATCAATCTCATATAACATCATCATATGATTATCCAACATGCTCCTTACATGAAATCATCCAAGAAAACGAACCATCATCAAGAGGATACGAAAATTACCTGGATTGGATGAACCAAGAATAAGAACACTAGACTCCATTCCAAGAATCATGAATAACTTGAAGAACGAGGCTTGAATCCATGCTCTCCATCTTAATCTTGTTAAAGATCATCATCTCTCTGTGTTTGGGACCTCAAACCTCTCTCTAAAAACTCTCTCTCTCTCGGTTACAAGGAAGGAATGGACGAAATGCTTCATAACACCCTTCTGTCCCTTTTTATAATATTCATTATTAGCGTGCGCTAACATCTCATGTTTAGCGTGCGCTACCGCCTTAGCGTGCGCTAACTGACTTTGTTAGCGTGCGCTATCAAGCCCGCAGGCTACCGCCTTGCTTCAGAACTAACTTACGTACGTAATGCCCATGCATTAACATACGTAAAACATCCTGCTTAGCGTACGCAAGTCATTTATCTTAGCGTGCGCTATCCGAAGTTGACTTGCTACAGTATACACCTACCACGAAGATGCTCGTGACCCCACAAGCCGAAATCAACCAATAAAGCCAAGATTCCCTGTTGACTGATATATAGTTAGCGTGCGCTAATCAACATGCATTAGCGTGCGCTAATACTACATTACAACATCCGTTGACTTATCAGAACGTGCGCCGAAAGTGGCCTGGTCCACGCGTAGATTCCTTCTGATCGGACTGCATTAGCGTACGCTAACCTATGAACGTAGCGTGCGCTAATCCTGCACGATAGCGTGCGTTATGCATGAATATCAGCGTGCGCTAATAAGGCTATACTTAGCCATTTTCAGCTATCCTTGTTCAACATCTCGACATATCAAATACGAACATACGGCATATCAAATATACATTACTCAACACATTATATCCTCAAATACAATTGTCGACCAAATACGACAATTATACCAATACTGACATCTCAGTCCTTCATTTATTTTATCCTTACTGTACAGATTCCATGCTGTACAATATAACTCGGATAAAATAATATCAAACAACAGTAGTAGAAATTCCGGATATTACATTCTACACCCCTTAAAATAAGTTTCGTCCTCGAAACTTGCAATCCATCATAAAACAAACAAACATACCGTTCAACCCAAAATATCCCAAAACTATCACGACAACGGTCAATCATCATCATTACCGAATATCCAAAAGAGCATACTTACAAATATGCAGGTCGACGATCTCCGGAGATACTAGCCAGCGATCTCACTGGTACAAGAGGTCCTGCAAAAAGAACACGAAATTAGATCAGTCCAAGACAAGCTCAATCAAATGGAGAGTTTAAATCCTTACTCGGATTCCTCTCCCGGAAAATAGTGGGAATCTCCAACTCTTCATTCAGCCCTTCACTCAACGCCGATCGCCATGCCCCGCCGACCCAACACCATTTTGCCAGGTCGCCCTTGGTCTTATTCGGCACGCCAAGAACCACTCTCCCGATTCGGCCCTGGATATGATAACCGCCGATCGTCCCTTTCTGCGCAGCCAATTTAAACAGATAATTCATCTCCAGTGCGCTAAGGTGACGAAATAACCGGTGACCGCCGAACAAGGTCAACGTGCAGATGATCTGCAGCCAAGCATTCGGCGTCAGTTGAAGAGGCGCCAAATTCCAGGCGATCAGCAAATAGGAGACGGCGAGTGGCAACGGGAATCGCAGACCCGCCTCCATAATCATCTCGTTGACGGCGACCATATCCTGGGGCGGTTGGTCGGCGCGCTCATTCTCCAAAGGCACGTGAAGGGAAACGTCTGAGGGGATGTGATATTTGGCCCTCCAGCGGCTCAGGTCATTCTTGGTCGCCGTGCTCCGGATCTGGCCGAGAGTCCACGGAGACGGGACGGCGGCCTGAAAGACCGTCCGATTCACATGTTTGTAAGGGTGAGCGGCGGAGTAGGCCTCGAAATCGACTCCGGCAAGGTCCAGTGATCGCTTCCATCATCCGAGCAAAAGCCACATAGAGGGGCCGAATCCGCTCTCTCTTTCCTGTGCCTCCCGCACTGCATCGTCTTCATCCACCGGCGAACCCCCGCTCCGCCGTCCCGCCACCTCGGCCTCGTTGAAAAGTTTTTCGAGTTCTTCGGTGCAATCCCCGCCGAATAGCTTCACCGCCTCCATATCCACTCTAACGGAACCTCCTCCTGCTCAGCAACGCGGCGGCAATGGAAGAACTTCCGCCTCGAAGGTTTTCGATCCTCCCGACATATTGGAAAGTAAAAATAAGGAGAAGGTTAAATTTAATCTTACCTAGGAAAAAGAAGAAGATCGGCACTCAAAGGCTCCGTAAATTTCTGCAAATTGCCATGGATGCTAAGGGCGCGTAAAAGTGAAGGAGAAGAAGCCCTCCTTTTATAGATGGGAAAGAGGGCCTAAGTGCAAAAGGAGAAACCTCGGGACCGAATCGAACCGTCACGTGGGGACGCATTAAATGCGGCCCTCGAATCCCGCATACGCGTCTTTTCGAGGGCATGCCCGGCAGTGTCCGACAAACCGTCGGATTCCCCTAACGGCAAAGACGACGCGTGTCCTGCCCGCCAGGAAAGGCCCGCCTTCTTTTCCCGCTGCTCCCAACGCGAAAGAAGGTCGTCCATATTTGAATTCAGATCGGCTGGTCGTCTAAACATCGGCGATCGCCAACAGTGCCACCTCACCCCGTGTTTTCAAACATCAAGGCGAGCTGGGGGGCAATTGTTGTGCGACGATTCATTCGCCGCGGTAGGCGATCGGCGACCTCCCTGAAAAGTCAACCATAGAAGCCAAACTCCGGACGAACACCTAAAGTCCGGCATAATATAGCGATCGTCTTTTGGTAACCAAATGATCGTCTTTTGATACCGCGATCGTCTTTGTCTAACGGTTCGCAGGCGATCGCCTCATGCCACGTGGGGATCCAAAGATCCGTCACAAAGTCGCCGAAGACCGACCTCGACGATGGCCCACCCGCGGATCTTCGTAGGATACCAACAAAAAGGATCATTGACCCCACTGTCACCTACCGCACCTACCGACAAGGCCGCCGAAAGGTACGGCGTGGACCCTCCTGACAAATGATCATGACGCGCGCCGGCTTCCCATTGGTTCACCCACCGGCCTCCAACTACAACCTCGACCTCAAGGGAACAGGCCCACGTGACGGGACGATCGGCCGTTTATTTTAATATAGAAAACGGCGATCGCCCGCGATCGCCCGAGGGATCCCAACTACTTAGTCCCCTATAAATAGAGAACTCACTGTTGCGGCCAAGGAGGGAATTCTACCACGAATTAAGTGCAAAAATACACACCAAAGAGAGAACAAAAGGCTCTTTTGGCAAGCACTAACATATTCATAGTGACATTCACACACATTCATCATCAATTCCAAGCAAGAACTCACAGATTCATCCATCTGGTTCTTCCGGCAATCTACGCGCTCTAAAGCCTAGATAACTAGAAGCTTTTACACTCATTGTATTAGATTCTAACATTAATATTTGTACTCGACAGTATATTTATTAATAACATCTCGCGAGAGCATTCAAGCCCGGGACTAACAACCCCGGCAAATCTTGTGTTATCCATTTTCCCACGGAAGTGTTCTCGCATTTTGTTTGTTACTCGATCGTTCCAGCAATACTATCTCCGGATAATATTTTGGGTAACAACACAGTCTCAATACGCTTACGATCACAATTCCCTGATTCTCAACAAAATATATCATCTTCGGATCAAACAATCTGCCCGAATCAAATCCTGTCTGCCTGATTACATAATCAAGTCTCAATTCTGATAAAACGAATAATATCCGATGTATCTGTGAAACAACTGCTCAATACAATGGCAACGAATCCCGAAACATCGATAGACAATCTGAACGCTCAGATGATCACCAACAATGATCAACAATCAACCGAATTTATCATCGACATGATAAATTCCAGTCTGACCAACCAGAGGTCAAAACACAATCGAGAATATCATCAACGTGATAAACTCCAATACGACCAACGAACGATCAACGGAAATCGAGAATAGCTTCACACGGTAAACTCCAACACTATCAACACAGAACCACGTAAATGTATATACAAAAAAGCAAAATTCTCAAAACGACACACCGATCACATACAGTGGATCTCAATAAACATATCCGACTGGCGAACATACCCCTCGGCATATGAACAACCAATCACAAACTGACGAACATACCCAATCATACACGGAGTGGAAACGACCACTCACTATCTAAAACAACCAGTATGGGGTCACCATCCCCAAATCTACGCTTACAAGGAAATCATTCCAGAATCACTAAGGTAAAATCGCGCTACTACCATACTAATGGAATCACATAGCACATATGTTCCGGTTTCACAAAATCCCAAGTTTCCAAAATAATATTATGTGCATGAATCTACAACACGCAACATATTTCTCTTATCCGATAACTCAACCGATCATCACCGGATAATCAAACTAACATACTGAAGTTCGAATTCCTTTTCCATCGTACCATCAATATGATATGCACTATGCACTAAATGCGTATGTATATCAATCACATTTTCAAAACCAGTTTGAAATCATAAAGTCTCGTCAAGAATACAAATTTTCGAAAGTTCTTTCAAAAATTTCAAAACTAAAAACATAAATTTTGGTAAGACCACAAAATCAATTTTCAAAAATTAACTTGGCTCGATGGTGCCAAGTATTTGATATGATTTCCTTCGAATCCACACGATTTCGAAGTTTTTAAAATGAAAAGTATGCAAATGCTCGACTATATCCATACTCCTGTATACCAATTCGGTTCGTCACCAATATCCACTGATATTCCATCGGAAAACCACACGATCGAGTTCCAAAATCTCAATGTATAAATTCCGACTAAACTCCTTTTCCACACATGACTCATATCGTCAACCATTTACCCATCCTGGATCACCTCAAATATGATATGACAAAACGTTGAAACAAATCAACAAATCAAACACGGCGAAAGACTTCTCGAGAAATTCCATTTGTACAAGTAAACCAAAGCCTCGAAAGGCGGAAATAACATAGGTAAACGATTGGTAAAGAGTTTTACAAATCTCGAGAGTTTTAAGGAAACAGAAAAGCGGTTTGAAACATTAGGGTCTCAGCCCGTAACTCGTTCCGCATTACAAGAAGTTTAAAAAGTAGAAAACCCTTTTTCGAACCCAAGTCCTGAGTTATAAAACCATTTCAAAATCAATTGGGTCTCGACCCAAAAATCATTTTCCGTAAAACATCCGTAAGACATTCATTTTGAAAAGTATCATTTTCAAATGATCAAAAGCAATTCATATATCTCAAAATGAATTAACATGTTATATGTTCTTCTCAACCATGCACAATATTTCTCCCAAATGCACAATTCTGTTCCAAAATCTAACCAACATCGATTCTCAAAATTATAACTCCTCAAGATCATCAATCCCGTCCCAACTCTGTCACCTTATACTATAACATATAATATTCTATGAATCTCAAAGCATATCATCTATAGAACAAAGAATAAATCTCAATGCAATTCAAAATCCAAATACTTACAGATCGTGAAGCCGACGATTCCCGTGGTAATCTTGGCACATGTCTCGACTCAAGAAAATACTCGACACGTATATTTTCAAACACACGTTGCCAAATCGGTTCGACTCAAGAACACAATACATCTCATTCCAGAATCTCATTAACACCATTTGGAAAAGTTATAACAAGCCCAAGATTTACATCGGCAAATCCGATAACGCAGAAGCCTGAGTGAACAACAAAGACTCACGGCTCTAATATTTGTCAATCGACAACTCGAATGACGCAACAAAAACACGACCCAACTCGACCCAAATGCCTAGGTTTTCTCAACCTAAGCTCCGATACCATATTCTGTAACACCCCCAGCTTTAACCGGAAATATTACAGCGCCGTGGGCCCCGAGATGGAACCCACAAGGCTAAAAGAAATTTTCGCAAATATTTACAAATGCCCAAGAGGCCAACAACGGTACTATCTTTAAAAAAAAAGCATAAAGACATATAAAATCCATTTATCAAAAACCGTCGTAAAAACTCATTTGAAATCGCAAGGCCAAACAGCCGACACTCAAAAGTTTAGAAAACGATTTCCAAAGTAACCTCAGTTACTAGATACCAAAAGAGCGTCTCAAAATACTCACGCAGCGGAAAACGACCAACCAAAAAGATACTCTAGCAAATGAATACAAGAACCAATCAAGAAACTCAATGCACGTAACATGTCCTAGCCAAGGTATCCTCAGGAAGCTCATCTCTTCACGACCGCTACAAGCTCGATACTCCAAGAACCTAAAAAGAAATCCTGACGGGGTCACCATAATATCCAACAATGATAACCGTCACATCACATTAATAATAACATACCAATGAGAATACAACATAAGAATACGACCAACGTAATCTTACCGCCATAACTTTACTTACTCAAGAAATTCTCATCAGAATAACCATTAACACATTTCACATCCTGTACTCGATTAACCAATAAACTCGAACATAATATCTGTATTGTACCTTAAACAATACTCAAGATCCTCAAACTATCATAACCAACTCACGATACGGAAATCTACCATTTCTGACCAATACGATCCATCGAATAATATCATCAAATCCCAAGACGATAACCGATTGTCCACCAAAGACAAATACCAAGGAAATACGGAACATACCTCGAGATATGAAGTGCCACGACAATCATATCGGTCTAATCCGAGGTCAGATCAATGCAATACGGACATGATCCTAACACAAGACCTACAAATGCATACTCATATGACCACGTCAATATGATCACAGCAATAACAATCATGTATACTCAATGGAAATCCGACGATCCAGCGCCTCGGATAGATCCCTTTGTTGATCCTATCAGATCAACATAAGGTGGATAACTAACAATACACATGTGAACAACAAGACATGATAAAATCAATGATGCGAATTCACAAGATTCCATCAACACAATACTGGTAATCCAACGATCCAGCGCCCTCAGCATAGATCCCCATGATGATCCCGTCGAACCAACGCATGGTGGAAAACCTGTCCAACGATCCAGCGCCCTCGGCATAGATCCTCATGATGATCCCGTCGAACCAACGCATGATGGACATTCGATCCAGCGCCCTCAGCATAGATCCTCATAATCCCATCGGATTATTTACACAACATAAACAACACAATATGCATACACATATGCAAATCAACACGTTCATCAACATGAACAACATAACATGCACGACAACATGACAATATACTAGGACTACTTCATGTTCAACAACATGAAAGAAAATGTACGAGACCAAAATAAATAACACTAAACCATAATCAATATGGAATACTTGCCCCGAGTCCTTCGGGAGCAACCTCGATGTCCAATCATCACCGACGATTATCCTCAATGTTCGGCGATCCAAACGTACAATGAACTATAGATACTCATATCCTCGTCTTTACCATAATGTAACCTCGATACTCGAACATACCAATAACTGAGATAAAGCATATACATTATGATTTACCTCCCAGAATCGAAAGAACGATATGCGATCCGAATACCCAGAGTTCACAATAATAATCATCGCTATATGCATTATAAATGAAATGAAACTGAAACCATTCATTAAATATTATAACTGAGCAAGTAATAACTTGCCTCGATACCGATACCACGAAGTCATTGCCAACACATTGCCTTTGTCTACGAGCTCCTCGGCCCGATCAAAAGCAATACAATGGACATACTCGACACGACCGCAATATCCGGTTATAATCACCGATCAGCAATCTCAACCTATCGAAGAAATCAAATAACACATATCCGATAACAATCAACAACCGACAATACTAACTAATCGAACTCAACGGTCAACACAACCACGAATAAACACAGAAAGAACCAACCAAGTCAAACCATCACGAATTCATAATCAAAACACAAAAATACTTCACTGTCTGCCAACAAAGCGCACTTTAAACGCATAACGTAGCGTGCGCTAATTTGTCCCGTTAGCGTGCGCTAGCCGCATCTTAGCGTGCGCTAATGTCAGTACTGTGGCTTGCATTCCAAGCATCGACTAACATCTTGCAACTACGAATCCGAATGAAGGGAGACATAAATCTCCATATCTCTTGAAGATAAACGACACCATAACTATCACAAGGATCATATCAATGTCCATATATCAATAATAACATCAACAATCAAACCGACTCGATAACAAGGATCATATCATATTCAATCCGGAATTCAACCTCGTATCATGATTTAACTCCTCTAAATCGATCAATATAATTAACAAGATTCAAAAATCCATCTTAGATCGGGTTAAACGAATCACCATCCTTATAGTATGAAGAATCTTAACTAACATCCGAAACTCTTATCAAAATTCCATTGAATCTCATATAACATCATCATATGATTATCCAACATGCTCCTTACATGAAATCATCCAAGAAAAACGAACCATCATCAAGAGGATACGAAAATTACCTGGATTGGATGAACCAAGAATAAGAACACTAGACTCCATTCCAAGAATCATGAATAACTTGAAGAACGAGGCTTGAATCCATGCTCTCCATCTTAATCTTGTTAAAGATCATCATCTCTCAGTGTTTGGGACCTCAAACCTCTCTCTAAAAACTCTCTCTCTCTCGGTTACAAGGAAGGAATGGACGAAATGCTTCATAACACCCTTCTGTCCCTTTTTATAATATTCATTATTAGCGTGCGCTAACATCTCATGTTTAGCGTGCGCTACCGCCTTAGCGTGCGCTAACTGACTTTGTTAGCGTGCGCTATCAAGCCCAGAGGCTACCGCCTTGCTTCGTAAACTAACTTACGCACGTAATGCCCATGCATTAACGTCGTAAAACATCTCGCTTAGCGTACGCAAGTCATTTATCTTAGCGTGCGCTATCCGAAGTTGACTTGCTACAGTATACACCTACCACGAAGATGCTCGTGACCCCACAAGCCGAAATCAACCAATAAAGCCAAGATTCCCTGTTGACCGATATATAGTTAGCGTGCGCTAATCAACATGCATTAGCGTGCGCTAACACTACATTACAACATCCGTTGACTTATCAGAACGTGCGCCGAAAGTGGCCTGGTCCACGCGTAGATTCCTTCTGATCGGACTGCATTAGCGTACGCTAACCTATGAACGTAGCGTGCGCTAATCCTGCACGATAGCGTGCGTTATGCATGAATATCAGCGTGCGCTAATAAGGCTATACTTAGCCATTTTCAGCTATCCTTGTCCAACATCTCGACATATCAAATACGAACATACGGCATATCAAATATACATTACTCAACACATTATATCCTCAAATACAATTGTCGACCAAATACGACAATTATACCAATACTGACATCTCAGTCCTTCATTTATTTTATCCTTACTGTACAGATTCCATGCTGTACAATATAACTCGGATAAAATAATATCAAACAACAGTAGTAGAAATTCCGGATATTACAGAAGGTTAGTGAGAGCATAGTTGTTTCCCTAGTCTTATATGTAGATGACATATTACTCATTGAAAATGAAATACCCACCTTGAAGACAGTTAAGACTTGGTTGGGAAGTTGTTTCTCAATGAAAGACTTAGGAGAAGCTGCTTATATTCTTGGGATAAAAATCTATAAAGATAGATCAAAGAGAATGATTGGTGTTGCTACCCAAAATATTATCCGGAGATAGATATTGCTGGAATGGATGGGATAGCAAACAAATGCAAGAGCACTTCCGTGAGAAAGATAAATAACACAAGATTTGCCGAGGTTGTTAGTCCCGGGCTTGAATGCTCTCGCGAGATATTATTAATACCGATATTCGGGGATACAAGTACTAATGTAAGAATACAATTACAATGAGTGTAAAGTTTCTTGTTATCTTAGCTAGTGAGCGTGTAGATTGCCGGAAGAACCAGATTTGATGCTCTGTGAGTTCTTGTAACAAAGGTGATGAACAGTCGCGGCGGTGAGAGATCGACCGCCTCTCACGGCGAGTATTTAGCTGGATGTTTGGTCTTCTGGGCTTATGAATCCCTTGGAATCTGTCTAGTGGAGACTTGTCGTTTCGCCGATCGTCTTACGGACGAGAGATTTGGAGAGAGAAGTCCCGAGATGGATTAGGTGAGATAGCCGGAGCTTGATGATATGTATGTTCTTTAGTGTTTTCGTGAATGTATCGGAATGTGAGAGAATGTGAATCGTAGGTTCACCAATTTCCAACCTTTTTCCGAGGAGGAGGTTCTCTATTTATAGGCTTGGATACGCCGGCGATCGCCTTTTCGCAATATAATAATCGGCGATCGTCTTTCAAAGACATGGGCTGTCCCTCAAAGTCTGCAGGAGTTGCCGGCACAATCGCGGCGTCCAATGGGGAGCTTACACGCGTCCCGAGTTGCCGACACGGTGGTCCTACCGACAACTTTCGCGCGCATGCCGGTAGGTGAGGTAGGTGGCAGTCGTGGTCAAAGGTCTTGTCTGCGGCTAAAGATCTTGTCTCGCTACGAAGATCTTGTCGGCGCCTTTGGTGGATCTCGCACGTGGGTGCTTTCACGAGATCCAGCCTTGATGACTTTGATGGGCGATCGTCTCTGCTCGAGCGCAGTCGATTGCCCTTAGCCGGTTAGTAGAGTAGATCGCCAATGCAAAGGGCGATCGCCTTGGGAGTCGATCGCTAGGTAATCGATGGTGGTTTGGTATCTTCGACTTGGCGAGCTAACCATAGTTTGATGGAGTTGACTAGGTCGCTCGGCCTTATTGTCGATCGCTGTCGGGATGAATAAATCGTGACACAACAATTGCCCCAGCTCGCTCATACGTTGGAAACGTGGGGTGAGGTGGCTCTGGCGATCGCCGACCTTTTGACGAGCGACTTTGTGTTTAATCAATCGCGATCGTCTTTGAGCCGATATACTGGGTTCGACGACTGGCCGTCAAGCCGAATCCGACGGAAAAACAACGGGTGTTGAAAAGTCTCCGTGCACGTGTCGGGCTTCTATTGGAGGACACCAACGGTCATTAATGATTCCTCCGACGCGTCCTCGAAAAGACGCGACGCGGGTCTCGAGGGGGTCAACTATTGCGCTGCTTGAGATCCGACCCCGAGGTTTTCCCTTATTGCACCGGGTCCCCGCCTCCTCCTATAAAAGGGGGCGCGGTGCCGCAGATGTTACTCACGCATGCTTATTGGAGAAAGAAGGACTCGTCGCCGAATTTTCTCAAGATCTTAGAGCCGATCGTCGCTCGATTTCACTTTAGGGTAAGAAAATCCTTTTCTTCTTTTCTATCTCTGAAAATGGCCGAGCCTCATCATCGCTTGGAGCGGGTACTGCTTACGCCACGGACATCGACGCCTGGGAGAAAATCCTTCCGTCTTCCACTGAGACGGCGGTGGCGCCATTCGAGCCGGAATCGACCCGCTGAAGTTGAGGCTTTGTTCAATGAGGCCGATATTGCTAAGGAGTCGGTTGCTGAAGAGATACGATCGCAGATCGAGAGAGATCTGGCGATCAGGGCTTACTGGGAGCAACATAGCACTTTTGGTCGGGCCTATAGGGCCTTTGCTGAAATAATGGAGAGGTTAGCCGGTCCTACTCCGAGATTCGACTTCCGGGGATATTCGGTCGCTTATCCCTATGTGCTTCCCAAGCGGTCGCAGTATCGTGCCGCGCAGCCGATCGTTGTGGTCGCCGCCAACATGGAGCTCGACGACCAGAGAGATCCGCCGCCTGGAGGACAAGATTCCATGTTCCTTCGGATGTGGACATGTTCGCGCTGCGGAGAATGAACGAGCCGACCAGCCTCCGATGGGTATGGTCGCAGTGAGTGAGGCCGTTATGGAGGCCGGCCACGCTTCCTCTCGTCCTTGCGGTCTCCCATCCGCTGGCCGCTTGAATGTGGCGCCACTTCACCGACGCCGAACGCCCGGCTCCAAATTATTTGCACCCTCACCCTTTTCGCGGTCATCGCTGTACCGCCTCCCATCGCCGTTGGATATGAATCATTTGTTTAAACCGACGGCCACAGAGGGTTGGTCGGCGATTACCATATTCAAGGCCGATCTGGTCGGGTGATTCATGGAGTTCGAATAAGATACGTGGCGATCGACGAAGTGGTTCTCGGGGTCGCGGCAAGTGGAGAGCTTCGGCGAGCGACAATCCCATCGGCGAGCCGAGATCCCCACCGAATTTCGGGAGAGGAATCCCAGTAAGGGTTTAGACTCTCCCTTCGTTTAGATGCGATTTGGACTGATCTAATTTGATTTCTGTTTTGCAGGCTTCCATATCCCGGCGATCGAGGAGCTGCCTTTCGACTTTCTCGTTGTTTGGGAGCGAATTAGGAGCTTGTCGGACGACGACCTAGACGCCACTCGGATCAACAAGGAGAGTCGTTGGTTGTCGGCTCGACTATTCCGTTTCCCGAGACATCTCGCGGTGCCAGGTATGAGCTTCTGCGATCTTTACTTTCTAGGCGATCGCCTTACTTGAGGAAAGTGTCTGACCGTTAGTCGATCGTCTTTAACTGCAGAGGTTCGTTTCCCTCGCTTTTTGGAGCCTCCGGCGGAGATCGCTATGTCGAACCCAGGAGTCCTAGGCCGTCTTCGCCATAAGAGGTCGACTCGGGTTCCACCCGTCGCATTGCCTATAGTTCCGGAGGGGGAGCCTCGCGTGGAGCCGGAGCCTCGCGTGGAGCAGGTCGTGGTTGAGGAGGAGATTCAGGAGGAGGGGCTTCGGGCGAATCGCAAGAGGCCGAGGCCTAAGAAACCGCTTCTGCCCGGCGATGAAGTGCCGATCGCGCTCCTCCGATCACCATCGTTGCTCCGAGGGCGAGTCTCCTCTCGCGGCTTTTCGCGGAGACGGCGATCGCGGATGCTGAGACCCCTCGAGGGAAACCGTTTTTCGGTCGGGATCCCGAGAAGGCTGAGAGGTAGATAGTATTTCTGTGTTGAAAATTGCATCTGTATAGGAGTTGTATTAACCTTGTTGTTTTGATGCAGGATCCGTCGCGCAGATCCGTCTTGTCCACCAATGGTCGTGGATTTCCTGGCGAGTCGATCTCCTCGCCATTCCTGCGACATTCCTCCCTATGTCAGCAAGGCTGCTGCTGCTCTTCCGAAGGCATGGACGACTGATCTGGATGCGATTGCTCGTCAGCGATCGACGAGTTCGATGCATGCTGTTGTCGCCCTTTCTCTTCAGACGGCGACCATGGCCGTCCAGGCTGCCCAGGAGTTTGAGGGGCGGCCCTCCACTATTCGCCTTCAGGAGGATCTCGAGGCGGCTCGGAAAGAGAACGCTGAGTTTGCTGACAAGATCGCGGCGATGGAGAAGGACTCCTTGGAGGCGGCTGCGGCGAGCCATGAGCTTGAGCCGGAGAAGAAAGAGACTAAGAAATATCGAATGGCGGTCGACCGATTTCGGGACCAGGATGCAGAGTGCCGCCCAGCGCGGAATGTTGTCAAGAGGAGGCCGATCGCGGAAGGTGATGATCGCTACTGACCAAATGAGTCAAGTGAGGCGAAAGAGAAGGTTGCTGCGAGGGAGGCCGAGCTCCGGGGATCGCAACAGGCGATGGCCGAGCTGAGAGGAGAGGTTGAGGCGACCAAGGCCGATCCCTTCCAAAACTTGGAGTATGTCAGCGAGTTCGCCTATTATTTGGCGTTCGCCGACTCGATCCGAGCGGCTAAGAAGGGAGGCTTGGAGGTCGGTCCTCTAGCTGAGAAGTTAAAATCATATGCATTGGAGCATCCTCTCCATTCGGCTTTCTCCTTGCCGATCTTGGACCTGGCGGACATCGGCGTGGATTTGAGCTGGTATCCGTCTCCAGACAGTCTTGCTCATCCCGATGCTCCGGAAGATGAGGGGACCGTGCCGAATGCAGATGGCGAAGGCCAGGCAGGGGCCTGAGGCGCTTCTTTTTTGATGTTTTTAGCTTACTTTCTTTGTAGTTTATAGCTTTCTTTTGTAGCACTTAGGCCTTCGGGCGATCATGTACTCCGATTTTTCAAGTAATGAAATGAGCATTTGTCTTTCCGACTTATCACTTGAATGAATGGTTATTTTTAAGTCTTTGTTTGACTTCGTACAAATGTGTGAGGAGAGATCGTTGCGAGGGTAGTTCCAAATGAATTGATAAACTCATAAAGATAACTTTTTACAACAAATTCGATCGCTGCACTACATCTGAAAAAATGACGATCTCCGTATGTGGTTGAATAGCGACGATCGTCGTGTAGGTAGTCCGCACTCTTATTGCCCCTTGTTTTTATTCACTTAGTGTAAGGAAGGGGATGAAAATAATTCCTTGAGTGAGCGGTCTTCAACATTGTCGAGTCCTCGGGGACGGTCGTCCTTCTTGAGGAACCGTGCACGATCGCGGAGTTCGATGGACCGACTCCTCGATCATGTCTTGATGCGCGAAGACATTGAGTGTCTCGTGACTCACTTTATTATGAGGGTCCTCTCACAGCCGCGCCGCCTCGTATTTAAACGAAGGGCGTGCGGTCTGCCTAGAGGAGTCCTTGCGCGGCGTCGGATGATTTAACTCTACGCCCGCGGCTTGTTTAGCTCTGCTTCCACCTCGGCCCACCATGAAGATGGCGAACCTCGACGGTGTACGTTGAGACGGGGTTGTGGCGCGTCGCATTGTCCGGTTCACCATGTTAGATGATGAACCTTTGAGGGCGAGCGATCGTGTCCACTAATTAACTTTGAGGGCCCTCGACTACGCCGGCCTCGTATTTAAACGAAGGGCGGGCGATCTTGGCCCAAAGGGACCTTGCATGGCCTAAGCAATGGGTTCCATCGACCACCAGACCATGGTCGCACTCTTCCACCTCGATCGTCATGCATGCCGACCTTCGACGGCACGCATGCGGGGAGGCGATCTCGTGCCTTAGTCCATCATGTTAGTTGGTGAAGTGTAGATGGCGATCGAGTCCTCCGGTTTCTTGAATAAGGAAGGAGATCGGGGAGACTTCCGAGGTCTCCTTTTCTTGATTGAAGCATGTAGAGACGGTCTCCGAGGTTGATCTAGGGGTCGGCTCGTATGAGCTTTCCACTGCTTTGTGTTCGACTCGACGATCGTCCATAGAGGTAGGTAGGGATTTCGCTAAACCAATAAGTCGTCCAACTTGCCCTCCTCGAACAATCTCCAGAGCCGCTTGAGGAGGTCGCAGATTTGTTGGTGCCGTGGCCGACTCTTATGGTAGGCACAATATTGATTGTTGTCCGATGACCGTGGTCCCTTATCACCTTTGGCTTGTTGAGCTCTTCGTGTCCCTTGATGGCATAGAAAATATGTGCCAAGTTACATTGAACGTATGGAGGAGATGGGCTTCCATGTCCTCGAAAGCCTTGAGATCTCCGGGTGTCTTGGCGATCGCCTTCTTTGCTTTGGCGATCGCTATCTTCTCGGACAAGAGGTGGCGTTTCCTCGTCTAAGCGAGGGTGAGTAGCCTTCGCCCGGCCAGAAGTTGGCACTTTAGCGCGGAAGATCGCGTAAGTTGGGGAATATCCTTGAGAGATGCCTAAACATGGGAGAGTGACCGCGAATCCCCCATGGCCGAATAGAGAGCGAGCTCGCCATCGACGGGTTCGCCGGTGAGGAAGATTTCGTCCCACTCGGCCAATGTAATTTGCGTCGATTCGTCTTTCCCCGCTTGATTTTTATCATGCGGTGGGGCCTTCGTCTGGCGACCTTGCCGGGCGAAGTATGACGTGAAGTCATTCGCCGCTTTCTTAAAAGATGTGATAGATCGCGGTGGTAGTGAGACGTACCATCTATGGGCCACCGCCCAATGTCAACGGAAGATCCGGCACTTGGTAGCATCGATGCCCCACACCTACCATGTAAATTCGAATTTACTCGTGGGTTTCGGGGTCCGATCTCCCTTATACAGAGGTGTTTTGGGAGGAGCGATCGTTGTTTGTATGGGGGCAAGCTCGATGTGGACCGCGAGTGGCCTTGGCCAGCCGGCGATCTTCTTGGCCGGTGCTTGCCCTGGTCCAAAAGTGCTCTCATCTCGTCGAGCCGGGCGTTGTATGGCGGCCATCGCCGTGGCTCGATTGCTAGCGGCTCGGCGCTCGGAGCGGAGCCGAGGCGATCGAGCACCGATCTCGGCGATCGGGCGGAGTCGATGGCCGACTGCTCGGCCGTGAGGCGGGTAGGCCGAAGTCACGTGACGGATTCGATTCCGTCTTTTCAAGGTTGAGATCAATGCCCCGGCCGCCGGATGGGTCGCGTCCCAAACGATTGAATATAGATCCGTCCGGCCGTGGCGAGAGCCTTTCTCGCGAGTGGGGCTTTCGACGATCGCTCGCTCAAGAGCCCGCTAAATTTCCGTTTTCCCATGCGGCGGATGATCGAGGGAGTTATTGCAGGCGACGCACATGCTCTCCGTCGCTCCTCCAAGATGGCCATAGCCTCCTCGATCTGTTCTTCGGTTTGGAACTGATCGAGTGAGAGGTTGGGGCCATCTCTCGGATGCGGGATCGAGAGTCTCGCGTTGTCGCGCTTCCTCCCCGCCGTTGGATGGGGTTCGGATTGAACTGGGAAATGGTGTCCGGCGGTTCGAGAGCGGCTTTCTTGATGGACCGGCGGATGTCATGATTCTGAAGGTTTTCTTTGAAGTGCAGTGAGTGTCACTTCAAGTATGTGCCCCGAGAACAGTGAGTGTTCTTCGGGACGGTAGGAATAAAAGTTTGAGGGTTAGATGCCCCTTCTTCTAGCGCCAATTGTTGCTACCCAAAATATTATCCGGAGATAGATATTGCCGGAATGGATGGGATAGCAAACAAATGCAAGAGCACTTCCGTGAGAAAGATAAATAACACAAGATTTGCCGGGGTTGTTAGTCCCGGGCTTGAATGCTCTCGCGAGATATTATTAATACCGATATTCGGGGATACAAGTACTAATGTAAGAATACAATTACAATGAGTGTAAAGTTTCTTGTTATCTTAGCTAGTGAGCGTGTAGATTGCCGGAAGAACCAGATTTGATGCTCTGTGAGTTCTTGTAACAAAGGTGATGAACAGTCGCGGCGGTGAGAGATCGACCGCCTCTCACGGCGAGTATTTAGCTGGATGTTTGGGCTTCTGGGCTTATGAATCCCTTGGAATCTGTCTAGTGGAGACTTGCTGCTTCTGCCGATCGTCTTCTGGACGAGAGATTTGGAGAGAGAAGTCCTGAGATGGATTCCGGTGAGATAGCCGGGAGCTTGATGATATGTATGTTCTTTAGTGTTTCCGTGAATGTATCGGAATGTGAGAGAATGTGAACTGTAGGTTCAGTCAATTTCCAACCTTTTTCCAGTAGGAGGAGGTTCTCTATTTATAGGGCTTGGATACGCCGGGCGATCGCCTTTTCTGCAATATAATAATCGGGCGATCGTCTTTCAAAGACATGGGCCTGCCCTCAAAGTCTGCAGGAGTTGCCGCGCCAATCGTGCGGTCCAATGGGGAGCTTACACGCGTCCTGAGTTGCTGACACGGGTGGTCCTACCGACAACTTTCGGCGCGCATGCTGGTAGGTGAGGTAGGTGGCAGGCTGTGGTCAAAGGTCTTGTCTGTCAGCTAAAGATCTTGTCTGCTACGAAGATCTTGTCAGCGCCTTTGGTGGATCTGCACGTGGGTGCTTTCCTGAGATCCAGTCCTTGATGACTTTGATGGGCGATCGTCTCTGCTCGGAGCGCAGGTCGATTGCCCTTAGCTGGTTAGTAGAGTAGATCGCCAGCTGCCAAAGGGCGATCGCTTTGGGAGTCGATCGCTAGGTAACTGATGGTGGTTTGGTATCTTCGACTTGGCGAGCTAACCATAGTTTGACTGGAGTTGACTAGGTCGCTCGGCCTTATTGTCGATCGCCTGTCGGGATGAATAAATCGTGACACAACAATTGGTCTAAGTCAAAGTACTTACGTTAACAAAATATTGAAAAGGTTCAATATGCAGGACTCCAAGAGAGGACACTTGCCAATGTCACATGGCATTCATCTGAGTATGACTCAGAGTCCTTCGACTCCTGATGATCGAGCCCGCATGAGCAAAGATTCCATATGCTTCGGCCATTAGATCAGCCATGTATACCATGATTTTGTACTCGACCATATGTATTGCTTACCCTTAGCATGACAAGTCGATACCAATCAAATCCAGGTGAAATTCACTGGACAGTAGTGAAAACCATCCTAAAGTACTTAAGAATAACTAAGGATACCTTCCTAATTTATGGAGGAGTGGGAAGCGAGCTGGCTGTAAATGGTTACGCCGATGCAAGTTTCGAAACTGACAGAGATGATTTAAATTGCAAACTGGTTATATGTTTGTATTGAATGGAGGTGCTGTGAGTTGGAAGAGTTCCAAGCAAAGCACGATTGCTGATTCTGTAACAGAAGTTGAGTACCTGGCAGCATCGAATGCAGCTAAGGAAGTCGTATGGATCAAGAAGTTCATTACTGAACTAGGAGTGGAACTGACCATCTAGGGTCCCATAAGCCTTTATTGTGACAATAATGGTGCTAGTGCACAAGCTAAAGAGCCTAGGTCTCATCACAATTGTAACACCCCCAATCCGCTCAGGGATATTACACGCCGTAGAACCTTTCCTCAAGGTTCTACCAGGCTGGTAACAAAACCGAACAACTCAACAACGCCTTTAAGGCTAAAATGACTCAGTAGACCGATTTGGTCTTTCAATAAAAACATACAACTCGATTACAATACTTGCCCATGCAGGGGTCGAATACAACACACTCCCGTACAACGGGGAAAGAATACTGCAGCGGGAATAAAATACAACTAAACCAATACGATATCAGCGGATCCTCGTGTGATTAGTATCGTTCATCTTTCATCATCCTTCGTGTCGACCCTGTGTTATGCTCCCAAACCTGAATGCAAAAACAGACATCCACCCCCCGAATACTCGGGGATTAGCAAAACTCCACTATTTTGCTAGTGCAAATACAAAGTGCAAATACGAGCCATATAATTCAAGTTCCAAGAATAACAATAACCGGGAATCCTCAAAGATTCAAATACAATGAAACGAATACTTCCCGAGGCAAGAGTTTGAGTAAAACTTTCCAAATCCGAAATATCACAAATAACGAGAACGATTTGCAAAATAGTTTAAAATACCCTCGGGAGTTTTAATAGAAAACAACTTAGGATTATTAAATCCTTATCTTTCCAAAAATCAACAGGGGTCACAGCCCAACAGTTTTGTTTTCGCAAATAGAAAACCATTAATAATTCACAGGGTCAGAACCCACATCACGTGTCCTCGACGGACATAAAATCAACACAACGTAATCACGCACAAGCATCGCCTAGGACCGGGACGAAGCCACAAATCCCACTCGAGGCCTCAAAGGACCCTCCCGAGCTGGCTAGCGAAACAAATCACACACAGGCATCGCCTAAGACCGGGACGCCACCACAGACATCCCACCCGAGGCCTCGAAGGACCCTCCCGAGCTGGCTAGCAAAATAAACTCAAACCACCCATAAGTTATCTTGACATCGTACTCGCAAGTACCGATTCTCGGAGCCCTCTCCAGACCTACCCGATTAGATAACCTTATGGTCAAATCATTTCAAATGGCCGTACTCGCAAATAACGCGCCGCCGGAGGCCTCACGGGTCCCTACCCGGTAAACATCAATCGAATATACCCACAAGTTATCGTGACATCGCACTCGCAAGTGACGATTCTCGGAGCCCTCTCCATACCTACCCGAATTGATAACCTTGTGGTCAAATCATCAATGCATCGAGTTCACAACGACAAGGGTTTCACACACAATCACAAATATATCAAATCATGAGTTAATGCAAACAACACTTAGCAAAACACCACGTCAAACCATAACGCACCGAAAAGAAACCATATACGTCCACACGCAATACCAAGTGCAACATCAACACCAAACATATCCATAGAATTCACATAGTTCACAAACCACACCATTCACAAAACACACGCGTTTTGAAAGAGGGCCTTTAACAAGGCTAACCAAATCTTTTGAAAGTTCAATTCAAACGACCAAACAAACACATTTAGACGATCACCAATTATCATATCCACAAAACAAGAATTATATGGACAAGTTACTTGCCTCGAAATCGGCACGCAAGTAGTCCGACGAACACGGCTCAACCGGGAAGCTACGAAACGCCCGATGCTATCGAAACGGAAGACGACGACGAACGGAAGGGTTCAACACGGTTTCTTCGCAAGAAACACGACCCTAACATCATACAATTAATAAATCAACGATCATACGATGAAGAATAATCGTAGAACGCCAGAAAACCCCTCTATGACATTCTACCGGATACCTTCAAGGCGTCGATCAAGAACTCGACCAAAATAACGAATCGATATGATCCAACCATGGAATAACAAGGGAAATGATATGATACATCTAAATAATCATCAATACATCACAATACTAAGTTAAATCGGATTAAACGGACGAAATAGAACAAAATACCAAAAATCCCCAAAAATAGATTTCTAGAAAATCTGACCTGATTCGCTCGATCAAAGGATGTTATAGGACGGATGATTGATGATATGAACCTCAAAACTTCATGGATTTATTGTATAACAACATGCCTCCATGATTAACCAAGCTCCAGCCGCATAAAGGAAGAAAACGAGTGAGAAAATGGCTGAAGAAAACGTCTGCTGGCCTTAAATAGGCTGACTCGCGACAAATACAGACGTAATCGCCAAGGGCTTACGTGACGTAATCGCCATGGCCGAAATCTCGCCCGTAAATGCCGCATCCTTACGACGAATCGCCAAGGGTTACGTACGTAACCGCCTTACGACGAATCGCCGAGCACTACCGACCGTAACTCGGCCAAGGCCGCCTAGGCCTGCATCGCCGGCCATGACTCGGCCGGGGCCAACTCCGACGGCCCGAATGACTCCGAAACCCGAACCTGAATACGAATCGAAGATACGGTTACGAAGTACTCGCAAAGAAGAATTCGAGCATTAAGAGAACACACGATTCCGACCACCCGAAGGCTCGAAATTCGACAACGGAAAGTAATTACCCCAAACTTTGGGAAATTACGAAAATGGCCCAAAATGCTCGAAAATCACGATACGTGATCGAATAACCAAACCGAAGTTCACAACACGTCTAACAAAGTTAAACGGACTTACGGGAAACTTGAAACAGTAGTTTTGAACGAGATTCGCAAGAATCGAACTCAAGTGCGGAAAAGTCGCCAAAAAGTACGGAACTCAACAAAACAATACCGAAACGAAGTCGGATGACAAAAAGTGTAGAATTAATCATTCTCGGAATGATGAAATTGTCATGAGAGAGTCGTCAAAACGGACTTTTGTGGAAAAAAAGAAATTACCGGATATCGAAATTACGGGTATTACATTCTACCCTCCTTAAAAGAAGTTTCGTCCCGAAACTTAAAACAAGTAGGGAGAAGAAATATCCCGCTAGGAAAACTCAACGAGGTACACAAGAAATGCGTAACTTACGCCCATCGGCGAAATGTTACAAGCAACGCAAAGGAATATACGGCGTGAAAACACGCTCCACGACGACCAACACAACGTCGCCGTTAGGGATATAATAAAACCAACAAATGACAAGCGTCATCAAACGGATAATATAGTCAAGTCAATTATCCGAACAATCATAAGACATAACGAACGAAAATCAATATGATTGACCAACCCAACGGTACATCAATCAAAACGCGAGCCAATCGTTGAACAAATACAGAATTCCACCGCCCAAGGGTTGGAAGATCGAAAACGAGACTAATTTCCCGAACTTAAGGGAATTACGAAGGAGTCTGAATGTTCAACAATCATGAGACGAGATCAACAAAAACTGAACAATCAAACGATCGAGACAACAAAAATCGAACAATCATGTTCGGATCACGAAAAACAATAAGGTTCAACCGACAACTCCGAGGTTCACATCTCGACTCGAGACAAAACATGATCCGGTGAAAACAACAAGATGTGCATTCACATAAGATCCACATGAAAGGGAATAGCAATTGAAAAATCACAACGACAAACGAGTTATTCCGAAACAATACCACACTCGTTCGATCAACAAAAGCAAGGGGCAGGACAAGCTCAGAAAATATCAACGAACACGAGCGAGTCGGTAGACTTGAGAAAGAGAAAATGCAGAAGCCAAAAATAATACGGGTATTATATTCGACCTCTTCTAAAAGAAGTGTCGTCCCCGAAACTCACAACAACGAAATCAAGGTGACGACACAACAAGCAACCGACAGAAACATCCTTCAAAGGCCCCTCAAAGCCGATTCTGATAACTGCACTGAAGCGCGAACTCCGAAAGTCTCGGTAGCCAATTCGCAAAATTGAATTCGGTGTCCCTCGAGTCCACACTTGAAATGTGTTACCGACGAGAAGGACAATTTACACGTGCATGCCCCGGCATATCACGGTTGAAACACCTCGGCTCGGCATACCGAAAATACAAATGCTAGATACAATGGGGCATAACGTCGCAAAACAACATAGAGGAGATGCCAACTCAGCACAACAACGAATCATAACACATATCATATACAACGATTACCATCGTAAAGTAATACACACAAACACTACAGCAACGACAGTATCGTTCGGCGACCTCAACGGCCCGAACAATAACCAGCACATAATTACAAACATCATGAAACAATTACACATGTACACAAACGTACAAACCCAAGCTTTAACAGCTCACACAGGAGCGATAACACGCAAGCCACCACTAAATGACAACGTTAAAGATCGTCATCACACCTCCCACAAAGGGCTAACAAAACATATGCGTGGCGAACGACTCAACGTCCACACCATCAATTCAATCACAATTCGAAGGGCTAATGTAATACCCGTACTTATTGTAAATCTTCTACTCTTGTGCTTTGTAATTTTTACGCTCGTGTAAGTGTTTGGCAAGCTTATATTGATCTTGGAACTCTTGTCAATTGGATTGACCCCTTTTCTTGTTCGGATCGTCGCTGTTTTCGGATCCTTGATGTGATTATACTACCTTCGTGTAAAGGGTAGCGCACGCTACGCACACCTTGTAGCGCACGCTAATTTAGTGAGGGTAGCGCACACTATCCGTTATAATTAGCGCACGCTACTATTGTATTGGAGGCAGACAGTCCAGTAGCTACTGGAGTGGAAAAGGGAATCCCTAGCGTACGCTAGGTGTGACTGGTAGCGTACGCTACGTTACTAGAGTAACGTGCGCTAAAGAGAGCAAAGCTGGGGACAGTAGCTTCTGGACTGGGCACTGACTACCAGGTAGCGCACGCTATTAGAAATAATTAGCGCACGCTAATTGAAGTCACTAGCGCACGCTATGAGCAGGTGTTAGCGTACGCTAACGGAGCTGGCAGAGGCTACTGGATTTCCTGGTGAGTCCGATAGCGTGCGCTATTTTTCATGGCTAGCGTACGCTAGTCCCTATTTAGTATAATAGGACATCTCCATTCCCAAATCGTCATTTCTTCCTTCCTTCACCTCCTTGGACGATTTCAGGCGATTCCGGGCGATTTGTGAGGAGTTCTTCGAGCTGCAATTATCTAGCAACATCTTTGAGTTTCTAGTTCGGATTTATCAACGTTTAATCCTCTCCACCGCTCCAAATCAAGATAAACTTCTCACAACCCTAGATTTTCGGGATTTGGGGATTTTCCATCCGATTTCTTCGATCCAGCTTGTTGTTGTGTTAGAATATATCGATTACGAGTTATCTACCTTGAATACATGTTTTCCTACGGATTTATTGGTATATTTCTGGAGTTCTTGAGTGTTTGGGATATTTGACTTGCGATTCACTATCCAAGAGAATTATTCCCGGAACACATGTATCGGGGTAGTAAATTCGGGTGATTCCAACTTATTTTCATACCGATGGGGTTTTGATAATTGAATTACGAACTTGTCTAGGTTCGGAGTTGTCGAATCCTTCAATCTTGGTACCTTGTCGTTCGTACCCTTTCCTCTCGATTCCAGGCAAGTGATTCTTGTGAAAGTTATGTTCTTAAATGTGAAAAGTAATGCATGTGATTGTGAGAGTTGCTTTCGTTCACTCCGAGAGGACCCGACGGGGTCGAGGAGGGTTCCGCTTATGTCGGTTCCGTGAACATTTGGGTTAGCCACTCCGAGATGATCCGACGGGGTCGAGGATGGATTCGCGCATTGTCGAGTCCATGGTTAATCAAGAGATATCATCATTTCTAAATATGTTTGGATAATTGCATTTTCCGGAAAATCATTATCATAGCTTTGAATTGGTGCATATGCTTTTATGTATAAGACTTGACATTTCACTTGTAATACTTGCCCTAACTCCTCTCGTTTGGGGAAAATTACTTTTGTGTTTTTCAGGTCCTAAGGAACCATACGAGCGAGCACCGGGACGATACGATGAGGATGGCGAGGCGTGATACTGTGGCTTGTTGTGTTCCATTTTGTTTAGTCGTTGTTCTCTTCGGTCCATTTTATCCTTGTAATAATAAATGGTACTCGAGTACTTTAGGAAAGTCCTTTTCCATTGTCGAACAACTTCTTGTATTTCTTCATGGTATTGTTTGTCTGTGGTTGAACTTCCTTGTTTGTATTGAATTTATTGATTCCCAAGTGGACTTTGTCAAATTTTGATACGTTGTGAGTGAGATGAGCCTAGTGGGTCCCAGGTTGGGATTTACGGCGCTGTGATATTCTCCGAATATCTCGGGGGGTGTTACAGAATTTGGTATCGGAGCTTAGGTTTATGGATACCTAGGCTGTCGGATTGTTGGGTCTAAATGTACTATTCCAAGAACACAGTATCATTGCGCTGCCGTCATCTCGTACGATCGGTACTCGTAAGTTCCCTATCTTATTTACCCTCTTTATTCACTCACTATCATTCGATTATGGGACATGAGAAGTCCATATTCTAGATGGCATTGCTTCGAGCTATTCTTATTATTTTACTTACATTTTTCTTTAGAATGTCAACTGGTAGAGGACGTGGACGCGGCCGTGGTCGTGGCCGAGGGCGTGGCGCAACCGGTGGAGCGGCCATGTCCCTCAGCTCGGTAGAAGGCTCAGCTACGCCTAACATTTCGGACTCTATTCAACCTAGCACCGGTAGTCATCAGGAGCCGTCAGCCAGTCTGGGAACTTCTACAGGGAGCCAACCGGATGTGGGTGTTGCCACCATACTGCAGCAAGTGGCGAACCAAATGGCTCTTTTAACCCAGGCGGTACAGCTTAACCAACCACCTCCTGTTACCGACACTAGGGCTGAGAAGTGGTTACAAGATGTTATTCGTATGCGCCCTCCCCAATTTATTGGTGCAAATGATCCGATCGGCCGGGAAGATTGGATTAATGAGATGAATAAAGTTTTCATGGCCGTGAATTGTCCAGAGGCACGTAAGGTGCCAGTTGCCCAGTACTTCCTATCAAGGGATGCGGCTAGTTGGTGGCAAGCTGTTGCACCTCAGGATCGTGAGGTTTCATGGGACGAGTTTAAGGAATTGATGGAGGCCGAGTTCTGCCCGTGGCCTGTTCAGGAGGCCAGGATTCGAGCCTTTTATGAAGCTAAACCCCAGGATGTCCCTGTATCTCAGGCAATCATTGAATACAACCGTCAACTCAACCATGTGAAAAATCAAGTGAAGGAGGAGAGAGATAGAATTCGTCACTTTGACATGCGAATGAAGCCAAAAGTTCGGCACTATATGTCGGGCTTCGCTTGCGCCACGTTGAAGGAGTATCAAGATAGGGCACTAGCCTATGATATGTCCTTCGCTACTACCGAAACGACAAGTGAGAGTAAGAAGCAGAAGACCACTGGAAAGTTTTCTAGCGGTAGAGGTGGCAACCAGCGGGGATCACAGTCGGCAAGCTATACAAACAAAGGGTCTTCCCATGCATCGGGAGGTAAACGGAATTTCAGAGCTGGTGCTAGTGTGTCCAACCGGGTTGTGACATGTTTTAATTGTGGCCAACAGGGCCATCTTAATCGTGATTGTGGTCTACCCCCATTGAAGTGTTTTAATTGCGGCCAGGAAGGCCATAGAGCCATGTACTGTACGGAAGAAGAAAATCCACTTGGAACTCAGGCATCAGCCCCAACGCCTGGGGAACCGAGTGTTAATCAGAAGTCATCTACGGGTTAGCCATCCCAGAGTTACGGTCGAGGTAGAGGCCGTGGTCAGTCTGTTAGAGGGGGAGCTCCCAGTGCTGGTTCGGTGCAACCTCGTGTCTATGAGATGAGGAAAGCTGGAGATCCAGAGGCTACCGTGGCGACAAGTATCATTTCTCTTTTGTCTCATCCAATTAGAGTGCTTTTTGATTCCGGTGCTTCTCATTCGTTCATCTCTTTGGATTGTGTACGTCGATTGAATATTGAGGGCTTGTCCCGTTGTGAGTCCTTTGTGGTTAAGTTGCCCAATGGTGATAGAATCGTGGGGGACAAGGAAGTTAGAGATTGTCCGGTGTTAATCGCTGAGAGAGTGTGGTTTTCGAATTTGATAGTCGTAGACATTGTTGATGAAGATCTAATCCTCGGTGACGATTGGCATAGACACGATGCGGTAATGAATTATCGCACGAAGATCATATCAATGTTAGCCAAAGACGGTACCGAACACCATTTTGCGGGGTACAAGAGGGGATGTTAGAAACTTTTGATTAGTGCCTTGAAGGTGACAAAACTTATTAGAAAGGGCTGTGTTGGGTATTGGTGTTATGCCATGAAAGTCGAGGATGGGAAAGTTGAACTTCCCTCGATTCCTGTTGTAAGTGATTTTCCGGATGTTTTCCCAGATGAATTACCGGGACTACCACCGGGGCGGGAAGTTGAATTTACAATTGATTTGGAGTCAGGAGCAACCCCGATTTCTAAGGCACCGTATCGTATGGCACCTTCAGAAATGCAAGAGTTGAAGAAACAACTGGGAGAATTGTTGGATAAAGGGTATATTAGACCCAGTGCCTCGCCATGGGGTGCACCGGTCTTGTTCGTAAGGAAGAAAGATGGTTCACTACGTTTGTGTATTGATTATCGGGAACTGAACAAAGTGACCATTAAGAATAAATACCCTTTGCCGCGTATCGATGATTTGTTTGATCAATTGCAGGGAGCCGCGGTGTTCTCGAAAATTGATTTGAGGTCCGGTTACTATCAACTTCGCATTAAGGAATCCGACGTTCCTAAAACGCTTTCCGCACGAGGTATGGACACTATGAGTTTGTGGTTATGCCTTTTGGGTTAACCAACGCACCGCGATATTTATGCAATTGATGAATAAAATATTTATTGAGCATCTTGATAATTTTGTAGACGTTTTTATCTAAGATAATTTGGTCTACTCGAGATGAAGAGGAACACGCTCGGCATTTGCGATCGGTGTTGGAGATTTTGAGGACTCAGACTGTATACAAATTTTTTTAAGTGTGAATTTCGTCAAGGAAGTCATGTTTCTGACATGTGATTTCAGCGAAGGGGTTCGGGTAGATCCCCATAAAATTGAGGTAGTGTTAGATTGGGCTCCACCCAGAACGTGAAGGAGGTTCGTAGCTTTTTGGTCCGGCCGATACTACCGGAGGTTCGTCGAGGGGTTCTCCAAACTTGCTCGACCACTTACTCAATTACTCCGTAAGTCCGAAAGGTTCGAATGGAATGAAGAGAGACAACGGAGTTTCAAGAGCCGAAAAGGCGTCGACTACCGCACCGGTTTTAGCCCTACCTCGTGAGTCGGTGGGTATTCGGTTTATTGTGACGCATCGGGACAAGGACTTGGGTGCGTACTCTTGCAAAGATGATAAGACGATTGCCTATGCTTCACGGCAACTTAAACCGTATGAGCTAAATTATCCTACCCATGATTTGGAATTAGCCGTAGTGTTTGCACCAAGATCCAGCGTCACTATTTGTACGGTTCTTCATGTCGAATTTATACCGACCACAAGAGCCTAAAGTATATTTTTAGCCAGAAGGAGCTGAATATGAGACAACGATGTTGGTTAGAGCTGATAAAAGATTATGATCTGGAAATCCTTTACCATCCAGGAAAGGCTAACGTTGTAGCTGATGCATTGAGCCGGAAGTCGATATCTCTTCAGATGCTTGAGGCCCTTACACCTCAAGTTAAGATCAGATGGGAGTTAATTGAGCAGGGAGTCGAAGTACGGATCCAACGGGTTCAGGGTCAGATGTGTACTCTTGAGGCTATTCCGTCCTTGATCGACGACGTCGGGGAAAAACAGGAGAATGACCCAATGCTTGGCCAACTGAAGGCGGACGTGGAAAAAGGGAAAGCCCCTGGTTTTATGATCCACGAGGATGGCTTTTTGAAATTTCAAGGTAGGATTTGTGTTCCGAATGACTCAGAGCTGAGACAGAGAATACTCCGAGAAGCCCATGCTACACCTTACTCGATCCATCCTGGGACGAGTAAGATGTACAAGGATCTTAAAAGGAGTTTTTGGTGGAATAATATGAAGAGAGATGTCACCGAGTTTGTGTCAAGGTGTTTGACATGTCAACAAGTCAAAATTGAGCATCAACAAATGCCGGGCTGTTGAAACCTCTCCCTATTCCCGAATGGAAATGGGAGGATATTACCATGGATTTCATCACCTGGATGCCGAGGACTAAGACGGGGATGAATATGATTTGGGTTGTTGTTGACCGATTGACTAAGTCGGCACATTTTCTTGGCATTAAGGATACGTGGGGACCGGAGCGATTGTTCCCGGACTTTTATATCGGAGATTGTGAGATTACACGGTACGCCAAAGTCTATTGTTTCCGATCGTGATGGCCGTTTCGTGTCGCATTTTTGGAAGGCGGTCCATCAAGCCTTGGGCACCGAATTGAGGTTGAGTACTTCCTTCCACCCTCAGTCTGACGGTCAGACTGAGCAGACGATCCAGACATTGGAAGATATGCTGAGGGCGTGTGCCCTGGATTGGAGTACTGATTGGGAAATACACCTACCTTTGATCGAGTTCACTTACAATAATAGCTGGCATACATCGATCAAGATGGCACCTTTTGAGGCATTGTATGGTAGGCGGTGTAGATCTCCACTTTGTTGGGATTAAGCTTCAGATTTAGCCGGGACAGAACCCGATATGTTGATGGAAACCAAAGAGAAGATTTCCATCATCCGAGACCGGCTGTTAACCGCTCAGAGTCGACAAAAATCCTACGCTGACAATAGTCGTCGACCCTTGGAATTTGATGTGGGTGATCATGTCCTACTCAAAGTATCACCGATTAGAGGAGTCTTCAGGTTCGGGAAAAGGGGCAAACTTAGTCCGAGATATATTGGACCATTTGAGATTCTCGACAGAATTGGGGAACTGGCCTATCGATTGGCTTTACCTCCAGCCCTTAGCCATGTTCACAGTGTATTCCATGTTTCCCAACTGAGGAGGTATGTCCCTGACCCGAGTCATATCATTGATTATGGGGACATCGAGATCGCAGAGGATGTCACATTTGAAGAGAAGCCAGTGAAAGTACTAGAGCATCGAGTAAAACAACTCCGGCACAAAACCATACCGTTAGTCAAAGTTCAGTGGTCACGACACGGAGTTGAGGAAGCGACGTGGGAAACCGAATAGAGCATGCACACTAGATACCCAGAGTTATTCATTTCTTAAGTTTCTGGACGAAACTACATTTTAGAGGGGGAGGATGCAATACCCGTACTTTTTGTAAATCTTCTACTCTTGTGCTTTGTAATTTTTACGCTCGTGTAAGTGTTTGGCAAGCTTATATTGATCTTGGAACTCTTGTCAATTGGATTTACCCTTTTTCTTGTTCGGATCGTCGCTGTTTTCGGATCCTTGATGCGATTATACTACCTTCGTGTAAAGGGTAGCACACGCTACGCACACCTTGTAGCGCACGCTAATTTAGTGAGGGTAGCGCACGCTGTAATATCCGGATTTATTACAGTGTATTTCATCTGTATTCAACCATGTATTATTTTCGGATTGGTGATTTTGATTATTGGAGTATGATATTTAGTGCATTAATATCATTATGCATAAGTATAGAAACTTGTAAAATTGCTCAAGCAACCTCGTGATAGCGCACGCTAAGAATGTATCTTAACGCGCGCTATCGGGCCATTATTAGCGCACGCTATGAGTATAGGAGTTGCGTGCGCTAAGAACTCAATTATTGAGCGGGACGGCTAACACATGCGCCAGCCGGGACATGGGTCCGGATAAGATTCTCACTGCCGCACCCGGACAAAATCTGAAGTCAACCATTATAGCGCACGCTAAGGGATGCTTAGTAGCGTGCGCTAACTTGTCAATAATGCAGAATATTATAAATAGGACATCAACCGTGTTGGCTTGCATTTCTTTCGCACTTTCCTCAATCTTGAGAGTTCAGAGAGTTGTAGTAATACTCCTATACACTTAGAACATATATTGTTGATGTTTATACATTGGTTATCACGTGGAGTGTTCATGGAAGTGGAATAGCACCTTGGAAGGGCATACAACCAACCGGAGTTGGATTCTACCTTACGGTTCAGTGATTTCGTCATTTTAAGGTATGTTCAATCTATCTCCAAACTTAGAGTTGGATTCTAACGATTTGGATGATCATGTTAACAAGATATGGATTTTCATAGAGGAATTATCCAAGTATATCATGTTTGGAATAGTGAGTTGAATAAGCCTTAAATACCTTGATTATAATCATCATGATTCGAATCTTAGTACACTGAATATGTGAAGAGAATCTTCTATCATTGGTAAACCGAATCTAATAGATGATTTCATAGTAATCTTGGACTAGACGTTAACATCCTTATTGTTAGATAAATCTAAAGGTTTGATCATGGAAGGATTTATCTAGTATATATAGGACGTTTATCAACTTGATGATAATATGGATGATATAGAGGTGTTGATATCAACCGCTTAGCTTTTCGAATTGTCTTATGAAGATTTGATGTCGGATTATAATATGGTTTTTTATTGGTATGCATATCCTTGAATCCAAGTTGTCTTTATCCGTAAAATCATTCATAAGAGTATGAACATGGTATTCATGGAAGTAACATGAATTATCACGCAAGATTTCATTGTTTCTATCATGGCAAGAACAAGCATCGCTCAAAGAAGAATCGCCATGCATAGATAGCGCACGCTATGCTATGCAATTTAACGTGCGCTATCGAGCAAAGAGTTAGCGTGGCGCTACGCTTGGTAGGTAACGACGCTAGACCATCGACGAAGTCACTTGGCCGGGTCGGTGAAGCACGACCATGCATCGTTAGCGTGCGCTAGGCTTTGTTGTTTGCGTGCACTATCGGGCGCACGTAACGCACGCTATACGAGTACTTAGCGTGCGCTAAGCTATTCGGCGCATTGCGCTTATGAACTTTTGACCGTTAATCGAATTGTTAAACATTCATACGACGTGAGATAAATCCTATATCATTTCTTTTGTTAAGGTTTGGTCTCGTTACGTGATTGATCGAGGAGGACGATCTTCGAGTGTTCATTTTCGTGGAAGTATTGTTATTGTCTTCAAATCGAGGCAAGTACCTTAATTGTTTTATGTATTGTTGTTATACATATTGTCGCATGTATGTCGTTATTGTGTGTCCACCTCGTGTTGGTCCGACGGATCATCGGGATCTATGCTAGCGCATACTGGATCATCGGACGGGTTTTTCCACCACGGGTTGGTCTGACGGGATCATCGTGGGTTCTTGGCAGTGAACGCTGGATCGATGGAATTACCATGTGTATGTATTGATATCATGTTGTGATTATCAGTTGTGTATGTTATGTTTGAGTTTCTCGTAGGAGAAGACTCATTGGTATTTTGTCGTTTACGTTATTATTATTCACCGTGAGATATGAATAATATGTTGTGGTACTTGTACTAGCATCGTTGTGCTAACCCCTTCGGGGGTGAACATTTGTTTGTGTTCAGGATCCAGGAGAGCGGGGAAACAACCACTGGAACTGTATGACGACGAGGGTGCAGAGTGATGTCCCGACCGGTTTTATTTATCTGTTGTTTATTGGTTTTTTCAATAAGTACTCGAGTACGAAGTCATTTGTGATGATTTGAATTTGGTGATGTATTATTGAGTTCTGTCGAACAATTGTACTGTTTCTGTTTTTGGTCAGAACTGATGTACTGTAATTCCGTTATTTCCATTCGTTAGTACCTTTTTATGCTTATTCAAGTCTTGACCTTGTAAATCCTTATGCAAAGGATTTACGGGCTGTAATATTCCCGAATATATTGGGGTGTTACGAATATGGTATCGAGCTAAGATTATGGATATCTTGGCCGTTGGGTTAAAATAGGGTCATTTACGTCTTTTGGGATAACCGCCGTGAATGACATCACCGCACCGCCACGTCTTCATGCGAACAGTGGTTGTAAGTTCCTAAACTCTATCTCGTTCTTTGCATATTGTATCTCTTTATACTCGAATATTAGAACGATGTTGTTTCGTATATTGAGTATTTATGCTTACGTATGTTGAGAGGCGGACGTGGACGTGGTCGCGGTCGTGGACGCGACGGAGAAATGCCGAAAGGGAAGCGTCGCCTTCTAACCGTGCTAGTCATAGCTCAAAGAGCCGCAAATCTATTAATAATGAACCAGATCTGCATGCGTATATCCTTCGTCAAGTGGTGAACCAGATGACTCGGTTCGCCTGTGTCGTGGACCGAATGCAAGTGGCGGTGGGACTACGGCAGGGAGAGAGACAGCAAGGGGATCCCGGACATGGGAAATCGAGGTGACCGGTGGTCGCAAGAGGTGGCAAAGATGCAACCACCCAAATTCGACGGTATTTCCGAGACTCCCACCGGGATCATTGGTTAAAGGAGCCGGAGAAAATCTTTGCGGAATTAATCGCCTGACGACCGAGAGCCTCTATCGCTCAATATTTTCTCGATAGGGAAGCGTCCGAATGGTGGGAAGCCATCCGGCCTAGACCATGATGCCGATTGACAGAGTTTAGATTGATGATGGAAGCCCGATTGCCCTCGTCCCGTGAGGAAGCCAAAGTTCGGGAGTTTTTCTCCGCTCGGCCTTACGATGTGCGGTATCCCGTGCGATCAAGACGTTTAACCAACGGTGGCATTTGTTCGACATCCGGTCGTAATGCATGCAGAAATGATGATCCATTTCGATATGAGAATGAAACCAGAAGTTCAGAGGTACATGTCCGGATTCGAATGTACCACACTCCGCCAATACCAGGATAAGGCGTTGGCGTATGAGATCAAGGAAGCAGCCATGGAGAAATTTTCAGAATCCAAGAAACAGAAAGTCTCTGGTACTTTTACAGAGCACAAGAACAGCGGGCCCCGTAAGGCCCAATCATCTTTTCACTCTTTCAAGAAACCTCCGCACCCAGCTAGGAGCGGAAAGAATTTCGGGGCGACATCAACTATTACTGATGTTACCAGGAAATGCTTTAACTGCGCCCAGACGGGGCACTATCGACGGAATTGCCCCCTTCCTGCCGTGATTTGTTTTGATTGTGGACGAGAGGGACATCGGGCGGTGTTTTGTGAAGAGGCTGCAAAGTCTTTTAGAGCCCGTACACCACAGCCCCCCGAAGGAGGCGGTACTCACAGACGCAGCAAAGTGTTCGGATGCCTCGTAATTTTGGCTGCGGGCAGGCAGAGGACAATGGGACCGAATGGGGTCATCGTGTGCCGGATCTGCTCCCCACGTGCATGCGAGATGAGGAGGACAGACGATCGATGTCTTGCCGCATCGCATCGGCCCAGATCCTTTCCCAGCCAGTTAGCGTTTTATTTGATACATGAGCTACACATTCTTTCATATCTTTGTCTTGTGTAAATCGTTTGAATATTTCCGGTTTTCATGCTTGTGAACCTTATGTGATTGGTTTACCGAGTGGAGAGAGGATTGTCGGAAATTTAGAAACTAGAAATTTCCCTGTATCATTTGGAGGCAGAGAGTGGCTCTCAAATCTGATCGTGATAGAAATGCAAGGAGACGACCTGATTCTCGGAGACGATTGGCTTAATCGATATGGAGCAATTGTGAACTACCGAAGGAGGAATATCTCGCTGATCGCTGATGATGGTTCCGAGATTCTATTTGAGGGATGGAAACCGGGAAGCTCAGGAAAGTTGATCAAGGCGATGAAAGCTGTCAAATTGTTGAAACAGGGCTGTACCGGATACTGGTGTTACGCAATGAAGAAAGAAGACGAAATTGTGGAACTTTCATCCATTCCTGTTGTGAACGAATTTCCAGATGTGTTTCCTGACGAGTTACCTGGACTACCTCCACGAAGGGATGTGGAATTTACCATTGAGCTGGAACCCGGAGCTACACCAATTTCCAAGGCGCCGTATCGTATGGCACCTACTGAGATGTACGAACTGAAGAAGCAGTTAGAGGAGTTACTGGACAAGGGCTATATTCAGCCAAGCGTTTCACCCTGGGGAGCGCTAGTTCTTTTCGTCCGAAAGAAGGATGGATCGCTCTGACTGTGTATTGACTATCGAGAGCTGAACAAGATGACGATTAAGAACAAGTATCCGTTGCCACGGATTGATGATTTGTTTGACCAGTTGCAAGGGGCAACAGTATTTTCTAAAATTGATCTGAGATCAGGATACCATCAGTTGAGGATTAAGGAATCTGATGTTCCGAAATCAGCATTCAGAACTCGTTACGGGCATTATGAGTTTGTAGTAATGCCGTTTGGTCTCACTAACGCACCTGCTGTGTTTATGCAATTGATGAACCGTGTGTTCATTGAATTTTTGGATAAATTTGTGGTCGTGTTTATTGATGACATTCTGGTGTATTCTAAGAGTCCGGAAGAACATGCGCAACATTTGCGGATTGTATTGGGACTTTTGAGAAACGAACAATTGTACGCCAAACTTTCTAAGTGTGAATTCTGGCTAAAGGAAGTAATGTTCCTCGGCCATGTGGTGTCCGCTAGAGGAGTCCGAGTAGATCCTCAGAAGATCGAAGCAATATTGGATTGGAAGCCTCCAAAGAACGTGAAAGAGGTCCGAAGCTTCTTAGGACTTGCTGGATACTATCGTCGATTCGTGGAAGGGTTTTCTAAAGTCTCCCGCCCACTTACTCGACTCTTGCAGAAAACTCAAAAGTTTGAGTGCAATGAGTTGTGTCAGATTAGCTTTGATGAATTGAAGAAGAGATTGACGACGGCACCGATTCTATCACTTCCGCAGGGAACTGAAGGATTCATAGTTTACAGTGATGCTTCGAACCAAGGACTTGGGTGCGTGTTGATGCAGAATGATAAGGTGATCGCTTATGCGTCGCGACAACTGAAACCTTATGAAGTGAATTACCCGACACATGATTTGGAGCTAGCAGCAGTGGTTTTTGCCTTGAAGATCTGGAGGCATTATCTCAGACGGACTCACCGTCAGATCTTTACGGATCATAAGAGTCTCAAATACATATTCAGTCAGAAAGAGTTGAACATGCGGCAAAGAAGATGGTTAGAACTGATTAAGGACTATGACTTGGAGATTTTATATCATCCAGGCAAAGCGAATGTAGTGGCCGATGCACTTAGCCGCAAGCCTGTCTCTATTCAGATGCTGGAGACACTGACCTCCCAACTTAGCCTTCAGAAAGAGATGATTCGTGAAGGGATTGAAGTGTGGTTACAGAGAGTCCAGGGACAACTGTGCGTGATGGAGATAACTTCATCTTTAACCGAAGAAATCAAATCTAGACAGGCAGATGATCTTCTGATGATTCGGTTACATGATGAAGTGATCAAAGGAAAGGCCCCCGGATTCATAATTCATGACGATGGAGTTTTGAGATTTCAGAACCGACTCTGCGTTCCCGATGTTGATGTTCTGAAACAGACGATTATGAAGGAAGCTCATAGTTCGCCCTATTCTATCCACCCGGGCACCAGCAAAATGTATAAGGACTTGAAGCAGAACTTTTGGTGGGGCAACATGAAGAAAGACGTAGCTGACTATGTTTCGAAATGCTTGACTTGTCAGCAGGTTAAGATCGAGCATCAACGGCCTGCTGGAATGTTGAAGCCGCTCCCGATTCCGGAATGGAAGTGGGAGGACATATCGATGGACTTTATCACTAATATGCCGAAAACCAGGACAGGAATGAACATGATTTGGGTGATAGTTGATCGTTTAACCAAATCGGCTCATTTTCTAGGCATTAAGGATACATGGGGACCAGAGAGGTTGGCACGAGTCTTTATTTCGGAGATAGTTCGATTGCATGGTACGCCGAAGACCATTGTTTCTGATCGGGACGGTCGTTTTGTGTCTCACTTTTGGAAAGCAGTTCATAAGGCCTTGGGGACCGAATTGAACTTCATCTGACTTATCACCCGCAGACTGACGGACAATCTGAGAGAACTATACAAACGGTGGAAGATATGCTAAGGGCCTGTGCCTTAGATTGGTCAAACGATTGGGAAGTTCACCTACCATTGATTGAATTTACCTACAACAATAGTTGGCATGCTTCTATTAAGATGGCACCGTTTGAGGCATTATACGGAAGGAGATGCAGATCGCCCCTATGCTGGGACGATTCATCGGATTTGATCGGAACAGAACCAGAGTTGATCGAGCAGACTCGAGAGAAGATAGCCTTAATTCGTGAAAGGCTGCTGACTGCCCAGAGTCGCCAGAAATCCTATGCGGACGTACGTCGTCGCCCATTGGAGTTCAATACTAGGGACCATGTACTTTTGAAGGTTTCTCCTACTCGGGGAATCTTTCGTTTCGGAAGAAAAGGAAAGCTGAGTCCGAGATATATCGGACCATTTGAGATCCTCGAGAGAGTCGGGGAGTTGGCATACAGATTAGCATTGCCGCCGTCATTGTGCCATGTTCATAACGTGTTCCACGTATCCCAGTTACGGAGGTATATACCAGATCCCAGTCATATCATTGATTTCGGCGAGATCGAAGTCGAACAGGATGGGACGTTTGAAGAAAGACCAGTCAAGATACTCGAGAGTCGAGTTAAGCAACTGAGGAACAAGCCAATCGTTTTGGTCAAAGTTCAGTGGTCACGTCACGGAATGGAAGAAGCCACTTGGGAAACAGAAGCTGATATGAAGTCTAGATATCCCGAGTTATTTTCGTCTTGAGTTTCGGGACGAAACTCCTTTTTAGTAGGAGAGTATGTAATATCCGGATTTATTACAGTGTATTTCATCTGTATTCAACCATGTATTATTTTCGGATTGGTGATTTTGATTATTGGAGTATGATATTTAGTGCATTAATATCATTATGCATAAGTATAGAAACTTGTAAAATTGCTCAAGCAACCTCGTGATAGCGCACGCTAAGAATGTATCTTAACGCGCGCTATCGGGCCATTATTAGCGCACGCTATGAGGATAGGAGTTGCGTGCGCTAAGAACTCAATTATTGAGCGGGACGGCTAACACATGCACCAATGACATGGGTCGGATAAGATTCCACGCCGCACCCGGACAAAATCAAGTCAACCATTATTAGCGCACGCTAAGGGATGCTTAGTAGCGTGCGCTAACTTGTCAATAATTAATATTATAAATGGGACATCAACCGTGTTGGCTTGCATTTCTTTCGCACTTTCCTCAATCTTGAGAGTTCAGAGAGTTGTAGTAATACTCCTATACACTTAGAACATATATTGTTGATGTTTATACATTGGTTATCACGTGGAGTGTTCATGGAAGTGGAATAGCACCTTGGAAGGGCATACAACCAACCGGAGTTGGATTCTACCTTACGGTTCGGTGATTTCGTCATTTTAAGGTATGTTCAATCTATCTCCAAACTTAGAGTTGGATTCTAACGATTTGGATGATCATGTTAACAAGATATGGATTTTCATAGAGGAATTATCCAAGTATATCATGTTTGGAATAGTGAGTTGAATAAGCCTTAAATACCTTGATTATAATCATCATGATTCGAATCTTAGTACACTGAATATGTGAAGAGAAGCTTCTATCATTGGTAAACCGAATCTAATAGATGATTTCATAGTAATCTTGGACTAGACGTTAACATCCTTATTGTTAGATAAATCTAAAGGTTTGATCATGGAAGGATTTATCTAGTATATATAGGACGTTTATCAACTTGGTATGATAATATGGTGATATAGAGGTGTTGATATCAACCGTTTAGCTTTTCGAATTGTCGTATGAAGATTTGAAGTCGGAATAGAATATGGTTTTATATTGGTATGCATATCCTTGAATCCGAAGTTGTCTTTATCCGTAAAATCATTCATAAGAGTATGAACATGGTATTCATGGAAGTAACATGAATTATCACGCAAGATTTCATTGTTTCTATCATGGCAATAACAGCATCGTTCAAAGAAGAATCGCCATGCATAGATAGCGCACGCTATGCTATGCAATTTAACGGCGCTTATCGAAGCGGTAGTTAGCGTGCGCTACGTTTGGTACGTAACGACGCTAGACCATCGACGAGTCATTGGTCGCGAAGTAATCGACCATGCATCGTTAGCGTGCGCTAGGCTTTGTTGTTTGCGTGCGCTATCGGGCGCATTTAACGCACGCTACACAGAGTACTTAGCGTGCGCTAAGCTATTCGGGCAGATTGAAGTTTATGAACTTTTGACCGTTAATCGAATTGTTAAACATTCATACGACGTGAGATAAATCCTATATCATTTCTTTTGTTAAGGTTTGGTCTCGTTACGTGATTGATTGAGGAGGACGATCTTCGAGTGTTCATTTTCGTGGAAGTATTGTTATTGTCTTCAAATCGAGGCAAGTACCTTAATTGTTTTATGTATTGTTGTTATACATATTGTCGTGCATGTATGTCGTTATTGTGTGTCCACCTCGTGTTGGTCCGACGGGATCATCGGGGGATCTATGCTAGCGTCGTTGGATCATCGGACGGGTTTTTCCACCACGGGTTGGTCTGACGGGATCATCGTGGGTTCTAGGCAGTGAACGCTGGATCGATGGAATTACCATGTGTATGTATTGATATCATGTTGTGATTATCAGTTGTGTATGTTATGTTTGAGTTTCTCGTAGGAGAAGACTCGTTGGTATTTTGTCGTTTACGTTATTATTATTCACCGTGAGATATGAATAATATGTTGTGGTACTTGTACTAGCATCGTTGTGCTAACCCCTTCGGGGGTGAACATTTGTTTGTGTTCAGGATCCAGGAGAGCGGGGAAACAACCACTGGAACTGTATGACGACGAGGGTGCAGAGTGATGTCCCGACCAGGTTTATTTATCTGTTGTTTATTCGTTATTTCAATAAGTACTCGAGTACGAAGTCATTTGTGATGATTTGAATTTGGTGATGTATTACTGAGTTCTGTCGAACAATTGTACTGTTTCTGTTTTTGGTCAGAACTGATGTACTGTAATTCCGTTATTTCCATTCGTTAGTACCTTTTTATGCTTATTCAATTCTTCAGCCTTGTAAATCCTTATGCAAAGGATTTACGGCGCTGTAATATTCCCGAATATATTGGGGGTGTTACACACGCTATCCGATATAATTAGCGCACGCTACTATTGTATTGGAGGCAGACAGTCCAGTAGCTACTGGAGTGGAAAAGGGAATCCCTAGCGTACGCTAGGTGTGACTGGTAGCGTACGCTAGATTTTGGTGGTAGCGCACGCTACGTTACTAGAGTAACGTGTGCTAAAGAGAGCAAAGTTGGGGACAGTAGGTTCTGGACTGGGCACTGACTACCAGGTAGCGCACGCTATTAGAAATAATTAGCGCACGCTAATTGAAGTCACTAGCGCACGCTATGAGCAGGTGTTAGCGTACGCTAACGGAGCTAGCAGAGGCTACTGGATTGCCTGGTGAGTCCGATAGCGTGCGCTATTTTTCATGGCTAGCGTACGCTAGTCCCTATTTAGTATAAATAGGACATCTCTGTTCCCAAATCATCATTTCTTTCTTCCTTCACCTCCTTGGACGATTTCAGGCGATTCCGGGCGATTTGTGAGGAGTTCTTCGAGCTGCAATTATCTAGCAACATCTTTGAGTTTCTAGTTCGGATTTATCAACGTTTAATCCTCTCCACCGCTCCAAATCAAAGTAAACTTCTCACAACCCTAGATTTTCGGGATTTGGGAATTTTCCATCCGATTTCTTCGATCCAGCTTGTTGTTGTGTTAGAATATATCGATTACGAGTTATCTACCTTGGATACATGTTTTCCTACGGATTTATTGGTATATTTCCGGAGTTCTTGAGTGTTTGGGATATTTGACTTGCGATTCACTATCCAAGAGAATTATTCCCGGAACACATGTATCGGGGTAGTAAATTCGGGCGATTCCAACTTATTTTCATACCGATGGGGTTTTGATAATTGAATTACGAACTTGTCTAGGTTCGGAGTTGTCGAATCCTTCAATCTTGGTACCTTGTCGTCCGTACCCTTTCCTCTCGATTCCAGGCAAGTGATTCTTGTGAAAGTTATGTTCTTAAATGTGAAAAGTAATGCATGTGATTGTGAGAGTTGCTTTCGTTCACTCCGAGAGGACCCGATGGGGTCGAGGAGGGTTCCGCTTATGTCGGTTCCGTGAATATTTGGGTTAGCCACTCCGAGATGATCCGACGGGGTCGAGGATGGATTCGCACATTGTCGAGTCCATGGTTAATCAAGAGATATCATCATTTCTAAATATGTTTGGATAATTGCATTTTCCGGAAAATCATTATCATAGCTTTGAATTGGTGCATATGCTTTTATGTATAAGACTTGACATTTCACTTGTAATACTTGCCCTAACCCCTCTCGTTTGGGGAAAATTACTTTTGTGTTTTTCAGGTCCTAAGGAACCATACGAGCGAGCACCGGGACGATACGATGAGGATGGCGAGGCGTGATACTGTGGCTTGTTGTGTTCCATTTTGTTTGGTCGTTGTTCTCTTCGGTCCATTTTATCCTTGTAATAATAAATGGTACTCGAGTACTTTAGGAAAGTCCTTTTCCATTGTCGAACAACTTCTTGTATTTCTTCATGGTATTGTTTGTCTGTGGTTGAACTTCCTTGTTTGTATTGAATTTATTGATTCCCAAGTGGATTTTGTCAAATTTTGATACGTTGTGAGTGAAATGAGCCTAGTGGGTCCCAGGTCGGGATTTACGGCGCTGTGATATTCTCCGAATATCTCGGGGGGTGTTACAGAATTTGGTATCGGAGCTTAGGTTTATGGATACCTAGGCTGTCGGATTGTTGGGTCTAAATGTACTATTCCAAGAACACAGTATCATTGCGCTGCCGTCATCTCGTACGATCGGTACTCGTAAGTTCCCTATCTAATTTACCCTCTTTATTCACTCACTATCATTCGATTATGGGACATGAGAAGTCCATATTCTAGATGGCATTGCTTCGAGCTATTCTTATTATTTTACTTACATTTTTCTTTAGAATGTCAACTGGTAGTGGACGTGGACACGGCCGTGGTCGTGGCCGAGGGCGTGGCGCAGCCGGTGGAGCGGCCATGTCCCTCAGCTCGGTAGAAGGCTCAGCTACGCCTAGCATTTCGGACTCTATTCAACCTAGCACCGGTAGTCATCAGGAGCCGTCAGCCAGTCTGGGAACTTCTACAGGGAGCCAACCGGATGTGGGTGTTGCCACCATACTGCAGCAAGTGGCGAACCAAATGGCTCTTTTAACACAAAGTGATGCACTTAACCAACCATCTCCTCATACTGACACTGGGCTGAGAAGTGGTTACAAGATGTTATTCGTATGCGCCCTCCCCAATTTATTGGTGCAAATGATCCGATCGGCTGGGAAGATTGGATTAATGAGATGAATAAAGTTTTCATGGCCGTGAATTGTCCAGAGGCACGTAAGGTGCCAGTTGCCCAGTTGATCTTGAGTATCATTTTACAAAAAGTAGTACAAACACCATTATGGAGAATTTGAAAATCATCTTGCGTTTGAACAAAAATGAGGACACCTTTCTTTTAGTGAAAAACTTTCAAAAATATTCGACCCTCAGGTCTAAGCAAAGCATTTCCAATATATTTTGGTCATCAAAGTAGAAGAATTTTGAAACAGATAGTTGTGCTAGTAGGAGCCTTGAAAATACAATCCATTTAAAAGTACGTCTCGAATTTTATTTTCTAAGATACTCAAGGTTTTCAAAGATAATTCAATGGGCTAGAATGCCCAAAAATTTCACGTAATTACACGGAACATTATAGCGCCGTGGGTCCCGCGCCGGAACCCACCAGGATAAAACCATTTACCAAAACGCCAAAAAGGTTGATGACGGTAATATTTCAAAAACTTACAAAAGCCATTTACAAAGTACTAAATACCGTCGTAAGAATTTCGCCTAAACGATCAAGGCCATAATGCCAAAAACTCGGTTAAGAGAATCGGTTTTTGAAATAAAACTCAGTCGGTAAAATACCGAAAGCCATTACAAAAGAACTCACACAGCGGATAAAAGAAATAAAGTCAAACATGCACAAGCCAGCAACACTACTCCTCATATGAACGAAATATGAGGGTCAAATAACCACATATCAAGAAATCAAAATCCATAAGAGGATTCCGTCACTTAACTAATAATCATAAAAATAGCTCGTGTCACACGAGGCACAACACAAAGAAGGGAGACTTACATCCACATGTCGCACGAAGATGATGATCGCCCACGATACTAATCACGACCAACAAACTCAGACGACGCGTCGCGACACGACTCAGTCAAACAAAATCCGACGAGACAAAACTCAACAGACACCACTGACCCGACAACCTAGGTTTCCATAACCTAAGCTCTGATACCATTTATGTAACACCCCCAATCCGCTCAGGGATATTACACGCCGTAGAACCTTTCCTCAAGGTTCTACCAGGCTGGTAACAAAACCGAACAACTCAACAACGCCTTTAAGGCTAAAATAACTCAGTAGACCGATTTGGTCTTTCAATAAAAACATACAACTCGATTACAATACTTGCCCACGCAGGGGTCGAATACAACACACTCCCGTACAACGGGGAAAGAATACTGCAGCGGAAATAAAATACAACTAAACCAATACGACATCAGCGGATCCTCGTGTGATTAGTATCGTTCATCTTTCATCATCCTTCGTGGCGACCCTGTGTTATGCTCCCAAACCTGAATGCAAAAACAGACATCCACCCCCCCGAATACTCGGGGGTTAGCAAAACTCCACTGTTTTGCTAGTGCAAATACAAAGTGCAAATACGAGCCATATAATTCAAGTTCCAAGAATAACAATAACCGGGAATCCTCAAAGATTCAAATACAATGAAACGAATACTTCCCGAGGCAAGAATTTGAGTAAAACTTTCCAAATCCGAAATATCACAAATAACGAGAACGATTTGCAAAATGGTTTAAAATACCCTCGGGAGTTTTAATAGAAAACAACTTAGGATTATTAAATCCTTATCTTTACAAAAATCAACAGGGGTCACAGCCCAACAGTTTTGTTTTCGCAAATAGAAAACCATTAATAATTCACAGGGTTAGAACCCGCATCACGTGTCCTCGACGGACATAAAATCAACACAACGTAATCACGCACAAGCATCGCCTAGGACTGGGACGAAGCCACAAATCCCACTCGAGGCCTCAAAGGACCCTCCCGAGCTAGCTAGCGAAACAAATCACACACAGGCATCGCCTAAGACCGGGACGCCACCACAGACATCCCACCCGAGGCCTCGAAGGACCCTCCCGAGCTGGCTAGCAAAATAAACTCAAACCACCCATAAGTTATCTTGACATCGTACTCGCAAGTACCGATTCTCGGAGCCCTCTCCAGACTTACCCGATTAGATAACCTTATGGTCAAATCATTTCAAATGGCCGTACTCGCAAGTAACGCGCCGCCGGAGGCCTCACGGGTCCCTACCCGGTAAACATCAATCGAATATACCCACAAGTTATCGTGACATCGCACTCGCAAGTGACGATTCTCGGAGCCCTCTACAGACCTACCCGAATTGATAACCTTGTGGTCAAATCATCAATGCATCGAGTTCACAACGACAAGGGTTTCACATTTGCCACAATCACAAATACATCAAATCATGAGTTAATGCAAACAACACTTAGCAAAACACCACGTCAAACCATAACGCACCGAAATGAAACCATATACGTCCACACGCAATACCAAGTGCAACATCAACACCAAACATATCCATAGAATTCACATAGTTCACAAACCACACCATTCACAAAACACACGCGTTTTGAAAGAGGGCCTTTAACAAGGCTAACCAAATCTTTTGAAAGTTCAATTCAAACGACCAAACAAACACATTTAGACGATCACCAATTATCATATCCACAAAACAAGAATTATATGGACAAGTTACTTGCCTCGAAATCGGCACGCAAGTAGTCCGACGAACACGGCTCAACCGGGAAGCTACGAAACGCCCGATGCTATCGAAACGGAAGACGACGACGAACGGAAGGGTTCAACACGGTTTCTTCGCTAGAAACTCGACCCTAACATTATACAATTAATAAATCAACGATCATACGATGAAGAATAATCGTAGAACGCCCGAAAACCCCTCTATGACATTCTACCGGACACCTTCAAGGCGTCGATCAAGAACTCGACCAAAATAACGAATCGATATGATCCAACCATGGAATAACAAGGGAAATGATATAATACATCTAAATAATCATCAATCCATCACAATACTAAGTTAAATCGGATTAAACGGACGAAATAGAACAAAATACCAAAAATCCCCAAAAATAGATTTCTAGAAAATCTGACCTGATTCGCTCGATCAAAGGATGTTATAGGACGGATGATTGATGATATGAACCTCAAAACTTCATGGATTTATTGTATAACAACATGCCTCCATGATTAACCAAGCTCCAGTCGCATAAGGGAAGAACGCGAGTGAGAAAATGGCTGAAGAAAACGTCTGCTGGCCTTAAATAGGTCGGCTAAGCATGCGTTACGTAACCGGCCAAGGGCTTACGTACGTAACCGGCCATGGCCGAAATCTCTGCCCAGAAATGCCGGCATCCTTACGTACGTAACCGTACAAGGGTTACGTACGTAACCGGCCTTACGTACGTAACTGCCGAGCACTACCGACCGTAACTCGGCCGTCACCGGCAGGCCCGCATTGACCATGACCAACTCCGACGGCCCGAACGACCCCGAAACCCAAACCTAAATACGAATCGAAGATACGGTTACGAAGTACTCGCAAAGACGAATTCGAGCATTAAGAGAACACACGATTCCGACCACCCGAAGGCTCGAAATTCGACAATGGAAAGTAATTATCCCAAACTTTGGGAAATTACGAAAATGGCCCAAAATGCTCGAAAATCACGATACGTGATCGAATAACCAAACCGAAGTTTACAACACGTCTAAAAAAGTTAAACGGACTTACGGGAAACTCGAAACAGCAGTTTTGAACGAGATTCGCAAGAATCGAACTCAAGTGCGGAAAAGTCGCCAAAAAGCACGGAACTCAACAAAACAATACCGAAACGAAGTCGGATGACAAAAAGTGCAGAATTAATCATTCTCGGAATGATGAAACGATCATGAAAGAGTCGTCAAAATGGATTTTTGCCGAAAAAAAGAAATTGCCGGATATCGAAATTACGGGTATTACAATAATTCCAAACATATACTCAGAAAATATCACCTAGTCACAGAGATCGTCAGACGAGAAGATATTACAATATTCAAAGTAGCAACGGAAGAGAATGTTACTGATCCACTTACCAAGCCTCTCTCACAAGGAAAGCATGTTGAGCATGCTAGATCGATAGGACTAAAAGTCATGAATGAATGGTCCTAGTGCAAGCGGGACATTGTTGGGAACAGTGCCCTAGGACATTCGATGTGCCTAGATTTGTAATTTTTATATTTAAATAAAGTTATTTGATATCTTCTATTTCTCATTGATCATTATAATGTGTGCATGTTTTAATATTATAATAATCGAATAATAGTCATTCACGAATAATGAGATTATTCAAATGTCCCTGGTCCAATCACATTGAGTGGAGTCAAGTGATTAATATACTAGTATAAGTTTGATTGATAATCATCAGATGTGCATATGGTACGGATCAAACTTATGGGTATTGGTTAGAGAACGCAATACTGGACAAACCCCATTGACAATCTCAGTATAACAGTATGTCAATAAATCCTTGAACTTGGGATTATCATAGAGTACAACATGATAACTGCTATGCCTTGATGTAATCAAATGTCATCTGAAATATGGTGATCATAAAGGTTAGCGATCGGAATTAGTTGGAGCCATGTAGAGGGCAATGAATAATCAAGATGGGGATTTTTTCCTCTCTTTAGGGAGAGAGATATCTATTGGGCTTCTCGATAAGTAGGACTGAAAGAAATGCATGACCATTCTCAAATGAAGAGTCATTTGATTCAATCTGTCTACTTAAGATCGAGAAAGCATTTGAACATAATAAGTATGACAATTTTCATGACTTGGTTCAAATACGATATTGCGCGACAAATGGATCTGACCTATTAAGTTGTTTAATGGACTATAAACTTATATTATTTGGGTAGTCATAATGTCTTGCTAGAGACCGCTTATTATTTATTATTTAATAAGGTATTAAATAATTGCTAACATAATATAAGCTTTTGAGTCACACATACGACAATTAATGGCAACCATGAATAAGTAATAGATATAATATTGGATATTAAATAAATTAAATAATAAGTAATGTATAATATGGGATATTATATATTATATTATTTAGTTATATCTTGGGGAAGAAATATAATATTAGATATTATATTTATTAGAGGATTAAATAATAAGTAATATATAATATAAGATATTATATGTATTGTATTATTTAATAAGCTGGGGGCAACTAAGCAAATACTAGAGTTTGACTCTAGGTTTACTTAGTATAAATAAAGGTTCTTGGAGAAGGAGTTGTCATAAGCAAAAAAAAATACACAACCCTAATTGTGCAAATCAAAAATCGGCTCTCCCATCAGATAAATCAGTCGAGCTGCTTTCTGTCCGTGAAGTCGGTTTCGGCCATCTACGTCTTCTTCCCTTAGTTGATTTTGATCAACAGTATAAATCCTTCTAGCAATAAATTATCTGTTTACTGTTTATCAACATTATTCGTAAGGATCTAGCAATCCGAATTGTATCAGTTGTTTGTGTGTGGATGATGAGTCGATTTTTGACCGTCTCATTCCATTCGATTAGGTCTTGCTTTTGTTCTTTTTATGCTTGGTATGTTGTGTTTTTGTTTTGTAGGTAACCGAACGAATATTGTGGCGAAATAGGTGCTTTTATGGCCAATATTGGAGTTTATCACGATCAAGAGCAAGTCGGGAGCGAGAACATGGCCTAAACGATGAAGATTGAAGCAATACCGGTCGTATTTTCTAATTTACAGATCCATTCCTACGAATGAGGATATGTTCTCTATATGTATTGATTCCTCGTGAAATCGGCTTCGCAAAGGTATATTATACGCTAAATTTTGAGGTTTATTGAGGGAGATATGGGTTCTAGACCACGGACACACAGTCCGGACCGCACCCGGACTGCGGTCCCAAATTCAGACCGTGTGGCAGCGCCAATCCAAAACACCCAGACCGCGGTCCCAACCCTACAGATCACGGTCCACCCCTATTTTTGCAGAAAATGTAATTTTCTGCACTTTTTGGCGATTTTTGACGGGTATATATAGGGAAATCCTATGCACAAGTTCTACCAAGCCGAAAAACTCGATCCAAACTCAGTTTTTATCAACTTTTGAGTGTTCTAAACATCTAGAGATATATTTGTGAGTGATTTTCATTCCTTGTATGAAGATTTTGTGAGTTTTTGAAGGAAGAACATCAAACCTTCCTCGGGCTTCGATTTTGTTTTCGCAAGGGAAGATTTCTACCATGTTTTATTCTATGATATTTGCTATTATTGTTGAAATGATCATGAGTAGCTAATCTTATCATACGGGTGTTTAGATTGAACCACACACATATTCTTGGTTGTTAGTTTTGATTGATTTTCCGGGTATGAGTTTGGGATTGTTCCTCTTTCTTTGTTCTTCGTAATCTATCAGCGTTCTTGATGATATTTATGCACGAATATTATTTAGACGCAAGAGAACTTATGATTTAGATCATCAAACCTTTTTCATAGTTGTTGTATTGTCAAAATCGAGGGTTTTTATCGGTCTTCGCAATCAAACGGTCCGGTAGAAGTGATTGTGAATGTTCTTGAGCTTTTTCTATGATCTTTTAGCGATTTACCTCATCAAAAGTAGTCGGCTAATCGATTGTTAGTTAGCGATTCTTCCCCATCAAAGGAGTTTCTCTTATTATTGAATAGAGCAATCGCGATTTTTAAGATTTACTGCCACCAAACGGGTTTCTTTTAATTATGAGCAATCGGTGATTTCCAACCATTAATTCTTTGAGTATCGAAACTAATAATTTATAACGTGTGTGTCGGTGATTATAAACTCCATATGATTCTCATAATTGTAATCTCTAGCTATTTATTTAATTTTCATGCTTGTGTTTTTACAATCTCACCTCTCTATAGAATCATTCACCGCATTTTATTTTACTTTACTTTTGTTAATTCGACTATTGCTAAACATAATTGAATTTTAAACCGTTTTCAACTCCTTGTGAGATCGACCTCGGAGTTACATGCCGCTTCCTACAAAAGATATTCGTATACTTGCGAGTTTTTAATTTGTTCATCAAGTTTTTGGCGCCGTTGCCGGGAGTTGGCGTTTAATTTTTGATCTTGTTTTAATAATAGTTGAATTGTTTTTCTTGATAATTTTTCCGTTTTCATTATTTTTGATAAAATCTAAAAATTCGCTCTAACTTATCTTGTTTATGCTTGGTAGGAGATCGTTGGAAAACCCGATTCTTTCACCCATAGAAGAGGTTCAAAGAATTAGAGCACCAAAAACAATAGCGCAATCATCAATGGCAAACGACGAGGAGAATCCGGACCTTGAAGAGCCCCAATTGATCGAGGGAGAAAACATTCATCAACCGAGACTTCCTAGATATGAGAATGTTGGTCACAATCAAGAGATACCCGAAGCTCAACAAAGGAGGTACTTTTATCCGAGACAACCACCCGTTGGAGTTCAATATGGAGCGAACTATTATCCAGGGTCTCAATACGGGATGGGAGCAAACTATAATATGCCGCAACAACCTCCGGTTGAGCATCTAATGCGGGACTATGCAAAGCCCGTGGTTAACACCGCCATCTCGTGCATCCAATTAGCACCGGCAGCAAGGAACTACCACATCAACGGATTCCACATCGATCAATTACCCTCATTCCATGGATTAGCACGTGAGGACCCATTGTCGTTCACCCGGGACTTCTATGTGGTGATTGACAACTTACTATTAAATGGGTTGAGCGAGGATCAACTAAGAATGAAGTGCTTCTCGTATACACTAAAGGATGGGGCGAAACAGTGGTTGATGACTTTAGCACCGGTCTCACTAAGAACGTGGGATGATGTTTACGACAAATTCATTACCAAGTATTTCTCTCATTCGAAGACTACACAGTTGAGAACCCAAATCTCAACATTCGGACAACAAGATGGAGAGGCATTTCACGAAGCATGGGACCGATTCAAGATGATCCTCATTCAATGTCCACACCATCACTATCCACTTCAACTACTTAATCAATTCTTCTACGATGGATTGACTCAATATTACCAAGGTGCAGTGGATAACACAACCGGTGGTTCGTTTTGGGGGTTAATGGAGAGACAAGCTTATGACGTACTTGAAATATTGGGAGCTAATTCTCAACAAAAAAGTGTGCGTGTTCGTAGCGGAGTTGTGAACCAAGTAAATGAGAAGGACGAGATGCAATCTAATATCGATGAGTTAACGAAGGAACTAAGACAACTCAAGACCCAAAATAAATCTTCGAGATCACGAGTTTGCGAAATTTGTTGGCGACCCAGACATGATGCTAATTCTTGCCCATATACTTTTCCAGAAGAACAAACCGAACAAGTGAATTTAGCTATGGGACAAAGCACGGGAAGGCCCGAGTGGGAGGAGAGGATAAATAATTATGGCGGAAATGCAAGAAATGCACCTCTCCGGAACACTTATCATCTTGGGCTAAGAAACCATCCGAATTTCTCTTGGAGAAACAATAACCCGATGTCGTACGACACAAGAGCCCAAGCTCAATACAATGGAGGAAATCGAGTCCAACAAACAATGCAAAGTGAACCACCTCCACATCAAAGAAACTCTCTTGAGAAGAGTATTGTGGCGTTCATTAAGGAAAGCAGGGAAAACTAAGCTGATAACAATAAAAAATTCGAATCTTTAGAAGCTTTGGTGAAGAAAATGGAGATTCAAATTGGGCAACTTGCTACCGAGACACACAGACAAGAAAGTGGTAAACTACCAAGTCAGCCAAGCAAGCTCAAGCTATTACCACCCTCTAAAGTTGTAAAGTGGTAAATAAAGAGATAATTTCCAAAGCAAAAAAGAGGTGCGGTGAGAAAGAAGAATTGCGGAGTCAATCGGAGAAATCTATGGTGTTTGAAGAGCATGAATCGAAAGATGAAAAAATCTGAGCAACTGCTACTCAATCTTGTGAGACTCGAATTCCTTGGGAGAAATCTAAAGATCCAATCGAGAAGCCAATTGAAAAGAATAAGAGCGAACCAGTCGAATCAATACATCAAAAGGAGGACCTAGAAAGCTTTGACATGGAAGTTCTTCTCGTGGTGAAAGAAGTTCCCACTGTGAACTTAGGAGCGAGTATTAATTTAATGCAAAAACCAATATACTCGCAACTATATTTGGGGGAGGTGATAGCCTCTATGGATTTCGTGATACCAAACATAGAAGAAACATCACCAACAAAAAGCACGTTACTTATTCTTCAAGGAAGACATTTCATGGTGACAAAAGCGCTCACAATGGAAATCCATGGAACCACTACCCATATCCTGACGAAGGAAAACGAGCCAAAAATGACGAGCTATGTGGATGGACTTGACACGTTTCCATTTAATCCAGGATAGAAGAAGTTGAAGAGTCAAGCAAAAGACTATAAAAAAGCACTGCTTGGGAGGCAACCCAAGGGAGTTTTTAAATTTTTATCGCTTTTATTATTATTATTATTATTACTATTGCTTTTATTTATTTTTGTCTGTGGCGTGTGTAGAAAATCTCAAAAGGAGGTATTTATGGGAGGAAGAAGCCTGACCTATTGAAAGTTGAGACCCGAGCATAAAAGCATGGTGCCCCGTGATCAAAAACCACACTTCTTAATCCGGTAGTTTTATTTCTTTTCTTCTTAAATTGCATTTTTGCATCTTTCCCAACTTCTTTTTTTTTTTTGCTCGGGGACAAGCAAAAGTTTAGGTTTGGGGGGTACAACTTCTTCGATTTTTATTTGTTTTTAGTTAGCGTGATTTTTCTTTCTTTTCTTTATTTTTTTCTCTTGCGTGATGTAGTAGTTGGATTGTAATAACCTTGTTAACTGTTGGGTATATGGATGATTAGTCGTGTTTGTACTTGACTCGTAGAGTTTTATAAATCTAATTGATTGTTTGACCTTGCGTGTGAATTTATAGTTTTGGTTACTTGAGTTGATGTGTAAGGAATGAGTGTGGTAGTCCAAAAGCCATGATTTCTTGTGCCTAATTGAACCGTTCACTTTTAGCGGTTCTTTCATATGTGATTTCTCTTCTTATGGTTTGTATTCTTTAGAACTTGCATGATTCTGTCGGATGATGTGTTGATATTTACATACACGAGAAATGATTAGGGCTGCCCATTTTTTTTGTCTTGAACCTACTTATCTAAAAATACCCACCATTTCATATCAATATCCTTTGCTAGCCCCGTTGAGCCTTTAGCCGTATTTTTATTCGAAAAACCCGTATCTTATAGCTCCATATCCAAAAGCCATAACTTACCCAAGTATTGGTCCACGTAAGAGCATGAGTGGTTATATTTGAAAAATGAAGGTGTACAAAGTTTGTGGTGTATAGAGGCAAAAATCTTCTCTCCCGTTCCCCTGAAAATAATAAGCCCCACAAAAAAAGAGGGTGATCCTAATAATAACAATGGGATAAAAAAGATAGGGGAGGAGAGGAGTGAGCCTAAGAAAAAAAAAGGGGGAAGTCGTTTGTGAGAAATAGGCCAATATCATAAGAATTGCGCTTAACAAGGCCTAGGAAAAAAAAAGATATATATACGGGAGAATTGAAGTAGAGTGGCCGATCTTGCTTTGAGTGTTTATTTCATATATTTGAGGATTGTATATGCTCTACTTGGACTAAACTTGTAACCACTAGCCAAATTTTCCCAACCTGAGCCACAACCCCGTTACAACCAAAAGTAAGACCCTATGACTCGTGTTTTGTGAATATTAATGCGATTGATGAGAGAAGAAGTACAAGCATATAGTAGAACATTCCATTCAAATCGAGTTGAGCGTATTAACCTATCTAAACACTTGAGAGATGAGTGAATTGATAAAATTCTATGAGGGACTAATAAGACTTGTTTTCTTGCATGTTTGATCAAGTGCCGTTGCTTTCCACTCATTTGTGAATTTAGGCTTCTATGACGAATTCGAGACTTTACGATACTTTTACATTCCCGGTTGATTGTATGTATACCCGATGATTAACTTGATTATTCAATCCTCCTCGTCTTCTTTGTCGTGTGTTTATTTCCTTTTGCTTGGGGACAAAAAAAAGTTTAGGTTTGGGGGGTTTGATGAGTCGATTTTTGATCGTCTCATTCCATTCTATTAGGTCTTGCTTTTGTTTGTTTTTAAGTATTTTTATTCTTTTTATACTTGGTATGTTGTGTTTTTGTTTTGTAGGTACCAGACGAAGATCGTGGCGAAATAGGTGCTTTTATGGCCAATATTGGAGTTTATGACGATCAAGAGCAAGTCGGGAGCGAGAACATGGCCTAAACGATGAAGATTGAAGCAATACCGGTTGTATTTTCTAATTTACAGATTCATCACTACGAATTAGGATATGTTCTCTATATGTATGGGTTCCTCGTGAAATCAGCTTCGCAACGGTATATTATACGCTAAATTCTGAGGTGTATTGAGGGAGATATGGGTTCTAGACCACGACCACGCAGTCCGGACCGCACCCGGACCGGGGTCCCAAATTTAGACCGCATGGCAGCGCCCAGCCAAAACACCCAGACCGCGGTCCACCCCCTGTTTGTGCAGAAAATGCGATTTTCTGCACTTTTTGGCGATTTTTGACGGGTATATATGTAATATCCGTGTTTTCTATTTTTGGTAATTTCTATTTTCGGTATATATTCGTTTCGGGCAACTCGCTTGGCACTGTTTTGGAATTCTGAATTTGTTCTTGGAGTTTCTCCGTTGGGATGAGTCTCGATGATGTTTTTACGTAATTTCATCTTGAGTTATATTTTATCGCATGTGTATTCGATTCTCGTTAAACTCGTTCGATTTCGTCATTTTCCTATTTCCATGAGTTCGTATGGTTGAGTAGAGCATGTTGTGAGTTTCGGATTGTTAATCCGACGTTGTATCGTGATTTTCGGATGTTTGGGCCGTTTTTGTAATTTCCTATAAGTTTAGGGAATTTGTTCCTTGTTCGATTTTGGTTGTGTACCTCGGACCGTTTTGGGGTTTCCGTACTTCCATTTCATGTTATTGTTTCCCAAATATCGATTCCTATTGCTTTTATTCTCTTCCCGGATCATTTTTCATCATTTTGGGACCCAAGGGGGGTGTGGACCGCGGCACAAGGAATGTGCGCCGCGGCACAAGGAATGTGCGCCGCGGCACACACATTGTCCAGTTTCTAGCCGAGCAGTCTGTATCGTGGGCCGCGGCACACTGCCGAGTCACTGCCACGGCACATTCGTCCGGGCCGCCGCACACTGCCGATCACTGGGCGCAGTTTTGGCCCTGTGCCGCGGCACACAGGACAGTCAACTCTATAACTACGTTTTTTTCAGCGAGATTCACTCATTTTTCTCATTTCATCCACCATACGAGGGAGAGAGGCTTGAGAGGGAGATTTTCCTTCATCTATCACTTGATTGTGTGATTTTCTTCATCTCCTTTCGATCGTGAAGCTCGGATTGTAGATCTAACACGTGTTCTTGAGATCAAAGTGCTTGGATCTCCAAGAGGTAATTTCTTCAACATCTTGGATTTCGATTTTGTATTGAGTTATGACATCTTGGGTGTTAAGATCATGTTGTTTGAAGTGATATACACATGATTATGGATATGTTTGATTATTCATTGGATTATTGAAGGATTATTCTAGAACACTTTGAATATTGAATTGGATTTGGGGATCTTGGTAGATTTCGTCCATTTGAGCCTTATGAACTTAAATTACTGATGGATAATTGTAGATTAAGTTGTATTCTATCATTTTCATCATCTTTCCACGGTTTTACCATTTCCGATTCGTCGATTATATGAACTTCCGTTTGACGCCTTCAAGGTGCCCGGGGAAATGCCGCAGAGAGGAATTTGGTCGTTTTGTGATGTTTTTCCTCGTGTGATTGATTGTTTATTCGATGATAGGATATTAGGGACGATTTCCCTACAAAAATCTGGTGTTGAGCCCTTTCGATCGTTGTTTTCGTTGGAGTTCCGGATTTTGCCAACCGACCGTACTTTCGGAGTATCCGCGAGAGATTACCAAGGCAAGTACCTCGATATATGAATTACAACTGCGTGAAATCATTGTTGTCGAAGTGTATGAGTTTATACGGATGTATATATGTATATATATATATATGTATGTATATATATATATATATATTTATATATATATTTATATGTTAAATATATGTACGTATATACGTATATTGATATATATGCTTATGTCAGTGATCGACGAGTGATGAATGCTAACACTAGTTGACGTACTCAACTTGGATTGATGGATGAACTATAGTTATTCATATAATATAGTAAGGTTTTATATATATATATATATATATTCGGTTGAGTCGCAATATAGAGATATATGTGCGGTGTTGATTGGTTATGCTTGAAGGCTTATTGTGATTGAGTTTGATTGATAACGTGCGTGTTACTGTTTATTTGTGTGGTTATGGACTGGCGGAGAAATTGTGTGACTTGATGTACCGAGTTGAAAATTGTTGTGACGTTTGTCCGTGTGCTTGATGTTTGAAATAATGTGGATACTTGTTGTGAGAAACATCGTATCCGGGAACCTCTGAGGGCGGGGCGTGCACTCCGGCCTGGGGTATGCTGCAATGTGCGGCTCCATATGGGTGGTGAACGCTGGTGTTACCTAAAGCGCGCGCAAGGGGCAGCTCTTACGGGAGTGATCGCCGGCGCGGTGACATGTTCAATGAGCGGCCAACATGATGGAGTGAACGCCGGTACACAGGTGCGCAAGGGAGGCGCCTGGCAGGCTTATTGGTTACGGGTATTTGAGTGATAGCTAAGACCCCGTTACCGAACAATGTACGTATCTCAAATTCTTTCAACTCACTTTTAAATGTTTGTCTTGATATAGACCGCGATTCGTGTTTTTGAAAGCTTGTTTCAACTTGTTTTTAAAGCGTTGGTATCAGGGTTAATTAACCAAGGAGGTTTGACGAAATCTCCGAGGGTTAATTAATCGGGGGTCTTGAGCAGGATATGTCGAATGAGAGTTTGTACCTTTGATTGTATTGTGGTGCTATTCTGTGTATTGGGTCGAGGACCCTGTAGAATGTTGAGATGATTGATTTCGTGATGATGTTATTTGGATTGGGTTGAGAACCCTGTGAGATGTTGTAATGATTTCGTTTGTGACAGTGTTCTATAAATTGGGTCGAGGACCCCGAATAAGTTGACTTGGTTTTCGTGTAATTGTTTTCCATATGTTGGGTCAAGGACCCGAGAGCTTTTGAAATTATTTCCAAAAGTATTCCCATTCGATTTTAAATACCCCAAACGGTCCGAGCCAATAATAACATTTGCAAACTATCTTATCAAAACATTTTTCCTTTTTCAAAAGGGATTTTTCTGACTCCTTGGGCTCGTTTAAAGTTTCATTGATGTTATGTTCCGTAAAGAGAATATGATTATGTGATTATCTTTCACCTTGTGTATGCGAGTGTTATTCTGTGTTGACTATGAGAATGTATGGTTTGTGTTGAGGTTTCACGACGGTTGAATTTTGTGTTGTTACTGTTCGTATATCTTGTATATTATGTACTTGCACTAGCGAAATTCCAGTTTGCTAACCCCCGAGTTTTCGGGGGGTGGGTGCCTATTATGCGCTCAGGTTTTGGCAGCTCGGGAGCAGTCACAAGATTGGCTTGGAAGGAGATGGAGGACAATGATACTAATCACACCAGAGTCAGAGTCTTTTCTTTTGTTTCATTTTGGTCGGTATTTCTCTGTCGTTCGAGTATTCACCCTTGCATGGGTGTAGTTTTCATTTATTAAATTGAGTTGTCATTCTCTTCGGTGTTCAAGTTTATTATTGTCATTGTAATATGAATATCGTTAATTCTGAATTGGTTAATGACCTTGTCGGTCTGCTTTGTATTTAATTTTGACCCCAGTCGGTCAATCATTGAGTAGTCTTTTGGAGTTTAGCCTGGTAGATCCTTGTGATAAGGGTCTACGGCGTGTGACATTCCCGGTCGTATTCTGGGGGTGTTACATTTATGGTATTAGAGCTTAGGTTTGCGAAAAACCTAGGCCATTGGGTCAAGTCCATGTCTTGTGTAAGTCGCGTGCATCATAGTTGTGATTAGTATCGTGGTTCCGACATCATCTTCCGGCAATCTGTGATGGTAAGCCTCCCGATCGTAAGTCCCCTTATATACGTATTTGATTATATTATGCTAATGTGTTTAATGTGAACTAGGGATTGGAACTTGTTGGTTATATTATTGTTTTATGATATAACATGCGTATGCGGTCCGAGCAAAAATGGTTATGTAGTATGCTTCGGAAGTTGAGCATATTTATCTGTTTCTGCACTTTATTAGAATAAATTTATGAGTGTTAATTTTATCCGTTGCGTGAGTATTTTGAGATGGCTTTTGGTATCTTGCAAGCCGAGTTTTGATATTTTGGTCTTGCACGTTTTGATAGTATTCTTATGACAGTATCTGATATTTTATTATCTGATATTTTATAAATGACTTTAATGAGTATTTGAGAATATTACCGACATCGGCCTTTTTGGCAACATGAACATTTTTTTTAAAAATGATTTTTAGCCTGGTGGGTTCCGGCACGGGGCCCAAGACGCTGTAGTATCACGAATATTTTAAAGTGGTGCTTGAAATTCTCTAACATTGTGAAAAGCCATGATTTAATGTCGTCATGTTAAATGGTCACGTATCTGGGTGGAAAATTCTGTCGAATAAACATTTTGGTAGAAGAGGAAAGATTTTCAAAATTGTGGTATATTGTACGACTGATAAACTAATACTGTTGATCGGTGTTATCCGTATTAGTATGTCGAGCCTCGGCGGACGTAGACGTGATGATGGAAATGGAAGCGGCGAGGTGGTTCGTACGACCACGATTCATGCTACGGTGAAGGAGTATCAAGATCAAATGATATCCTATGAAATCTCCTCAGTGGTCGAGCCCACAAGCGAAGCCAAGAGACCGAGGATATCTGGGAAGTTTTTGGGCGGTGAAGAGTCAAAGGCTCCTAAACCCCCACGTCGTTCGAATGCATCGTCTTCGCGATCGGGAGTGAGCGCTGGGAATCCCAAGCCAGCATCGGTGACTCTCGGTAAGAAGGGAGGGTGCTTCAACTGCAATCGTCAGGGACATGTTCGTGCAAATTGTCCCTTTCCACTCTTGACTTGTTACCGGTGTGGGTGTGAAGGTCATCGGGAGAAGCATTGTGAGATAATTTCCGAATTGGCAAAGAATGCTACCCTATTGGCGAACAGAGCAAGTGACCGGAGAATGTCCCAAAACCCTATGTCTCCTTCTGAAGAGCCTAACATGGGAGGATGAATATTTTGTAATATGTCCTAATCGTTGCTGTTTTGAACAATCGTGACTTTGATCGTTCTTCATTTCATTGCTCTATGTTTCCAACTCTTGTTGTTCTAAGTTTCGGGATCGAAATGTCTTTTAGTATGGGGGAGTGTATTACCCGTACTTTTCTTAGTATTTCCGGTATTGTGTGACTTTTCATTGTTGGTAATTCAATTTTGATCCTCTCGACGATTTTAAACTATCTTGTTCTACTTAGTCTGCCGTCCTCCGAACGAATTTTGGAGCTGTTTTATTAAATCCCGTGGATTATTGTGGTCTTTCCATATCTGAACTTAATCCTTGCAAATTTTGTTCGAAACTATTATTCCCACGCATGCAATTAACACTTCCGAATGTGTTATGAACTTGGATGCGGTTGGTCGAGCTCGAAACATGGTTTCAGTATGTCTAAGCCGTCTTGTGATTTTCTTAACTCTTGGAGTTTTTGTCTCGAAATTCATACTCCTCCACCTCGACTTATCGTGTTCACTTACATTGTTAGAACCTTGCATTCTCGCATTGCTCGTGATGTTTTGGGGCTGAGCAAGTAGTTATTTCCTTGATTGTTCCGCCGCTCTATATTTTAAGTTTCGGGACGAAACTTATTTTTAGGGGGAGATAATGTAATATCCGTGTTTTCTATTTTTGGTAATTTCTATTTTCGGTATATATTCGTTTCAGGCAACTCGCTTGGCACTGTTTTGGAATTATGAATCTATTTTGTTCTTGGAGTTTCTCCGTTGGGATGAGTCTCGATGATGTTTTTACGTAATTTCATCTTGAGTTATATTTTACCGCATGTGTATTCGATTCTCGTTAAACTCGTTCGATTTCGTCATTTTCCTATTTCCATGAGTTCGTATGGTTGAGTAGAGCATGTTGTGAGTTTCGGATTGTTAATCCGACGTTGTATCGTGATTTTCGGATGTTTGGGCCGTTTTTGTAATTTCCTATAAGTTTAGGGAATTTGTTCCTTGTTCGATTTTGGTTGTGTACCTCGGACCGTTTTGGGGTTTCCGTACTTCCATTTCGTGTTATTGTTTCCCAAATATCGATTCCTATTGCTTTTATTCTCTTCCCGGATCATTTTTCATCATTTTGGGACCCAAGGGGGGTGTGGGCCGCGGCACAAGGAATGTGCGCCGCGGCACACACATTGTCCAGTTTTTGGCCGAGTAGTCTGTACCGTGTGCCGCGACACATGCCGGCAGGTCCGCGGCACATTCGTCCGGGCCGCGGCACACTGCCGATCACTGGGCGCAGTTTTGGCCCTGTGCCGCGGCACACTTCGGCTGGGCCGCGGCACACTTCGGCTGGGCCGCGGCACACAGGGCAGTCAACTCTATAACTGCATTTTTTTCAGCGAGGTTCACTCATTTTTCTCATTTCATCCACCATACGAGAGAGAGAGAGGCTTGAGAGGGAGATTTTCCTTCATCTATCACTTGATTGTGTGATTTTCTTCATCTCCTTTCGATCGTGATGCTCGGATTGTGGATCTAACACGTGTTCTTCGGATCAAAGTGCTTGGATCTTCAAGAGGTAATTTCTTCAACATCTTGGATTTCGATTTTGTATTGAGTTATGACGTCTTGGGTGTTAAGATCATGTTGTATGAAGTGATATACACATGATTATGGATATGTTTGATTATTCATTGGATTATTGAAGGATTATTCTAGAACACTTTGAATATTGAATTGGATTTGGGGATCTTGGTAGATTTCGCCCGTTTGAGCCTTATGAACTTAAATTACTGATGGATAATTGTAGATTAAGTTGTATTCTATCATTTTCATCATCTTTCCACGGTTTTACCATTTCCGATTTGTCGATTATATGAACTTCCGTTTGACGCCTTCAAGGTGTCCGGGGAAATGCCGCAGAGAGGAATTTGGTCGTTTTGTGATGTTTTTCCTCGTGTGATTGATTGTTTATTCGATGATAGGATATTAGGGACGATTTCCCTACAAAAATCTGGTGTTGAGCCCTTCCGATCGTTGCTTTCGTTGGAGTTCCGGATTTTGCCAACCGACCGTACTTTCGGAGTATCCGCGAGAGATTACCAAGGCAAGTACCTCGATATACGAATTGGAACTGCGTGAAATCATTGTTGTCGAAGTGTATGAGTTTATACGGATGTATATATGTGTATATATATATGTATATGTATGTATATATATATATATATTTATATATATATTTATATGTTAAATATATGTACGTATATACGTATATTGATATATATGCTTATGTCGGTGATCGAAGAGTGATGAATACTAACACTAGTCGATGTACTCAACTTGTTAAATATACATACGTATATACGTATATTGATATATATCATGTACTTTCACTAGCAAAATTCCAGTTTGCTAACCCCCAACTTTTCGGGGGGTGGGTGCCTGTTATGCGCTCAGGTTTTGGCAGCTCGGGAGCAGTCACAAGATTGGCTTGGAAGGAGATGGAGGATAATGATACTAATCACACCAGAGTCAGAGTCTTTTCTTTTGTTTCATTTTGGTCGGTATTTCTCTGTCGTTCGAGTATTCACCCTTGCATGGGTATAGTTTTCATTTATTAAATTGAGTTGTCATTCTCTTCGGTGTTCAAGTTTATTATTGTCATTGTAATATGAATGTCGTTAATTCTGAATTGGTTAATGACCTTGTCGGTCTGCTTTGTATTTAATTTTGACCCCGGTCGGTCAATTATTGAGTAGTCTTTTGGAGTTTAGCCTGGTAGATCCTTGTGATAAGGGTCTACAGCGTGTGACATTCCCGGTCGTATTCTGGGGGTGTTACAATATATAGGGAAACCCTATGCACAACTTCTACCAAGCCGAAAAACTCGATCCAAACTCAGTTTTTATCAACTTTTGAGTTTTCTAAACATCTAGAGATACATTTGTGAGTGATTTTCATTCCTTGTATGAAGATTTTGTGAGTTTTTGAAGGAAGAACATCAAACCTTCCTTGGGCTTCGATTTCATTTTCGCAAGGGAAGATTTCTACCATGTTTTATTCTATGATTTTTGATATTATTGTTGAAATGATCATGAGTAGCTAATCTTATCATATGGGTGTTTAGATTTAACCACACACATGTTCTTGGTTGTTAGTTTTGATTGATTTTCTGGGTATGGGTTTGGGATTGTTCCTCTTTCTTTGTTCTTCGTAATCTATCGGCGTTCTTGACGATATTTATGCACGATTATTATTTAGACGCAAGAGAACTTATGATTTAGATCATCAAACTTTTTTCATAGTTGTTGTTATTGTCAAAATCGAGGGTTTTTATCGGTCTTCGCCATCAAACGGTCCGGTAGAAGTGATTGTGAATGTTCTTGAGCTTTTTCTATGATATTTTAGTGATTTACCTCATCAAAAGTAGTCGGCTAATCGATTGTTAGTTAGGAATTCTTCCCCATCAAAGGAGATTCTCTTATTATTGAATAGAGCAATCGCGATTTTTAAGATTTACCGCCATCAAACGGGTTTCTTTTAATTGTGAGCAATCGGTGATTTCCAACCATTAATTCTTTGAGTATCGAAACTAATAATTGATAACGTGTGTGTCGGTGATTCTAAACTCCCATATCATTCTCATAATTGTAATCTCTAGCTATTAATTTAATTTTCGCGCTTGTGTTTTTACAATCTCACTTCTCTATCGAATCATTCACCGCATTTTAATTTACTTTACTTTTGTTAATTCGACTATGTGCTAAACATAATTGAGTTTCAAACCATTTCCAACTCCTTGTGAGATCGACCTCGGAGTTACTTGTCGCTTCCTACAAAAGCGATTCGTATACTTGCGAGTTTTTAATTTGTTCATCAGTGGATCACCGAAAGAGAAAGATGATATTAATCATGTAATATCCGGGGGTAATTTTTTTTTCGTGTTACTGTTGATTTGTACGTATTCATTTGGAATTGTATAAGTGTTGTTGTTTTGGACCGATACAATGTATATTGTATTGGAATATTTCGGGATCGAAATATTTATACTTGTCGTCGGGTTGGTTTCGTCATTTGAATGTTGGTTGGAGAGTTTGGATTTTTGGCTAAGTACACTAGCCTTAACGTACGCTACATGTGTAGACTTACGTACGTTATGGGCTGAGTATTACGTACGTTAGACCTGTAAGGTTACGTACGTAATGCTTGGTAGGTGGTAGGAACCTTCCTCGTGGTCACTTTCGACCGGTGGGTCCCGAGCATCTTCCGATCGGATCTCAGTTTTGCAGTCAACGGACCCTTACGTACGTTAAGAGGTAAGCTCTACGTACGTAATGCAGGTCTTAATAACGTACGTAATAAGCTTTTGTTTACGTACGTTAAGGCCTTCGTATTTTAGTCCAGTTAGTTCTGGATTTTTCATTACGTACGTTAATGTCTTAGCATAGCGTACGTAATGCCTCTTACGTATGTTAACCATAGTGTATAACGTACGTAATGAATTGGTCAGTCTATTTATCTTGGTTTCGTCTTTCATTTCCTCACGAACCAAAACACATTTTCTCTCCCTAGAATCGTCCGTTTGGACTTGTTATTGATGTTTAGCCTCTTCCAACTCGATCTTGATCATCCTAGCTTGGATTGAAACTTGAAGTTGGAAGCTTGTTGGTGCTCCTTTGGTGTTTGGAGGCTTCTTCTTGTTCTTCTTTGGTAAGTTCCCTCAATCTCTTGTTCTTCAAGTGATTTTCGAGTTTTTGTTGTTGTTTTCTTCGGGTATTATTTGATTAATGGAGTATATCATGATTCTTCATGGTTTTGATAAACCTTTGATGAAGAACATGATGGTATTGCCTGAGTTGGATTATGTTCTTGATGTTTTAGATTGTTTGGAGGTTTTAATCATGTCTAGGAAAGATTATGTTAAGATTGTTATATGATTAACATAGTCTTGAGATGATTATTGTTGTTGGTGGTGTTCTTGTAAGATTTTAACCATTTTAGTAAGGATTTATGATGATTTAGGAGGTGATTATCATAATTTGAAAATGGTTGAGTGAATCTTGTTGTTTAATCCGAATTCATGATGCATTGATGAAGGATTTTTGTTTCAGACATCATGATTATTGAGTTGATGATGTTCTTGGGGTGATAATGATAATAGTGATACTATTATCATTGTAGGAGGATCAATTTGATGATATTGGTGATATTATCATCTTGAGATGATTGTTTTGATGATTGTTCTTAAGTGAATCTTGTTGAATGGATTTCACAAGTGTTAAGAACGTGATGATCATGTTAATTGATCATCGAGGTGTTGGAGGATGTTAGAATTCATAGTCGAGAACTATGATATTCGTTCGTGTGGTGTGATCGATTCATGTTTGAATCGGGCTTTGTCCTTGTCGTTGTTTTCTATTGATTTTGTGTTTTTGAATGAATCGTTTTCATTCAAGGTTGTTCGAGTGTTTGTGATCGTCGGGAGGCGCCGTTCGTCGTTTCGTGCCAGGACGTTGATCGTGGAAGGACTTTCTCGTCTTCGGTTTGAGGCAAGTTTTATACTTGTACTGGTCAATGAGATTAATGTTATCATATATGTGTATGAATGTATTGTATCATTTCGAGACTTAGTCTCTCCGTGATTTGTTGATATTCGGGAATTGTTTGATGCAATACCCTTCGGCAATTATGCTAGATGTTATTGTTATTCGTTATCGGCCGGTTTAAGGCATTGAGATTCTTGTTGTCGATAGCCGGTTCGCGGCATCGATTACTATTGTTGACGTTAATGTCGTTCTGAGGCATCGTTGAATCGTTATTATTGAATTGGAACTGTTACTATGATGTTACATTGGCCGATTGAAGGCGTTTGATATATTCGTTTATCATATCTGTTTCGGTGGTCGGTTTAGGACGCCGGGACATCTATTCTACCGTATCATTTGTTGATCGATTGGCCATTCCAAGGCAGTCGAGGTATTTGAATTGGGATTATCGAAGATAGTTCCCATCCGTTGTATCATTGTGTATCGATTGACCGTTCTAAGTTAATCGAGGTATTGAATTGGGATTATCGAAGATAGTTCCCATCCGTTGTATCATTGTGATCGATTGGCCATTCCAAGGCAGTCGAGGTATTTGAATTGGGATTATCAAAGATAGTTCCCATCCGTTGTATCATTGTGTATCGATTGACCGTTCTAAGTTAATCGAGGTATTGAATTGGGATTATCGAAGATAGTTCCCATCTGTTGTATCATTGTGATCGATTGGCCATTCCAAGGCAGTCGAGGTATTTGAATTGGGATTATCAAAGATAGTTCCCATCCGTTGTATCATTGTGTATCGATTGACCGTTCTAAGTTAATCGAGGTATTGAATTGGGATTATCGAAGATAGTTCTCATCCGTTGAATCATTGTGATCGATTGGCCATTCCAAGGCAGTCGAGGTATTTGAATTGGGACCGCTGAGGATGGTGCCCATTCGTGGGTTATTGTTGTCGTGTTGGCCGATTCAAGGCAGCACGCTATTATTCTCGTGAATTTGGTAATCTTGGGATCGTTACTATAGTGATTAATTGTGTTTTGGAGGCTAGTCTCGGCTAGTGCTCGATGGGTAAGCTTGAGGCTTGAACCTTCGCGGTTGGTTTCCCAACACCTACAGTTCAGTAGGTCACGGTCATGTTAATGATCTCATTATGGGTAAGCTTGGGGCTTGAACCTTCGCGGTTGGTTTCCCAACACCTACGATTCGATGAGTCACGGTCATGTTAATGATCTCATTATGGGTAAGCTTGGGGCTTGAACCTTCGCGGTTGGTTTCCCAACACCTACGATTCAAGAGGTCACGGTCATGTTAATGATATCATTATGGGTAAGCTTGGGGCTTGAACCTTCGCGGTTGGTTTCCCAACACCTACGATTCGAGAGGTCACGGTCACCGGGTGATCTCATTATGGGTAAGTCTGGGGCTTGAACCTTCGCGGTTGGTTTCCCAGACTGCAATTCAGCAGGTCACGGTCATTGGATGATCTTATTGTGATACGGCTTCGTGCGTGGCCCGGCCCTCATTGATATGGCTTCGGGCTGTTTTGGCTTCGGGCCACTGTGGTGATTGACAGCTTCGGCTGAGGGGCATTCAGGCCATTGTGATGTATTGGTATTTCTGCTGGAGCCTTCGGGCATTGTGGTTCGTATCTATTTCAGTGTTGGCTTGGTTTACCTTCGTGTGATATATTGTTGTGTTCTGTATTGATGATTCGCCGTTGGGCACTTGTGTTCTAACCTGTTGAGCAGGTATTGATCATATGCCGTGGGCATAGTGTTTCACGAATGCTCGATTCTTACTTTGGTTTGTGAGCATCTCGTTTACCATTGTTGTACTGTTCCTTCTGCCTTCGGATGCATATCATGTTGTACATGTATTTGATATTCATTATCTGGATGACTGACCCCGTGGGGGCGGAACATGTTTTCATATTTTAGGTACTTGCGAGGAGAGAGTTGAGACACAGGGGCATGACGATGGCGACGAGGCATTCGAGCGATACTAGTTCGAGATGTTTTGGTGTTCATGTCTGTCAGACAGTTTGGAGTACTCCAGTTTTGTCAGTTATTGTCATTTTGTATTATCCGAGCAAGGCTCGTGGATGTCGTTGTATCTTATTTGGGCCATGTAGGCCCACTGTTGTTATTGAAATTCCATATCGGAATATTATGTTGGATGTCAGTGTAGGGATTGTGATTCCCCTTTTGGTCAGTTGGTTGTATTTTTGGTCGTGTTAGCCTGGTGGATCTCCTGGTGTGGGGTCCACGGCCGTAATAACTTGATAGGATTTGGGGTGTTACAGAAGATGGTATCAGAGAATTGGGTTGTGAGATACCCCGATATGTGAGTTATGTGGCTCTAACGACGCGGAGTAGTGGGGTCACAAAGTTATGACAATGCGACAATCGGGTTTTGTGAGTCGTGATAGTTGAGCGACTGTATGAGTCTTTCTTTCATCGAGTCGTCGTCAGTGAAGACTAGTATCGCAAGACCTCGAAGCTTCGTATGACCTGTGTAAGGACTCGATTCTCTTGTATGTTCATACATTCATTATGCCATTGATTATACATGTTTTGTTGAAACCTGTATGTAACATTATGTTACGACCCATTCATGATTAATTGCTTTGGAGCGTGTCGGCTCAGTATTGGCTATAATTAGCATGTTGAAGCGATTGTTTATTTGTTGAGTATATATACTCGTGTTTGGCTATTGACTTAGCATTGTGGATTGGCCGTTGAGGCATATTTGAGCTTTGTTCATGATCGAGCGTTATTCTTTCAGTATGGAAAGAAGAAACCGAGAATGTGGCAGAGGGGGTAAAGGCTACAGAGCATGCCGAAACCCAGAACCTCGTGATTATGCCCGTGCGGATGCCGAGAGGGATCAAAATTCAGCCGGAGATGTGACTTATGCGACCGGTTCCCCTTCGGAACGTCATACTCGAGGAGTCAACCAGACTGAGAGTGATCACATCGACCCTTACTTGCTTATGAGGGGCATGATGGCCCAGATGACTCAAATGACGCAGATAATAGAGACCATGCAGACCTCAGTGGTTCGTGGTCCACCGCAGCAGGGATCCCAGGTGCCGTTTCATGGACAGGCTGGGAAAGTGAGTCAGATTATCGGCGATATCACTCGTCAGAGGCCGCCTATTTTTGAGGGTTCGTTGGAACCAGCTGATATTGTTCATTGGCTTGAACATTTTGATAAACTCTTCGACATGGTCCAGTGTCCGGAAGAGAGTAAGGTGGCAGTAGCAGCTTACCATTTGAGTAAAGGCGCTTATTCTTGGTGGCTTTCCGTGAAACCCACCGATCGTGATTGTGCTTGGAGTGAGTTTAAGACTCTCATGTTAGAGAGGTATTATCCGGCTCCACTTCGTGAAGCCAAGTTGTCAGAGGTTTTGAACCCCGGATCCGTCAAGGACGAGGGTGTTATTGTTATTGCGGAGAAGTTTTAGGGACTTCTTCAGTTTGCTTCATCTGTTATCCGCACTGAGGCGGATAAGATCAAGTATTTTAGCAAGAGGCTGAACCCGCAGTTGAGGATGCAGTTGTTCAACCATAATTGCAATTCACTTGGTGAATTCATCGAGAAGGCTCTTGGAGCAGAGCTTTTGATCAAGGAACTTGCTCGGAAGAACCCTTCAGTTTCTTCCGGTGAGAGGACTAGGATGCCGGTTCGTTCAGAGGGACATCGGGCTCCAACGTCCAAGAGGTCGTCTTCTAGTCGTCTTTGTGCTGGGAAAGCATCTTCTTCTCAGGCGACGAGTTCGACCGTTGTTTTCTTTAACTGTGATACAATAGGACACTGCAGTACTCGGTGCTCGATGCAGTCTATTGCTTGTTTTCTGTGCGGGAGGCAGGGACACCTTCAGAAATACTGCAGGGGTTCTAGTTCCAGTAGATCTCAAGGAAGCTCACGGGCCTCAAGAGATTTTGTTGCTTCAGTCCGTACTCCATCCAAGGGGTCATATCGGGCTTCGGGAGCCAGAAGTATGGACACTTGAGGAGGAGCGGCGAGCTCAAATTTGGGTTTTCCTCGAGTCGATGAGATCGATGAGTTCGATGACCTGGAGGGTGTTGATTTCGGATACATTTGAGATGTGGCCTTGATTTGTATTTTCCTTGTTTTTTCGGACTGATGTTTTGACTCAGTCTGTATTGTAGTATTGTGGTTGCGAATCATTTGTTGTTGATCTATCTTGTAATAATTATATCGGAGAATCTTGAGATTTGAGGTCGTGTGACGTATTTTTCCTTCCTTTTGGTATTGTACCCGAGATCTTGTAATAATCTGGGTAATTGTTCATTTCAATTCGAGACGTCGAGTCGTGAGGACTTGGGCGTGCGGTTGATATGGTCCCGAGGACTATTTGTGCGTTGTTATTTTCTTTCGTGACGTAAGTCAGTGATTGCATGGGCGTCCGATGCTGATGAGAACGGGGGAGTGTACACCGATGATTGTACATGTACAATGGGCGGCACCCGCGGGGTGTGTACGCCGGTGTTACTAGTCATGCGGTTGGTACGACTTCCTGACTGGTCTCTAGTGGGAGAGTTATGTTTCGGCTGATCTCGCAGTTGGTTGAGTGTTTTTATCCCTTGTTTTTCGCCGTGTTTGAGCAGAGGAGACGCGGGGACCCGTGGGGTTGGCCCGATTACTCAGGCGAAGTGGTTCGCAGTGAGGAGTATTCCTGGAGATGTTGTTTTTTCTTATCCTGATGAATAGTCTTTATCCCTTGTTGCGTACCCTGAGTTTCGGGGACGAAACTCTTTTTAAGGGGGGGAGTATGTAATATCCGGGGATAATTTTTTTTTCGTGTTACTGTTGATTTTTACGTATTCATTTGGAATTGTACAAGTGTTGTTGTTTTGGACCGATACAATGTATATTGTATTGGAATATTTTGGGATCGGAATATTTATACTTGTCGTCGGGTTGGTTTTGTCATTTGAATGTTGGTTGGAGAGTTTGGATTTTTGGCTAAGTACACTAGCCTTAACGTACGCTACATGTGTAGACTTACGTACGTTATGGGCTGAGTATTACGTACGTTAGACCTGTAAGGTTACGTACGTAATGCTTGGTAGGTGGTAGGAACCTTCCTCGTGGTCACTTTCGGCCGGTGGGTCCCGAGCATCTTCCGATCGAATCTCACTTTTGCAGTCAACGGACCCTTACGTACGTTAAGAGGTAAGCTCTACGTACGTAATGCAGGTCTTAATAACGTACGTAATAAGCTTTTGTTTACGTACGTTAAGGCCTTCGTATTTTAGTCGATTAGTTCTCGATTTTTCATTACGTACGTTAATGTCTTAGCATAGCGTACGTAATGCCTCTTACGTACGTTAACCATAGTGTATAACGTACGTAATGAATTGGTCAGTCTATTTATCTTGGTTTCGTCTTTCATTTCCTCACGAACCAAAACACATTTTCTCTCCCAAGAATCGTCCGTTTGGACTTGTTATTGATGTTTAGCCTCTTCCAACTCGATCTTGATCATCCTAGCTTGGATTGAAACTTGAAGTTGGAAGCTTGTTGGTGCTCCTTTGGTGTTTAGAGGCTTCTTCTTGTTCTTCTTTGGTAAGTTCCCTCAATCTCTTGTTCTTCAAGTGATTTTCGAGTTTTTGTTGTTGTTTTCTTCGGGTATTGTTTGATTAATGGAGTATATCATGATTCTTCATGGTTTTGATAAACCTTTGATGAAGAACATGATGGTATTGCGTGAGTTGGATTATGTTCTTGATGTTTTAGATTGTTTGGAGGTTTTAATCATGTCTAGGAAAGATTATGTTAAGATTGTTATATGATTAACATAGTCTTGAGATGATTATTGTTGTTGGTGGTGTTCTTGTAAGATTTTAACCATTTTAGTAAGGATTTATGATGATTTAGGAGGTGATTATCGTAATTTGAAAATGGTTGAGTGAATCTTGTTGTTTAATCCGAATTCATGATGCAATGATGAAGGATTTTTGTTTCAGACATCATGATTATTGAGTTGATGATGTTCTTGGGGTGATAATGATAATAGTGATAATATTATCATTGTAGGAGGATCAATTTGATGATATTGGTGATATTATCATCTTGAGATGATTGTTTTGATGATTGTTCTTAAGTGAATCTTGTTGAATGGATTTCACAAGTGTTAAGAACGTGATGATCATGTTAATTGATCATCGAGGTGTTGGAGGATGTTAGAATTCATAGTCGAGAACTATGATATTCGTTCGTGCGGTGTGATCGATTCATGTTTGAATCGGGCTTTGTCCTTGTCGTTGTTTTCTATTGATTTTGTGTTTTTGAATGAATCGTTTTCATTCAAGGTTGTTCGAGTGTTTGTGATCGTCGGGAGGCGTCGTTCGTCGTTTCGTGCCAGGACGTTGATCGTGGAAGGACTTTCTCGTCTTCGGTTTGAGGCAAGTTTTATACGTGTACTGGTCAATGAGATTAATGTTATCATATATGTGTATGAATGTATTGTATCATTTCGAGACTTAGTCTCTCCGTGATTTGTTGATATTCGGGAATTGTTTGATGCAATACCCTTCGGCAATTATGCTAGATGTTATTGTTATTCGTTATCGGCCGGTTTAAGGCATTGAGATTCTTGTTGTCGATAGCCGGTTCGCGGCATCGATTACTATTGTTGACGTTAATGTCGTTCTGAGGCATCGTTGAATCGTTATTATTGAATTGGAACTGTTACTATGATGTTACATTAGCCGATTGAAGGCGTTTGATATATTCGTTTATCATATCTGTTTCGGTGGTCGGTTTAGGACGCCGGGACATCTATTCTACCGTATCATTTGTTGATCGATTGGCCATTCCAAGGCAGTCGAGGTATTTGAATTGGGATTATCGAAGATAGTTCCCATCTGTTGTATCATTGTGTATCGATTGACCGTTCTAAGTTAATCGAGGTATTGAATTGGGATTATCGAAGATAGTTCCCATCCGTTGTATCATTGTGATCGATTGGCCATTCCAAGGCAGTCGAGGTATTTGAATTTGGATTATCAAAGATAGTTCCCATCCGTTGTATCATTGTGTATCGATTGACCGTTCTAAGTTAATCGAGGTATTGAATTGGGATTATTGAAGATAGTTCCCATCCGTTGTATCATTGTGATCGATTGGCCATTCCAAGGCAGTCGAGGTATTTGAATTGGGACCGCTGAGGACGGTGCCCATTCGTGGGTTATTGTTGTCGTGTTGGCCGATTCAAGGCAGCACGCTATTATTCTCGTGAATTTGGTAATCTTGGGATCGTTACTGTAGTGATTAATTGTGTTTTGGAGGCTAGTCTCGGCTAGTGCTCGATGGGTAAGCTTGAGGCTTGAACCTTCGCGGTTGGTTTCCCAACACCTACAGTTCAGTAGGTCACGGTCATGTTAATGATCTCATTATGGGTAAGCTTGGGGCTTGAACCTTCGCGGTTGGTTTCCCAACACCTACAGATTGATGGAGTCACGGTCATGTTAATGATCTCATTATGGGTAAGCTTGGGGCTTGAACCTTCGCGGTTGCTTTCCCAGCACCTGCAGATTGATGAGTCACGGTCATGTTAATGATCTCATTATGGGTAAGCTTGGGGCTTGAACCTTCGCGGTTGGTTTCCCAACACCTACAGTTCAGTAGGTCACGGTCACTGGGTGATCTCATTATGGGTAAGTCTGGGGCTTGAACCTTCGCGGTTGGTTTCCCAGCACCTGCAATTCAGCAGGTCACGGTCATTGGATGATCTTATTGTGATACGGCTTCGTGCCGTGGCTTCGGCCCTCATTGATACAGCTTCGGGCTGTTTTGGCTTCGGGCCACTGTGGTGATTGACAGCTTCGGCTGAGGGGCATTCAGGCCATTGTGATGTATTGGTATTTCTGCTGGAGCCTTCGGGCATTGTGGTTCGTATCTATTTCAGTGTTGGCTTAGTTTACCTTCGTGTGATATATTGTTGTGTTCTGTATTGATGATTCGCCGTTGGGCACTTGTGTTCTAACCTGTTGAGCAGGTATTGATCATATGCCGTGGGCATAGTGTTTCACGAATGCTCGATTCTTACTTTGGTTTGTGAGCATCTCGTTTACCATTGTTGTACTGTTCCTTCTGCCTTCAGATGCATATCATGTTGTACATGTATTTGATATTCATTATCTGGATGACTGACCCCGTGGGGGCGGAACATGTTTTCATATTTTAGGTACTTGCGAGGAGAGAGTTGAGACACAGGGGCATGACGATGGCGACGAGGCATTCGAGCGATACTAGTTCGAGATGTTTTGGTGTTCATGTCTGTCAGACAGTTTGGAGTACTCCAGTTTTGTCAGTTATTGTCATTTTGTATTATCCGAGCAAGGCTCGTGGATGTCGTTGTATCTTATTTGGGCCATGTAGGCCCACTGTTGTTATTGAAATTCCATATCGGAATATTATGTTGGATGTCAGTGTAGGGATTGTGATTCCCCTTTTGGTCAGTTGGTTGTATTTTTGGTCGTGTTAGCCTGGTGGATCTCCTGGTGTGGGGTCCACGGCACTGTAATAACCCAATAGGATTTGGGGGTGTTACAAATCAACTTCTAGTCTGAGTTATAGATCTGTTCTTTGAATTAAGGTAATTCGACGAACTCTTTATAAATCAATTAAATTACTGCATGAAGATCTTTATCTGGATTTTTCGTTAATTATTTCCGCTGCGTTTTGCTTATATTTATTGTATTAGATATATGTAAAACCCAACAGTTTTTTGGTATGATGCACCTAATAAGACCATTATATCTTTCCCTCCCCTTTTGTGTTAAATTTAATAATATCACATTTTTAGCAAAAATAAATTTCCAAAGTGCCCTTATAATATTAAACTAATCTTCAAAAAGAAATTCAATCCTGACGGGGTTCTCCGACGGATTGCTGGTTGTCGGCCGGTCACCTTTTTTTTTCTTTATGGCCGACATGTCGATCTGTTTTCCAACGGGGCACCTATTGAAAATAAAACGCAGCGGAAGCGAAGTTTGAAAATAGTTTGATAAATACATTTTATTCATCCACGGGCGCAAGATCTATTTAGGCATATTAATTAATTAACTACTAAGATTAATAAGTAATTTAAATAATATTATTATTTATCTAATAATATTGTTGGTACAACAAATATCCTAATCTAGATCATAAGATCATATGATATTTATATTTGAAGCAAAGTGGTTGTTTGGATCTCTTCCTCAAAATCTTCTAGAGTATATCTCCGTCTTAATTTGGACGTTGTGTGGGTGACGAGTTCCGGATCTTGCTTAACACCCTTTTGGATCGGCCAAAAATTCCTTGTCAAGAACCTCACAATTTTCTCTCTATTTTTCTGAATATGTTTGGTATTTCAGAAAAATTATTATGCTATCTAAATTATAAAACAAAGACACAAGTCAAGATCTACAATTAAACACAACTAAAAAATCAATTTTCTTGCTCCAAAAAAAGCGAATCAGCCGAACCCCCTTAGATGTCCTATTTTGGGCTTTGGGCTACTTTAGGGACCTTAAGGAGAATTATGGGTAGGACTCCTAGTATAACTCAACCTCCATATTAAGCAATTCCTAATATGGTCAAGTTTACTAATATCAATTCAATCCGCTAAATAATTAATATTGCACTTCCAACTCAAATCCCAATTTACGAAATTGGGCTTCTTATTTAAATATATTATTTTCATATTTAAGATATTGAATGTCCGTTAATTAATTGTCAGCTTTAACTAATTAATTGCTTATCCATAGTAGTACCACTCAAACCTTATTATTATATCAGAATTAAATCCACCTGCATGGTTTAATATAATAATCATTCTCAAACTTCTTAAGGGGACATCATCAACCCGTACGAGTCAGGACATGATTTTTATTATAATATTAATTATCATATAAGTAATATTATTGCCCAAATACGAAGCATATTGAGTCAATTCATGTGACTCTCACTTATGGTAAATCAAAGCAATAATTATTCTAAATACGTAATTAAATATTATATACTAGAATTAAGAAATAATAATTATCCGAAATTTACATTTTTCTTGGAGTCAGTACAGAAGAACTATCTCACTGCGACCGAGTTCAACATATGCAAATACACTAATGTATGCTAATAGTCAAGACCGACTAGTCTCAAGCATACATTACAAACTTTCACATAATTTATCTAATGATTATGTAGGTTTTGAACTATTATAATTTTTTATAGGACTCCGGTAATGTGATCCTCCGTGTGACAACAGAACATCATATTATTTGCAATATAAAATAAATAGACAATATATTTGCATAACCATAACGTGAATTAATACGCAAAATATATGAGAAAATGTAATTAATATTCTCATAGGTAATTGCACAGAAATGAGGTAATATAAGCATAAAGTATGTTTTGGAGTATACAACTCTAAAACCACTGCCGGCCACTGACACACCTAGGGCTGCTGGCCAAATTTCTTTTTTTTTTTTGGCGGCCAACCTATTAACCTGTTTTCCGACGGGGCTACCGTCGGTAGACCTCCAGCGATCGATCAGTTTTTTTTTTAGGGGTGCAGCCGCCTGGCAGCATGTGTGACCTTCGGGGACGATCAGTTTTTTTTGGTGCAGACTCTTGCCGACCTTGCACACCGGCAGAGCAGCCGCCAGCTGCCGACATACCACGTGCGACAGTCACGTTTTTTTTGGTATTGTACTTTCTATTTTAACAGTTTCTATTTTTAGCGCATGTCTATTTTTAGATGCTCGCTTGTAACCATTTCGACGTTTTGAAACTATTTAGGTCTTGGTGTTTTCCAATTGGACGAGTTTTGGAAGTGTTTTTACATAATTCGCTTTATGTTATGATTTTCGTCACATGTACGTTCGATTATCATAAAACTTGTTCGAATATATTGTTTCCTTGTTCCTACAAGTCCGTAAGGTAGAATTATTCATGTTGTGAGCTTCGGTTTAACATTCCGATGACGTATCGTGATGTTCGGACGTTTGGGCTGTTTTGTAGTTTCCTAAAAGTTTAGAGAATTTACTTTCATTGTCGTATTCCGAGCCTACGGGTGGTCGAAAACGTGTTTTCTTTTGGCACTTAGATTCGTCGTCGCGAATACTTCGTATATGTGTCTTCGGATTCCATCTTTTGTTGCGTTTAGGTTTTGTGTTCTCTTGGGCAGTGGACTACACTCAGCAGTACCCAACTGCTACCTGAATAACGTACGTTATTCATATTCTCTTACGTACGTTATCTGAATACTGTTAACGTATGTTATCCCTTAGAAATAGCATACGTTAATGTCTTCAGCGTTTTGGGCAGGGGGTTCTGCCGAGTCCTTACGTACGTTAAGTAAGAGTGTTACGTACGTAAACACCCTAACGTACGTTTACTCCACCATGTTAACGTACGTAAACCGCTGTCAGGTATTTAGAAACCTGAGTTGACCTCAGACGCGTTATTTCTTTCTTCCTTCTCCTTTTGTCCGCGATTTGAGTTCCCTTGAGCGTTTTGGAGCGATTCTTGAAGATATATCCATGGAGTTCCATAATAGACCGATTGTTGTACTCCGAACGAAGTTTATCATCATCTTAATCCATCCCTCTCTGCCCAAATCCAAGGTAATTGGCTAGAACCCTAGCCTTTGTAAGTTTTGGGGTTTTTTTGGGATTTGTCCAATTCTGTACGAATCGTCAGTTGATGTTGTAATATTCTACTTCAATTAATGTTTATGGGTGATTCCCAATTCGTTTCCGTCAAGATTAACACGTGTGTGTGGTTGTAAATTGTAGTTGGGGTTGCGGGTGTTTCCCATTCGATTATTAGTGTCGTTAGGACTGATTCGTGTTAACCTTTCGTCTAGGAGCGGACGTTGTCACTCCGGGTCATTCCTATTCATCGTAGATTTTCCGTTTCGACCACAATGTCTAAAAGACAAGTACTTTACATTTGTTTGCGTATCCTAGCATTGATTTATGGCTTTGCGTGTATGTGTGGATGTGAATGCGTATGTTCATCCAGGGATTGGTCTAACGGGGCCTTTGGGGATACGTAGTGCCGTGTGTATGCATATCATGAACTGGGGTTAACCACCCAGGGATGGTCCGACGGGGCCTCTGCGGGGTGCGGTGGTCGTGAGTCTCGTACCAACGGTTAACCTTTGAAATGTTTTGTTGGAGAACTATGTTTTGTGCATGTGCACCTTAATATTCCGAAATCTAAATGTTTTAGAAAATGTTTTTGTCGCATATTTCATGTGTACAGAATGATAGTTCAAATGGTATTGTACTTGCACTAGCAGTTGGCGCTAACCCCTTAAATGGGGGGAATACTTTTGTATTTCAGGTACAGGTCCAAGGGACGAGCGAGCATGCAGTCAGTATGAGGATGATGGGCAAGAGTGAAATTATTCAATTGGACGAGTGAGTCATGTCCTGTCGTTTGAGTTTTATTAACTGTATCATTTGCTTCAGTACTCGAGTACTTTCTTCATTTCATTTGTATTGTTTTTGGACCCAGTTTGGGCAAGGCATTTGATTGTTGAGTTAATGTTGTTTGGGACAGTTTGTTTATTATCGTTTGTCTTTATTAAGTAACGGTGTATTTAATGCGTAGTGTATGTCGTGGGTCTCGGGTGGTCAAAATGTGTGTTAGCCTTGTGGGCTCAAATGAGTGGATCAACGGCGCTGTAATATGCCCTGAACGTCTTGGGGGTGTTACATAAAATGGTATCAGGGACTGGGTTTTATGGATACCTAGTCTGTCGGTTATTTGGGTCTATTCGAGTGTCGTTTCTGAATGGTATCACTGCTACGCCATCATCTCAGTATGCCGGTGCTCGTAAGTTTTTCCTAACTTGACTCGTTGAATCCTGTGTTGTTTATTCTTAGTATCGTGATGTGTTTTGCGTTTGAACTGTACTCACTAGTTACTTCTTCAGAGTGCCTGTTGGTAGAGGACGCGGACGCGGTAGGGGACGTGGCACAGCCGGCGGGGCGGCCATGTCCAATAGCTATGAGGCTGGTTCGGCAACACCGTCTTTGTAGAGCAGTGTTTAGCCTAGTGCCGAAGTTTATCAGAACCAGTCTGCTAGCTTCGGCTATGCTGATGATAACATTAGGGTAGCTACTATTCTGCAGCAAGTAGCGAATCAGATGCCGCTACTAACTCAGACGGTCCTGATTAATCAAGCTAACGCTACTCTGGTTCCGCCTACTGATCCTGGTACCGACAAGTTACTTCGGGATGTGATCCGTGTGCGTCCTCCACAGTTTGATGGTACTTCCGACCCTTTTGATTGGGAAAGTTGGCTATTTGAGATGAATAAGGTATTCGAGGCAGCAAACTGCTCTTAGGCGAGGAAAGTACCAATTGCTCAATACTTTCTCGCCAAGGAGGCGGCGACTTGGTGGCAGACAGTGAAACCGCGTGACCCGGTAGCTACGTGGGATGAATTCCAGGAACTGATGGAGGCCGAATATTGCCCGTGGCCGGTGAAAGAGGGAAGGATTTGAGCCTTCTTCCTGGCAAAACTCCAGGATATTCCCATCTCACAGGAAATTAAGGATTATAATCAGCAGCTACATTACGTGAGGAATCAGGTCCGAGATGAACAGGGCAAGATCTGCCACTTTGACATGCGGATGAAACCTAGGATTCGACATTACATGGCAGGCCTCAGGTGTACGACTCTGAAAGACTATCAAAATAAGGCGATGGCATACGAGACGTCTTTTTCTGCTACGGAGGTGGCATCGGAGGGTAAAAAGCAGAAGACTTCTGATCAGTTTTCGGGAAGTAAGTTTGGCGGACATCAGAAGACTCAATCCGAATCGTGACCTATGTGGGGGTCAATCCCGATCATTTGGGGGATGCCACGGTTCTAAGTTTTCTCCGACTGTTCCTGCTCATGATCATACTTGTTTTAACTGTGGTCGTCCAGGACATATGATGGGTGAGTGTGACAAGCCGCCGCAGCATAATTGTGGTCGTCTGGGTCATCGTGCTACGTATTATGGAGATGCAAGTCGGGTACCAGTTACTCAAGTGTCGGCCCCGGCTACGAGGGAACCGAGCGTGAATCAGGCCCCAACAGCTAATCGTCCTCAGCAGAGTTCCGGCAGGGTCGAGGACATGGGCAGTCTTCTAGATGGGAGCGTATAGTGCGGGGTCTGTTCCACCCCGTGTGTATGAGATGAGACGAGCTGAAGTTCCTGACGCGACTGTGGCTACAGGTACCGTCCACATGATTGACCATCTTGTTTCTGTACTTTTCGATTTTGGTGGTCCACATTCTTTCATCTCTTTGGATTGCGTGCATCGTCTGCCTATTGATTGTTTGGTTGCATGTGAACCATTTATTGTTAAACTGCCTAGCAGAGATAGTATCATGGGGGATCGTAAGGTTAGAGATTTTTCGGTAAGTATTGCAGGGAGGGCTTGGCTTTCTAATCTGATTGTGGTTGACATTAAGGGCGAGGATTTGATCCTTGGTGAGGATTGGTTAGGCAAGCACGGGGCGACCATGAACTATAGAGCGAGGACCATTTCAATGTTATCCTCTGACGGTACCGAACACTCCTTTGTAGGACGCAAACGGAGTAGTCCAAAATTCTTGATTAGCGCATTGAAAGCGGTGAAACTTCTTCGAGTAGGGTGCACTGGTTATTGGTGCTACGCCGTGAGGTCGAAAGGGGGGATCGAGCTTTCGTCTATTCTGGTAGTAAATGAGTATCCTGACGTTTTTCCAGATGAATTTCCGGGTTTACCACCGGACCGTGAAGTTGAGTTCACCATTGATTTAGAGCCGGGAGTGGCTCCAATTTCTAAAGCACCGTACCGCATGGCACATGCGGAGATGCGAGAATTGAAGAAACAGCTGGGAGAATTGCTATACACGGGCTACATTCGACTGAGCGCTTCTCCTTGGGGCGTACCGGTCCTGTTCGTAAGGAAGAAGGATAAGTCACTTCGGTTATGCATCGATTACCGAGAACTGAACAAGGTAACTATCAAACACAAATATCCGCTTCCGAGGATTGACAACTTGTTTGACCAGTTGCAGGGGGCTACAGTGTTCTCGAAAATCGATCTGAGGTCGGGGTATTACCAGCTCCGAGTGAAGGATACAGATATTCCGAAAATGATTTTTCGGACGAGGTACGGCCATTACGAGTTTGTGGTTATGCCGTTCGGGCTAACCAATACCCCGGTCGTGTTCATGCAGTTAATGATTAAGGTCTTCATCGAATATCTCGATAAGTGTGTGGTTGTCTTTATCGATGATATCCTGATCTATTCGAGGAACGAAGAGGAGCATGCGCATCATCTACGCATGGTGTTGAACATTTTGAGAACTCAGCGCCTTTATGCGAAGTTCTCTAGGTGTGAGTTATGGTTGAGAGAGGTTATGTTTCTCGATCACGTAATCTCCGTCGAGGGCATTCGTGTGGACCCACACAAGATAGAGGCAGTATTGGATTGGGAACCGCCCAAGAACGTGACGGAGGTTCGTAGCTTTCTGGGTCTGGCCGGATATTATCGAAGATTCATTGAGGAGTTCTCTAAGCTTGCTCGACCGCTTACTTAGTTATTGCAGAGGTCAGAGAAATTTGTATGGTCAGACGAGAGGTAGAAGTGTTTTGAAGAATTGAAGAAGCGGTTGACTACCGCTCCCATCTTAGCCTTACCGTGCGGTAATGAGGGCTTTTCAGTTTATAGCGATGCCTCGGACCAAGGGCTCAGATGTGTACTCATGCAACACGGAAAGACGATTGCCTATGCTTCCCGTCAGTTGAAACCGTATGAGTTGAATTACCCTACACACGATCTAGAGTTGGCCGCGGTCGTGTTTGCATTGAAGATTTGGCGTCACTATTTGTATGGCTCTTCCTGTCAGATTTTCATCGATCATAAGAGCTTGAAGTATATATTAACTCGGAAGGAGTTGAACATGAGACAGAGGAGGTGGCTAGAACTGATCAAGGATTACGATCTCAAAATCCTTTACCGCCCGGGCAAGTCAAATGTGGTGGAACATGCCTTGAGTCGGAAATCGGTATCGCTTCGGACACTTGAGTTGCTCACGACTCATCCAGAGCTCCAGCAAGAGCTGATAAGGTTGGGGATCGAGGTTGTGTTACAAGGAAGCGTAGGACAGTTGTGCGCTCTTGAGATTTCCTCGTTTCTGGTCGAAGACATCAAATCGAGTCAGTTAGAGGATCCGATCTTTATCGAGCTCCATGGGAATGTAGTTAAAGGGAAAGCCCCCGGATTTGTGATTCATGAGGATGGCGTGCTGAGATTCCAAGATCGGCTATGTGTATCGAACGACTTGGAATTGAGACAGGGCATTATGCAAGAGGCTCATGCATCACCTTACTCAGTTCATCCGGGCTCAAGTAAAATGTATAAGGATTTGAGGAAGAACTTTTGGTGGAATGACATGAAGAAGGAGGTAGTGCAGTTTGTAGCTAAGTGTTTGACTTGCCAGCAAGTCAAAATCGAACATCAGCGACCAGTCGGGTTGTTGAAGCCACTTCCCATTTCGGAATGGAAGTGGGAGGACGTCTTTATGGATTTTGTCACGAATTTTCCGAGGACGAAGACGGGAATGAACATGGTATGGGTGATCGTGGATCGACTAACTAAGTCATCACATTTTCTGGGCATCAAAGACACTTGGGGTCCCTAAAGATTGGCTCGTATATTTATTGCGCAGATCGTGAGGCTTCATGGTACGCCGAAAATTATTATTTCGGATAGGAATAATCGGTTTGTATCGCATTTCTGGCAAGTGGTACATAGGGCATTGGGAACACGTTTGCGTTTGAGCACTTCTTTCCACCCTCAGGCCAATGGACAATCCAAGCGTACCATTCAGACGTTCGAGGACATGTTATGTGCGCGTGCGTTAGATTGGAGTAGCGACTGGAATGAACATTTGGCTTTGATCGATTTCACTTACAATAATAGCTGACACGCCTCGATCAAAATGGCGCCATACGAGGTACTTTACGGTCGACGCTGTAGATCACCGATATGCTGGAATGAGCCATCTGATTTAGTTGGCACTGAGCCAGATCTTGTGTTGGAGACAAAAAGGAAAGTCAAGTTGATTCGAGAAAGATTGTTGACTGCCTAGAGTCGACAGAAGTCCTACGCGGATGTTAGGCGTCGACCCTTAGAATTTGAGGTAGGAGATCACGTTTTGTTGAAGGTATCTCCGTCGAAGGGACTTTTCCATTTTGGGAAAAAGAGGAAGCTCAGTCTAAGATATATTGGACCTTTTGAGATACTAGAAAGAGTTGGCGAGTTGGCTTATCATTTGGCGTTACCCCGTCCTTGAGACACGTTCATAGCGTATTTCATGATTCTCAGTTGAGGAAGTACGTTCCAGACCCTAGTCACATTATCGATTTTGGCGAAGTGGAAATCGAGAAGGATGTTATGTTTGATGAGAGGCCAGTGAGGATTTTGGAACATCAGGATAAAAGGTTAAGGCACAATACCATCCCTTTGGTTAAGGTGCAATGGTCGAGACATGGAGTGAAGGAAGCGACATGGGAGTTGGAGGAGAATATGCGTGTGAGATACCCTGATCTTTTTGATCCTTAAGTTTCCGGATGAAACTTCATTTTAGAGGGGGAGAATGTAATACCCGTACTTTCTATTTTTAACAGTTTCTATTTTTGGCGCATTTCTATTTTTAGCGGCTCGCTTGTAACCGTCCCGGCGTTTCGAAACTATTTTTTTCTTGGTATTTTCCAATTGGACGAGTTTTGGAGGTGTTTTTACGTAATTCGCTTTATGTTATGATTTTTGTCGCATGTACATTCGATTCTCATAAAACTCGTTCGAAAATATTGTTTCCTTGTTCCTACAAGTCCGAGGTAGAATTATTCATGTTGTGAGCTTTGGTTCATCATTCCGATGACGTATCGTGATTTTCGGATGTTTGGGCCGTTTTGTAGTTTCCTAAAAGTTTAGGGAATTTACTTCCATTGTCGTATTCCGAGCCTACGGGTGGTCGGAAACGTGTTTTCTTTTGGCACTTAGATTCGTCGTCACGAATACTTCGTATATGTGTCTTTGGATCTAATCTTTTGTTGCGTTTTAGTTTCGTGTTCTCTTGGGCAGTGGACTACACTCAGCAGTACCGAACTGCTGCCTGAATAACGTACGTTATTCATGTTCTCTTACGTACGTCATCTGAGTACTGTTAACGTACATTAGCTCTTAGAAATAGCGTACGTTAACGTCTTCAGCGTTTTGGGTAGGGGGTTCTGCCGAGTCCTTACGTACGTTAAGTAAGAGTGTTACGTACGTAAACACCCTAATATACGTTAACTCCACCATGTTAACTTACGTAAACCGCTGTCAGGTATTTAAAAACCTGAGTTGACCTCAGACGCGTTATTTCTTTCTTCCTTCTCCTTTTGTCCGCTGTAATACCCGAGATTTCTGACTTGTATTTGGAACTTGTGATAATGTAATTATAGTACTTTTATCTGAGTATTATTCTCCGTATTTCATAATCCGATGTTGTCGAGCGTATGATTTCGTGTATGTGATTTAGAAATTGTAATTCTGCGCATGTAGCGCACGCTATCGGCTATGTGTAGCGTACGCTAACATGGACTCAATAGCGTGCGCTACAAAGGATTATTAGCGCACGCTATGCGTGGCCAATTTGATTGCGACGTGCGGTAGGTGAGTCTGGCCGGGGGACCCCTGTCGGATCGTGTCGGGATGAACCTGGACGGCTTTCGGGAAAAGCCAAGTCAACGCCTTAGCGCACGCTACAGGTATATGCGTAGCGCACGCTAAGTGCTGAATACAGTTAAGTCAGTAAGCCATTAGCGCACGCTACGAGCAGGGACTAGCGCGCGCTAATAGCCATTTCTTATAAATATGACAGCATCCTATTCGTGATTTCAGTCCCTTTTTCTCCCTTAACCCGAATTCTTACACTTAGAGCATAACTTCCTTCATCCTAAACACTTCATATCATCATCCTAGCTCGTGATTGAAGATCATATATCGTTGGAGATTGGTGTTCAAGCCTTCGGTGTTGGATTGCTTCGATTTCCTCCGTGTTCTTCACTACTTTGAGGTAGGTGATTCTTCACCGATGTTAGTAATGTTCTTAAGGACGTTTGATCATGTTTTGATAGCCAGTTATTTCGGTTATAATCGGTCATCACATGTTAGAAGGATACTTTTGACGTATCGGCACTATATATCGTATGAACCTTTGAACCATCTTAGTATATGGACTCCTAAGCATTTTCAAATCGATTTATGATCAGTAATCGGATATTACCTAGATTGTTACGTTTTACACATTGGAATCATGCGTTTTGGAACGTAGGACGAACGGAACTTAGATTATTTCTTGAAGATCTAAGATGAATTATGATGTTGAGATGATTATCCGTATATTTGTATCGCATAATCATAGAACTTCCACAAACCTTATTAGCATGATATGATCGAGGATGACTTGTATTATCACCATAGAATTCATGAGTTCATCACCATTCAACCCAGTTTTCATTAGCGATTCGCCATGCAAGATTAGCGCACGCTAACATATGTAAGTTAACGTGCGCTATCGGGGTTAAGTTAACGCACGATACGCACGTAACGCACGTTATGAGATCAGCCAACCGCTGGCCCATGGCTAGCGTACTCTAAGCTTATACGATAGCGTACGCTAACAGGCAGGCTTAGCGCACGTTACGTAGAGTACGTAGCGCACGCTAAGCAGTCCAGGCAGAATTGTTTAAATTGAGCTTTTGGGCCGTAGACCGAATTGTTAGGCCATCGTTCGACTTGAGATGATTTGTATATCATTCCTTTTGTTAAGGTTCGAGCTTGCTACGTTGATCGAAGAAGGCGGCCTTCGAGTGTGTTGAGATCATTGAAGTATTTCGTTCTTGCCATCTTCGAGGCAAGTATCGTAATGTGTTAAAAATTGGTATTTTGAACATGTTTGTGGTTTATTCATGTTGTTGAACATGGAAATTATTTTTGTTGAATCGTCATGATATTCGTTACCTAGTGTTTGTATGTTCATGTTGATGAACATAATGATTTGGCATATGTGTATGCATGAGTTGTGTTTGTGTACGTTGTACGATCTATGCTGAGGGCGCTGGATCGGATGTCCACCTCGTGTTGATCCGACGGGATCATCTTGGGATCTAGGCTGAGGGCGTTGGATCATTGGACGGGTTATTTCCACCTCGTGTTGGTCCGACGGGATCATCTTGGGATCTATGCTGAGGGCGCTGTATCATTGGAATACCCTTGCTGTGTTAATGGAATCTTGTGGATTCGCATTGTCGGATTCCGGTAGCGGAAGTCCGTGTGGTGTATCTTGTTATGTATTGTTGATGCATATTCGAATTGTTTAATATGATACTTGTACTAGCATCGTTTTCTAACTTCGGGGTGGACATTTGTTTTGATATTCGTAGCCGAGGAGCAGGGAAACGACCACGTGAAGCGTGACGACGAAGGGGTTTAGTGATGTTTGTTGTTGTTGGTGAATTGTTTTCTTGTTTTGATTTCAGTACTCGAGTACGCGTGTCGTATTAATATTATTTCGATATGGTTGTATAAATTACTCGTTGAACCAGTTGTTCGGTTTGTAAACTTGAATTTCCCGATGATGATGATGTCTTATATTTACCTTCCTTTTAAATTAGCCTTGTAAATCCTTACTTAAAGGGTTTACGGCGCTGTAATTATTCCGAATATCTCGGGGTGTTACAGAATATGGTATCGGAGCTAAGATTTATGGATATCTTGGCAATGGGTTTTAAGTTGGGTGCATTTACGTTATTGATTTACGAGTCGTTCGTAACATCACTGTTCAGCCAAAAGTCGTCATGTGGACCGTGGTTGTAAGTCTCCTAATCTCTTATACTACCGTTTTACTTAATTACTGTTTTGTGAGCATTGACGGGCTTTATTTCGTAAACTTTGTCCTGGATATTGAGGAATTGTGTTTACAGTATGTTGAGAGGAGGACGTGGACGCGGACGGGGTAACATGAGACAGGAGGATTTCGCAACTACCCCGGAATTATCAGCTAGTCGAACCGATTCCCATTCTGTAGGACATCAAGGATCGGCGAATGACGACGCAAATCCTAACATGCCGGGAGTGCTTCAACAGGTGGTGGCGCAGATAAACCAGTTCGCCCAGGTAGTCGACCGCATGCAGACGACGATGGGACAGCAGCACCACGAGGATAACCGGGGAGACAGATGGCTTGCTGAGGTGGTCAAATTGCACCCGCCAAAATTTGACGGATCTGCTGAGGCAATTACTTGGGATCAATGGCTCAAGGAGTTAGAGAAGATATTCGCGGGTCTTAACTGTCCCGAGGACCGGAAGGTCCCCATTGCCCAGTATTTTCTGACTGGGGAGGCCTTTGATTGGTGGGAAGCTATCCGACCCGAAAATCATAATGCGGAATGGACGGAATTCAAATTAATGATGGAAGCACAGTATTGTCCTCGTCCCGTTAGAGAGGCAAAGATTCGAGAGTTTTTCTCACCACAGAGTTCGGAAGCATCTGTGACGGATGTAATCAACACTTTTAATCATCAGCTGACTTGTGTGCGACATTTGGTCAGAACGGAGGCGGAAAAGATTTTTCATTTCGATATGCGGATGAAGCTGGAGATTCAGCAGTACATGTCCGGATTCGAGTGTACTACGTTGTGGCAGTATCAAGACAAAGCATTGGCCTACGACATGAAAGAGGCGGCGGTGGAGAAATTAGTGGAGGCAAAGAAGCAGAAGATGACCGGCAGCTTTTCAGAGAACAAAAGTGGTGGGCCCCGTAAGGGCCAGTCTTCCTTTTATTCGGCTAGGAAACCTCCACATCCTTCTAGAGGTNNNAAGAAGTTCGGACTACATCGGCAGCCTGGACGCATCAAAGAAATGCTACAACTGTGGTCGAGCAGGGCATATTCGACGTGATTGCCCCGCGTCTTCTGTGACTTGTTACGATTGTGGACAAGAAGGGCACCGTGCGGCCTTTTGTGGAGTTGCTACTAGATCTTTTGGTACTCGCACTCCAGCGCCAGTTCCGAAGGAGACAAGTGTGAACCAGACGCAGCAGAGTGGATTTCAGCAGCAGAACATCGGGAAGAGAGAGACATCCAGTGCTGGGTCCGTTCCTCCGCGCCTGTTCGAGATGAGGACATCTGACGATCAGAACACTGCTGTTGCATCAGGTACGATTCAGATCCTTTTGCAACCAGTTAGTGTTTTATTCGATTCTGAGCTACACATTCTTTTGTATCATTGAACTGTGTAAATCGTTTAAAGATCTCGTGCTTATCTGATTGTGAACCATATGTTGTGGGTTTGCCGAGTGGAGAGAGAATTGTGGGAACCCTAGAGGTTAGAGATTTTCCAGTATCTATAGGAAGGAGAGATTGGCCATCGAATCTTATTGTAGTTGACATCTACGGTGACGATTTAATTCTCGAAGATGATTGGCTCAACCGTTATGGAGACATTCTGAATTACCGAGAGAGAGTCATTTCTATCATTGCTGATGACGGATCTGAACACGTATTCCGAGGATGGAGACCGGGAAGCTCGGGAAAATTGATCAAAGCGATGAAAGCAGTGAAATTACTGAAGCAAGGATGTCATGGACTTTGGTGCTACGCCATGAGGAAAGAGGAAGGAGTAGAGCTCTCGTCTATTTCGGTCGTGAATGAGTTTTCAGATGTATTTCCGGACGAACTACCTGGGTTACCTCCGCAGAGAGAAGTGGAGTTCACTATCGAATTAGAGCCTGGAGCAGCTCCTATTTCCAGAGCACCATACCGCATGGCGCCAACCGAGATGTATGAACTCAAGAAGCAACTAGAGGATATGTTAGAGAAGGGCTATATTCAACCTAGCGTTTCTCCTTGGGGAGCGCCCGTTCTCTTTGTCCGGAAGAAAGACGGATCCCTCCGACTGTGTATTGATTACAGGGAGCTCAATAAGATGACGATCAAGAATAAGTACCCTATACCTCGGATCGACGACTTGTTTGATCAACTGCAAGGGGCGAGGGTATTCTCGAAGATTGACTTGCGATCAGGATACCACCATTTGAGAATTAAGGAATCGGATATACCGAAGTCTGCTTTCAGGTCCCGGTACGGGCATTATGAATTCGTAGTGATGCCGTTTGGACTTACCAATGCTCCTGCAGTGTTCATGCAATTGATGAATCGGGTATTCTTGGAATACTTGGATAAATTTGTGGTCGTCTTCATTGATGACATCTTGATATATTCAAGGGACGCAGAGGAGCATGCCGAACATTTGCATGTGGTTTTGAGCACTTTGAGGAAGGAACAGCTGTATGCAAAGCTTTCAAAATGCGAATTCTGGCTTAAGGAAGTAACTTTCCTTGGGCATGTGATATCAGCTGACGGAGTTCAGGTGGACCCGAAGAAAGTCGAAGCAATCTTGGAATGGGAAGCTCCTAATAATGTGAAGGAAGTCCGGAGTTTCTTAGGACTTGCTGGATATTATCGCCGCTTTGTAGAGGGATTTTCCAGATCTCTCGTCCGCTCACTCAACTATTACAGAAAACTCAAAAGTTTAAGTGGGATGAGAAATTCCAGGCTGGTTTTGATGAGCTTAAGAAGAGACTGACGATAGCACCTATTTTAGCATTGCCGACGCTTCAAATCAGGGTCTGGGATGTGTGTTGATGCAAAGAGATAAGGTGATTGCCTATGCTTCTCGACAGTTGAAACCATACGAGGTTAACTACCCGACTCATGATCTGGAGTTAGCAGCTGTGGTCTTTGCATTGAAAATTTGGAGACATTATTTGTACGGCACTCATTGTCAGATCTTTACCGATCATAAGAGCCTCAAGTACATCTTCAGTCAGAAATAATTAAACATGAGGCAGAGAAGGTGGCTGGAATTGATCAAGGATTACGACTTGGAAATTCTCTATCATCCGGGGAAAGCAAACATAGTAGCCGATGCATTGAGCCGTAAACCTGTTTCTCTTCGAGTGTTGGAAGCACTTACGTCCCAAACCAGTATTCAACGAGAACTGATCCGCGAGGGGATTGAAGTATGGGCACCAGGAATCCAAGGGCAACTTTATGTGATGGAACTGACTTCATCACTAGTCGAGGAGATCAAGTCTAAGCAGTTGAACGATTCTCTGATCCTTCGATTATGTGACGAAGTAAAGAAAGGAAAAGCCCTGTGATTCGTGTTACAAGACGATGGAGTTCGAGATTTGAGTCGACTTTGCATTCCCGATGATGATGATCCGAGACGGACTATTCTCAAGGAAGCTCACAGCGCTCTATTCTATTCACCCTAAGTAAGAAGATTTATAAGGATTTAAAACAAAACTTCTGGTGGGGGAATATGAAGAAGGATGTAGCAGAGTATGTTTCGAGGTGCTTGACTTGTCAGCAGGTTAAGATTGAACATCAGCGACCTGCCGGAATGTTAAAGCCGCTTCCGATCCCTAAATGGAAGTGGGAGGACATCTCGATGGATTTCATCACCAGTATGCCAAGGACTAGAACGGGACATGATTTGGGTTGTAGTTGATCGACTAACCAAGTCGGCTCATTTCCTAGGAATTAAAGATACATGGGGACCCGAGAGATTGGCGCGAGTATTTATTGCGGAGATAGTCAGATTGCATGGGACGCCGAAGACCATTATTTCGGATCGAGATGGTCGCTTCGTGTCGCACTTCTGGAAAGCAGTTCACAGGGCTTTGGGGACTGAGCTCAACTTTAGCACGGCTTATCATCCCCAAACGGACGGTCAGTCCGAAAGGACTATACAAACGGTAGAAGACATGCTTAGAGCTTGTGCATTAGATTGGTCAACTGATTGGGAAGTTCACTTGCCCTTGATTGAATTCACTTATAATAATAGTTGGCATGCTTCTATCAAAATGGCACCATTTGAAGCTTTGTACGGGAGAAGATGCCGATCACCCCTGTGTTGGGATGACTCTTCGGATTTGATCGGGACAGAACCGGAATTGATTATTCAGACTCAAGAGAAGATAGCTTTGATTCGAGCAAGATTGTTGACTACCCAGAGTCGACAAAAGTCTTACGCAGACGTACGTCGTCGTCCTCTAGAGTTCGACGCTGGGGACCATGTGCTATTGAAGGTGTCTCCTACTCGAGGGATTTTCCGTTTTGGGAGGAGAGGCAAGCTTAGTCCTAGATATATCGGACCATTCGAGATCCTCGAGAGGGTTGGAGATTTAGCATACAGGTTGGACTTACCGCCATCGCTGAGTCACGTTCACGATGTGTTTCACGTGTTCCAATTACGGAAGTATGTACCGGACCCCAGTCACGTCATTGATTTCGACGAGATCGAAATAGCTAATGATGGCACCTTCGAAGAGAGACCAATCAAGATACTTGAGAGTCGGATCAAACAATTGAGGAATAAACCAATACACTTGGTTAAAGTACAATGGTCACGACACGGAGTCGAAGAGGCCACTTGGGAAACGGAGGACAGTATGAAGGATAGATATCCAGAGTTGTTTTCATCTTAAGTTTCGGGACGAAACTTCTTTTTAGGGAGGAAGGATGTAATACCCGAGATTTCTGACTTGTATTTGGAACTTGTGATAATGTAATTATAGTACTTTTATCTGAGTATTATTCTCCGTATTTCATAATCCGATGTTGTCGAGCGTATGATTTCGTGTATGTGATTTAGAAATTGTAATTCTGCGCATGTAGCGCACGCTATCGGCTATGTGTAGCGTACGCTAACATGGACTCAATAGCGTGCGCTACAAAGGATTATTAGTGCACGCTATGCGTGGCCAATTTGATTGCGACGTGCGGTAGGTGAGATCTGGCCGGGGGACCCCTGTCGGATCGTGTCGGGATGAACCTGGACGGCTTTCGGGAAAAGCCAAGTCAACGCCTTAGCGCACGCTACAGGTATATGCGTAGCGCACGCTAAGTGCTGAATACAGTTAAGTCAGTAAGCCGTTAGCGCACGCTACGAGCAGGGACTAGCGCGCGCTAATAGCCATTTCTTATAAATAGGACAGCATCCTATTCGTGATTTCAGTCCCTTTTTCTCCCTTAACCCGAATTCTTACACTTAGAGCATAACTTCCTTCATCCTAAACACTTCATATCATCATCCTAGCTCGTGATTGAAGATCATATATCGTTGGAGATTGGTGTTCAAGCCTTCGGTGTTGGATTGCTTCGATTTCCTCCGTGTTCTTCACTACTTTGAGGTAGGTGATTCTTCACCGATGTTAGTAATGTTCTTAAGGATGTTTGATCATGTTTTGATAGCCAGTTATTTCGGTTATAATCGGTCATCACATGTTAGAAGGATACTTTTGACGTATCGGCACTATATATCGTATGAACCTTTGAACCATCTTAGTATATGGACTCCTAAGCATTTTCAAATCGATTTATGATCAGTAATCGGATATTACCTAGATTGTTACGTTTTACACATTGGAATCATGCGTTTTGGAACGTAGGATGAACGGAACTTAGAATATTTCTTGAAGATCTAAGATGAATTATGATGTTGAGATGATTATCCGTATATTTGTATCGCATAATCATAGAACTTCCACAAACCTTATTAGCATGATATGCTCGAGGATGACTTGTATTATCACCATAGAATTCATGAGTTCATCACCATTCAACCCGATTTTACATTAGCGATTACGCCATGCAAGATTAGCGCACGCTAACATATGTAAGTTAACGTGCGGCGCTATCGGGGTTAAGTTAACGCACGATACGCACGTAACGACGTTATGAGATCAGCCGAGTCAAATCGTCGATCCGTGGCTAGCGACGCTAAGCTTATACGATAGCGACGCTAACAGTGAGCTTAGCGCACGTTACGTGAGTACGTAGCGCACGCTAAGCGATCAGCGAATTGTTTAAATTGAGCTTTTGGGCCGTAGACCGAATTGTTAGGCCATCGTTCGACTTGAGATGATTTGTATATCATTCCTTTTGTTAAGGTTCGAGCTTGCTACGTTGATCGAAGAAGGCGGCCTTCGAGTGTGTTGAGATCATTGAAGTATTTCGTTCTTGCCATCTTCGAGGCAAGTATTGTAATGTGTTAAAAATTGGTATTTTGAACATGTTTGTGGTTTATTCATGTTGTTGAACATGGAAATTATTTTTGTTGAATCGTCATGATATTCGTTACCTAGTGTTTGTATGTTCATGTTGATGAACATAATGATTTGGCATATGTGTGTGCATGAGTTGTGTTTGTGTACGTTGTACGATCTATGCTGAGGGCGCTGGATCGGATGTCCACCTCGTGTTGGTCCGACGGGATCATCTTGGGATCTAGGCTGAGGGCGCTGGATCATTGGACGGGTTATTTCCACCTCGTGTTGGTCCGACGGGATCATCTTGGGATCTATGCTGAGGGCGCTGGATCATTGGAATACCCTTGCTGTGTTAATGGAATCTTGTGGATTCGCATTGTCGGATTCCGGTAGCGGAAGTCCGTGTGGTGTATCTTGTTATGTATTGTTGATGCATATTCGAATTGTTTAATATGATACTTGTACTAGCATCGTTTTTCTAACCCCTTCGGGGGTGGACATTTGTTTTGATGTTCAGGTAGCCGAGGAGCAGGAAGCGACCGCAAGATCTGACGTGACGACGAAGGGGTTTAGTGATGTTTGTTGTTGTTGGTGAATTGTTTTCTTGTTTTGATTTCAGTACTCGAGTACGCGTGTCGTATTAATATTATTTCGATATGGTTGTATAAATTACTCGTTGAACCAGTTGTTCGGTTTGTAAACTTGAATTTCCCGATGATGATGATGTCTTATATTTACCTTCCTTTTAAATTAGCCTTGTAAATCCTTACTTAAAGGGTTTACTATTGTAATTATTCGAATATCTCGGGGTGTTACGAATATGGTATCGGAGCTAAGATTTATGGATATCTTGGCAATCGGGTTTTAAGTTGGGTCATTTACGTTATTGATTTATGAGTCGTTCGTAACATCACTGCTCACCAAAAGTCGTCATGTGGACCGTGGTTGTAAGTCTCCTAATCTCTTATACTACCGTTTTACTTAATTACTGTTTTGTGAGCATTGACGGGCTTTATTTCGTAAACTTTGTCCTGGATATTGAGGAATTGTGTTTACAGTATGTTGAGAGGAGGACGTGGACGCGGACGGGGTAACATGAGACAGGAGGATTTCGCAACTACCCCGGAATTATCAGCTAGTCGAACCGATTCCCATTCTGGAGGACAGCAAGGATCGGCGAATGACGACGCAAATCCTAACATGCCGGGAGTGCTTCAACAGATGGTGGCGCAGATAAACCAGTTCGCCCAGGTAGTCGACCGCATGCAGACGACGATGGGACAGCAGCACCACGAGGATAACCGGGGAGACAGATGGCTTGCTGAGGTGGTCAAATTGCACCCGCCAAAATTTGTGGATCTGCTGAGGCAATTACTTGGGATCAATGGCTCAAGGAGTTAGAGAAGATATTCGCGGGTCTTAACTGTCCCGAGGACCGGAAGGTCCCCATTGCCCAGTATTTTCTGACTGGGGAGGCCTTTGATTGGTGGGAAGCTATCCGACCCGAAAATCATAATGCGGAATGGACGGAATTCAAATTAATGATGGAAGCACAGTATTGTCCTCGTCCCGTTAGAGAGGCAAAGATTCGAGAGTTTTTCTCACCACAGAGTTCGGAAGCATCTGTGACGGATGTAATCAACACTTTTAATCATCAGCTGACTTGTGTGCGACATTTGGTCAGAACGGAGGCGGAAAAGATTTTTCATTTCGATATGCGGATGAAGCTGGAGATTCAGCAGTACATGTCCGGATTCGAGTGTACTACGTTGTGGCAGTATCAAGACAAAGCATTGGCCTACGACATGAAAGAGGCGGCGGTGGAGAAATTAGTGGAGGCAAAGAAGCAGAAGATGACCGGCAGCTTTTCAGAGAACAAAAGTGGTGGGCCCCGTAAGGGCCAGTCTTCCTTTTATTCGGCTAGGAAACCTCCACATCCTTCTAGAGGTGGGAAGAAGTTCCGGACTACATCAGCAGTTCCGGACGCATCAAAGAAATGCTACAACTGTGGTCGAGCAGGGCATATTCGACGTGATTGCCCCGCGTCTTCTGTGACTTGTTACGATTGTGGACAAGAAGGGCACCGTGCGGCCTTTTGTGGAGTTGCTACTAGATCTTTTGGTACTCGCACTCCAGCGCCAGTTCCGAAGGAGACAACAGTGAACCACACGCAGCAGAGTGTATTTCAGTGAGTAACATCGGGAAGAGAGACATCCAATCTTTGGGTCCGTTCCTCCGCTTTGCTCGAGATGAGGACATCTGACGATCAGAACACTGCTGTTGCATCAGGTACGATTCAGATCCTTTTGCAACCAGTTAGTGTTTTATTCGATTCCGGAGCTACACATTCTTTTGTATCATTGAACTGTGTAAATCGTTTAAAGATCTCGTGCTTATCTGATTGTGAACCATATGTTGTGGGTTTGCCGAGTGGAGAGAGAATTGTGGGAACCCTAGAGGTTAGAGATTTTCCAGTATCTATAGGAAGGAGAGATTGGCCATCGAATCTTATTGTAGTTGACATCTACGGTGACGATTTAATTCTCGAAGATGATTGGCTCAACCGTTATGGAGACATTCTGAATTACCGAGAGAGAGTCATTTCTATCATTGCTGATGACGGATCTGAACACGTATTCCGAGGATGGAGACCGGGAAGCTCGGGAAAATTGATCAAAGCGATGAAAGCAGTGAAATTACTGAAGCAAGGATGTCATGGACTTTGGTGCTACGCCATGAGGAAAGAGGAAGGAGTAGAGCTCTCGTCTATTTCGGTCGTGAATGAGTTTTCAGATGTATTTCCGGACGAACTACCTGGGTTACCTCCGCAGAGAGAAGTGGAGTTCACTATCGAATTAGAGCCTCGAGCAGCTCCTATTTCCAGAGCACCATACCGCATGGCGCCAACCGAGATGTATGAACTCAAGAAGCAACTAGAGGATATGTTAGAGAAGGGCTATATTCAACCTAGCGTTTCTCCTTGGGGAGCGCCCGTTCTCTTTGTCCTAAGAAAGACGGATCCCTCCGACTGTGTATTGATTACAGGGAGCTCAATAAGATGACGATCAAGAATAAGTACCCTATACCTCGGATCGACGACTTGTTTGATCAAGCGCAAGGCGAGGTATTCTCGAAGATTGACTTGCGATCGGGATACCACCATTTGAGAATTAAGGAATCGGATATACCGAAGTCGCTTTGTGTCGATGCAGGCATTATGAATTCGTAGTGATGCCGTTTGGACTTACCAATGCTCTGCAGTTGTTCATGCAATTGATGAATCGGGTATTCTTGGAATACTTGGATAAATTTGTGGTCTTCATTGATGACATCTTGATATATTCAAGGGACGCAGAGGAGCATGCCGAACATTTGCATGTGGTTTTGAGCACTTTGAGGAAGGAACAGCTGTATGCAAAGCTTTCAAAATGCGAATTCTGGCTTAAGGAAGTAACTTTCCTTGGGCATGTGATATCAGCTGACGGAGTTCAGGTGGACCCGAAGAAAGTCGAAGCAATCTTGGAATGGAAAGCTCCTAATAATGTGAAGGAAGTCCGGAGTTTCTTAGGACTTGCTGGATATTATCGCCGCTTTGTAGAGGGATTTTCCAGATCTCTCGTCCGCTCACTCAACTATTACAGAAAACTCAAAAGTTTAAGTGGGATGAGAAATTCCAGGCTGGTTTTGATGAGCTTAAGAAGAGACTGACGATAGCACCTATTTTAGCATTGCCGACGCTTCAAATCAGGGTCTGGGATGTGTGTTGATGCAAAGAGATAAGGTGATTGCCTATGCTTCTCGACAGTTGAAACCATACGAGGTTAACTACCCGACTCATGATCTGGAGTTAGCAGCTGTGGTCTTTGCATTGAAAATTTGGAGACATTATTTGTACGGCACTCATTGTCAGATCTTTACCGATCATAAGAGCCTCAAGTACATCTTCAGTCAGAAATAATTAAACATGAGGCAGAGAAGGTGGCTGGAATTGATCAAGGATTACGACTTGGAAATTCTCTATCATCCGGGGAAAGCAAACATAGTAGCCGATGCATTGAGCCGTAAACCTGTTTCTCTTCGAGTGTTGGAAGCACTTACGTCCCAAACCAGAATTCAACGAGAACCGATCCGCGAGGATTGAAGTATGGGCACCAGGAATCCAAGGGCAACTTTATGTGATGGAACTGACTTCATCACTAGTCGAGGAGATCAAGTCTAAGCAGTTGAACGATTCTCTGATCCTTCGATTATGTGACGAAGTAAAGAAAGGAAAAGCCCCAGGATTCGTGTTACAAGACGATGGAGTTCTGAGATTTCAGAGTCGACTTTGCATTCCCGATGATGATGATCTGAGACGGACTATTCTGAAGGAAGCTCACAGCGCGCCCTATTCTATTCACCCGGGCAGCAGTAAGATTTATAAGGATTTAAAACAAAACTTCTGGTGGGGGAATATGAAGAAGGATGTAGCAGAGTATGTTTCGAGGTGCTTGACTTGTCAGCAGGTTAAGATTGAACATCAGCGACCTGCCGGAATGTTAAAGCCGCTTCCGATCCCTAAATGGAAGTGGGAGGACATCTCGATGGATTTCATCACCAGTATGCCAAGGACTAGAACGGGAATGAACATGATTTGGGTTGTAGTTGATCGACTAACCAAGTCGGCTCATTTCCTAGGAATTAAAGATACATGGGGACCCGGCGCGAGTATTTATTGCGGAGATAGTCAGATTGCATGGGACGCCGAAGACCATTATTTCGGATCGAGATGGTCGCTTCGTGTCGCACTTCTGGAAAGCAGTTCACAGGGCTTTGGGGACTGAGCTCAACTTTAGCACGGCTTATCATCCCCAAACGGACGGTCAGTCCGAAAGGACTATACAAATGGTAGAAGACATGCTTAGAGCTTGTGCATTAGATTGGTCAACTGATTGGGAAGTTCACTTGCCCTTGATTGAATTCACTTATAATAATAGTTGGCATGCTTCTATCAAAATGGCACCATTTGAAGCTTTGTACGGGAGAAGATGCCGATCACCCCTGTGTTGGGATGACTCTTCGGATTTGATCGGGACAGAACCGGAATTGATTATTCAGACTCAAGAGAAGATAGCTTTGATTCGAGCAAGATTGTTGACTACCCAGAGTCGACAAAAGTCTTACGCAGACGTACGTCGTCGTCCTCTAGAGTTCGACTGGGGACCATGTGCTATTGAAGGTGTCTCCTACTCGAGGGATTTTCCGTTTTGGGAGGAGAGGCAAGCTTAGTCCTAGATATATCGGACCATTCGAGATCCTCGAGAGGGTTGGAGATTTAGCATACAGGTTGGACTTACCGCCATCGCTGAGTCACGTTCACGATGTGTTTCACGTGTTCCAATTACGGAAGTATGTACCGGACCCCAGTCACGTCATTGATTTCGACGAGATCGAAATAGCTAATGATGGCACCTTCGAAGAGAGACCAATCAAGATACTTGAGAGTCGGATCAAACAATTGAGGAATAAACCAATACACTTGGTTAAAGTACAATGGTCACGACACGGAGTCGAAGAGGCCACTTGGGAAACGGAGGACAGTATGAAGGATAGATATCCAGAGTTGTTTTCATCTTAAGTTTCGGGACGAAACTTCTTTTTAGGGAGGAAGGATGTAATACCCGAGATTTCTGACTTGTATTTGGAACTTGTGATAATGTAATTATAGTACTTTTATCTGAGTATTATTCTCCGTATTTCATAATCCGATGTTGTCGAGCGTATGATTTCGTGTATGTGATTTAGAAATTGTAATTACAGCATGTAGCGCACGCTATCGGCTATGTGTAGCGACGCTAACATGGACTCAATAGCGTGCGCTACAAAGGATTATTAGTGCACGCTATGCGTGGCCAATTTGATTGCGACGTGCGGTAGGTGAGATCTGGCCGGGGGACCCCTGTCGGATCGTGTCGGGATGAACCTGGACGGCTTTCGGGAAAAGCTGTCAACGCCTTAGCGCACGCTACAGGTATATGCGTAGCGCACGCTAAGTGCTGAATACGATTAAGTCGAAGCCGTTAGCGCACGCTACGAGGTGGACTAGCGCGCTAATAGCCATTTCTTATAAATAGATGACATCCTATTCGTGATTTGATCCCTTTTTCTCCCTTAACCCGAATTCTTACACTTAGAGCATAACTTCCTTCATCCTAAACACTTCATATCATCATCCTAGCTCGTGATTGAAGATCATATATCGTTGGAGATTGGTGTCAAGCCTTCGGTGTTGGATTGCTTCGATTTCCTCCGTGTTCTTCACTACTTTGAGGTAGGTGATTCTTCACCGATGTTAGTAATGTTCTTAAGGATGTTTGATCATGTTTTGATAGCCAGTTATTTCGGTTATAATCGGTCATCACATGTTAGAAGGATACTTTTGACGTATCGGCACTATATATCGTATGAACCTTTGAACCATCTTAGTATATGGACTCCTAAGCATTTTCAAATCGATTTATGATCAGTAATCGGATATTACCTAGATTGTTACGTTTTACACATTGGAATCATGCGTTTTGGAACGTAGGATGAACGGAACTTAGAATATTTCTTGAAGATCTAAGATGAATTATGATGTTGAGATGATTATCCGTATATTTGTATCGCATAATCATAGAACTTCCACAAACCTTATTAGCATGATATGCTCGAGGATGACTTGTATTATCACCATAGAATTCATGAGTTCATCACCATTCAACCCAGTTTTCTGTTAGCAGTATTCTGCCATGCAAGATTAGCGCACGCTAACATATGTAAGTTAACGTGCGCTATCGGGGTTAAGTTAACGCACGATACGTACGTAACGTACGTTATGAGATCAGCCGAGTCAAACTGTCAGTCCGTGGCTAGCGTACGCTAAGCTTATACGATAGCGTACGCTAACAGGCAGGCTTAGCGCACGTTACGTAGAGTACGTAGCGCACGCTAAGCAGTCCAGGCAGAATTGTTTAAATTGAGCTTTTGGGCCGTAGACCGAATTGTTAGGCCATCGTTCGACTTGAGATGATTTGTATATCATTCCTTTTGTTAAGGTTCGAGCTTGCTACGTTGATCGAAGAAGGCGGCCTTCGAGTGTGTTGAGATCATTGAAGTATTTCGTTCTTGCCATCTTCGAGGCAAGTATCGTAATGTGTTAAAAATTGGTATTTTGAACATGTTTGTGGTTTATTCATGTTGTTGAACATGGAAATTATTTTTGTTGAATCGTCATGATATTCGTTACCTAGTGTTTGTATGTTCATGTTGATGAACATAATGATTTGGCATATGTGTGTGCATGAGTTGTGTTTGTGTACGTTGTACGATCTATGCTGAGGGCGCTGGATCGGATGTCCACCTCGTGTTGGTCCGACGGGATCATCTTGGGATCTAGGCTGAGGGCGCTGGATCATTGGACGGGTTATTTCCACCTCGTGTTGGTCCGACGGGATCATCTTGGGATCTATGCTGAGGGCGCTGGATCATTGGAATACCCTTGCTGTGTTAATGGAATCTTGTGGATTCGCATTGTCGGATTCCGGTAGCGGAAGTCCGTGTGGTGTATCTTGTTATGTATTGTTGATGCATATTCGAATTGTTTATACTTGTACTAGCATCGTTTTTCTAACCCGGGGGTGGACATTTGTTTTGATGTTCAGGTAGCCGAGGAGCAGGGAAACAGCCACAGTACCGACGTGACGACGAAGGGGTTTAGTGATGTTTGTTGTTGTTGGTGAATTGTTTTCTTGTTTTGATTTCAGTACTCGAGTACGCGTGTCGTATTAATATTATTTCGATATGGTTGTATAAATTACTCGTTGAACCAGTTGTTCGGTTTGTAAACTTGAATTTCCCGATGATGATGATGTCTTATATTTACCTTCCTTTTAAATTAGCCTTGTAAATCCTTACTTAAAGGGTTTACGGCGCTGTAATTATTCCGAATATCTCGGGGTGTTACAGAATATGGTATCGGAGCTAAGATTTATGGATATCTTGGCAGTCGGGTTTTAAGTTGGGTCTGTTTACGTTATTGATTTACGAGTCGTTCGTAACATCACTGTTCAGCCAAAAGTCGTCATGTGGACCGTGGTTGTAAGTCTCCTAATCTCTTATACTACCGTTTTACTTAATTACTGTTTTGTGAGCATTGACGGGCTTTATTTCGTAAACTTTGTCCTGGATATTGAGGAATTGTGTTTACAGTATGTTGAGAGGAGGACGTGGACGCGGACGGGGTAACATGAGACAGGAGGATTTCGCAACTACCCCGGAATTATCAGCTAGTCGAACCGATTCCCATTCTGGAGGACAGCAAGGATCGGCGAATGACGACGCAAATCCTAACATGCCGGGAGTGCTTCAACAGATGGTGGCGCAGATAAACCAGTTCGCCCAGGTAGTCGACCGCATGCAGACGACGATGGGACAGCAGCACCACGAGGATAACCGGGGAGACAGATGGCTTGCTGAGGTGGTCAAATTGCACCCGCCAAAATTTGACGGATCTGCTGAGGCAATTACTTGGGATCAATGGCTCAAGGAGTTAGAGAAGATATTCGCGGGTCTTAACTGTCCCGAGGACCGGAAGGTCCCCATTGCCCAGTATTTTCTGACTGGGGAGGCCTTTGATTGGTGGGAAGCTATCCGACCCGAAAATCATAATGCGGAATGGACGGAATTCAAATTAATGATGGAAGCACAGTATTGTCCTCGTCCCGTTAGAGAGGCAAAGATTCGAAAGTTTTTCTCACCACAGAGTTCGGAAGCATCTGTGACGGATGTAATCAACACTTTTAATCATCAGCTGAATTGTGTGCGACATTTGGTCAGAACGGAGGCGGAAAAGATTTTTCATTTCGATATGCGGATGAAGCTGGAGATTCAGCAGTACATGTCCGGATTCGAGTGTACTACGTTGTGGCAGTATCAAGACAAAGCACTGGCCTACGACATGAAAGAGGCGGCGGTGGAGAAATTAGTGGAGGCAAAGAAGCAGAAGATGACCGGCAGCTTTTCAGAGAACAAAAGTGGTGGGGCCCGTAAGGGCCAGTCTTCCTTTTATTCGGCTAGGAAACCTCCACGTCCTTCTAGAGGTGGGAAGAAGTTCCGGACTACATCAGCAGTTCCGGACGCATCAAAGAAATGCTACAACTGTGGTCGAGCAGGGCATATTCGACGTGATTGCCCCGCGTATTCTGTGACTTGTTACGATTGTGGACAAGAAGGGCACCGTGCGGCCTTTTGTGGAGTTGCTACTAGATCTTTTGGTACTCGCACTCCAGCGCCAGTTCCGAAGGAGACAAGTGTGAACCAGACGCAGCAGAGTGGATTTCAGCAGCAGAACATCGGGAAGAGAGAGACATCCAGTGCTGGGTCCGTTCCTCCGCGCCTGTTCGAGATGAGGACATCTGACGATCAGAACACTGCTGTTGCATCAGGTACGATTCAGATCCTTTTGCAACCAGTTAGTGTTTTATTCGATTCCGGAGCTACACATTCTTTTGTATCATTGAACTGTGTAAATCGTTTAAAGATCTCGTGCTTATCTGATTGTGAACCATATGTTGTGGGTTTGCCGAGTGGAGAGAGAATTGTGGGAACCCTAGAGGTTAGAGATTTTCCAGTATCTATAGGAAGGAGAGATTGGCCATCGAATCTTATTGTAGTTGACATCTACGGTGACGATTTAATTCTCGAAGATGATTGGCTCAACCGTTATGGAGACATTCTGAATTACCGAGAGAGAGTCATTTCTATCATTGCTGATGACGGATCTGAACACGTATTCCGAGGATGGAGACCGGGAAGCTCGGGAAAATTGATCAAAGCGATGAAAGCAGTGAAATTACTGAAGCAAGGATGTCATGGACTTTGGTGCTACGCCATGAGGAAAGAGGAAGGAGTAGAGCTCTCGTCTATTTCGGTCGTGAATGAGTTTTCAGATGTATTTCCGGACGAACTACCTGGGTTACCTCCGCAGAGAGAAGTGGAGTTCACTATCGAATTAGAGCCTGGAGCAGCTCCTATTTCCAGAGCACCATACCGCATGGCGCCAACCGAGATGTATGAACTCAAGAAGCAACTAGAGGAATTGTTAGAGAAGGGCTATATTCAACCTAGCGTTTCTCCTTGGGGAGCGCCCGTTCTCCTTGTCCGGAAGAAAGACGGATCCCTCCGACTGTGTATTGATTACAGGGAGCTCAATAAGATGACGATCAAGAATAAGTACCCTATACCTCGGATCGACGACTTGTTTGATCAACTGCAAGGGGCGAGGGTATTCTCGAAGATTGACTTGCAATCAGGATACCACCAGTTGAGAATTAAGGAATCGGATATACCGAAGTCTGCTTTGTCCCGTGCAGGCATTATGAATTCGTAGTGATGCCGTTTGGACTTACCAATGCTCCTGCAGTGTTCATGCAATTGATGAATCGGGTATTCTTGGAATACTTGGATAAATTTGTGGTCGTCTTCATTGATGACATCTTGATATATTCAAGGGACGCAGAGGAGCATGCCGAACATTTGCATGTGGTTTTGAGCACTTTGAGGAAGGAACAGCTGTATGCAAAGCTTTCAAAATGCGAATCGCTTAAGGAAGTAACTTTCCTTGGGCATGTGATATCACCGATGTGAGTTCAGGTGGACCCGAAGAAAGTCGAAGCAATCTTGGAATGGGAAGCTCCTAATAATGTGAAGGAAGTCTGGAGTTTCTTAGGACTTGCTGGATATTATCGCCGCTTTGTAGGGGGATTTTCCAGATCTCTCGTCCGCTCACTCAACTATTACAGAAAACTCAAAAGTTTAAGTGGGATGAGAAATTCCAGGCTGGTTTTGATGAGCTTAAGAAGAGACTGACGACAGCACCTATTTTAGCATTGCCGACGCTTCAAATCGTGGTCCAGGATGTGTGTTGATGCAAAGAGATAAGGTGATTGCCTATGCTTCTCGGCTTGAAACCATACGAGGTTAACTACCCGACTCATGATCTGGAGTTAGCAGCTGTGGTCTTTGCATTGAAAATTTGGAGACATTATTTGTACGGCACTCATTGTCAGATCTTTACCGATCATAAGAGCCTCAAGTACATCTTCAGTCAGAAATAATTAAACATGAGGCAGAGAAGGTGGCTGGAATTGATCAAGGATTACGACTTGGAAATTCTCTATCATCCGGGGAAAGCAAACATAGTAGCCGATGCATTGAGCCGTAAACCTGTTTCTCTTCGAGTGTTGGAAGCACTTACGTCCCAAACCAGTATTCAACGAGAACTGATCCGCGAGGGGATTGAAGTATGGGCACCAGGAATCCAAGGGCAACTTTATGTGATGGAACTGACTTCATCACTAGTCGAGGAGATCAAGTCTAAGCAGTTGAACGATTCTCTGATCCTTCGATTATGTGACGAAGTAAAGAAAGGAAAAGCCCCAGGATTCGTGTTACAAGACGATGGAGTTCTGAGATTTCAGAGTCGACTTTGCATTCCCGATGATGATGATCTGAGACGGACTATTCTGAAGGAAGCTCACAGCACGCTATTCTATTCACCCTAGCGTGATAAGATTTATAAGGATTTAAAACAAAACTTCTGGTGGGGGAATATGAAGAAGGATGTAGCAGAGTATGTTTCGAGGTGCTTGACTTGTCAGCAGGTTAAGATTGAACATCAGCGACCTGCCGGAATGTTAAAGCCGCTTCCGATCCCTAAATGGAAGTGGGAGGACATCTCGATGGATTTCATCACCAGTATGCCAAGGACTAGAACGGGAATGAACATGATTTGGGTTGTAGTTGATCGACTAACCAAGTCGGCTCATTTCCTAGGAATTAAAGATACATGGGGACCCGAGAGATTGGCGCGAGTATTTATTGCGGAGATAGTCAGATTGCATGGGACGCCGAAGACCATTATTTCGGATCGAGATGGTCGCCGTGTCGCACTTCCGGAAAGCGATTCACAGGGCTTTGGGGACAGAGCTCAACTTTAGCACGGCTTATCATCCCCAAACGGACGGTCAGTCCGAAAGGACTATACAAACGGTAGAAGACATGCTTAGAGCTTGTGCATTAGATTGGTCAACTGATTGGGAAGTTCACTTGCCCTTGATCAATTCACTTATAATAATAGTTGGCATGCTTCTATCAAAATGGCACCATTTGAAGCTTTGTACGGAGAAGATGCCGATCATCCCCGTGTTGGGATGACTCTTCGGATTTGATCGGACAGAACCTAATTGATTATTCAGACTCAAGAGAAGATAGCTTTGATTCGAGCAAGATTGTTGACTACCCAGAGTCGACAAAAGTCTTACGCAGACGTACGTCGTCGTCCTCTAGAGTTCGACGCTGGGGACCATGTGCTATTGAAGGTGTCTCCTACTCGAGGGATTTTCCGTTTTGGGAGGAGAGGCAAGCTTAGTCCTAGATATATCGGACCATTCGAGATCCTCGAGAGGGTTGGAGATTTAGCATACAGGTTGGACTTACCGCCATCGCTGAGTCACGTTCACGATGTGTTTCACGTGTTCCAATTGCGGAAGTATGTACCGGACCCCAGTCACGTCATTGATTTCGACGAGATCGAAATAGCTAATGATGGCACCTTCGAAGAGAGACCAATCAAGATACTTGAGAGTCGGATCAAACAATTGAGGAATAAACCAATACACTTGGTTAAAGTACAATGGTCACGACACGGAGTCGAAGAGGCCACTTGGGAAACGGAGGACAGTATGAAGGATAGATATCCAGAGTTGTTTTCATCTTAAGTTTCGGGACGAAACTTCTTTTTAGGGAGGAAGGATGTAATACCGAGATTTCTGACTTGTATTTGGAACTTGTGATAATGTAATTATAGTACTTTTATCTGAGTATTATTCTTCGTATTTCATAATCCGATGTTGTCGAGCGTATGATTTCGTGTATGTGATTTAGAAATTGTAATTCTGCGCATGTAGCGCACGCTATCGGCTATGTGTAGCGTACGCTAACATGGACTCAATAGCGTGCGCTACAAAGGATTATTAGCGCACGCTATGCGTGGCCAATTTGATTGCGACGTGCGGTAGGTGAGATCTGGCCGGGGGACCCCTGTCGGATCGTGTCGGGATGAACCTGGACGGCTTTCGGGAAAAGTTGTCAACGCCTTAGCGCACGCTATGTATATGCGTAGCGCACGCTAAGTGCTGAATACGATTAAGTCGCAAGCCGTTAGCGCACGCTACGAAAGAGGACTAGCGCGCTAATAGCCATTTCTTATAAATAGGACAGCATCCTATTCGTGATTTCAGTCCCTTTTTCTCCCTTAACCCGAATTCTTACACTTAGAGCATAACTTCCTTCATCCTAAACACTTCATATCATCATCCTAGCTCGTGATTGAAGATCATATATCGTTGGAGATTGGTGTTCAAGCCTTCGGTGTTGGATTGCTTCGATTTCCTCCGTGTTCTTCACTACTTTGAGGTAGGTGATTCTTCACCGATGTTAGTAATGTTCTTAAGGACGTTTGATCATGTTTTGATAGCCAGTTATTTCGGTTATAATCGGTCATCACATGTTAGAAGGATACTTTTGACGTATCGGCACTATATATCGTATGAACCTTTGAACCATCTTAGTATATGGACTCCTAAGCATTTTCAAATCGATTTATGATCAGTAATCGGATATTACCTAGATTGTTACGTTTTACACATTGGAATCATGCGTTTTGGAACGTAGGACGAACGGAACTTAGAATATTTCTTGAAGATCTAAGATGAATTATGATGTTGAGATGATTATCCGTATATTTGTATCGCATAATCATAGAACTTCCACAAACCTTATTAGCATGATATGCTCGAGGATGACTTGTATTATCACCATAGAATTCATGAGTTCATCACCATTCAACCCGATTTCATTAGCGATTCGCCATGCAAGATTAGCGCACGCTAACATATGTAAGTTAACGTGCGCTATCGGGGTTAAGTTAACGCACGATACGTACGTAACGTACGTTATGAGATCAGCCGAGTCAAACTGTCAGTCCGTGGCTAGCGTACGCTAAGCTTATACGATAGCGTACGCTAACAGGCAGGCTTAGCGCACGTTACGTAGAGTACGTAGCGCACGCTAAGCAGTCCAGGCAGAATTGTTTAAATTGAGCTTTTGGGCCGTAGACCGAATTGTTAGGCCATCGTTCGACTTGAGATGATTTGTATATCATTCCTTTTGTTAAGGTTCGAGCTTGCTATGTTGATCGAAGAAGGCGGCCTTCGAGTGTGTTGAGATCATTGAAGTATTTCGTTCTTGCCATCTTCGAGGCAAGTATCGTAATGTGTTAAAAATTGGTATTTTGAACATGTTTGTGGTTTATTCATGTTGTTGAACATGGAAATTATTTTTGTTGAATCGTCATGATATTCGTTACCTAGTGTTTGTATGTTCATATTGATGAACATAATGATTTGGCATATGTGTATGCATGAGTTGTGTTTGTGTACGTTGTACGATCTATGCTGAGGGCGCTGGATCGGATGTCCACCTCGTGTTGGTCCGACGGGATCATCTTGGGATCTAGGCTGAGGGCGCTGGATCATTGGACGGGTTATTTCCACCTCGTGTTGGTCCGAAGCGATCATCTTGGGATCTATCCGAGGGCGGATCATTGGAATACCCTTCTTGTGTTAATGGAATCTTGTGGATTCGCATTGCCTGATTCCTAGCGGAAGTCCGTGTGGTGTATCTTGTTATGTATTGTTGATGCATATTCGAATTGTTTAATATGATACTTGTACTAGCATCGTTTTGCTAACCCCTTCGGGGGTGGACATTTATTTTGATGTTCAGGTAGCCGAGGAGCAGGGAAACAGCCACAGTACCGACGTGACGACGAAGGGGTTTAGTGATGTTTGTTGTTGTTGGTGAATTGTTTTCTTGTTTTGATTTCAGTACTCGAGTACGCGTGTCGTATTAATATTATTTCGATATGGTTGTATAAATTACTCGTTGAACCAGTTGTTCGGTTTGTAAAGTTGAATTTCCCGATGATGATGATGTCTTATATTTACCTTCCTTTTAAATTAGCCTTGTAAATCCTTACTTAAAGGGTTTACGGCGCTGTAATTATTCCGAATATCTCGGGGTGTTACATCCGCGATATGAGTTACCTTGAGCGTTTTGGAGCGATTCTTGAATATATATCCGTGGAGTTCCATAATAGATCGATTGTTGTACTCCAAATGAAGTTTATCATCATCTTAATCCATCTCTCTCCGCCCAAATCCAAGGTAATTGGCTAGAACCCTAACCTTTGTAAGTTTTGGGGGGTTTTCGGGATTTGTCCAATTCTCTACGAATCGTCTTTTGACGTTGTAATATTGGCTTTAAACAACATTTTTTTTATGTTACAAGCAAAAGTGTAGCCTTAGATGCCTTAAAATTGGTCAAATTTGATTTAAGGCTACACCTTTTTCTAACGTTTTCATTGATAAAAATTGGTGTTACCATAGACTAAATTGAATATCTACGCTAACACAAAATTTGGTGTTGCCGTTGCTATTTTAAAAAAGTGTAAACACTAAAAGAAATAGGCGGACTTGCTAAAATATTTTAGGCGGTCCAAATAAATTATTTTCAATTTTAGCGGGTCAATAACAATCGCAGTAGTCAATACTCACTCAACACCGTTTCTCAAAAAACACAAACTCACTCATCACATTTTCTCTCTAAAACACAATTTCCACTAGGAGTGTTAAAAAATATCTGATACCCGATATTCAATCCGAAATTAATCGAAAAATTGGATATCCATTTTTTCGGATTCAGATTCGGATAGTGTTTTTCAAAAAATTCGGATATCTCGGATATCTAAATCTGAAATATGTTAGGCATATGTTACTTTTAGTCTTTTACGTTAATCACTTTACCACTTTAATCACACTACTAAAAAAACCCCTTATAGTGACACTTTTTTAGTGACACTTCTAAACAAGTGTCACATTATTTAAATATAGTGACACTTTCATTGTTTAGTTACATATTGTGATGCCTTATGATAATATTAAATCTAGGCATGGCAACGGGGCGGGGATGGGGCGGGATCGCCATCCCCTGCCCCGGCCCCGGTTTGTAAAACACTCCCTGGTCCGGCCCCGCCCATTTGTGATACCCTCCCGGCCCGGCCAACCCTTGGCCAAACCCGGTCAACGCTCGATTTAATATAAAATATATAATTTTTTGAATAAATATATATTTAATAAATATATAGTTTTTTAATATATATATATTTAGTAAAATATATAATTTTTTAATATATATACTGGTAAAGGCGAGTCGGGACCCCATCCTGGTCGGGCGGGTCGAGACCCCATCCTACCGGACCCGTCCCCGGTTTTTTGAAATGGAGAATCCCCGGCCCCGGCCCCGGTACCCGATTTGGCGGGGAATCTCCAGCCCCGGTCGGGTCGGGTGGAGCGGGTTTCGGGGCGGGGCGAGTCAAATTGCCATGCCTAATTAAATCCTTTCAAACCCGAGTTCAATTCCCAAACAGCGCAGAAATACTTTTAAAATATCTATAGTGTCGCTTAAAAAATTGATTTGATACATTCATGAAAAATTCCAAATCCGACACATAATTATTTTAATTAGGGCTGTAAAACGAGTCGAGTCGAGTCGAGTCGAATATTGCCGAGTTGGAGTCGAGTTTTGGATTAATTTTGGTCGAGTCGGGTTTCTGACGGCTCGGGTCGAGCATGTGAGGTGCTGGCCGAATTCGACTCGAGTCAAATCCTTTGGGTCCCGACGAGCTGCCCTAGTTCGGACAGAAACAACAAGTTTGAGGATAATTTCTCGGATCCTACTTTAAAAAGGACCAAATATATGGGCATGATATATAATCATCAAAACCCATTACCTTAACCTAGTTTTTCTCCCTTCTTTCTCAAACGCCCCTGTTCTTCTCTTTTTTTCTCTTCTTCTCATTTCTTCTCTTTATCTCTCATGGCTTCCATACAAGCAAGTAGTGGATCGATTTGGGCAGTGGATCGCCTCGACTTGGTTGGTAATCGGGTCTTCATTTACTGTCGAGTTCAACTCAGTTTTGAGTCACGATCGAGCACGGGATATCTATATCAAATTCACAGTCTTATTAAGCCATAATTTGTTCTATCAATCTTCTTATTGTGAGCCCTAATCTCGATCGATCGTGGGCTTCCCTGAAAGCAACGTTTTATCAATTGGGTACCTCAATTTCTGAAGCAGCTCGAGGTAGCAATCTTTGAAGCAACTATTTCTGAAGCAGCTCGTTAAATGGCAATTTATGGAGCAGCGATTTCCGATGTTCAAATCGCTTTCTGATGTTTTTCTTTATTTTTAACTTACTCATTTTGTTCTAATAGAATTCTAAAAAATGTGTTCTAATAATGGTAATTTTAATGGATTACTATGACTTGCCCATTTTTCTGACTTTGTGTCTGCTCTCATTTTTTGTGATTTTTTTTATGCCTATTGAGATCTTAATATCAGTTTATTTGTGCAAAATTTAATTCATCAATAATATTGTATTAACTTGTGTCTTCAATATTAGTTGATCAAGAAGTTTACCCAGAGCAAAGAGCATCTTTCTGTTTCTTGATAACTTAGGATTTTTACAGCTACGATATTATATCATGCAACTAAAATTTGATTGGACTGTACTAGCATGAGTTCCTGTTTTCGTGATTTTTTATGTTTCTGGCTTACCTTTTCTTCAGTTGTGTTGTTATAAGCTGCACTTGTCTTATTCTGTTTCTGTCAATTACAGACGAGCATTTTGTGATAAGAGGATCTCTCAAGAAGTCAGTGGTGATGCAATCAGTGAGGTAGGAAAAGTTCTCACTTTGCTTCCTTTTTATGGACCAGAGTTCTACATATAAATGAACCAAAGTTATATATTCGTTTATCATTTCTATCTGGCAATGTTGAATAGAAGCGTGTTAGTTTTAAAATAATTTCATTTTATATACCAGTGGGACGATATTCCAAAATTTTTATTGTAATTTTTTATATACAAGTGTGTTGTATGTAATTAATATTGCTAGTATATTAATTTTTTATCCTGAAAAAGAACTGTTGTGGGAGTACGTCAAGGTAAACTAAGCAATATTTGATTTATATGTTCCTTAACTTGTCCTGAAGAATATTAAAATTAGGCCAAATCCATTATTTACGTAGTACTTTGTGATTTTTTGGTAGGACAAGTACATCATTTAGGAAGATGCTAAAACCTGGGTTCTAAAATCGTTGAATGATCAGTTTAGGAGCTTCAAAAGTAGGATTAAGCGAGAATATTACTATCCTTATCCTACAGATGAGGAGCGGATGGAAAAAATGCCCGAAGAGGTTCCCCTTTCAGATTGGAAGATTCTTTTAAAATATTGGGGTGATGAAAAAGTTAAGGTAATAATTTAAATTCAATTTTCCTTTTTATTTATTGTTTCGTTGGCAATTTAGTATGAAAAGTAATGACGATAAGTGTTCCTTTATTTTATAGAGAACTGCAGAAAAGAATGCAGAGGCACAAAAAAAGATAACAGAGACGCATACTACTGGCCCCAGAAGTTTCGCTCAAGTTGCTAACAAGCTGGTAATATATATTTGATCATAGTTTAATAATAAATTGCAAATGTATTATTATCGGTAACATGTAAAATTTATTGAATTCAACGACTTAAAAAACTTGAAAAAATGCATGTCGATATCGATGGTGATGGTGATGGTGATCGCGAGGAAGAGTCGGTTGTAATCTCTGATGTTGATATATATTTAGCGACTCGCAGACGAAAAGAGAATGGGAAGTACAAGTTACCTAAGGAGGTGCTTAAACCCGTTGATGAAAAAATTGCAAGTATTTATCGTATCTACTAAATGATAGGTCGCCTGGTAATGCTTTCTAGTGGTAGGTCGCCTCGTAATGCTCTTTATATTCATGTGTTTGTAATCTATGCATGATCGATTTTCCTATTTTGATTAGGATCTGGCGGACTGAGTTTGATATTTTTCTTGAAAAACTTCAAGCTCCTGTTCTAATCTCTATCATTCCTGCTCCGATACCATCTCAGAAGATAGATATATATGTGTATATATATAATATATGATTGATAATGAAAATAGAGAGAAGAAGAGCAAAGGTGCTGTATATAGCTTAGTTGCTGTATATAACTATTATATTTACAAGAGGGAGGCTGAAGCCTTATATATAGAAAGTAAAAATTGGTCCCTAAGTTTGCTACAATAAATCTCATCATGATGACCTAATGACAATGATGTCATCTTGATGTAATGCTGATAATCTAACATTTTGTATGTATCTTGATGTCGTCTATTCTCCTTTTTTTAATATAATATGGAAAGCATCTTATGGTTTAATTGAAGAGAGAGCTAGGAACAGATAAGAAGCAGTAAAATATAAATGCAGTAGATCAGGAATAGAGTTAGATATTGGTGTCCTATTTATTATAGATTTAGATGGCCTTGATTGATATCTTAGATGGCCATGGTTGATGAGTACAATTCTACTTATATATTGCTTTTATGTTTGGTGTTGGTATATATTGTTTTACAATTTTACTGAAATTTTAGACGTGCCGTATATTGTCATTTTGTTAATAGGGTAGTTGACCTATGAAGAAGGAATTAAGATAATTTTCATTATTGTTAATGTTTGTATTTTGTGTTTCTGTTAATTGAGGGAAATACTTGATACTTTTATTTACATGCTGGTGTTAACAAAGCTCTTGAAACTGAAGATGTTGAGGCTGCTATTAAATTGATTCATGATGGCAAAGAACACCGACCATCGTATCTAATTGGGAGACTTATTCAGAAAAAGGAACCAAAATCGAAGTCTTCAGCATCACCATCCGTTCAAGTTGCTGATCAGTACGTGGCGGACCTAACTGCTAAGATCAGGGCTCAACTTCAACAAGAGATAGATGAAAAACTTGATCAAATAGTTCGAGAAATGATGAAAATATTGGCCAAGAAGAATCCAGATTTGAACTTAAAGATTGATGACTCTCATAAATCAGTTGAGGAGTCCTATGGTGGTGACAATGTCACTCCTTGACTAATCTCATCATTTTATATTATGCTAGCTAAGTGACTCAAGTAGTTTTGTTATATTTATGGATTGCGATCGTAACTTGTTCTTAGCTATTATGGATTGAATATTAGCAGTCATGTATTTTGGATGTTGTTATGATTGACAATGTTTTAATGGTATTGATTGTTTTATGATAATATTTATTTTTCAATATAACATTTTTCTTTTTACCATGAAAAATATTGGTAAAAACCTGCAAAAATGTAGCTATAGACTATAATTTATAATTCTTTCTGTTGGCAAAATATAAAAATTGTGTTGGCAAAAGTTAGAACTGTTCATATATAAGTGTAGCCATAATGTTAAAGTTGTTGGTAAAGATGTCAAAGTGTTTCACAATTTAATGTTACATTAGACCTGATGAGTGTTAGCATAGGTCTACGGCTACACAAATATTTGTGTCACTAAATATATAAAAGTGTGGGCTTAAGTCTACAGCAACACAAAATCTAGTGTAGGCATAGACAATAAAAGTGTTGGCATAGGGGTCTATTGCTACATTTTTTTCACATGTTACCAAAAATAAAAAAATGTTACCTTAGACCCTTATGGTTGCGGCCGTTTTTGTAACACCTTCGAATTTGGTCAAAGTGTAGCCATAGCTTGTTTTTCTGTCTTCAGCAACACTTTTGGGACTTTTGAACACAGTTTTTCAGGTGTTGCTGAAACCCATATATGGTGTAGTGTCTGCTTCGATTAATTGGGTGACTCCCATTTCTTTTTCGTCAAGATTAACCCGTGTGTGTGGTTGTGAATTGTAGTTGGGGTTGTGGGTGTTTCCCATTCGATTATTAGTGTCGTTAGGACTGATTCGTGTTAACCTTTCGTCTAGGAGCGGACGTTGTCACTCCGGGTCATTCCTAGTCGCTGTAGATTTTCCGTTTCGACCACAATGTATCAAAGGCAAGTACTTTACATTTGTTTGCGTATTCTAGCATTGATTTACTGCTTTGCGTGTATGTGTGGATGTGAATGCGTATGTTCACTCAGGGAGTGGACGGGGCCTCTGGGGATACGTAGTGCCGTGTGTATACGTATCATGAACTGGGGTTAACCACCCAGGGATGGTCCGACGGGGCCTCTGCGGGGTGCGGTCACCGTGAGTCTCGTACCAACGGTTAACCTTTGAAATGTTTTGTTGGAGAACTATGTTTTGTGCATGTGCACCTTAATATTCCGGAATATTAAAAATTGTTTTTGACGCATATTTCATGTGTATAGAATGGTAGTTCAAATGGTATTGTACTTGCACTAGCAGTTGGCGCTAACCCCTTAAATGGGGGGAATACTTTTGTATTTCAGGTACAGGTCCAAGGGACGAGCGAGCATGAGGTCAGTATGAGGATGATGGGCAAGAGTGACACTGTTCAATTGGACGACTGAGTCATGTCCTGTTGTTTGAGTTTTATCAACTGTATCATTTGCTTCAGTACTCGAATACTTTCTTTATTTTATTTGTATTGTTTTTGGACCCAGTTTGGGGAAGGCGTTTGATTGTTGAGTTAATGTTGTTTGGGACAGTCTGTTTTTATCGTTTGTCTTTATTAAGTAACGGTGTATTTAATGCGTAGTGTTTGTCGTGGGTATCGGGTGGTCAAAATGTGTGTTAGCCTTGTGGGCTCAAAGGGGTGGGTCCACGGCACTGTAATATGCCGTGAACGTCTTGGGGGTGTTACAGGTATGGCGGCCTGTCGGCCTGCAGCCCGGCAAAGCCGCCATCGGTAGACCTCCAGGAGCCACCTTTTTTTCTAGCAAGATAATCTGACAATATTATTATTTTAATCTTATTATGGCAAGTGTTATCTGGAGTCTATAATATAAAGGACACTGATATTTTTGTCGTGGTATGAATCTGAAAAGAACATTTTACCTCTCAATTTCGTGTTAAATATAATAATATTAAATGATAATAATAATAAGTTTTCAAAAATACCTTTAGAAAATTAAATTTAATATAACTAACAGTTTTTTTCTTTTTTTCTTTTTGCCGCCGCCTACCGATCATTAGTGTACCTCCCGCGATCGGTCAATTTTTTCTTTTTGGCTGCCTGGCGGCCTGTTTTCCGACGAGCTATCTGCCGACCTTGAACCTCCAGTGACAGACAACTTTTATCTGCAGTGGCCAACATATTTTTTCAGCAAAGACATTATAGTAATTTGATAATTTTAATTCAATTATAATTTTTCCATTGTCCTATTATGACACAAGTTACCACTAATATTTTATAGTGTGGAGATTCTAACCTATTTTTTGGTTGTCATACTTATATCACATTCAAAATCTCATATATACTACATCACTCTAAATATGACAAGATGAGCATCTTGCTAAATGTTCATTATGACGAGCTATTATGTGCACATGATACTATATTCGTACAATAAAATCTATACATGTGATTAAGGCTGGAGACGAGCCTGAAAGCTCGACTCGATTCGAAGAGCTCGGCTCGAGATAGTTCAGTTCGTCATTCGGCTCAGATAATCAAACATAGAATCGAACTTTAAAAAAATACGGTTTGGCCAAACGAGTCGAATCGTTTGGTTCGGTTCGGGATGTAAAGGGCTTTGGCCCTAACTTTAAACCCCGAGCCCATTTGCCCGAATCGTATGTCCGATATCATTAACCCACAAGCACAAAATACCCAATCGACTAGGACTTAGGTTTAACTCTCTCAAAAAACGAACCGAATCCAATTTTATTCGAACGGTTCGTAAAAACCAACCGAATCGAATCGAACCTTAAAAATTAAGATTCGACAAATTCGAACTGAATCAAACCTAAAGTTTGAACTACTTCAAGCCGAATTCGAACTCTACAATGTTCGATATTGTTCGACTCATATACCGGCGTACATGTGATAGATTGTATTCTGGGCATTTTTAACAATTACTCAAGATATAATAATAATAATAATAGCTAAAAGTTTTATAGAGATTCATTTGTAAAAAAAATTATCATGCACACATCACGGGGTATATTAGGTCTAATAACAAATTTTTTATTTTTCTTTACACATATACATTCAGATTTTAATAATTCATTTATAATATTCATTAATTACTCGACATGATTAAGAGAAAAATCATCTCTTGCACACAATGAGAGATGAATTTATTCATATATATAAGAAGTAATTCATAATACTCCAACGAGTACTATTTCTTGATCGGCTCCACAAGTTAATAGAACTGCTCAACACGGCCTTCTGCAAAAGCAACGCTTGCGAAAACCCCGACATTTGCCGCCCGGAAAGCCCTCATTTCGGCACACCAGCCCGCAATTGTGATCGCTCCAACATTGCCCTTTGAACCCATGACTTTGTGACTCGCAAGTTCTCGCTTCCACTTTTAGTAGTATTTTGTTATAGTTACCCGCCAACTCGTCTTCTAAAAAAAGCAAAAAGAGAATTATCAAACATTTAATTGTTAGAAACATGTACAGGGAAGGATGGGGGAGGGAGGAATCGAATAATTGCCAAAGCAGCAAGAACTGGGCATGTGCCGGGCGTTGGTCCCGGGTTCGAATCCTCCCCCAGCCCTAACAATCAACAAAAGAAAAGAGGCTGGGGAAGGAACTCAGTGTGGGTAGCTGACCCCAATCCTAAATCATTCTCTATATCTATATATACTCTTTTTACTTAAAGAGTCTAGTTTTAGAACAAAATTTTATGTCACTAAACTAGTCTATTTTTAAAATAAAAATTTAATTTTTAATTAAACTTTATATAATATTTCTTAAAATTAATATTGTGTGTTTTATAAATCAGAACAATAGTTTCTTGAAAAATAAAATAAAAATATAAGTCAGAATAGATGTTGAATTGTCCTTTATAGTAGTATATTTAATAGGACAAAGAATATATTTAATATTTTTTAATCTTTTTTCCGTGTGGGTGTGCATATAGAGAGAGAGAGAGATTTTTTGAGTAAGAAATAAGAATAAATATGAATCATTAATATTTGTGTGATGTATGGTCCAGATTCGCTTATAATCAAATTAGAATGATTTTTTGAGTAAGAAATAAGAATAAATCTGAATTATTGATCTTTGTGTGATGTATGATCCAGATTTGTTTATGTATGCAATATATACATTTTGTGCATCAAAATTGCAATGCATTAAAACTATGCATTATATGCATCAAAATACGATGTACTAAATATTGCATTTTCATACATACGATTTTGTGAAAATAAATCTAAGTCATTCATTTAATTAAAATATATGGATCAAATTCATTCTTATTGACACTGAAAATTCGACACTTCTAACCACATTTACCACATTTTCTGCATCCACCACATTTTGTTTGTTCTTGTGTATCTGTTCCGGATATTATTAAGTTGGACCAAAATGAGTGTTAAACTAACATGCCTAGGTAACTCAAACGGTAAAAATACGCAATTATTATCATAGTGGAATGTTAAACGAAAAGATGGATCGGTATTTTATAAACCAATAATTGTTATAATCAAATTCAATTAAAAATTAATTTATAAATCAACATATACATCGTCGAACATGACCAATATTTTAGTAATTATTCCTGTATCGGCATGTTAAAGGTAGAGATAAATCCAGTAATTCTGGCATTTTGAGTCACTAATTTAAGTTATTGGACTCCCATTCTGGACAGCTCAATATTATCTCAAACATAGGAAAAATAAAATGGACGGATGGAGTATTTTTTAAATTATAAATACCAAAACTTAATTTTATGCCTTAAAAATATTTTTAAGATCCACATATAAATTTTTGGGGCACGAGAAATTATTTTGTGGCCCGATAAATTATTTCTAAATCTACAAATGATTTTTGGGCCTAACAAATCGGATCTCAAAGGGCATTTTTTGGCAAATGGATTAAAAATACTCACTTCGTCCACGAAAAGTGTGGTTGAGAGGGAGTGACACGGATTTTATTACAGTAGAGTAGAGATGTATCTTTTAGTGGAGAGAGTGTAAGAGACATATATGTTTGAGTGGAGAAAATGTATTATTTGAAGTGGAGTCATTTCTATTTATGGAACAACCGTACTTTTTGAGAACGACCCAGAAAGAAAATAACACCACACATTTCGTGACGGGGGAGTATCTTTTTTTCTTTTAAAATGGCGGAAAAAGAACCATTAACACTTATAAAAATGCATTAGAAACCTCAAAATTACATCTCTTTTTTTTTAATTCATGGAGAAATAAAAGTTCAAAATGGAATATTGGATGATCTTGATTCTTGAATGACTTACGGGTGGTAAGTAGCAGGAGGAGTACCAAGAGGAAAGCGAAGATAACCTTATTAGAGCCCATGATGGAACGCGTCCTGTTTCTCTGTAAATATTACTACTACATTGGAAAAATCAAACATATGTATAGTAAGATGGTTGTCGACACGTAAAGAAGGTGATGGTGACACCTTGGGCTATTTAAGCCCAACCCTCTCATGCATCGTTACAAGTATCACGTTTTCATATTAATCTTTTTCGTCATGCACCTTAAAATAAAATATTGTTCCGGAAATTATTATTCTCGTGATGTGTCTTATCTAATACTGGTTGTAGATACATATATGGAAGGTTTTAGATCCTTCTAAATGTAGTAGGATCCTATTAGATGTCTTACCTTATCTAGGAATCTTATGTATGGAAGGACTATCACTCTAATGCCTATATAAAGGCCCATGTATTAGCGTTATGAATACAATTGATTGACTCGTATTTACAGTCTTTTACTTTCTCCTGAAACACGTTATCAGCACGTAGTCTCCGAACTGAGCAAGAAAAGTCCATGTCCCGATTTTTCAGAAAATCCCGAAAAAAAAAACAAAAAAAAAACAGATCGGATCTCTGAAACCCTAGCCCCTCGACACCGCCGCCACCGGCGATCTAAACCAGATCGGACGCCATCCCAGCCGTTCCCACCTCCGATTCCCGATCTGCTCCAGACCCGCGACCCTTCCGACTTCCGATCCCGACCTGCAAACCAAATTGCCGCCCTACCGCGCACCTCCAGTCGCACCGCCGAGAACCAGAGACAATCGTCGACCCGTCGCTGCAACTCCCTCAGCACAAACCGGATTCGCAGTCCCCCGATCGTGACGTGACCAGCCCGTACGCGACTCGTTCCCAGATTCCAGCCAGCTCGTCTCCCAAACCCGTGAACCAGATCGGATTTCTCCATCCCGTTCGAGAGTCCATCCCGCTGCTGCCCAGCCCGCTGTTGATCGACCCGACCCAACCCGCTGCTGCAGTCCGATTTGATTCCAAAGATACCACACCTGGGCCAAACCGCCGACCGACAAACCAGAACAAATCGATTTTTTTACCCTCTCAACCGTGTAGCAAGAACTATAAAAAAAAAAGAGAAACGAGAATTTCCGCGCGTAAATTTTTTGCGCAGCGCCGTCGTACCAAAATCATGTTTTCTGATTCGTTAACCGTCGGATCGGTTTGAAATTTTGACAACAACTTTCCAACACAAATATCTATATATTCAACGATGGAGATCGGATTTTGAGTAATATTTATTACTTAATGTGTCGCCAAACAGAAGAAGATTTTTTCAAGGAAATTTGGAGATCCGGCCTCATCCAATACCGAGCGGATGCACCGCCGCGCTCGAATCTTGTTTCGGCCGATTATCGAGCCCAGTAGCTCCTTTTACGGGCGTTTCTCAACTCTCTATTTTTCTAATTCATGATTCATTTATCATTAACTTGTATGTTTATGAATCTAACTATGTTTATGCTTTACGTGACATATAGGAAAATATGTTGCTCATGATGATGTGCACGCTTACGGATGGCAACGGGTCGGATCTGGATCGGATCTTGTTGATCCCAGATCCAGATCCGGTTCAGATCCGTCGGATCCGAAAATTTGAGATCCAGATCCATATTCGTCGGATCTGCGGGTCTACGGATCTGGTCCATGGATCCCTCTCTTAAGCAAAAATAGTACTTTAAATGGCACAATATCAATACCACACGACTATAAAAAAAATCAAAATAAATTAGCAACACAAATATCATATCACGAGCTATTTTCATGTTTATAACATAAGTCACATCACATCACAAAAAAATCCAAAAAATTCAAAACATTACACAAACATATTCGTCCAAAGTCACATCACATCACAAAATAAGTCTTCACGATCAACTAATCTTGAGTCCATGAGAACAAGTCTTCCATGTTACAACTACTTTCAACATCATCGACATCCTAGATTTAGGGATTCTTTTTTCTTTTATTTTTGATAATAAAGAAATAGGGTTTTTAAAAATATATATATTTATATTTGAAATATAATATATATAATGTAGATCCGCGAGTCGGATCTGGGTTGGATCCGGATCTAAAACTTTAAGATCCAGATCCGTAAATTTTTTAATAGATCCAGATCCGACCCGGATCTGATGGATCTAAAAATTTGAGATCCAGATCCTCAAAAACAGATCCATGTCTGTGGATCTGGACCGGATCCAAGATCCATTGCGATCTCTATGTACGCTATGAAGAGAAGCCATATTTATTATCCCTTTAAAGGATCAAAATAAATATGGAACCAAGTATCCACGCAAATATATTGCTCATATAGAGAGAAGCCAAATTTATTATCCCATTCAAGGATAAAAGCAAATGTGGAACTGAGTATCCACGTAAGATTTTATTAAAGTTCCCGTTTTTTAATTCTTCTCTTTTGGGAATTGGGTATTTGGGTTCTTTATCTCCCATGCTACTTTGCGGTGGATGAGACTATGAGAGGTGGTATCACTCTCGTATGTCGAAGTAAACTGTGTGACGGTCCTGGGGGAGTCACGGATAATTGTTGAAAGTCGATATTTGTGGTTGTTGCATACACCGCGTTTTGGGTGCGATTTGACGTCGCCGTTTTGTCGATTTTAAACAAACAATTGAATAAAATGAACATTGTCGGTAATGGTAAAGTTATGACTTATTCATGATTAGTCACGGATTTGTGACGTACCGATGCGACAAACATCGATTGCGATGGATATGTCGTAGTTAAAATCGATTTGTGACGGATTTGTCACATTGAATGGAGCGACCACCACGTTGGTCTTGACCCAATCCCATACTTGGAAAACTCCATCTTTCATCCTATTAAAATAAAATATTACATGTGGGTGTAGTCATGCAATGTCTCCTTGCAATATGATATATGAAAGAATGTACGAGTAATTCTCATGAATTTTAACATGTAAAGTAATGGCATATTGCGGTAAATACATGAATTCGTTGACCTCGATTATAGTTCGTGTGACTATAGGCCCGAATATTTTTCCGAGTATTTGTTAAGGTATGTGCCTTACATATTTGACCATGTTCAGTCAATCTTAGTGGATGGTCAAGACGAGTTGGTTATGGTATATTCATTGTCTCATGGTTCAAAATGCTTAATTATGATGCACCGCGTTGCATCCACATAACATGACTATTATGACGTATATTAACAAATTGAGAATTAAAATACTTGGTTGATTTGATGCATTTTGGTGGATTTTGTCTACAATTTTGATCATGACTAAGCGCATTCTCCTTGGTATTTGTTTATGCTTTGAAAGTTTAAACGGAATCACTGGTTTTTAAACAGCCTTAGATGTACCGATATTCCTACTTTCTCTGTAAGTCTATCAAGTTGGAGTTACCGAAAGGATCATTAGTTGAGATAAGAAATCGAATACTTGCTACGTTTAAACGCACCTATGGCTGTCATTGCCATATTTTTGCATCAACACTTATGCCATTGGATATGGTCTCAACCTTGTTTTCTCACTAAACTTGGAATATACTAAATCAACCAATTAAAATATGCACTGTGATTTGAGTTTAATGATCCGTGTGGTGCATAATATATGGATAGAAAGATACGGAAGTCTAGTTTTCAAAACATCTGACTGTTCATCCATATCCTCCCTAACAAGGGAATTACCGTTGTTTTAGTAAATAAAGGTCAAGCTGCACGGAATTTTATTTCCGGCGATTATGCTAACTTTTGTCCCAACCAACTCGGTTCCCATCTTAAATTTGCAAGAGGTCTTATGACACATGTTTTTCAACCTCTTTTTGGCCTAATTTGCCACATATGATGCGATTTTTGATATGCATTGTGCGCTAAAATATCATCTTTCAAATGTTGAAAAATCGTTTCATTAGAGAAGCCCAAAATACGCACCCTTATAAGAAGGTCGAGCGTGTACATGGTAGTTGTACATCATGGTTGTTTCGTAATTTTGCCCCTTAGGCATATAATCTTGCCATGTTATGCACTCAATATGATAGATCATTTTGATCGTATCAAGTATAAAATCTCTATGTTGTTGGAGTGTTCGCTATGCTCATGTTTATAAAGATTTTGCAAGCGAAATTGAGTGCGCATTAAGCTATTTCCAAGGAACATAATATTTTTGGATTTCATGTTATAAATTCATTGTGACTATGATGACTAGGTCATCACAATTAATGATGTAATACCCGTGATCTTCTCTTTCGGTAATTTTTTATTTTTGGCATTTTTTTGATTTCCAGAACTCGCTTGCGAGCGTTTTGACGTTTTGATAATGTTTTGTTCTGCGTGTTTGGTCATCCGAGTTTGTTTCAGGACTGTTTTACCTGAATCTGTGTTTTGAGCGACTTTTTCCGCTACTTGGTTCAATTCGTGTAATGGTGGTTCGAAACTACGATTTCGTATTTTCTATAAGTCTGTTTAACTTTGTTAGACGTGTTGTGTACTTTGGTTTAGTTGTTTGATGTAGTATCGTGATTTTGGGACGTTCTGGGCCGTTTTATAGTTTCCCAAAGTTTGGGGGTAATTACTTCCGTTGTCGTATTCCAAACCTTCGGGTAGTCAGAATCGTATTTTCTTTTAATATTTGAGTTCGTCGTTGTGCACTCTTCGTGTTCATGTCTTCGTCTTGTGTTGTTGTTGTCGTTTCATGATTTTTTCGCACTCGTACTCGACGAGCTGACCTTACCAGTTTTGGAATTGCTAAGTACCTTACGTACGCTATGCTATGAGCATAACGTACGTTATCATCATGCGCCTTACGTACATTAAGACCTTACCATAACGTTGTTGTGCGGCGATTAATAACGCCTCAATGGCGATCGGCACAAATGGTCGAGCGACTGAAGTGAAGAGTCAAAATGCACCAAGGCAATCTTACCAATCGAAGAAGTTGTCAGATTAATGTCAAGTGCCGAAGCGACCGTCTGTAGGTACCTAGCGATCGTATCACAAGGCAATCGCCTTCAGTGTCCTTTCAAAGACGACCGCCTTGCACCGCACGTGAAGCCCACATCAATCAAAGTACGTAAGACCGAACCTCGGGGAGAGGGCCCACGTGCAGATCCGCAAACGGAGCCGCGGGAGAAGGCTTTTTTGACTAACCCATCACCAGCTGTTCGTGACAATGACAGCCCTTCACCTACCGGCGGACCCGCAAAAGGCGCCCTAGGTGGGACCTCCCGAAACTGCGACAGGAGGCACGCGTTGCTTTCCCATTGGCTCCCACAGACGGCGCCCACCTGCACAGCTGCGGACTTTAAGGAAACAGACCACGTGATAGGACGATCGCCCCGGTCGCCCTTAATGGCGTGTCAGAAGCATTAAATGTGCATTTAATGCAGAGAAGGCGATCGCCCAGTTTTGAGATTACGGCATCTCCGCTGCCTCCTCTATAAATAGGAGATTTCCAGCATTTGGAAAAGCACCGCGAAAACCACATACAGACTACGAATTACATTCGATACACACACCGAATTCCACTTCAAGAGAGTTCATCCTCCCTCAGCGGAAACAAGAAAGACGCTCGGCCAAAGACGAGCGTTCCACAGTTAATCTTTGTAGCAAGAACTCACAGAGCTTAAACTCTGGTTCTTCTGGCAATCTTCAAGAGATACACAACTAGGGTCATTACACACATTGTAATCACACTCTAAACATTAATAGTTGTACTCCAAGCAGTATTGTTATTAATAATATCTCGCGAGAGCATTTAAGCTCGGGATTAACAACCCTGGAAAATCTTGTGTTATTTATATTCCCTCGGACGTGCACTTGCATTTTGTTTGTTACTCACCCGTAGCCATATCCAGCAACCCTTCCGAATAATATTTTGGGTAACAGCAAACGTACGTAATGGTCTTCGCTATTTTAGACATGAGGGTCTGGCCATAGATTACGTACGTAATCTTTCGTGCCTTATGTATGTTATCTTTCTTGTTTAACGTACGTAATGCTGGCGCGGGTTTATATACCCAGGGGTTGACCGTGTTCATCATTTTTTCACCCTTCCTTCTCCCCCTCCGCGGCTGTGGCGATTTGTGGGCGATTTTGGAGTCTTATTACTCAAAGTCTTCATCTTTCTTGATTTCTTGGTGTTGATTAACATTATCAATCCGTTTTCTTCGTCTTTGATTCAAGGTAACTCTCTTGAAACCCTTTTCTAGGTATTTTGATAATGTTTAGGATTTGAGTTGTTCTTCGTGAATCGTAGTGTTGTGTATCCTTTTCGGTCGTATTGATTAGGTTTCGGTGTTTTGTTTCGTATTTCTTATCGTATTCGGGTCCGAGTGATGTTCTTGGGGAAGTATTGAACCCCAAGTGTTCGATCCTTTGTTTCTACGAATTCTTTGTGAGAATTTCGTGTGTTTTGCATCTTCCTTGCGATCGACCTTGTAGTAATTATGTTGTTCTTGTGTTTTCGACCTAGTTGGAGGATTCGAGGGTTTCCGATCGAGCTTTTCCATTGCTTCACGTGCTTTGGACTTGAGGCAAGTATCTCGTCTATATTCCTTATACTTTGAGAATGTGATTTGTCATGAAGTTAACATGGACTTGTTAGTGATTGAATATTGAACAGCAACTTACTTTTAAATGAATATGTGATTTCTATGAAAGTAAATGCGAACGTACACTTGAGTTTCGTGATGAATGATAACAATCATTTCACGTTATATTATGCTTAAAATGGACACTAGAAATAAGTAGTTATCCGAGGGATTGTGGTATCGCGCAATGTTTGTATTATTCACTCATTAGCCTTTTCCTGAACAATGGTGTGTTGTGAATATTGTGCCTTTGTGGAAGTTATGATGCGTTAACTTATATTTTACGTGTTTGCGGTTGTGGTGAATATTGTGCCTTTGTTGTTGTGCATCTTAGTGAATTGAGATGTTATCCGGGTAGGGACCCGTCGAGGCCTCCAGCGGTGCGTGCTTGCGAGTACGGCCAGATGTTACGATTTGGCCATAAGGTTATCAACTCGGGTAGGTCTGGAGGGGGCTCCAAGAATCGTCACTTGCGAGTGCGATGTCATGATAACTTATGGGCGTGTTTGAATTATGTTATCCGGGTAGGGACCCGTAGTACGGCCAGAAGTTGTGATTTGACCATAAGGTTATCTAATCGGGTAGGTCTGGAGAGGGATCCGAGAATCTTTACTTGTGAGTGGGATGTCAGGATAACTTATGGGTGTGTTTGAGTTTGTTTACGATAAGCTAATCCGAGTGGGTCCCGTTGAGGCCACAGAGACGATTTGAGTGTTTGATTTGATATCTCTGAATTGTGAATGTGTGAATCTTGGATCCCGGTTATATTGGTGATTATGGTTTTGTCCTTGAGGTTTGGTTGAAAATCGAATCATTTATATGATTTTGGAAAGAAAACCCTTTTGAAAAGAAGAATTATAAATCTTTTCATGATTTTACACTGAGACCCCCAACGTCTTCAACTATTCTTGTAAATATGTTTTGAAGTTATTCTTATGATCCTTCCTAATGGAAAACTATTTTCGAAAATACTTTAGACTTGGGGATCGTGTTACTACCTTGTCGAAAGATTATTTCCATAACGGTTGTATTCTTGATGTATAATTGTATAGCTTGGTTGCTTGCTAGCGATTTCCATCGCTAACCCCTCGTTGGGGATTATGTCATACTTTTCAGGTATCCTGATTGGAGAGAGAGCAACCACATGATCGGATCGGAAGATGATGTAAAACAGCGATACTAGTCACAGTTGTAGTCGGTTGTCCGTCAGTGATCTATCCATCCGAGTGTTTATTTCTAGTCTTTTGGTCATCCTTAAGAGGATGGACATGTTGTGTAAATTGTGATCGAGTTGTATTTTGGTTTATCAGTTGTACTGCTATGTTGTATTTGAGAGACCTGATCTGTCTACAGTTTTATGTTTTGGTCGAGTTGACCACGTGCGGGTTTTGTTTTGTAGTTTCCTGTCTGGTAGATCCTTGTGGAAATGATCTACGGCGTGTAATATCCCTAAGTGGATTGGGGGTATTACATAAATGGTATCGGAGCTTAGGTTTGCAAAAATATAGGCAGATATAGTTGGGTCTTGTGGAGTCGTGTCTTGTTGGAGTCGTGTCTTGTCTTGTCACCCGGGTGAGCAATTGTGAACAAGTGTGATCGTTGTGATCGATTGTGATTAGTTGTGATTAGTATCGTGGTGCAGCCATCATCTCCGTGCGGCCTGTGGACGTAAGTCTCCTCTTTTATGCGAGGTATTGGTATTTCATGATTTTCTGTATGTACGATGATTGTGGTGTGTAATTGTGTTTGTGTAGTACTGTGAAATGAAATCCGTGTTTGATACTTGTGGTATATCGCGTGTATATTGAGCTGAATGTATTGATGGTTGGCACCGAATGGTGCAATACGATGTGAAAACTGTGAATTTTGATGTGTTCCAGAGAATGTATCAACGGTAGAATTCATAAGAAACTCAGATGGATGGTTTTGACGTATGTTCGAACTTGGTGTTCACGAACCCTGTTTGCTTGAACTTGTAATCTCGTTTGCCGAGTGGGCAGGTGGTTTCAAGTTCAATTATTTTTGAATGGTTGTAATTATGCGCTGCATGTATGTTTGAAAACGGTTTTCTTAATTATAATTATGAACTTGAGTATGTTTGTACAAGGACCGATTTTTGCAAATATTTCGATGGTGCGGTTAATCAACAATTTTGTATGGATTTTGAAATCGGTTAAACTTGACGGGTTAGTCTTGTATTTTCAAATGACACCTTCAGACGGTATCTGAAGTATGCATTTTAAAGTATGTTGGACATTGTAAATGTAATATTCAAATTATTTATTGAGTATTTCATCTGTAATTGAACCCTGTATTATTCAGTATTGTGATATCGAAAATCGAAGTATAATATTTCTCATATTTGTATCCTTGTACATGAGTATGCCAAAATGTAAATTTTCTCATGCAAATATGTGATAACGTACGCTAAGAATGTAGCTTATCGTACGTTATCGGCTAGAGTTAGCGTACGCTACGAATGAAGCGTAGCGTATGTTAGGAAGTCAATAATTGAGCTGGGCGGCTAGCACATGCGCCATCCGGACATGGGTCCGGATAACATTCCCGCGGATGAACCTGGACACTTTTGAAGTCAACGAGTGTTAACGTACGCTAAGGTGTGTTTCTAGCGTACGCTAGTTGGTGTGAATTACGTACGTAATATGATGGTGTGACGTACGTAATCGAGTTTAGAATGAGGACAGTTAACTATCAGTGACGATAGCGTACGCTAAGAACACTTGGGTAGCGTACGCTAAGAGACTTACGTACGTTATGCATGAAGGCTAACGTACGTTAAGGCCATAAAATTATAAATGAGACATCACCCCATTTCATTTCAGCTCGTTTGTTTCACTTTGCCTTCAGTATACTTCGTACCCAGAGAGATCCCAGCCTCCTTAAACACATATAAACCATCTCTACTTGATCATTGGAGATTCAAGATTACTTATACTTGATCATTGAAGTGGAGAATCATTTTGGATTGACACACAAGCCCCGGGGTTGTATTTCTACCTATTGTCTCGGTGTTTCCTTCATCTTGAGGTATGTTAATACTATCTCCAATCTTGGATTCGTGTTCTTAAGGATTTGATGACCATGCCATCAAGATATTAAGTTCCATTGATGAATTATTCAACCAAGCATCATGTTTATAAGTTGGGATGATCATGCTTAGGATATCATTGTTGAAACATCGTAGTTGGAATCCTTTGACGTCAAATGATGAGAGTAATGTTCTAAGATTGATTACCCATATTGAATAGCGTTGCAATATTGATCGTAGACTTGGAGTTGTTATCACTTTTATTAAATAGACTTAAGAAAGAATCATCGAAGGTTGTATCCTTTCTTATAAGTTAGATTTGTTAGTTCATCTTTAAGACGAAGTCTGAATGTAGTGATGATATCGAAATCTAGCGCATCAACCTTAGATCACCGAACTTGACATGAGAATTTTAATCGAGTTTGAATAGGGTGTTGTGATGATATTCATATCCTTGAATTTCGAAAATATTTGAATCTGTAAGATTATTGTATCAGCATGATGTGTAGAAGGGTAACGTATGTTAATCATTGAGGATTTTGTACGCTTCATCATCAGTCAGAACAGTGGACTGATCAGTGAGAAACTGTCGGATGCTTGTTTAGCGTACGCTAGGCTCTGCAGCTTACGTACGCTAACGGGCAAGGTTAACCTACGCTATATTTGGTACGTAACGTACGTTATATCATCAGACGATTCAAGTAGACTGATCAAAGAGGGACTGTCGATACATGGTTAGCGTACGCTAAACCTTGTAGCTTACATACGCTAACGAGTAGGCTTAACGTATGCTACCACAGGTATGTAACGTACGTTAAGCAGGTCAGTCAGGTTTTTTTTTTGAACTTCTGACCGTAATTTAGATTGTTAGATGTTCGTACGATGTGATATGAACTCTATATTACTTCTTTTGTTTAAGGTTCGAGATTTGCTACGTGATTGATCGAAGGGGTGGCCTCCGAGTGTTTTGATATTCGTGGAAGTATTATTTTTGTTATCGAATCGAGGCAAGTACTTTAATTGTTTTATATATGATGTCATACATATTGTTGTGCATATATGTCGTTGTTATATGTCCACCTCATGTTGGTCCGATGGGATCATCGGGGGATCTATGCTAGCGTGCGCTGGATCACCGGACGGGTTTTTCCACCACGGATTAGTCTGACGGGATCATCTTGGGTTCTAGGCAGTGAATGCTGGATCGTCGGAATTACCATGTGTATGTTGTGATATCATGTTGTGATTATTATTTGTGTATGTTATTTATGAGTTTCTCGTAGGAGGAGACTCGTTGGTATATTGTCATTTATGTTATTATTATGCTTTGTGAGATGTTGAATAATATGTTGTGGTACTTGTACTAGCATCGTTGTTCTAACCCCTTTGGGGGTGAACATTTTTTTATGTTCAGGATCCAGGAGAGCAGGGAAACAACCACTGGAGCTGCATGACGACGAGGGTGCAGAGTGATGTTCCGGCCGGGTTTAATTATTTGTTATTTGTGTTGTTTTTAATAAGTACTCGAGTACGACGTCGTTTGTGGTGATTGGATTTGGTGATGTAACTATATTCTTCATTGGGATGTTTGTATTTTTCAGTATTGGTCCAGAACAGTTGTATTTTATTTCGGTTACTTTCGTATGTTGGTATCTGTTATTGTTTTTTCATTCCTTCAGCATTGTAAATCCTTATATAAAGGATTTATGACGCTGTAATATTCCTGAATATATCGGGGGTGTTACAAAATATGGTATCAGAGCTAAGATTATGGATATCTTGGCCGTTGGGTTAAAATAGGGGTCATATATGTCTTTTGAGATAACCGGCCGTGAATAACATCACTGTACTGCCTACGTCTTCGTGTGAGCGGTGGTTGTAAGTTCCTAAACTCTATCTCGTCCTTTTACTTGTTATACCTCTTTATACTTGAACATTTGAACGATATTATTTCCTGTATATTGAGTATTTATGCTTACAGTATGTTGAGAGGTGGACGTGGACGTGTTCGCGGAGGCGGACACGGACGAAGGAATGCCGGAAGAGAAGCTTCGCCTTCTAATCAAGCCAGCCACAGCTCAGGCGAGCCGCAAAGATCTATTAATAATGAGCCAGAACCTGATGTGCCCGAAATCCTTCGTCAGGTGGTGAACTAGATGACTCAGTTCGCCCAGGTCGTGGACCGAATGCAGGTGGCAGTAGAATTACAACAGGGAGATCGACAGCAAGGTATCCCAGACATGGGAAATCGAGGCGACCGATGGCTGCAAGAGGTGGCGAAGATGCAACCACCTAAATTTGACGGTTTTCTGAGACACCAACGTGGGACCATTGGTTGAAGGAATTGGAGAAAATTTTTGCCGGGATTAATTGCCCAGATGACCGGAAAGCCTCTATTGCTCAATACTTTCTGATAGGGGAAGCGTTCGAGTGGTGGGAAGCCATCCGGCCTGTAGATCATGATGCTGACTGGACAGAATTTAAATTGATGATGGAAGCTCAGTACTGCCCTCGTCCTGTGAGGCAAGCCAGAGTTCGAGAGTTTTTCTCCGCTCAGTCTTCGAATGTGCCAGTATCTCAGGCAATTAAGACGTTTAATCAGCAGCTGGCATTTGTTCGACATCTGGTCAGAACAGATGCATAAATGATGTTCCATTTTGATATGAGAATGAAACCAGAAATTCAGAGATACATGTCCGGTTTTAAATGTACCACTCTCCGCCAATATCAGGATAAAGCATTGGCGTATGAAATCAAGGAAGCAGTAATGGAGAAGTCTACAGAATCCAAGAAGCAGAAAGTCTCTGGTAGTTTCACAGAGCACAAGAGCAGCGGGCCCCGCAAGGCCCAGTCATCTTTTCAGTCATTTAAGAAACCTCCGCACCCATCCAAGAGCGGAAAGAACTTCGGAGCAGTATCAGCCACAACAGATGTGACAAGAAAGTACTTTAACTGTAGTCAGACGGGACACTATCGGCGAAATTACCCCCTTCCTGCCGTGACTTGTTTTGATTGTGGTCGAGAAGGACACCGTGTGGTATTTTGTGAAGCAGTTGCAAAATATTTTAGAGCCCGTACTTCACAGCCATCTCAGAGGGAAGCAAGTATCCAGCAGACGCAGCAAAGTGTTCAGCTGCCCCAAAACTTTGGTCGCGGACGAGGCAGAGGACAGTTGGACCGAAAGGGGACATCGAGTGCCGGATCCGTTCCCCCACGTCTGTACAAGATGAGGAGGGCATACGATCAGGATGCTGCTGTTGCATCAGGTACTGTTCAGATCCTTTCCCAGTCAGTTAGCGTTTTATTTGATACAAGAGCTACACATTCATTTATATCCTTGTCTTGTGTAAATCGTTTGAATATTTCTGGTTTTCATAATTGTGAGCCTTATGTTGTGGGTTTACCGAGTGGAGAGAGGATTGTGGGAAACTTAGAAACTAGAGATTTCCCTATATCATTTGGAGGTAGAGAGTGGCCCTCTCCGATTTTAGCACTCCCACAGGGAACTGGAGGATTCATAGTTTACAGTGATGCTTCGAACCAAGGACTCGGATGTGTATTGATGCAGAATGTGAAGGTGATTGCCTATGCATCACGACAGCTGAAACCTTATGAAGTGAATTACCCAACGTATGATTTGGAGCTGGCAGCGGTAGTTTTTGCTTTGAAAATCTGGAGACATTACTTGTACGGGACTCACTGTCAGATCTTCACAGATCATAAGAGTCTCAAATACATCTTCAGTCAGAAAGAGTTGAACATGCGGCAAAGGAGATGGCTGGAACTGATTAAGGACTACGACTTGGAGATTCTTTATCACCCAAGCAAAGCAAATGTAGTGGTCGATGCCCTTTGCCGCAGGCCTGTTTCTATTCAGATGCTGGAGACTCTGACCTCCCAATCCAACATTCAACGAGAATTGATTCGCGAAGGAATTGAAGTATAGTTGCAAATAGTCCAAGGACAACTGTGTGTGATGGAAATAACTTCATCGTTAACCGAAGAAATCAAATCTAAGCAATTGGATGATCCTCTGATGATTCGATTGCACGATGAAGTAAACAAGGGAAAAGCCCCAGGATTTTTAATTCATGATGATGGAGTATTGAGATTTCAGAACCGACTTTGTGTTCTCGATGTCGACGTTCTCAAGCAGACAATTATGAAGGAAGCTCATAGCACGCCCTATTCGATCCACCCGGGCACCAGTAAGATGTATAAGGACCTGAAGCAGAACTTCTGGTGGGGCAACATGAAGAAAGATGTAGCGGATTATGTCTCGAAATGTTTGACTTGTCAGCAGGTTAAGATTGAGCATCAACGACCTGTCAGAATGCTTAAGCCGCTCCCGATTCCTGAATGGAAGTGGGAGGACATATCGATGGACTTTATCACTAATATGCCGAGAACCAAGACAGGAATGAACATGATTTGGGTGATAGTTGATCGCCTAACCAAATCGGCTCATTTTCTAGGCATTAAATACATTTGGGGACCCGAGAAGTTGGCACGAGTACTTATTTCAGAGATAGTCCGATTGCATGGTACGCCGAAGACCATTATTTCTGACCGAGATGGTCGCTTTGTGTCTCATTTTTGGAAAGCAGTTCATAAGGCCTTGGGGACCGAATTGAACTTCAGCACAGCTTATCACCCGCAGACAAACGGAAAATCCGAGAGGACTATTCAAACGGTGGAAGATATGCTGAGGGCTTGTGCCTTAGATTGGTCAACTGATAGGGAAATTCATCTACCGTTGATTGAATTTACCTACAACAATAGTTGGCATGCTTCTATTAAGATGGCACCGTTTGAAGCACTATATGGTAGGAGATGCGGATCGCCCCTTTGTTGGGACGATTCATCAGACTTGATCGGGATGGAACCGAAATTGATCGTGCAGACACGAGAGAAGATAGCCTTGATTCGCGAAAGGCTATTGACTGCCCAGAGTCGATAGAAATCTTACGCAGACGTGCGTCATCGCCCATTAGAGTTCAGTACTGGAGATCACGTACTTTTAAAGGTTTCTCCTACTCAGGGAATCTTTCGTTTTGGGAGGAAAGGAAAGATGAGTCCGAGATATATCTGACCATTCAAAATTCTCGAGAGAGCTGGAGAGTTGGCATACAGGTTGGCATTACCGCCGTCATTGAGCCATGTTCATAACGTATTTCACGTATCCCAGTTACGGAAGTATATACCATATCCTAGTCATATCATTGATTTCGGCGAGATCGAAGTCGCTCAGGATGGCACGTTTGAAGAGAGACCAATCCGGATACTCGAGAGTCAAGTTAAGCAATTGAGGAACAAGCTGGTCGCTTTGGTTAAGGTTCAGTGGTCACTCCATGGAGTGAAGAAGCCACTTGTGAAACGGAAGATAGCATGAGGTCCGAATATCCAGAGTTATTTTCGTCTTGAGTTTCGGGACGAAACTCCTTTTTAGTAGGAGAGTATGTAATATCCGGATTATTTATTGAGTATTTCATTTGTAATTGAACCCTGAATTATTCAGTATTATGATATCGAAAATCGAAGTATAATATTTCTCATATTTGTATCCTTGTACATGAGTATCGCAACATGTAAATTTTCTCATGCAAATATGTGATAACGTACGCTAAGAATGTAGCTTAACGTACGTTATCGGCTAGAGTTAGTGTACGCTACGAATGAAGCATAGCGTACGTTAGGAAGTCAATAATTAAGCTGGGCGGCTAGCACATGCACCAGCCGGACATGGGTCCGGATAAGATTCCCGCGGATGAACCTGTACACTTTTGAAGTCAACGAGTGTTAACGTACGCTAAGGTGTGTTTCTAGCGTACACTAGTTGGTGTGAATTATGTACGTAATCTGATGGTGTGACGTACGTAATCGAGTTCAGAATGAGGACAGTTAACTATCAGTGACGATAACGTACACTAAGAACATCTAGGTAGCGTACGCTAAGAGACTTACATACATTATGCATGAAGGCCAGAAAATTATAAATAAGACATCACCCCATTTCATTTCAGCTCGTTTGTTTCACTTTGCCTTCAGTATACTTCGTACCCAGAGAGATCCCAGCCTCCTTAAACACATATAAACCATCTATACTTGATCATTGGAGATTGAAGATTACTTATACTTGATCATTGAAGTGGAGAATCATTTTAGATTGACACACAAGCAACCAGAGTTGGATTTCTACCTATTGTCTCGATGTTTCCTTCATCTTAAGGTATGTTAATACTATCTCCAATCTTGGATTCGTGTTCTTAAGGATTTGATGACCATGCTATCAAGATATTAAGTTCCATTGATGAATTATTCAACCAAGCATCATGTTTAGAAGTTGGGATGATCATGCTTAGAATATCATTGTTGAAACATCATAGTTGGAATCCTTTGACGTCAAATGATGAGAGTAATGTTCTGAGATTGATTATCCGTATTGAATAGTGTTGCCATATTGATCGTAGACTTGGAGTTGTTATCACTTTTGTTAAACGAACTTAAGAAAGAATCATCGAAGGTTGTATCCTTTCTTATAAGTTGGATTTGTTAGTTCATCTTTAAGACGAATTCTGAATGTAGTGATGATATCGAAATCTAGCACATCAACCTTAGATCACCGAACTTGACATGAGAATTTTAATCGAGTTTGAATAGGATGTTGTGATGATATTCGTATCCTTGAATTTTGAAGATGTTTGAATTCGTAAGATCATTGTATGAGCATGATGTGTAGAAGGGTAATGTACATTAATCACTGAGGATTTCGTACGCTTCATCATCAGTCAGAACAATGGACTGATCAGTGAGAAACTGTCGGAGGCTTGTTTAGCGTACGCTAGGCTCTGCAGCTTATGTACGCTAACGGGCAAGGTTAACGTACGCTACATTTGGTACGTAACGTATGTTATATCATCAGACGAGTCAAGTCGACTGATCAGAGATGGACTGTCGATACGTGGTTAGCGTACGCAAAACCTTGTAGCTTACATACGCTAACGAGTAGGCTTAACGTACGCTACCACACGTATGTAACGTACATTAAGCAGGTCAGTCAGGTTTTGTTTTTTGAACTTCCGACCGTAATTTAGATTGTTAGATGTTCGTACGATGTGAGATGAACTCTATATTACTTCTTTTGTTTAAGGTTAGAGCTTTGCTACGTGATTGATCGAAGGGGCGACCTTCGAGTGTTTTGACATTCGTGGAAGTATTATTCTTGTCATCGAATCGAGGCAAGTACTTTAATTGTTTTATATATTGATGTCATATATACTGTTGTGCATATATGTCGTTGTTATATGTCCACCTCGTGTTGGTCCGGCGGGATCATCGGGAGATCTATGCTAGCGTGCGTTGGATCACCGGACGGATTTTTCCACCACGGGTTGGTCTGACGGGTTTTTGCTGAGATTCGAAAGATTCGCTTCCAAACGGAACGGGGTGGTGATGATTTCCAACGTCTTTTTTTTTAGGCTGGGTTCTTTCCATTTTATGAGGAACAAAAAGTCTTCTAAAATATTTTTCAAATTTTTTAAAATTTTCAAAATAATAAATCCTTGATTCGTTTCACGAAGAATTGATAATTACAAGCATTATGTTGTTTGAGAATGAAATTCCATTTTTTTAATATATGCATCTGGTGACTATGTTTGAAAGATGCGTGTGCTGGCTAACATCATTACTCGTGGTGATGATACTCGATTTTGTGGTTGTTAAACTATTTTTCCGTGACTTTTGTTAAAAGGTTTGAACTTTTATAAACTTTCGGAAAATTCAGTCCTTTAGCTCAAAATTTTGACTTGAGGTCTTCAAGAGTTCAACTGAATTGAGATATTCTTGGTTATTGGAAAATCGATGAGTTTTGTTGATTTGAGTATGGGAGTTTGCGACTATTTTGTGAGAGTTTAGTTTTGTTTCAAAAATGGTGGTAACAGTTGAAAATGGTTCTAAACTTGAATGATATTGTCGTATATGCAGTGATAGTTGCGATTGATACATTGGGCATGTGTTGAATGTTTCGAGTGGTTTCCCCATGTGCTTGATTCTAATGTGTGATGACTTGATAAATGTTGTTGTTGGAGACATTCATTTCCGAATCTGTGAGAACTATCAGATATGAGTTTATTGTGTGAACACTCTATGGTAACTCTTGTTAGCTAGAATATTTCCGTGCTTCGCAGTGTGTCTTGTATGGACCTCCTTTTGTGATTGGTGTTATGTGTTGTTATGTCTCGTTTTAACGAACGGTTGTTCAGTTTAGTATGTCGAGGGCCAGAGGTCGGGGCCGTGGCAATGAGTCGCGCGATCAGAATCATGCTACCAGTGATGGCGTTGGTATTGGCGTTGCTACTATACTTCAGCAGGTGGCAGACCATATGACTCAGTTGACCCAGGCAGTTCAACACTACCGTGACTGAGAACGTCGGGTCGACTCAGTGGCTTAGATAAGTGGTTCGTATGCGTCCTCCTCGTTTTGCGGGAGTAGGTGATACTTTGGGCTGGGACGGTTAGCTTTCCCAATTGGAGAAGATTTTCAAGGCGGTTGGTTTTCCAGAGGAACATAGGATTCCTATCGCTCAGTTCCTTCTCGATAGTGACGCTGCTAATTGGTGGAAGGTCGTTGAGCCTCAGGATCATGCTGTTACTTGGGAAGAGTTCAAGAAATTGATGGAAGTGGAGTTCTATCCGGAGCCGATCGGGAGCAGGGGATCCGAGATTTTTATCTAGCTGAGCCGCAGGATAATCCCGGGTCGCAGGCTATTATCGATTATAGTCGACAGTTTGCTTACGTGAAGGGGCGGGTGAGGACCGAGGAAGACAAAATTCGTCTTTTCGATATGCGGATGAGACCAGAGATTCGATAGTACATGCCGGGTTCCACTTGTGCTACTTTGAGAGAGTATCAGAATCGAGCCACGGCGTACGAGATGACATCATTACCTAGTGGGCCTTTGCATGAGTCGAAGAGGCAGAGGACGTCTGGAGATTTTTCAGATAATGTGGGAGTCGGAATTTCTTCTCATCGAGTTTCGCGTAGCCCTGCGTTGAAACCTTCATTTTCTTCGTTCGGTGGAACCAAGAGTTCCAAGTCATCTTCTTTGACTCCTAGTCAGACTGGGAGGTGTTTCAATTGCAATGTTGTGGGTCATGTGCAAGCTAATTGTCCTTCACAACCGATTACTTGTTATAATTGTGGACTCGAGGGCCACAGAGTTCAGTTTTGTGAAATATTCCATGAAGTTTCCTAGAATCGTACTTCGGCATCGGTATCAGGATTGATTTATCAGGACCGCTGAGATTTTGTCGTTCGTGCTTTGTTGTTTGTGACTTCACCCTTTTTTTAAGTTTCGGGACGAAACTTCTTTTTAGAGGGTAGAATGTAATACCCGTGATCTTCTCTTTCGGTAATTTTTTGTTTTTGGCATTTTTCTGATTTCCAGAACTCGCTGGCGAGCATTTAGATGTTTTGATAATGTTTTGTTCTGCGTGTTTGGTCATCCGAGTTTGTTTCGGGGCTGTTTTATCCGAATCCGTGTTTTGAGCGACTTTTTCCGCTACTTGGTTCAATTCGTGTAATGGTGGTTCGAAACTACGATTTCGTGTTTCCTATAAGTCTATTTAACTTTGTTAGATGTGTTGTGAACTTTGGTTTAGTTGTTTGATGTAGTATTGTTGGGTATCGGGTCGTATGTGTAACACCCCCGAGATATTCAGAGTATATTACAGCGTCATGGACCCCTACATGGGACCCACCAGGCTACAGCAAGAAAACTCCACTCGACTAACCATCTCGATTAGCGAGGACACACATTTTAAAAATACAACAAATAAAAATACGCCCGGAACAACCGGTGAAATAAGCATCAACCGACAATGTAGCAATATAAGGTAATACAACCGGAGTTCGAAATGAAAAGCCTAAGTACTCGCGAGTACAATCTATAAGTTTATAAATGTGGAAACAACCATATCGAAATGGGCAAAAGAAATAAGATGACCCAAATGCATATGTCAGCGACCCTGGCCAACATCCTCGTACTGTCCCAGAGCTTGCTCGTCCGGATGATTATAACCTGAAATCCATAACAAGAATTTTCCCACAACGGGTCCCCAGAGGGGTTAGCAATTACGCTAGTACAAGTAATCAAGGCAAACCAATCGCTTACACATTTCATAGTACATGCACCAATATCATTTCAAAACCAAAACCAGACATGTCTTTTCCGGAAACAAACAGTCAAATAATCAATTTGCCTAGGACCAGGACGCCACCATGAATCCCACCCAAGGCCTCTAAGGACCCTCCAGAGCTGGCCACTTTATAAAACAAATCACGCACAGGCATCGCCTAGGACCAGGACGCCACCATGAATCCCACCCGAGGCCTCTAAGGACCCTCCCGAGCTGGTTAGCGAAACAAACTCGTGAATCCATAGTAAAGTCATAGATTCCCCCGAGGCCCCGTCGGACCCTCCCAGGGTGAGCAAAGCACACACAATATACATTACCATTCCATGTTAAGCATAAAGGTTTCCAAAAATACTTGCCTTGAATAATAGATGACGCAACGAACGGAAGGAAATACGCCGATGAATGCTAGGGACCGACAATTACGAACCTAACAAATCGAAGAACACAATCACAACCAATCCTAAACGAATACGGAATTGGAATACACCCGAGAACCCGCCTACGATTCATATATATTCGTGTAAAAATAACAACGAGGGCGGACCACAACCGAATCCTCTCGAATACGTAACAACCACGAAGTATACCATGAATCCATAGGAAAACTAATGATATCAACAAGATTAATCATACTCATCATGAATTAACTGACAAAACAAGATGAATCGGATGAAAATCCCAAAACCCCCAATTTATCCAAAAGTAGGGTTCTAAGAGATTTACCTTAGATTAGGATGAAAGATTCGTATTGATGTTGATAATATATACCAAGAACTCGAGGAAGTTGATGGAGGAGATGATCGGAGGAAGAAATCGCCACGGAATCGCCCGGAATCGCCTTAGCCACGGAGAGAAGGAAGAAATGAAAATAATACGTTCATCTCGGTCAACCCCCTGGTTTATATAGCCAGGGAGTGTTAACGCGCGCTAATTCTCAAAGTTAGCGTGCGATAACGAAACAAACTCCAGTCCAGTAGCCAAATTTCTGGCTGTTAGCGTGCGCTACTCAAAATGTAGCGTGCGCTAATAACCTCTCGGTAGCGCGCGCTATCGGCCAATAGCGTGCGCTACCTGGACATCAGCCGAGTCCAGAAGCAACTGCCCAGTACTGGACATTCACACTAGCGCACGCTACCGGGCGTCTCATCGTGCGCTAACCCCCAACATTAGCGTGCGCTAGACTACGTAGCGTACGCTAATCCACCAGTCCAGAGGGCTGGAATCAGCACTGCCACTCCCAGGGCTTGCTCTCTAGCGCGCGCTACGAAGCAGTCGTAGCGTGCGCTACTAAGGGACATCTAGCGTGCGCTATGCAGAAAAGATAGCGTGCGCTAGGTACGAAATATAAACGGTCCAAAACACCGGAATATGAATGAAACATCAAACGGAACATCTCAAAACGTATCATAATGTAGAATGGATCCACGCCAACCCCGAAACGGTGGTTCCGCACAACAATAACGAGAATCAGATCAACAGGTGATTAAAAAGATATACTGAAAGATACACGAGGGTCACTACGACCGAGAAATACACCGAAAATGAAAAATAAAAGGGAAAGAAAAATGCAGATATTACATTCTACCCCTCTAAAAATAAGTTTCATCCCGAAACTTAAGAAACAAACAACTCAGTGTACCTATCACGCATGCTATCCTCGGTCTCCCAAGTTGCCTCCTCGACACCATGTCTCGACCACTGCACTTTGACCAAAGGGATGGTCTTATGCCTCAGTCGTTTCTCGCGATGCTCCAAAATCTTCAAGGGACGTTCTTCAAAAGTAATATCCTCGGTGACATTAATCTCCCCATAGTCGATGACGTGACTAGGATCCGGGACATATTTCCTCAGCTGGGAAACATGAAAAACGCTATGAACATGACTCAGGGCCGGGGGTAACGCCAAACGATATGCCAACCCACCGACTCGCTCGAGAATCTCGAAGGGTCCAATAAATCTCGGACTCAACTTCCCCTTTTTCCCGAAATGGAAAACTCCTCTCGTCGGCGATAGCTTTAGTAAAACATGGTCTCCCACCTCGAATTATAAAGGTCGACGACGGACATCGGCATATGACTTCTGTTGACTCTGGGCAGTCAATATCCGTTCTCGAATCAAATCCACCTTCCGCCTCGTCTCTAAAACGACATCCGGCTCGGTCCCAACCAAATCGGACGCCTCATTCCAACAAATCGGTGATCGACATCGCCGACCATAAAGTGCCTCATACGGTGCCATCCGAATCGACGTGTGCCAACTATTGTTGTACGTGAATTCGATCAATGGCAAATGCTCCTCCCAGTCAATGCCCCAATCGAGAGCACAAGCACGCAACATATCCTCAAACGTCTGGATAGTGCGTTCCGACTGTCCATCTGACTGAGGATGAAAAGAGGTACTCAAACGCAAATGAGTACCCAATGCCTTATGCACCGCCTGCCAGAAATGCGATACAAAGCGGCCATCACGATCCGAAATAATAGACTTTGGAGTACCGTGAAGTCTCACATTCTGCGCAATAAACACATGAGCCAACTTCTCTGGGCCCCAAGTATCCTTAATGCCCAGAAAATGTGCCGATTTGGTCAGACGATCAACAATCACCCATACCATATTCATGCCCGACCTCGATCTCGGCAAACTCGTAACGAAATCCATCGATATATCTTCCCATTTACATTCCGGAACGGGAAGTAACTGCAATAACCCAGCTGGTCGCTGATGCTCGATTTTGACCTGCTGACAAGTCAAACATCTCGCTACAAACTGCGCGACCTCTTCCTTCATATCATTCCACCAGAAATTCCTCCTCATGTCCTTGTACATCTTACTCGAACCAGGATGAACGGAGTAAGGTGTAGCATGGGCCTCACGCAAAATGCTCTATTTCAGCTCTGGGTCGTTCGGTACACAAAGCCGAATCTAGAATCTCAAAACACCATCCTCATGAATCACAAACCCACGAGACTTTCCCTTAATAACGCTCTCTCGGATTTGAGTAATCATCGGATCCTCTAACTGCTTCAGCTTAATTTCATCGATCAAAGACGACGAAATCTCTAAAGCACAAAGTTGCCCGACAGCTCCAGGCAACAAAACCTCAACATCTAACTCGATCAATGACCGCCGAAGCTCATATCGAGACATAAGGACCTCAAGCGTTCGCAACGCAACTGGTTTCCGACTCATGGCGTCGGCCACGACGTTCGCCTTGCCCGGATGATAAAGGATTTCGAGGTCATACCACCTCCTCTGCCTCATATTCAACTCCCGCTGAGTAAATATGTATTTCAGACTTTTATGATCGGTAAAAATCTGACATGCAGAGCCGAAAAGATAGTGACGCCAGATCTTGAGCGCAAAAACAACTGCCGCTAACTCCAAATCGTGAGTAGGGTAGTTAAGCTCATACGGCCTCAATTATCTCGACGCATACGCAATGGTCTTGCCGTGCTGCATCAATACGCACCCAAGACCCTGACCCGAAGCATCAATGTAAACAGTAAAACCCTCGTTGCCACACGGCAATGCTAAAACCGGGGCTGAAGTCAAACGCCTCTTCAGCTCCTCAAAACTCGACTGTCTCTCGTCATTCCAGACGAACTTCTCAGACTTCTGGAGCAACTGTGTAAGCGGCCGAGCCAGTTTCCAGAAACCCTCGACGAACCTACGGTAGTAGCCGGCCAGACCTAAGAAGCTACGGATCTCCTTCGCATTCTTGGGCGGTGCCCAATCCAACACTGCCTCAATCTTCTGCGGATCCACTCGAACTCCCTCGGCCGAAATCACGTGACCCAAAACCATCACTTCCTTCAGCCAGAACTCACATTTCGAGAACTTCTCATAGAGTTGCTCGGTCCTCAAAATGTCTAACATTGTCCGCAAATGAAGGGCATGCTCTTCCTCATTTCTCGAATAAATAAGAATATCGTCAATGAAGACGACGACACACTTATCTAAATACTCGATAAAGACTTTGTTCATCAACTGCATGAACACCGCCGGCGCATTAGTTAACCCGAAAGGCATAACCACAAACTCATAATGTCTGTATCTCGTCCGAAAAGCTGTTTTCGGCACGTCGGACTCCCTTACCCGAAGCTGATAGTACCCCGATTTCAAATCAATCTTCGAGAATACCGCAGCTCCCTGCAACTGATCGAACAAGTCATCAATCCTCGACAGGGCATACTTGTTCTTGATGGTCACCTTGTTTAGTTCGTGGTAGTCGATACACAAACGCAGTGAACCATCCTTCTTCCGAACAAACAAAACCGGTGCGCCCCAAGACGAAGCGCTCGGTCGAATATAACCCGACTCAAGAAGCTCACTCAACTGCTTCTTCAGCTCGGCCATATCTGAAGGTGCCATGCGATACGGCGCCTTCGAAATCGGAGCCGCGTCCGGCTCTAACTCTATAGCAAACTCAACCTCACGATCCGGTGGCAAACCCGGTAACTCGTCAGGAAATACATCAGGAAACTCACTAACGACTGGAATCGACGAAAGCTCAACTCCACCATCCTCCACCTTCAAGGCGTAGCACCAATAACCAGTACACCCCTTTCGCAGGAGTCTCATCGCCTTCAAGGCATTAATAACAAACTTCTAGTTTCTCTTTCGCCCCGCGAAAGAGTGTTCAGTGCCGTCCTCGGCTAGCATGGTAATGATCCTAGTGCGGTAGTTCATGATTGCACCATGCCGCTCGAGCCAATCATCCCCGAGAATCAAATCCTCACCCTCAATACCCACAACAATAAGATTAGAGAGCCAAGCCCTCTCACAAATAAACACAGGACAGTCCCGGACCTCTCGATCACCGACGATTCTATCACCGCTAGGAAGTTTAACGATGAAAGGATCGCAGGGTGATAAGTAATCAAGACTCAAACGGCGCACACACTCCAGAGAAACGAATGAATGCATAGCACCCGAATTAAAAAGCACACTGACAGGATGTGAATGGATATGAACGGTAACTGTCGCCACAGTGGCCGCTGGATCATCGGCCCTTCTCATCTCATAGATACGTGGAGGGGCAGAGCCAACACTAGAAGCTCCCCCTCTAGCGGGCTGACCCCGACCTCTCCCTCGACCGGCACCCGGCGGAGGCTGCGGAGCAAATGAGCCCTGATTCACACTCGGCTCCATAGGTGCTGAAAAAGAAGTCTGAGCACCAAGAAGTCGTCTTGCCTGCTCACAAAAGGAAGCCTTGTGGCCCGACTGACCACAAGTATGACAAATCAGAGGCAGATGAGGACACTCCCGATTCCGATGGCCCGGCTCGCCACAGTTAAAGCATTTGATATCCCGAACGGAGGCACTGGCAGTACCTCGATAGCCCCTAGAGAAACGATCCGAATTACCACCAGGAATATTCGCAGACTGATACTTGTGTTGACCTCCACCCGTGTGACTCGAGAAATTTCCGGTGGATTTCTATTTCTTACTCTCCCGAACTGCCGCACTGGCCGTCACCGACATATCATAGGCAAGAGCTCGACTCTGATAATCCTTCAGGGTAGTGCAGACAAGTCCAGACATATAGTCCCGAATCGGCAGTTTCATACGTCTGGAGAAATAAAAAATTTTGTCGCTCTCCTCGACAACTTGGGTCTTCACATAACCCAACTCCTTGTTAAAATCGGCAATAGCTTGGCATACGGGAATATCGCGAGGTTGAGCATCATAGAAGGCATGGACTCGAGCCTGTCTAACCGGCCACGGGCAATATTCAGTTTCCATCAATTCCTGAAATTCGGCCCACGAAGCGACATGATCTTTGGGCCCAACGGCCTCCCACCAATCTGTGGCGTCCCCAGTGAGAAAATACTGGGCGATAGGAACTTTACGGTCCTCAGGATAGTTGGTGGCAACAAAGACTTTGGATATCTCCTTGATCCACCCTTCCCAGCCAATCGGGTCAGAGGCTCCCGTGAACTGAGGAGGATGCATCTTGATGACATCCTGGAGCCAACGGTCAGCTCCGTCCCGAGCAGCATGGGCCGGATTCTGGACCGCCTGGGCAATCGCCGCCATCTGGTTTACCATCTGTTGCATAACAGCCGCAACACCAAGGTCAGCGCCACCTTGAGAAGAAGCATGGCTATGTTGGTCACCGGTGCTGCCGGCTCCCGAAGAATGTGATGTGGCCGCCCCACCGGCTGCCCCACGTCCTCGGTCGCGTCCACGACCACGACCACGGTTTCCTCCAGCATCCATACTGGTGTTAAGAGATAACAGAAGTATATTGATGATGAGTCAGGGAGGAAAAAGCAACTACGATTCAAGAAGCGGAACTACAATGCAAGAAAACAAAGGACGAATAAGAAAACTTATTAGCACTGGAAGTACTGAGATGCTGGCAGCTGTAATACCCGGTCGAAAATCATGTCATTTCAAACCTCTTCATGTTCTTCGAATCGTGATTTGTTGGGCGAACCCTTGTAATCATCGCTTGGAACCACCGTCCTGGGGTTTCCGTACTTCTATTTCGTGTTATTGTTGCCCAGACATTGAATCCTATTGCTTTTATTCTCTTCCCGGGTCATTTTTCATCATTTTAGGACCCGAAGGGGGTGTGAGCCGCGGCACAAGGAGTGTGCGCCGCGGCACACACATTTCCAAAATTTGGCCGAGCGATCAGACGGTGCCGCGGCACACTCCGGAGTGCCGCGGCACTGCTGAGTCATTGCCGCGGCACACCTAGCCGAGCCGCGGCACACTTGTGTTGCATCCTCACCAAAACCGCTGTACCGGTGCCGCGGAACACACAGGCTGAGCCGCACACCGCCGAAACCACAGGAGCAATTTTAGGCTGTGCCGCGCACACTGGCCGAGCCGCACACAATGCGGTCAATGCATAATTCGGCTTTTTAAGCGAGATTTCACTCATTTCCTCCATTTCCTTCTTCCACTGCGAGAGAGAGGGTTTGAGGGAGGAGTTTTCTCACATCTTTCACTTGTGTGTTGGATTTTACCACTTTCATTCGGTTGGGAAGCCGGATAGTCGATCTAACGCGTATTCCTTGGATCATAGAGCTTGGATATTCAAGAGGTAATTTCTTCGACATCTTGACTTCTCGTTTTTGTGTGGGTATTGACGTTTTGGATGATAAAATCATGGTGTATGATGTGATATATGCGTGATTATGGACATGTTTGAGTATTCATCGGATTATTGAAAGATTATTCAAGAACACTTTGAATTTTGTGTTGGATTTTGGGGGTTTTCATAGATTCATCCGTTTTATCCGATTGAAGCTTGAGAACCTTGAGATTTTGATATATCTATACCGTATGAGTGTTTTCTTCCGATTTTACGGGTTGGATTGTGCCGTTTTCGGACTTGTGGGAGTTTGGGCGATTTCCCAACCTTTAGTTGTTCACCCGTATATTTTCTTGAATCGTAGACGAGTTTCGGGAGTCTCTTCGTGTAATTTGAGTATGGATAACTAATTGTCATATTCCTTGCGAATCGTTTAGGTGCCGGAAGCGCGTTCTTGGACCTACCGAACTCGTACCTTTCCTCCGTTCGATTTCTCGATGTCTCAAAGGCAAGTATACATTTATGATTGTACGTTCTCGACTTTGAAAGTAAGAAATATTGATGGCATATCATGAACGAACCGTTTTTACGGCATTCATAGATATATTGTTGGCATGTAATGAACAAACCATTTTGACGGCATTCCTACATGTATCGGCGTATGAGGTGAACGAACCGTTTCTACGGCATTCACATACGTAACGGCGTATGAGGTGAACGAACCGTTTCTACGGCATTCACATACGTCTTATGAGATTTTAGTTATTCCGGAATACTAGTCTTGAATTGATGAATTGACGGTTACATTTACTTTATTGTCGAGGAGTATTGTGTTTCATATTGATATACTTGGACTAGCTATTCGACGGCTAACCCCTTTAATGGGGAAATCGTTTCATGTATTTCGGGTTCGGGAGGTCGGACGGGCGTATCGGGTCGGCACGAAGATGGTGGGCAAGTGTGATCGTGTCTTTCTTCCGATTATGTTTGGAGTTTCCCGTTCAGTGTTGTTGTACTGGATTGGCTTTTGAATACTCGAGTATTGTTTTCCCTTTTCCTTGATGTTCCGGCCTGTGTTTGCCGAAGTATTGATTCGAGTTGTGATGTTTGTGAATACATTGGTTATGTTTCGAATACCTTTATATTGTTTTTCATTAAATTGTGTGTAGACCTTATCGGTCAAATTTTATGGTTCCACATATGTTTAGCCTTGTGGGTCCCACGGCGGGGCTTACGGCGCTGTAATATCCCTGAATAACTTGGGGGTGTTACAGAATATGGTATCAGAGCTTAGGTCTATGGATACCTAGGCTGTCGATCTCTTGGGTCGAATGAGTCATCAATTATCCACAGTATCACTACTGTGCCATCATCACAGTGCGACCGGTACTTGTAAGACCTCTTACTCTTCTGATGCTTCCTTATTCATTATGCTTCTTCTATGGATATTCTTGAGAATCGATCACCTTAATGACGTGCATTTGTATTGTGCTTACGTACCTTATGTGTTCTTCAGTATGTCAGCTGGTAGGGGCCGTGGCCGTGGTCGTGGCCGTGGACGAGGAAGGGGTCGTGGCGCGGCCGTTTCCATCAGTTCAGTTGCGGGGTCGACCAACCCCAGTTTGTCGAACTCGGTGCATCCCGACACCGAGAGTCAGCACGACCAGTCAGACGGTCAGGGGAACAACGCAGACGTTGGAGTGGCGAATGCACTTCAACAATTGGCTACTCAGATGACCATTTTAGCCCAAACTGTTCAACTGAATAACCCGAACCCAAACACGGATGCCTTGCTTCAGAATGTAATCCGTATGCACCCTCCACAGTTTGGCGGTGCCATGCACCGTTAAATGGGAAGACTGGCTAGCGGAATTAGAGAAGATTTTCGAGGCGGTTGATTGCCCCGAGGTGAGGAAAGTACCAATTGCTCAGTATTTCCTCACTAAGGAGGCCGCTACTTGGTGGAAGGTCATCAAGCCACAGGATCGTATTGCCTCGTGGGATGAATTTAAGGACCTCTTGGAGGCCGAGTTTTGTCCTTGGCCGGTACGAGAGAGCCGAATCCGAGCCTTCTTCGAGGCTAAACCACAAGATATTCCCGTTTCGCAGGCGATCGTGGAGTATAACCAACAATTGATCCATGTGAAGGATCAAGTGCGTAGCGAGCGTGATAAGATCCGTTATTTTGATATGCGGATGAATTTGGACTTACGGCGGTACATGGCCGGATTTGCTTGTACCACACTGAAAGAGTATCAGGACAGAGCTTTAGCCCATGATATGTTGAGCCCCGACAATGATACCGTTGAAGAACCGAAGAAGCAGAAAATCGGGGGAAATTTTTCTGGCTCTAAGGGTGGCAACTTTCAGAAGTCACTGACGACTAACCGTTTTGCCGGACAGTCGTCACGTTCTAATAAAGGGAAGAGGGGTTACCGTCCCACTCCGGGTACCTCAAATCGCACAGTGACTTGCTATAATTGTGGTCGTCCAGGCCACTTTAGTTCGGAATGCTACTTTCCACTATTAAAGTGTCACACGTGTGGTCAGATGGGGCATAGAGCGGTTTACTGTTCCGAGCCGAACCAGACTTTGGACACTCGGGCTTCTGCCCCAACACCTCTTGATCAAGGTATTAATCAGCGACAATCTTTTGGTCAACCTCAGCAGAATTTTGGCAGGGGCCGGGGTCGGGGTCAGAACGCTGGAGGGGGGAACTCTAGCGTCGGTTCGGTGCAACCACGAGTTTATGAGATGCGTCGAACAGACGAGCCCGACACGGCGGTGGCTTCAGGTACCATCCATATTTTATCTTATCCAGTCCGTGTACTTTTTGATTCGGGTGCTACACATTATTTTATTTCTTTGGAGTGTGTACGCCGTTTGAATATAACCTGTATGACTGCTTGCGATCCCTTCATCGTGAGACTGCCGAGCGGGGATAGAATTGTGGGGAACCGGGAGATTAAAGATTTTCCGGTGACTATATCCGGTATGGATTGGTTATCGAATTTAATTGTAGTTGATATGGAAGGCGAGGACGTGATCCTCGGCGAAGATTGGCTTGATAGAGCGATTATGAACTACCGTACTAAGGTTATCACCATGATGACTAAAGACGGATCTGAGTACTCATTTTTGGGGCGTAAGTCGGGACTATCCAAGTTACTTATCAGTGTCATGAAGGCCGTAAAACTTTTGAATAAAGGTTGTGCGGGCTATTGGTGTTATGCCTTGAAAACGGAAGGAAATGAAATCGATTTCTCTTCGATTCCGGTTGTTAGTGAGTACCCCGATGTTTTCCCGGATGACCTCCCGGGATTACCACCAGATCGAGAGATAGAATTTACCGTGGACTTAGAGCCAGATGCGGCTCCGATTTCTAAAGCACCTTATCGGATGGCACCTTCCGAGATGCAGGAATTGAAGACTCAGTTGGGAGAACTTTTGGAAAAAGGGTACATCAGACCGAGCGCTTCGCCTTGGGGCGCGCCTGTTCTCTTCGTGAGGAAGAAAGATGGTTCACTACGTTTGTGCATCGACTACCGTGAGCTGAATAAAGTAACCATCAAAAACAAGTATCCTTTGCCTCGTATAGACGATTTATTTGATCAATTGCAAGGGGCTGCAGTTTTCTCGAAAATTGATTTAAGATCCGGGTATTATCAACTCAGTGTGAGAGAGTCCGACATTCCGAAGACGGTGTTCCGGACGAGATATGGGCATTATGAATTTGTAGTTATGCCTTTTGGGTTGACGAATGCGCCGGCAGTATTCATGCAGTTAATGAATAAAATATTCATCGAGTACCTCGACAGGTGTGTAGTCGTCTTTATTGACGACATCTTGATCTATTCTCGAGATAAGGAGGAACATGCCCGGCACTTGCGTTTGGTCTTAGACATTTTGAGAACCGAGCACCTCTATGCAAAGTTCTCGAAATGTGAGTTTTGGTTGGAAGAAGTTATGTTTCTCGGCCATGTGATTTCGGCCGAAGGGGTTTGCGTAGACCCGCAGAAGATCGAGGCAGTGCTAGGCTGGGCACCGCCTAAAAATGTTAAGGAGGTTCGTAGCTTTTTGGGCCTTGCTGGGTATTACCGTCGGTTTGTCGAGGGGTTCTCGAAACTCGCTCGACCGCTTACGAAATTACTCCAGAAGACCGAAAAGTTTGTTTGGACGGATGAGAGACAACAGAGCTTCGATGAACTAAAGAGGCGTTTGACTTCAGCTCCAATTTTAACTTTACCACATGGTAGCGAGGGCTTTGCAGTCTACAGTGACGCTTCGGGTCAAGGCCTGGGCTGTGTTCTTATGCAGCATGATAAGACAATAGCTTTTGCGTCACGACAACTAAAGCCTTATGAGATGAATTATCCTACTCACGATTTAGAGTTGGCCGCAATTGTCTTCGCACTCAAGATTTGGCGGCATTATTTGTATGGTTCACCGTGCCGGATTTATACCGATCACAAGAGCACGAAGTATATTTTCATCGAAGGAGCTGAATATGAGACAGAGACGTTGGCTAGAGTTGATAAAGGATTATGATCTGGAAATTCTTTACCACCCCGGGAAGGCCAATGTCGTTGCGGATGCTTTGAGTCGCAAATCGGCATCTCTTCAAATGCTCGAGGTTCTTACATCCCAGACGAAAATTCGTCAAGATTTAATTGAGCAAGGGATAGAAGTTTGGCTTCAGCGAGTACAGGGACAGTTGTGTACTCTCGAAATTACTTCGTCCTTAGTTGACGACATCAAAGGGAAGCAGTGGAGTGACCCGATGATTTCTCAACTGAAGGAAGATGTGATTAAAGGAAAAGCTCCTGGCTTTATGGTTCACGAGGATAGTATTCTGAGATTTCAGGGCAGGCTTTGTGTTCCGAACGATTTGGAGTTGAGACAGAGGATTCTCCGAGAAGCTCATGCTACGCCTTACTCAATCCACCCCGGAACGAGTAAGATGTACAAAGATTTGAAGCGCAATTTTTGGTGGAATAACATGAAGAAGGATGTTACGGAGTTTGTACTACGATGCTTAACGTGTCAACAAGTCAAGATCGAACATCAACGACCGGCGGGGTTGTTGAAACCACTTCCCATTCCCGAGTGGAAGTGGGAAGACATCTCAATGGATTTCATCACTGGCATGACGAGAACTCGGACTGGAATGAATATGATTTGGGTAATTGTCGATCGATTGACCAAGTCTGCACACTTTTTGGGTATTAAGGATACTTGGGGACCGGATAGACTGGCTCGAACCTTTATTGCTGAGATCGTAAGGCTACACGGTGCCCCCAAGACTATTGTTTCTGATCGAGACGGCCGCTTTGTATCACACTTTTGGCAGGCCGTTCATCAGGCTCTGGGTACTGAGTTGAGATTGAGCACTTCCTTTCATCCTCAGTCGGACGGTCAGACAGAGAGGACGATTCAGACTCTGGAAGATATGTTACGGGCTTGTGCCTTGGATTGGAGTAATGATTGGGAGCTTCACCTACCATTGATCGAGTTTGCTTACAATAATAGTTGGCATGCGTCGATCAAAATGGCACCCTTCGAGGCACTCTATAGTAGGCGATGTAGGTCGCCATTATGTTGGGACGAGGCTTCTGAGCTAGTTGGGACGGAACCGGATATGTTATTGGAGACCAAGGAAAAGATTTCTATTATCCGAGATCGACATCGATCGCCTGCAGTCGTCAGAATCTTACGCCGATACTCGTCGACCCTTGGAGTTTGAAGTGGGGATCACGTCTTGCTCAAAGTATCGCCGACCAGAGGAGTTTTCGCCGGGAAAAAGGGAAAACTCAGTCCAAGGTATATCGGACCTTTCGAGATTTTGGACGAGTTGGAGATTTAGCTTATCGCTTGGCGTTGCCTCCACTTTGAGTCATGTCCATAGTGTTTTTCATGTGTCCCAGTTGAGGAAGTACGACTGATCCGAGCCACATTATCGACTACGGTGAGATTGACGTGGCGAGGATATTACCTTCGGAGAGACCCGTGGAGATCCTTGGCGTCGCGAAACGGCTTCGGCATAAGACCATTCCACCGGTTAAGGTACAATGGTCGAGGCATGGAGTCGAAGAGGCGACTTGGGAGACGGAAGAGAAGATGCGGGTGGAATACCCCGAACTATTCATTTCTTAAGTTTCGGAGACGAAACTTCTTTTTAGAGGGGAGAATGTAATACCCGGTCGAAAGTCATGTCATTTCAAACCTCTTCATGTTCTTGAATCGTGATTTGTTGGGCGAACCCTTGTAATCATCGCTTGGAACCACCGTCTGGGGTTTCCGTACTTCTATTTCGTGTTATTGTTGCCCAGGACATTGAATCCTATTGCTTTTATTCTCTTCCGGTCATTTTTCATCATTTTAGGACCCGAAGGGTGTGAGCCGCGGCACAAGGAGTGTGCGCCGCGGCACACATTTCCAAAATTGGCCGAGCGGATCAGGGTGCCGCGGCACACTCCGGAAGTGCCGCGGCACCGCTGAGTCATTGCCGCGGCACACCTAGGCTGAGCCGCGGCACACTTGTGTTGCATCCTCGGCCAAAACCGCCAGTGCCGGTGCCGCGGCACACACAGGCTGACACCGCCGAAACACAGGAGCAATTTTAGGCTGTGCCGCACACACTGAGCCGCGGCACACAATGCGGTCAACTGCATAATTCGGCTTTTTAAGCGAGATTTCAGCTCATTTCCTCCATTTCCTTCTTCCACCTGCGAGAGAGAGGGTTTGAGGGAGGAGTTTTCTCACATCTTTCACTTGTGTGTTGGATTTTTACCACTTTCATTCGGTTGGGAAGCCCGGATAGTCGATCTAACGCGTATTCCTTGGATCATAGAGCTTGGATATTCAAGAGGTAATTTCTTCGACATCTTGACTTCTCGTTTTTGTGTGGGTATTGACGTTTTGGATGATAAATCATGGTGTATGATGTGATATATGCGTGATTATGGACATGTTTGAGTATTCATCGGATTATTGAAAGATTAATCAAGAACACTTTGAATTTTGTGTTGGATTTTGGGGGTTTTCGTAGATTCATCCGTTTTATCCGATTGAAGCTTGAGAACCTTGAGATTTTGATATATCTATACCGTATGAGTGTTTTCTTCCGATTTTACGGGTTGGATTGTGCCGTTTTCGGACTTGTGGGAGTTTGGGCGATTTCCCAACCTTTAGTTGTTCACCCGTATATTTTCTTGAATCGTAGACGAGTTTCGGGAGTCTCTTCGTGTAATTTGAGTATGGATAATTAATTGTCATATTCCTTGCAAATCGTTTAGGTGCCGGAAGCGCGTTCTTGGACCTACCGAACTCGTACCTTTCCTCCGTTCGATTTCTCGATGTCTCAAAGGCAAGTATACATTTATGATTGTACGTTCTCGACTTTGAAAGTAAGAAATATTGATGGCATATCATGAACGAACCGTTTTTACGGCATTCATAGATATATTGTTGGCATGTAATGAACGAACCGTTTTGACGGCATTCCTACATGTATCGGCGTATGAGGTGAACAAACCGTTTCTACGTCATTCACATACGTAACGGCGTATGAGGTGAACGAACCGTTTCTACGGCATTCACATACGTCTTATGAGATTTTAGTTATTCCGGAATACTAGTCTTGAATTGATGAATTGACGGTTACATTTACTTTATTGTCGAGGAGTATTGTGTTTCATAGTGATATACTTGCACTAGCTATTCGACGGCTAACCCCTTAATGGGGGAAATACGTTTCATGTATTTCAGGTTCCAGGAGGTCGGACAGGCAGGTATCGGGTCGGCACGAAGATGGTGGGCAAGTGTGATACTGTGTCTTTCTTCCAGTTATGTTTGGAGTTTCCCGTTCAGTGTTGTTGTACTAGATTGGCTTTTGAATACTCGAGTATTGTTTTCCCTTTTCCTTGATGTTCCGGCATGTGTTTGCCGAAGTATTGATTCGAGTTGTGATGTTTGTGAATACATTGGTTATGTTTCGAATACCTTTGTATTGTTTTTCATTCCATTGTGTGTAGACCTTATCGGTCAAATTTTATGGTTCCACGTATGTTTAGCCTTGTGGGTCCCACGGCGGGGCTTACGGCGCTGTAATATCCCTGAATAACTTGGGGGTGTTACAGCAGCGGTGTGACAATATGCAAAACAAAACACAACTAGACCCAAATAACCGACAAGCCTAGGTATCCATAAACCTAGGGCTCTGATACCATTTTCTGTAACACCCCCGAGATATTCAGAGTATATTACAGCGCTGTGGACCCCTACATGGGACCCACCAGGCTACAGCAAGAAAACCCCACTCAACTAACCATCTCGATTAACGAGGACACACATTTTAAAAATACAACAAATAAAAATATGCCCGGAACAACCGGTGAAATAAGCATCAACTGACAATGTAGCAATATAAGGTAATACAACCGGAGTTCGAAATGAAAAGCCTAAGTACTCGCGAGTACAATCTATAAGTTTATAAATGTGGAAACAACCATATCGAAATGGGCAAAAGAAACAAGATGACCCAAATGCATATGTCAACGACCCTGGCCAACATCCTCGTACTGTCCCAGCGCTTGCTCGTCCGGATGATTATAACCTGAAATCCATAACAAGAATTTCCCCACAACGGGTCCCCAGAGGGGTTAGCAATTACGCTAGTACAAGTAATCAAGGCAAACCAATCGCTTACACATTTCATAGTACATGCACCAATATCATTTCAAAACCAAAACCAGACATGTCTTTTCCGGAAACAAACAGTCAAATAATCAATTTGCCTAGGACCAGGACGCCACCATGAATCCCACCCGAGGCCTCTAAGGACCCTCCCGAGCTGGCCACTTTATAAAACAAATCACGCACAGGCATCGCCTAGGACCAGGACGCCACCATGAATCCCACCCGAGGCCTCTAAGGACCCTCCCGAGCTGGCTAGCAAAACAAACTCGTGAATCCAGAGTAAAGTCATAGATTCCCCCGAGGCCCCGTCGGACCCTCCCAGGGTGAGCAAAGCACACACAATATGCATTACCATTCCATGTTAAGAATAAAGGTTTCCAAAAATACTTGCCTTGAATAATAGATGACGCAACGAACGGAAGGAAAGACGTCGATGAATGCTAGGGACCGACAATTACGAACCTAACAAATCGAAGAACACAATCACAACCAATCCTAAACGAATACGGAATTGGAATACACCCGAGAACTCGCCTACGATTCATGTATATTCGGGTAAAAATAACAACGAGGGCAGACCACAACCGAACCCTCTCGAATACGCAACAACCACGAAGTATACCATGAATCCGTAGGAAAACTAGTGATATCAACAAGATTAATCATACTCATCATGAATTAACCGACAAAACAAGATGAATCGGACAAAAATCCCAAAACCCCCAATTTATCCAAAAGTAGGGTTCTAAGAGATTTACCTTAGATTAGGATGAAAGATTCGTGTTGATGTTGATAATATATACCAAGAACTCGAGGGAGTTGATGGAGGAGATGATCGGAGGAAGAAATCGCCTAGGAATCGCCCGGAATCGCCTTAGCCACGGAGAGAATGAAGAAATGAAAATAATACGTTCATCTCGGTCAACCCCCTGGTTTATATAGCCAGGGAGTGTTAGCGCGCGCTAATTCTCAAAGTTAGCGTGCGCTAACGAAACAAACTCCAATCCAGTAGCCAGATTTCTGGCAGTTAGCGTGCGCTACTCAAAATGTAGCGTGCGCTAATAACCTCTCGGCAGCGCGCGCTATCGGCCAATAGCGTGCGCTACCTGGACATCAGCCGAGTCCAGAAGCAACTGCCCAGTACTGGACATTCACACTAGCGCACGCTACCGGGCGTCTCATCGTGCGCTAACCCCCAACATTAGCGTGCGCTAGACTACGTAGCGTACGCTAATCCACCACCCGAGGGTGGAATCGACCGCCACTCCTGTGGCTTGCTCTCTAGCGCCACTGGCGATCGTAGCATGCGTTACTAAGGGACATCTAGTGTGCGCTATGCAGAAAAGATAGCGTGCGCTAGGTACGAAATATAAATGGTCCAAAACACCGGAATATGAACGAAACATCAAACGGAACATCTCAAAACATATCGTAACGTAGAATGGATCCACGGCAACCCCGAAACGGTGGTTCCGCACAACAATAACGAGAATCAGATCAATAGGTGACTGGAAAGATACACGAGGGTCACTACGACCGAGAAATACACTGAAAATGAAAAATATAAGGGGAAAAAAATGCGGATATTACAGTATGATTCGGCTAAAAAACCAGGATCGATAATACAAGTGGATTAAACGAATATAACAATTACAATTATATTCTACGGGATAGGGTTTAAGGATTACAGGCCAACTAATGAACCTATAATTATAACCAATATAAGTAATCCGATAAACCCGAACAAATACAACCAATATATATTCCAACGTCCAGAACAAATCTGAAACACAAATATCCGATTCCAGGTTAGCAACGATAATGATAATAACCAAATGATCGGAATACGATAACCGGTATATTATATATATATATATATATAACTAATATATATATAATATATCATATATATTAATCTACTGCAGGTATATATATATTTATATATATAACAAATATAATATATATATATATATAATATAGATAGATATAATCCGAAAGGATGTGGTATAACCATCTGAGTGAATACTTGATTGGAAAGGGATACAAGAACGATGAACTGTGTCCTTGCATCTTTGTAAAGAAAACAAGTTTCGGATTTGCGATCATCGTAGTATATGTCGACGATATGAATATAATCGACACTCTTGATGAAATAAGAGAAACAACTGGATACTTGAAAACTGAGTTTGAGATGAAAGATCTTGGGAAGACTCGTTTCTGTCTTGGTATTCAGATAAAATATAGAGTGTGGAATTCTCATCCACCAGTCTGCTTATGTCCAGAAGATGCTTAGACGCTTTAACATGGACAAAGCACACCCGGTTAACACTCCCATGATCGGTCGTAGCTTGGATGCGAAGAAAGATCCATTTCGTCCAAAGGAAGATGACGAGGAGCTTTTGAGAGCTGAAATTCCCTACCTAAGTGCAATAGGCGCTCTATTGTACTTAGCTCAATGTACGCGACCGGACATCGCCTTCTCAGTAAACTTACTAGCTCAATTTAGTTCAGCACCGACGCAACGTCATTGGAATGGTATCAAGAATATATTCCGATACCTAAAAGGAACCATTGACTTGGGACTATTCTTTCCCTACAAGCAGGCAAAAGAAGCTGCTTCCATAAAGGCAAACGCCGAAGTAAATGCTAATGCCATGGAACCTACCCCGACGAACGTATTGGTAGGATTTGCTGACGCAGGGTATCTCTCCGACCCACACAAATGTCGTTCCCAAACTGGCTTTGTATTTGCTATTGGGAATACCGCTATATCTTGGAGATCTACAAAACAAACCCTTGTAGCTACCTCATCTAATCACGCCGAGATTATCGCTTTGCATTAGGCGGTACGTGAGTGTATTTGGTTAAGAGCTATCATTACACATATCCGAGGTAACAGTGGACTAAGTAATGTCACTGAAGCACCCACATGCATATATGAAGATAATGCAGCTTGCATCGAACAGATGAAGCTTGTGTATATCAAGGGGGACAACACAAAACACATATCTCCAAAATTCTTCTACAATCAGCAACAACAGGCTCTCCTCAATATTCAAGTAAAGCAAGTCAAATCTGAGGAGAATGTGGCCGATTTGTTCACCGAATCTCTGCCCTGTAATACCCGGTTGTAATTCAGTAATTATCATTCAATAATTTCACTCGTTAATGATCATTTGTCACTCATATTCAATCATGGTATTCATCGTTCAGAGTAATTGTATCGTGTATCAATCGTCATTCATCACTAATCTAATTGGAGTTTTGTGCCGTGTTTATCACCATTGTCATTTTCATTGTGGGCTGTGCGTGAGGAATAGCGCACGCTACGTACTCTTTTTAGCGCGCGCTAATTGAGTACAGGTAGCACACGCTGCCACTCAGCATTAGCGCACGCTAATGTTACCATGGTTGCAGTCCAGAAGGTACTGGACTGCAGGTGAGTTATAAGTAGCGCACGCTACGAGTGGTAAGTAGCGCGCGCTAGTGGGTTGTAGTAGCGCACGCTAATATTTGGTGTAGCGCGCGCTAAGGTCGGATCAGGTTGAGTCCAGTGGCTACTGGACTGTACTGGATTAATTAATAGCGCACGCTATGAGTGGTTTTTAGCGTACGCAAACGGTGTAGTAGCACACACTACTTGTTGGTTGTAGCGCACGCTACCGAGATCAGATCAAAGGACAGAAGGTTCTGGACTTCAGTACTGGACAGCAGATATTTAGCTAGCGCACGCTAACAATTGGAGTTAACGCACGCTATTGGGATAGAGTTAACGCACGCTACCAGGTTGTAGCGTACGCTAACGGGTCAGCCAGAGTTCACTAGAATGTTCATACAACTCGTTAGCGCACGCTAAATAGCAGGACATAGCGTGCGCTAATCTGGAGCAGTATAAATTGGACAGTTAGCCTGAGTTTCGTCATTTTCTCACTTCTCTTCGTTTTTGAGCGACGTCGGGCGATTTCGGGCGACTTGGAGTGTTCTCTTCGAGCTGCTATCATCTATCATCATCTTTAAGTCTTTGAGTTGGATTAATCATCATTTCATCATCCTAAACTCATCAAATCAAAGGTATTAATCTCTTGGATCTAGAATTTCGGATTTTTGAGTTTTCCTTCCGATTTCTTCGTGTAAGCTTGGATTTTTGTTGGAATATATTAGATATAGATTATCTACCTTGGATAAATGTATTCCTACGGATTTAATGGCTATTTTCGGAATTATTTCAAGAACCCTTAGGGTTGACTTCGGTTAATTTGGGGATTTTCTGATTGTTGTTGTTGTAAACTTGAATTGTGGATTCCTATGGGATTATTGATATCATTGGAAGTGTTATGATGGTTTGAAATACTCATCTTGGAGTTGGTTTCGATATATATTCGAGTTTGGATATTGTTGTATCGATGTTTGAGTCGGTTATGATCGTATTTGATTCGTGTAATGATCGAATTATTGGTAATTGTGTTATTTAAGGTTGTTCGAGCGACCGACATTTCATTTAGGACGTTGTTCGTGGACGGACATTCTTCATAGGTGTTGTGTAAGTTAATTCTTACTCGGTTAAAAGGATACTCATTCCTTTTGTTGTTGATTATTCATAATCATAACACATTCATCATGGTATTAATCATATTGAGACTTGTAATTGTCGAATAATCATTTCATTCACGAGGAACGACGGTTCCAAATCATTTCATTGGGTTACCAATCACGTCACTATTATTCTCATCTCGGTGAGTCATTCTTGGCCTTGTCGAATTATTATTCATTGATATTCAGTGTGGTCATTCTCGTTCATATGACCTTCTGGGTTCATATTGCGTGACCGGGTGTGGCTGTGTGGAATTTTTAGTCGGGCACACGATGGTCATGTATTGGGTTCACCGATACATTGGACCGTGCACACGGTAAAGCTTCACTCCGTGAGACTAATTAGGTACAAGGACGGGTGTATCCGGTCATTCGTCTTGTACACTTGCACAGAACATTACGGGCGTACTATGATACTCCTCTTCAGCGTAATTCATAACTAAGGATATTTCATAACTTCAGTTAAATCATGATTGTGTATTTTCAACCCTTGAGGATTGTTGTTCTGTATAACTGACCCCGTTGGGGGATTTTGTTTTCAGGTCACGGCAAGGCAAAGGCGCGGGAAGAGCATGTTGACGGCGAGGAGTCCCAGTGATACTAGTAGGGGGCCCCAGTCATTCCGTTTGTTTCTGTCATTTCACTCATTTCTGTCATTTGTATTCTTCCGCTGCAAATTCCGTTTGAGATGTTTATTTATTCAGGGTGGTGTATTTTATCTTCATATAAAATATATTAGTATTCTGTTTTGTCCTGGTGTAATGTACTTAAGCTCCTCATTGGAGTACTTGGTAATATAATGTGGTTCGGTACTACAGTTATTGATCGAACGAAAATAGTGCGCTAAAATCATTGTTAATTATAAGGTTTTAATAAATTTTATGTTGGCACACTTGGTTATTTTCCATATATTTATATTTTGGATGCAATTTACTTCACTTGGCAATTTGTTGTTTAATTTAGGTGTTTGATGGAGTTTTTAAGCTTAAGGAATAAATTGGATCATCAAACGGAGCAAGCCAAGGTGATTTGGACTTAAATAAAGAAAATCCCGCGTGACTGGGTGGCCAGTGTCGGTTATTTGGCCCATGCGATCTGTTACGAAAATAACCTTACTTAGGGCCCAAGAAACGACTCAAAAATCGCCCAATCAGTTCCACAAGGCAATAAATTGGTCCATATGCTGGGAAAAGGAATTGGAATAGATTTGGGAAGAAAGACTCCAAGGAAATTAAAACTTAAGAAGGAAAGAGTCCTAATTAAAGAAGGAAACTATGAGATGAGGAATAATTATAAAAGGGAGGAGGGTGGAATAAAAATCAACTGAAGCAAATTCACTACAGAGCGAGAATTCTAAGGAGCAATTTTCACTTTGGACACAAAAGAAATCACGAGGGACGACCGAACCAATTTTCACGAGCAACCGAGCCAATTCCGACGTGGAAGAAGAAGACTATACCGTTTGAATTTCTTTCTTCTCATGTCTATCTTTAATTTGCTGTTTTCTAAAGCCAACATGTCCGGCTAAATTTCTATTCTAGTTCTTAGTGAAGTTTGAAACCATATTTGAATTATTCATGTTTTAATCCCACGGCGTATTCTCAACTTGAATTCTCTTGAATTACTTTTGTGTTATTGAATTCACGACTATGCCATTTAATTTCTTGATTTGGTTTGGCCAACTAGATTAGGAGTTTTATGTCTTATGCTAGAAATTGAGTTGTAATCCGTAATTGTTGCAATTTTAATTTCACAAGTAGCAAACAATTGATTTTTCCCAATTGGGTAACACAAAATCGAGATCCCTTAAGTCGAGCTTATGAACTTAATATCTTGCCTATTCCATTATTTTGGTTTTTAATGCATCTAGCGAGCGAGATTTGAAGAGCTTATTTTGAATCCACCGTATAGATAGGTTCAATTAAAGAGCTTGTTTTAATTGAATAAACTTAAGAAATAATTGGGGTCAACAGAGCTTGTTGTTGGCTTCGGAATAGGAGTTCATGAGATTAGAGAAGAGATAAGCGTTGCATTGAAACTTGAATTAATTCGAAACGGTGGATAACGGTGCTAAGGACTAGATTATTCCTCAATTGATATTTTCAACTTTTTATTTCCTTTGTTTATTTTATTTTATCTTACGCAATTTATTTTAGTTAAGATCAGAAACAAACCCCCCCCTCTCGTTTTTATTTTATTTTAATTGCACAAAATATTTAATCCTTAATTAGTTTAATTGATTTACCGTTCTTCGTGGGATCGACCCTTACTTGCCGATACTACTAGTTAGTAGAAGTAAGCTGAGGAAAATATAAATAACTAATTTTGACGTGTCACGACAGTAGCAGTCAAAATTTTGGCGCCGTTCTCGGGGAACGGTGTTGAATTAATTTTACTTATTTTGGGTTAAAAACTTTATGCAATTTCGACCTGGGTCACCCGGTGGCGATTCTGAAATTCATTTTAATTGTCGGTTGTGCACTAATCCGTTTGTTTTAGTTTTGCATGAATACAAGGTCACGTGGAGATAAAAATTTACAATATTTTCCGAAATCACCAAACGAGATCGTGTTTTCAGCGTAAAGCAAAAGAAGCCAAAGAAGCACTCGTGCACCTACCATTTTCCTCGAAACATCACCGAGTGAGTCGAAGGACGAAATTGGAGTCATGGCAAATAACGCTGAAAAGACGCCAAGCAATTAGCCAACCGAGCTACCTCAACAACCACCGTGCATCACGATCCCGCTATTGACAACAACAACACCTTTGAACTAAAGTCGGGATTGATTCACTTGCTACACCGCATTTCATGGTCTATCGGAGAGGACCCGCACAAACATCTCAAGGAATTCCATGTCGTTTGTTCAAGCATGAAGCCGAACGGTGTCACCGAAGAACAAATCAAGCTTAGAGCCTTCCCCTTCTCATTAAAAGATTCGGCTAAGGATTGGTTATTTTATTTACCGTCGGCCACCATCACAACGTGGAACGAGATGGAGATCTTATTTCTACAAAAATATTTTCCAGCATCTCGAGCGGCCAACCTAAGGAAAGAAATATGTGGTGCAAGGCAAATGACCGGAGAAACGTTGCATGAATATTGGGAACGATTCAAACAGTTGGTATCTCGGTGCCCGCAACATCAAATTAGCGAGCAACTCCTGATTGATATTTTTACGAAGGACTTAATCCGATGGAGCGAAACATGATAGATGCAGCAAGTGGAGGAGCCCTAGTTGACAAAACTCCTTCGGCCGCAAGGGCTCTCATATCCAACATGGCGGCCAATTCACAACAATTTGGTTGTCGCGATGCACCGATCAGGATGGTGAAGGAGATCCATGACTCGTCCCTTGAGGAAAAATTGAATGAGCTAACTACTTTTGTTAGAAAACTTCTTTGTAGAAACAACAAACCAATCGTACCATGTCGTCTCTGCAAGACCACGGAGCATACAACGGAGAATTGTCGGATTTTGCTTGATGAAATTGAGGCGCACGCCAATGCAATTGGGACCAAAAATTCTTATGGGAGGAAAAACGATCCGTTCTCAAACACATACAACCCAGGATGGAGGGATCACCCTAACTTTCGATGGAAAAACCAACAAGAGGCACCTCCACAAAATAGGGGACAATTCTACAAGCAACCCACTGAAAATTCGACACCATCTTTGGAGGAAATGATGAAGACCCTTGTGGCAAATACTATGCAATTCCAGCATGACACTAAATCGAGTATCAAAATTCTCGAAAATCAAATGAGTCAACTAGCCACCACTGTGAGCCGCTTGGAAAACCAAAATTGTGGGAAATCGCCATCCCAACCTGAACCGAACCTAAGGAACGTGAGTGTTGTAACTCTAAGGAGTGGGAAGCAGCTTAAGGAGCCTAAGGGGGTGGAGGAAGCTGAAAACGAGGAGGAAAAAACCACTGAACAGATCAACACTGGGACGCCCAGTGCAGAATCAGCACTAAGTGCAGAACTGTCGGACAGCAAGGTAAATTCGTCCAAAACTGCTCCTTTTGAGACTAACGAGTTACCTTTTCCATCCAGGGTCAAAAAGGCAGCGATCGTGAATAAAGAGAAGCAAATCCTCGACGTATTCCGAAAGGTTGAGATCAACATTCCCTTACTCGATGCAGTTCAACAAATTCCAAAATACGCAAAGTTCCTTAAAGACTTATGCACCAGTAAACGAAGGCTAAAAGGGAACGAGAAGGTGGTAATGGGAGAAAATGTGTCCGCTGTATTCCAAAAGAACTTGCCACCAAAACGGGAAGATCCAGAGCTTCAAAGAGAATTACAGCCAATATATGAGAAATTATATGGAAAAAGTGAACCAGAGTTAGCCTTCGATGAGCATCTCAAGGGAGGAAAGTTTTCAATAAACACTCCGAGAAAGTTTGGTGTGGTTCAAGAAGACGAGTCATCAGTCGTACATCTATTGAGACCCATACCAAAACCTCCTTGGTGTGTTCACTAAAAAGGGAAGTTCTTCGTCGAGCGAACGACGTAAAAAAAAAGGCGCTTGTTGGGAGGCAACCCAATCTTTTTTTTTTACTTCTTTTATTTTTTTAGTCCAATTTTCTTTTTATTATTTATTATAGGTAAGTGGTAATCTATATCTTGTATTTCGTATTTTATTTCTACCTTTCTTTATTTTTTTATTTTATGCTATCCCTTTTATTTTTTTTCTATTCTATTATTTCCCTTATTTTTATTTTTATTCCCTTCATTCTCTCTTTTTCTTTTTCTCTCTCTCCGTTTCTCTCTTTCTCAGTATCTTCTTTTTACTCTGCAACCCCTAACTTCTCAATCTCTCTTTTCAGTCGACATCAGCCCCAAGCACCGCCCGTTCGAGATCGCCATCAAGATGTTGAAGCTAATGCGATGGAGGTGCACAAGAAACATAGGATGGAGGACCGAACCGAGCAGATGGAAGCCCTTCTCCCCCATTAGCCCGGTGATTCCTACTCTAGACTTTTTACTATCTTTTATTTTTCTTTTTCTCTTCCTTCCTTTCTTTAGAGTCGTGTGCTGAATTTTAAGTTTGGGGAAATTGGAGTCGGAATGATTAATTGAATTTGGAAAGTGTGATGTAATATATTGAAAATTGTCCTTAGCTAAATTTGTGTGATTTAATCAAGTTCGTGTATTGGGGATTTAAGTATGGCCTGACATAGGAAATGAATATGATTGACTAGTTTGATTTTAATTAGGGTAGTTCACTAGTCTTGATTTTGGATTTGGATAAAAGTGTGAGGGATTCATGGCACAAGCCCTTTTTATTCGTGAGTTTCGAGCCGTAGAGCAAAATACACACATATATAAATAATTATACATATACATGCTCACTATTTTTTTCTTGTGGGGTCAAACGTGTTGTGTTCATGCTAGAACTTAATCAATTATTCATGTCAAGACTATGTTAGTGTTCTCATGCAGTAAAGTGATAAAGGCAAATTAGGAATAACCCACTTGGCTTATATTTTCCCACCTCGACATATTCATCATTAGAAGCCCATTTGGACCTAAACCTTATTCTTTGATCCACCACATTTTATTAGCCATTATCTATTTTTGGTGAAAATTCATCCGTTTGAACCATTGGTCAAGGATTGGTTGTGAATTAGGTGTATAACAAGTCGAGGGAAGAACGAGGAATTATCAAAAAGTGGGAGGTGAAGTGAAAAAAAAAGTGCTGAAATTGAGATGAAAAAAATAAAGGCCGAAACTAAAAAAAAAAAAAAAAAAAAAATAGGGGCGTAGTAAAAATACCCCCCTCGAATGTTGTTAAAGCCACTGACCTCAATTGATCTTTCGTGGCTATGCGATTACATGTGCCTAAAAGGGTGCTCTAGGAAAAGATGGTGCTTCATTGTTTGTAGGATTTGTTATGCACTTAACTTCATGATTAGTCTTGACCAACGAATCCTTTATTTATCATTTCTATCCTGCCCCTACCTAAAGCTCCGTTACAACCATAAAAGCCCTTTTGATTATATGCATGAGTTCATCTAAGTAGTGGAGATTTAATATTTGTGCGAGTATATGGCAAGGACACACCATGATTTGACGTGAGTGATTGCTTAATAATCCCTATATCTACTTGAGTGAGAGTGACCCTTGTGAGGCCATTGAATTTTCTCTCACTTGATGCCAATGAAGATGTTGAGATTGGTTGAGGTACTTTAATTTTCTTCTTACTTGTTCATGATTATTTATTCTCCCTTGAATATGGCTATCATCTTGGATTTTTCAATACATGCTTCTTGAAATTCTTTCACTCGAATAATGCTTGAGGACAAGCATTGGTTTAAGTTTGGGGAGATTTGATCGAACGAAAATAGTGCGCTAAAATCATTGTTAATTATAAGGTTTTAATGAATTTTATGTTGGCACACTTGGTTATTTTCCATATATTTATATTTTGGATGCAATTTACTTCACTTGGCAATTTGTTGTTTAATTTAGGTGTTTGATGGAGTTTTTAAGCTTAAGGAATAAATTGGATCATCAAACGGAGCAAGCCAAGGTGATTTGGGCTTAAATAAAGAAAATCCCGCAAGACCTTGGGTGGCCAGTGTCGATTATTTGGCGATCTGTTACGAAAATAACTTTAATTGGGTACCAATAAACGACTCAAAAATCGCCCAATCAGTTCCACAAGGCAATAAATTGGTCCATATCTTTGGGAAAAGGAATTGGAATAGATTTGGGAAGAAAGACTCCAAGGAAATTAAAACTTAAGAAGGAAAGAGTCCTAATTAAATAAGGAAACTATGAGATGAGGAATAATTATAAAAGGGAGGAGGGCTGGAATAAAAATCAACTTCTGGAACAGCAAATTCACGGCAGGAGCAGAATTCTAAGGAGCAATTTTCACGGCTGGACACAAAAGAAATCACGAGGGACCAACCGAATTTTCACGAACAGCAACCGAGCCAATTCCCGTTTGAATTTCTTTCTTCTCATGTCTATCTTTAATTTGCTGTTTTCTAAAGCCAACATGTCCGGCTAAATTTCTATTCTAGTTCTTAGTGAAGTTTGAAACCATATTTGAATTATTCATGTTTTAATCCCACGGCGTATTCTCAACTCGAATTCTCTTGAATTACTTTTGTGTTATTGAATTCACGACTATGCCATTTAATTTCTTGATTTGGTTTGGCCAACTAGATTAGGAGTTTTATGTCTTATGCTAGAAATTGAGTTGTAATCCGTAATTGTTGCAATTTTAATTTCACAAGTAGCAAACAATTGATTTTTCCCAATTGGGTAACACAAAATCGAGATCCCTTAAGTCGAGCTTATGAACTTAATATCTTGCCTATTCCATTATTTTGGTTTTTAATGCATCTAGCGAGCGAGATTTGAAGAGCTTATTTTGAATCCACCGTATAGATAGGTTCAATTAAAGAGCTTGTTTTAATTGAATAAACTTAAGAAATAATTGGGGTCAACAGAGCTTGTTGTTGGCTTCGGAATAGGAGTTCATGAGATTAGAGAAGAGATAAGCGCTGCATTGAAACTTGAATTAATTTGAAACGGTGGATAACGGAGCTAAGGACTAGATTATTCCTCAATTGATATTTTCAACTTTTTATTTCCTTTGTTTATTTTATTTTATCTTACGCAATTTATTTTAGTTAAGATCAGAAACAAACCCCCCCCTCTCGTTTTTATTTTATTTTAATTGCACAAAATATTTAATCCTTAATTAGTTTAATTGATTTACCGTTCTTCGTGGGATCGACCCTTACTTGCCGATACTACTAGTTAGTAGAAGTAAGCCGAGGAAAATATAAATAACTAATTTTGACGTGTCACGACAGCGCGGTCAGTTATATTATTTAATTCATCATTTTCATTTGCCTGGTGGGTCCCAGTCGGGGATTCACGGCACTGTAATATCCGCCTAGTTTGGGGTGTTACATGCCCAAGGCCGTGTTTGAAAAATATGTGAGAAGTATCGAAATGCGGAGAATTTCCGAACTCCCGAAATCGATGTAAAGGTAGAGGGAGAAGGGTGAGTCATAAAGAAACTTACTCACCAATGTTGTACTCTTTTCTTTGACCAATGTTTATTTTCACCCATTGAGTTTTGTTACTTGGCAAAGTTTTTATTGAGGCAAACGACACATGCACAAGTTTTTCAAAGTATCCTTGATTGATGTACAAGTCAGGGGGAGATGTAGACTTGAGAGGGAGTCTTACATCCACACCGTACGTTATACTTTTTTCCTTCCAAGGATCATTTTTCCGACGGGGTTTTTATCACTTGGAAAGATTTTTAACGAGGTAACAAGATGTACGATTTTAGGGATCGATGGAATGGTCACCTTAGTAGCGCTATGATCAAATATAACGATCATATGAGAGGATAGATTCAAATGACGAAGTCTAAACTTGATGTGTCTAGATGCTGTACTCTTTTTCCTACGATCAAGATATTTTTCCCAATGGGTTTTTGCCTGACGAGGTTTTAACGAGGCAACATGACATGCACTTATAGACTAGGCACAAGGGGAAGTGTTAAAGGAATAATACTCATTGTGTGCCTAAGTCTGTTAGTTTATGGGCTTTCCTAGTTAGGATTTGGTTAAGTCATGTTTGTATGTATTTCTCTCTATTTAAAGGGATCTCATCAATGGAATAATACACAACTTTTGCCCTACTTTATTGTCTCAACTATTTTCCCTTCAACATATCCCTATTTTTGTCAAAAGTATGAACACAATTTGCATTTCTTGATATTTTTTTATTAAATTCGTGTAGATCCCCATAAGATGATTTTCATTTCTTGGTAGCTCCTAAAAGATTGAAAACTTCATTCTATAGAGAATATTTATATGTCTTTGTACGTAAAGACAAGTGAGTAAAAGAAAAGATATGCTCATTTTTTAGATAAATTAACGTATATCCGATCGAATTTTGATGGAAAATTACTAGACGTTCTAACTTATAAGTAAAAATATAAAAATAATTAATATCTAGTTAGATTTCAACAATACATAGTCATTCATTATGGAAGAACACGCGTACATCGAAACACTAAGACAAAAATTCAATACCCAAATTAATTTATAATCTATAATTTATATAATCATACTTGTCCAAAATTAGACTAAAGTGTAGTTTTACCATCCATTTCATCCCAACCCCATATGATAATACTTGAAATAATAAGGGCTAGGGTTCAGACCAATTTAGAAATTATATATATGTACATGTTTCAAACTCGATTAAAAGACGACTCTACTACCATTCACGGCCAAATCAGTATAGTTACACTCGTTATTTACCCAAATCCATTTAAATTTATACAAATTAAATAGTTAATAATTTATTACAATAACTTGTTATCCATCTCAACAAACACCATACATTACAAAATATGTAGTATAAATATCAAAATATTTAGATTAAATTACAATCATAAATTTAGAACTTATACAATCTATGAAACTTGTTTAGAAATTATACACATGTATACTTTTCAAATCCGAATAAAAAATAATTTACTATCTGTTCCGTTCCAAACTCGTATACGTATATGCTCTAATCACCAATATTCGTTTAAATATATAAAAGATCTAAATAATTAAATATAAATTATTCTGATAATAAAATAAGAATTAATTTCTGATTGTAAATTTTGATATGATTTATTAAACTGGTTTATACTTTATATACTTTATATACATGTACTAATATCAAATCTGAGTAAAATGGTTTCACTACTCAGTCCCAAAATCTATATATTAATATACGTTAATTATCCAAGTCTATTTTAATTTATAAAGTATTTAATTAATTAAATTTAAGTTGTACAACAGTTGATTCTCATATGCCACTTCAATAAGGCTGAATATTACAAAGTAAAGAATAATAAACAATATATAAAGAAACATTAAAAATTATTTTTCAAGTATAAATTTAAAATTTATGTGATCAACAGAACTCATTTGTAATTTATGTATTCGTACTCGTTTTAATTCCGACTAGTAGTCTATGTAGGCATGTTGAGTATAATTATCACCTTCTTATATTTTTATTTAATTGTTTTGGTCATGTATATTCCTTTTTATTTTAAATAATGATCGAAAATGAATTACTTACTTGACCGAAAAGACAAATGATACAACATCAGATTTAGTTTAACTGAATAACGAGATTTAAATTGAAATTAATCATTATTTAGTTAATTATATCTTAAAATAACTAATTTTTCAACTAAAATTGTAAAAAAAAATATCAGAGTTAAATTGACAGTGCAAAACACCGTTTATCAACTAGTCCACGAATTAATTAAGATGATATACACATTGATTTTAAGTACTTTTTTAGATGTCTCAATCAGACGAGTCTCATTAAAACCAAATATAAATTGGCAGTCCAGTTTAATCGATATCATTTATCAACTACTCGGTGAACTATAGGTGTTAAAATACACATTGATTTTAAGGATTTATTTAAATTCTTCAATAGTCGAGTCTCACTAAAACCGACATGTGATTCAATATTAGATAAATAGTAATGAGAAATTGAGAACATATCGCACATGAGAGATGTTTAATGTGTTGCTCAATTGACCAAATTAATGGTTGATTAAATTAAGTTCTCTCAAAGTAAAATTATTTATGTCAAAAAAGTAAACTCAACTTCAAAAAATGTTTAATATTTAAAGGAAAAACCTCTTTTGGAAAATAGAAAAAAAAAAGTAAAATCTTTCACTTAAATTCGGAGGAGGGAGTATAATAATGCACTCAATTGATCTATACTAAAGTTATTCTTAAGCATCTCTAAGAACTAACACTTAAAGTTGATCATCAAGGGTTTTTGTCAATTTCTCCATCTTATAATGATTGAAAAATATATGGAGGAATGTGCCAAATAACCAAATGAGCTTGACATAATATTAATAAAGGCTCTATAGCAACATCACAAATAGACTTTTTTTTAACGGCGGTATTTTATAAAAGCTAGCAAAAGCTAGAAAATTACAAAGAAGTTATAGTAGTTATAGAATTTTGCAACCAACCTACCCAATTAATTTTGAATTTAGGATTTCTAGATGAAATCCATAAAAATGATTGAGAAACAATATTATCCCAAACCAAAGCCTTCTTAGGAGGAGGATTGGAAAAAATCAACCGGTTGCCAAAGCTCCAAATAAACCACAAAAGAGTCCCTCCCGCTCCTTCAAAAAACACCCGCACATTATGAGAGATGGACAAGGAATCAAGCCACGCAAACCATTCCGAAATACTCATACAAAAAGGAATATCTAGCTCCCACCATGTGGCCAACAAAGCCCACAAGTCCTTAGCCATATTGCAAATAAAGAAAAGGTGATTAACCGTTTCAACGTCTTTGTTGCAAATGGGACATAAAAGCGAATCTACATCAATACCTTTCTTGTCCAAGTTCACTCTAGAAGGAAGCTTATTAAGCGACAACCTCCATAAGAAAACATTAACTTTTATAGGAATAGTTCGATTCCAACGAGTAGCATTAGGGCCAACATCTAGCATGGGGGAATCAATCAAATGTCGAATTGAAGCAACAGTGAATCCTTTGGAAATATCAGGCGACCATATCCAAGAATCACATTGATCGGATAACACTTTGGTGGAGTCTTTTGCATCATCATAGCTAAGACTATCCTATTTGATTAGCTTGATTCCAAGAAAATCCACTTTTTTAATTAGTAATAGCCTGAGATTTGTATTTACTAGAGCTGTCAAAATAGACCGATCGGGCCAACCTGGTCCCAAAAAAAAAACGGATCGCTATTGGCCCGACTCGGCCCGTACAATGCAAATTTGACTCGGGTCTGTCAGGCTGCCCGGGTTTATCCAGCTTGTTGGGTTGTTGGTCCGGGTTAAAAAAGTCTGATAGTTTTCGGGCCTAAAAAATTGGAGCCCAGATCAGCCCAAAAACTGCGTTAGTAGGCCCCGCCCACGAGCTGGGCTGCATTTTGACAGCTCTAGTATTAACATTATAAATACAATCATGTTTGATGGTGAATTTTGTTAATATATTAACTGATTGCAATGGCAAATTGGAGGATAAATATATGATGTTCGTCTACCTAGCCATGTCTAAGATATCCACCATCGCAATCTTGGTCTGAGAGGATGACGGTAAACAAAATCCTATGACTATATGAATAAATTTCTTTTGAATGCATAATCCAGGTTCAATCATCGGTCGGAAAAACTTGCGCCAATAGTCGTTTGCGCTACGAGAAAGTTAGGAATTCGTACTTCCAATGCTACCTAATAGTGATGCTTATTTCTTTTCCACTAAAATCCATAATAAACAAATGAGAGATATCTCGTAGTCTAGCCAAGTGAGTGGTGGACTTGGGCGGATATGACATAACATACAAGTCACATACTTCTTTAAAATCCCAAATATTAGTTGAATTTATTGTAAGTTTTACGCCAAACCTACAAACACACAAGGAAAAGGAACTTTCCTGCTCGATGGTTCGAGTAACAAACTAGCATTTCAGATAATAAAATTAATAAATAATATTTTAAAGCTAATTTTGATAGCTTTTGTCAAGTTCTTCTTCAAAAACTAATTTTATTAATTTTTATGAAATACTATTTCAAAAGTTAAAGACTATCACGCACCATTAATTATCCACACATTTTTTTTTTTTTACTATATGGGCACAATTATTTTTACTTAGTAGCATTTTGACGTTTCCCCACAATTTCTTATTTTTTATTTACATACTTTTTTTTGAACGATTTTATTTACATACTTAGTCAATAGCATCAAAATCACATTTTTAAGTAAAGATCAATACCTCTTGTCGTTCAAATACTTGGTTGTGGAGCTGCTATTTTACCGTTCAAATACCTCGGGGTTCCTGTGGGATGCAATATGGCTCGATGTTCTGATTGGGATCCTGTCATTCAAAAATTTACTACGAGCCTCTCTCATTGGAAAGCCCGTCTTCTTTCTTTTGGTGGCCGGCTTACCTTAATAAAGTCTATCCTGGGAAGTTTGCCTTTATATTTCATGTCGTTATACAAGGCGCCGGTCTTCGTTTGCAACAAGTTGGAATCCTTGCGTAATCAGTTTTTCATAGGTAGCGATTCGGGAGAGAAAAAGATAACATGGGTTAGTTGGAAAAAGTGTCTTGCTAGTAAGAAGTCGGGAGGCCTTGGTATTGGAAGCATATTCGGTCTCAATGTTGGGCTTTTATTCAAATGGATTTGGAAGTTCCTTCATAACGCTCCTGATCTTTGGATTAAAGTTATCAAGTCCTTTTATGGGCACCATGGTGGTATTTTTGATGTTCCAACGCAACGGTCCAGTCTTAGCCCATGGTGCGGTATTCTTTCTTCTATTAACTCTCTTAAACTAAAAGGTATTGATCTTTTTGCATTTTGTACTCGAAAGCTTGGAAATGGGGATAATATTCGATTCTGGGACGATGTTTGGTGTGGAACTCTCCCTTTAAAATTTGTTTTCCCTCGCATATACATGCTTGACACTGATAGGAATTGCAATGTTGCTAATCGGGTCTCTATTCATGACTGGAATCAAGTTCTTAGAAGGATTCCGAGGGGTGGTATTGAATCTTCACAACTTGCTGATTTGAAGAGCCGAATAGGGGATGTGGTGCTATCGGAGCATAAGGATGCTTGGAAGTGGTCTCTTGACATCAACAAAGGTTTTTCAGTCGCCTCGACTCGGATTCTAATTGATTCCCATATCCTTGAACTTTCTCCTATCGCTACTCGTTGGAATGGCTGCATCCCTATTAAAGTTAATATCTTCTTGTGGAGGTTGTTATTGAATAAGCTTCCTTCCAGGGTAAATTCGGATAGGAGAGGTATTGATGTCCCTTCGATCTTATGTCCCATTTGTCAAGAAGATGTTGAAACGGCTAATCACATTTTTTTCACTTGTGAGATGGCCTCTACTTTGTGGTCTATGTTAGCTAAATGGTGGGAGGTTGATATTCCTTTATGTGCGAATATGGAGGATTGGATTATTTGGCTTGATTCCTCGCACTTCCCCAAAAAGGTGCGAGTCTTTCTAGAAGGCATAGGTGGGGTTCTTTTATGGTGCATTTGGAGCTTTCGTAACGGTCTGGTCTTTTCTACTTCCTCTACTAAGAAGTCGTTGTTATGGGATAGAGTCGTTTCTCAATCGTTTTTGTGGATTTCCTCTAGGAATCCCAATCTTAAGTTTAGTTGGGTAGGTTGGTTGCAAAATTTTATTGCTACTATATCGTCCTTGTAATTGTTTCTAGCTTTTGCTAGTTTAATAAAAAGCCGCCGTTCAAAAAAAAATACTTCTTGTCTTAAAACTTTTTAGCATGTCAATGGTTTGTAGTTTATTTTTTTAAAAATATATCGTGATTCTTTTCAAAGTCCATTAAAGTATATTGTATTCTTTTAAATGATTGTAATATAAAATTGTATATTCGAAATATTATAAATTAATTAATATAAATTGTGAAGTACTTAAAATATTATCGAGTTAGGGACCCGATTCTTCGAAGAAATTTTTTCAAATCCATCCCTAATTGTAACACTTACAATGATTGTGCATATATCATGCCAACACATTCGATGCTCAATCCTCATGAAGTGTATAATCTTTATTTTGTTCATGAGAAGCCATCCAAATAGGAAATATGAGAAGGCACAATGTACATTTAGACCTTTTAAAAAAAATCGTATTGTACACAATCATTCATATGGAATTAGATTATACATCTTAGCACGATGTACATTGGACTTTTTCTTTTAAGGAGAAAATTGTATTGCACATACTCATTCACAATGGAACTAGATTATACATCCTGTATATCTCATCACATCGATCTGAATTTAAATCGGACAAAATCATATATTTGTTTAATTTAAATTTAACATACTACTATCAGACCTTCCAATTAGATCAGGCAGTCCGATTTTAATATTACTTTTTGGTATTAGAGATGATATTTTTCAATATTAAAAGTACAATACTCCATAATCAGAAAAATGATCTGAAATTTATAAGATTAAAAAAGGTCGTTGAAAATAATCGGAAGTATCATTACTGGACTTTTTAATACAATTTGTGTTCTAAATTTATGATACTTTTCTCATACTTCGAAGAAAAAGAATGTTCCAATTTTAGTTGTTTTTTTACAAATAAAAAAGATGGCATAAATAGGGTATAAGCCTGTCTTTCTCATATTCTACCTTATTTAATTCAGAATGAATTGGGTATTGCCCATCGAATAACTGAGTACTCAACTGGTATTTAGGTACCCGCATACCCTATATTTAAGATTATAAATATTTTTAAATATAATATATATACACATATAATGTAATTATTAAATTAAATTTAGTATATTAAATATTAAAATATTATATTTTATGCATACGATATATAATATAATACAATATAATATCTATATATAATATATCATAATAGTATATTTATATGATTCCAATGGGTACTTGGATCGAGTAATCGAGTAGGTAATCGGGTAATATCATTTACTCATATGCTATCCGTACCCGATTATAAATTTAGGTTCGGCCTATACTTAGAGGCTGTTTACTTTTTTTCCATTAATACCTGAATGGATTAAGCTGTCTGAGTGGATTAATCAGTCTGATTTGAAAAAAATATCTTGTTGTTGTTTCTTTCTTTTCTGAATGAACTATCTGAATGACAGAAATGACCATTTTACCCATCAATATGAATTAAGTCCTTTTTGATAAATGACGGATTGAACATTTTAGTTTATATAATCAATTAAAATTATATGACATAATATTTATTTTAATTTATATTATAATATATATTCATAAATCATATTATAATTTTCAGGTATATTTAAATAATCAGACAATATTTTATAAATATATTAAGTTATATTTTAATATATATAGTTATATTAATATTTTAATAGTCAATATAAAAAAATCAATTTAAATAATATAACATAATATATATTTTAATTTATATTATAATATATATTCATAAATCATATTATAATTTTCAGGTATATTTAAATAATCAAACAATATTTTTATAAATACATTAAGTTATATTTTAATATATATAGTTATATTAATTTTTTTAATAGTCAATATAAAAAATCAATTTAAATAATATAACATAATAAATATTTTAATTTATATTATAATATATATTCTAAATTATATTATAATTTTCAAATATATTTAAATAATTAGACAATAGTTTTATAAATATATTAAGTTATATTTTAATATATAGTTATATTAATTTTTTTAATAGTCAATATAAAAAAATCAATTTATATAATATAACATAATATATATTTTAATTTATATTATAATATATATTCATAAATCATATTATAATTTTTAGGTATATTTAAATAATCAGACAATATTTTTATAAATATATGAAGTTATATTTTAATATATATATATATATAATGATATTAATTTTTTAATAGTCAATATAAAAAAATCAATTTATATAATATAACATAATATATATTTTAATGTATATTATAATATATATATTCATAAATTATATTATAATTTTCAAATATATTTAAATAATCAGACAATATTTTTATAAATATATATAGTTATATGAATTTTTTTTATCAATAAATAGCTTATATTTTATGAATTTTAAATATATAATATGAATATATATTTTAAATTTATACTATATATATACTCAATTATAATTGAGATTATATGATAATTTATACTATATATACTCAATTCTTTTATTATTAGAGAGGATAATTTTGGTATATTGGGGAAGTATTTCTGGCTTAACAGTAAGAACACCCTAAAAGTTGCTTAATGAAAAAGACATTATTAAAATCATTAAGTTGAAAGTAAACAGCAAAATATAGCTAATTAATTAAGCTGATTAAATATTAAACTGATTAAGTAAAAAGTAAAAAAGCCCTTGATGTTATTATGAATTTATTGAGGAATAAGAAACGCACTGTACAAGAGCATATAAAGGATGGTCAATCTTACCATTAGTACACTATCCATTTTTTCGTTCGTTTTAAAGTTGAACCAGAACCTGAACCGATTTATACATAGCGGTTCGGTTCCATCAATTTTTTTTAAGGAACCGTATTAGAAATCGGAGCTGGTTGAATCGATTCGATTCGAACAATTCTTCGATCACCCGCTAACTGTATATGAAAAACCCAATTGAATAGTATGGAACCGAATCTTATTAGGAACTGAACCAGATTAAGAACTGCTATTACACTTAGTTCTCGAATTTTAGTAAAGAAAAGAAAAGAAAAAGAAAGAAAGTTGGAAGAGAAAACAAGAAGAAAGGAAAATGAGAGGAATTTGTGTTTTGTGTTCTCGAGTTGGAAGGAAATGAAAGGAAGATTAATCATTTTATTCTTTTCTCTCCAAATCCTTCCAAATCGGAAGGAAAGTTAGGAGGGAAAATTTTCCTTCCATTTCCTTCCGATTCTTTTCATTAAAAAACTCAGGAACACCAAATATTTTTTTTTTTTTTTTAATTTTCCTCTATTTTTCTTATTTTCTCTTCGAAGCGTTCTTGATTTTTTAACTTTTGACCCATTGAGCCGTCATTCGCTGGCATAACCATTGAGCCGTCATTCGCTGGCGTCTGAAATGTGCTCGCACCCTACATTTCATTCATTCAGATAAAAATAGTTATTTTTCGATTATTCTAAATAGATGGCATAACAACTTGTTCTGAGTCTACTCAACTTCACTGTAGATGGAGCTGCGAAAATGGCGGACTTAGTCAACAGGTTCGACTTTCTCACACTGCATTGATCTCTTGAGGCAAGCCTTACTGATTCTGGTGAGTCATACTGATCCTGACCCACCCTTTCACGTATTCGCAGACATAAGATTTACGGCGATTGGTTCTCCGTACTGCTGTTATTGGATCAATTCTTAAGAAATTAGGGTTATGCTGGTGCAGTTATATTGATTGATGGTGAATTTTCTGATTACGAGGATGAATTTTAGAAGTTTACTGTATTTTCTGACTGGTAATTAAGTTTTTCATGGGGCGAAACTTTGCGCGCGGTGGCACTTTAGGGGTTTTCCTCCAGTTAAGAGGAATATGAGATCTTAGTTTTTTGAAGGTCTGTGCATGTTAAGTTAATTGACGACGTTATCGGTTTGTCCATTTATTGAACACCCCTCCCCCCTTCCACTTGATTACAGAAGCTTACGGCCATGTCACATTATTGGTGAAGTGATCGGTAATAATGCTTTCTATATGAAGGTTTTAGATTTTTTATGGAATTCCAAAATGGCTGAGAAATTGGATCCTTGTGAATTATGTACCTCACATCGACCATCTGACCTAGAACAGGCCAAATTTGCTATCAATTTTTCATTTAACTTGGCCTTAGTATTGTTGTATAAGTATTTACATTTAGAATGGCCACTTGCTTCATAGATGATTATGTTGTTCAAGAAAGCAGGGGTGCGGCTGTTTGGTACCGACCTGCGTAGGAGATACGTAGGGGTGCGGGAGTGCAGCGGGGGTGCGGCGGCGTGCGTACGGGGTGCGCCACGTGGCGTATCCCCGTATTTTGGAGCAGGGGTGCGGCGGGGTGGGGGGTGCGAGAGAGGGGGTGCGGGAGGGGTATTGACCGTAGTTTTTCGGTCAAATTTTGAAGATATTAAAAAAGTCGGGACTTGCCTTAATTAAAGCCCTAATTTCCAATTGAAGGTGACGACCCATCGACCCATCGACCCATCTGAATCAACGGCGGCAACCATCTCTTCGTTTCGTCGCCTCTTCGATTCCGATAAGCCTTCATCAGTTCATCTCTTCGTCGTCTCTTCGATTTGATTTGTGTATGTTTCATCGATTCGCCTTTCCTCGTTTCATCGACTGCTTCAGTGCTTTGCATATGTATGTTTGACTGATATCGTGATATGTATATGTATGTATGACTCATTGACTGAATTGTGTATATATATATATATATATATATGATTTGTGTGTATATATATATATATATATATGTGTGTGTGTGTGTGTGTGTGTGTGTGTATATATATAAATATAATATATATCAGTTATCTTATCAGTATCATTGTTATAGTATTATTAGTATATTGGTCTATATTATGTATTATTACTTTATTATCACTATTATAGTATTGTGAATTTATGATATGATCATATTATAATTAACTATATCTGCTTTGTTTCTTTTCTTTTCTTTTTTTTTTTTCATTTTTTTTGTAATTGACTAATTTTTTTTTTATTCAACCATAAATAAATTCTTTTATTCTATGAAACTCTAACTTTCAATGGTTTTGTTACATCTAAAATCATATATATATATATATATATATTTATATATATATGTATTTTAAAATATTTTTATATATGCCGTATCCCCACGCACCCAAATTCCCATATTTTTAAATTTGCCGAACCCCTGTATCCCCGTACTACGCACCCGCACCCGCACCCCCGCACTCGTGCTTCTTAGATGTTATACAGTCATGCATTTGTGACGTCCTTCCATTAGGAATGCCCCTTGTCACCGATTTCATACCCAATATGGAAAATAAAATGGAAAATTAGAAGCCTTTCAAATGAACTGTTCATTAAGATATAACCACACAGAAATGTGTCCCACTCGTGATATTTCCTCTGGCAGTATGCTTGGCTCGGGTGATTTCTCAGACACAATTTGAGTCAGAAAATGTTCCGAAACATTTTCTTACATGTATTGCTTAAGTACCATTGAACTTGGTTCCAACCAAACTATTTGCCTTGCTTTCAGGATTGTGGTGCTTCTTTCTGTCTTTTGCAAGTTTCCCGAAAGATTGTGCCCTCGACTGTAATCCCTGTCGAATTGTTATTCAAAAGAGGAGAAAACCATCAATTTTGTTATGGAACCATCAAAGAATCATGTCCTTGCGCAATTCCATACCTCGGAACGTAGAACTGAAGATTATGGTCCTGACTCACAAGTTTTTAAGGTGGATCCTTCAGGTCATGCAAATGCAAGTTTGAAGCCACCAGAGATTACTCTTTCAGAATCTAAACCAGTACTTAATTACTCTATACAGACTGGTGAGGAGTTTGCTCTTGAATTTATGCGTGATAGGTTCAATCCGAGGAAGCTGATACCGGATAACTGTGGCGATGTCAGTCCATGTCCTGGTTATTTGGAGCTAAAAGGCATTTTGGGCATTGGTCATACTGGCTCTGAAATTGGCTCAGATTTCTCTGTGACTGCCACAGCAGAGAAAGAGTCAAGAGAATTTGTACAAAAGAATACGTCTGTTCATGGGGACAAGGGTGACCATGGTTCTTTCTTATCAATGCAAGCGGTGCCACGTGCTTCATCAGATTACAACAGCCTCCAGCCACTGATGTATACCTCATCTGGGGCATCAGATAGCTCATCAACGAAGCTTAAGATTCTCTGCAGCTTTGGTGGAAGAATTTTGCCTCGGCCAAGTGACGGAAAGCTCAGATATGTCGGTGGGGAAACGCGTATCATTCGGATAAACAAGAACATTACATGGAAAGAATTGTGGCATAAAACAACTGCAATATATGAAGAAACATGTGCTGTAAAATACCAGCTTCCTGGGGAGGATCTTGATGCTTTAGTTTCCATATCGAGTGATGAGGATTTATTGAACATGATGGAGGAGTGTAATATTCTCGAAGATGGAGAAGGATCAAAAAAGCTTCGAATGTTTCTATTTTCTCCTGGGGATTTGGACGATGCTCATTTCAGCCTGGCCAACAGCGACGGTGATTCAGAGATGAAATATGTAGTTGCTGTTAATGGCATAGACTTTGGATCTCGAAAACGTTCTTCCGGGAACAATTTAAATGAGTTAGACACGCAAAATGATAATAATAGGGACACAAGTAGGACCACCACTGAGCTTGTTGGGGTTAATAACTCAAATTTGGCAGGTTACATTGTGCCCGTAATAGCAACTGAACCTTCTACTTCGACTTTACGGATGCCCTCTGAAGTTTATGGCACTGATTTGTGCTTCTATCATGGTCAGGCCGTGCACCACGATCAAGAAACGCATCATCCTCCACAGTTTGGCTATAATTTCCAGTCTCCAGATTATGCACCATCTGAAATTGCTCCGCCTCAATCTTCTTATGTGCCTGTTTCTGAACAGAAAGGTCTTGAAGGGGTGTCCCTAAATAGCTCAGGAATACTGCACAAGGACACACAAGAAACGGATGCTAAACTCAAAATGGATGGCTTAATTCAACCAGAAATTGAAAAAAGGCAAATCTTTGCTAATGAGCACTTTGTTCCTTCACTGGCACACAGTGCTAACACTGAAGTTAGTTTTACTGTTGAAGAGTCATCAGCCATGATCCCTAAACTGGAAAGAGAATTTTCTTCAAAAGACTCAAAGGGCCAAGGAAAGTCTGACGAACCTTTGCTGCTCTCTAAGCCTCTTGATGCTGTTACCCCATCCAGTGGCGATGAGTATTTTCCCCCTGCTAATGCTTATGCTCCCGAACTCGTCAATTCAGAGTCTGATCCTACTGACTTGAGCTACTTTGACTCTTCGCTTCCTCCTCAGAGGGTATTCCGTTCTGTGTGGATTCCTCGAGCGCAGGGAGAGTCACTCAGCAGAATATCAAAGTCAGACGATTCACATAATTCTCAGTTTCTGGTTAATCAGTCACACACTGATAATGCCCGTCCGGACTTGGTTACACCATCAGTTGAGAAACTGCAGAAGGTGAATGTGAATATTCCTACTAAACAGTCGATTTCTATTGAAAGGCCTTCTCCTCAGGAACATGAAACTGTTGATAATGGGCCTAATAGAAATCAGAGGCTGAATCAGACAGGACCCCTTGAAGTTAAAGATTCCATGCTCGAAGATCATATTCTCAAGCCAACGAAAGAGTCTGGGTTGAAGCTTCCTGCTGTGATCCTTGAGGACTCAGTGAAACACTCTGAAGATTCTACCAGTCAGTGGGTTGACGGAGTTGGAAATCAGGTCATCACTAATGATGCACGTTTGCATCCTCAACCGTCAACTTGGACAGGGAATCAGGAAGATGTTGGTGTACCCGGGACCAAGCAGGGAGACATTCTTATTGATATCAATGACCGATTCCCTCGTGATCTTCTTTCTGATATATTTACGAAAGCTGTTCTTTTCGATAGTTCGTCTGATTTTGGCCCTCTACAGAAAGATGGCCCTGGTTTGAGTGTTAACATAGAGAACCACGATCCTAAACACTGGTCCTTCTTCCAGAGACTGGCAGGGGATGAATTTACAAGAAGGGATGTTTCCCTTATTGACCAAGACCAGGTTGTGTTTCCATCTGGACTTACAAAAGTTGAAGAGGAGGCTCCTTTAGCATATGACTTTGTACCACGAATGAGAGATGGAATTCTTCCAAGTCACAAGGGAGTGCAGGGGAAATATGGCGAAAGTGATCAGAAAGAAATACCTGGCAGAGATGAAGCTGTCTCTACAGTTGTTCATTCTGATTATGATGCATCACAATTGAAAGCCAGTGGCGGCATGCAGTATGATGATTTGGTAGATAACATGAGAACTCGTGACTCAGAATATGAGGTACCTTGTTTGTTGGCTAAATTTTGATAATTCAGACTCGTTTACTTGACATAAATAGTTTTAATGAATCTATTTATTCTTTCTTATATTCTAGGATGGGTTTGGAAATATTGCTTTACCTTTAGATCCTTCCTTGATGGATATTGATCTCACCTCACTACAGGTTTGTAACAATCCCTTTGTACCTTTGACATTCTAATGATGGTATGTAACTTTGATGTTCATGCTGATGTCTGTTGCCATAAGGCTGATTTCAATGCCTGCTTATGTTGCAAATAATCTGGGAAAATTCTACTTTAATAATTTACCAGAATTGATGTGGAATGAATGGTTCTGTTACAAGTTTCAACATAGTTGTAACCTGGTTCGGTGAGTCAATTGACCGTCTATTATTTTGTTGTTGATTTTTTGAAATGATTTGGCTTCATGAATATAGTTGTAAGATGCAAGTTAATGATTAAATTTAATTTGAACCACCAAATTGTTTTCTGCCACTATGTGGTGGCTTTTCCAGATAATAAAAAACGCAGATCTTGAGGAACTGAGGGAGCTTGGAGCTGGCACATTTGGGACTGTATATCATGGAAAATGGCGGGGTTCAGATGTGGCGATCAAGCGCATAAAGAAAAGTTGCTTCACTGGCCGTCAATCAGAGCAAGAGAGACTGGTAAATAGTGATTATTACTCTAGAGTTCGAGTATTTTTTTTTTTTTTTTGTGCACAGGATCCAACTGCTATATACCACTGTTGATATTTTACTTGTTTATGCTTGCAAATCTTAACTGATATTTGGAGATACATGATAAGCGAAGTGAAGGAAATTTATATCGATTTGCATTGATTCTTTGATGTCGTTAACTACCATGTATGCCTCGGTCCTTGCTTGTATGGGTTCTGACATAATTCTCACTTTCAAACTTCCAGACCATGGAGTTTTGGAGGGAGGCTGAAATTCTCTCAAAGCTTCACCACCCAAATGTGGTTGCATTTTATGGTGTGGTACAAGATGGCCCAGGTGGGACATTGGCTACTGTGACAGAATTTATGGTTGATGGTTCTTTAAGGCATGTTTTGCTACGGAAGGACAGGTCATACATAGTTTACCGTTGAATTATTGCTTCCTTTCACTTTTTTGACTAATCTCCCTTTATAATAACCTTCTTTTCTTACTGTTTTAATTAATGCAAATTCACAGGCATCTTGATCGCCGTAAGAGACTCATAATTGCGATGGATGCAGCTTTTGGAATGGAATATTTGCATTCAAAGAATATAGTGCACTTTGATCTGAAATGCGACAATTTGCTGGTTAACTTGAAAGATCCTTCCAGACCTATATGCAAGGTAGTCTCAGTGGGAAACGTCAATTTAATGACTGATACAACCAACTTAGAATTAGGGTTTTTGTAGCCATCCTATTAGCATGTATTGCTCTGTTTGTCGTTACCAACATCGCAAGTTTGGCTGAAATTTGAATCTGATGTTGCCATGTCAGGTAGGAGATTTTGGTTTGTCAAAAATAAAGCGGAACACTTTGGTTTCTGGGGGAGTTCGAGGAACTCTTCCATGGATGGCTCCAGAGCTTCTAAATGGGAGTAGCAATAAAGTTTCTGAGAAGGTCAGATTTGACCTTATGCAAAGCATATTTTCAGAAATTTGATTTTTGTTATCTAAATTTGTTACTTATTGGCATAATCTCTTGGTCGGTGGAATTTTATTTTTCCAGAGTAACAAAACAAGTCTTTTCCTGGTATATGAATTAGCAAACCAACAATCTTCATTATCTTCAGTAGAAAGAATTTCTACTTTTTGTTAATTTTCTTTTTCCATATCTTTGTGTTCTGATTTGTTCATCCAACAGGTTGATGTGTTCTCATTCGGCATTGTCTTGTGGGAGATACTCACCGGAGAGGAACCTTATGCCAACATGCATTACGGTGCAATCATAGGTTTGTGATTTAAGGTGTTTATAATAAGTTGTAGAAATGTGTTCTGTTTTATGAGAGATGATAGTAGTCCCTACCGGTATAATCGAGCAGAGTCGAATATGACCAGATTCGAGCTCGATTGAGCTCTATTTTTTTAGTTCGAGCTCGGCTCGTTTGGAAAATCGGTACTCGGCTCAACTCGACTTCTATAATTTTAGTAAAATAGAAATGTCTTTATTAATATTATTATATATTTATGTAATTGAGATATATATATATTTAAACAAATAGAAGTACTAAGATAGTTTGTAAATATGATAAAGCCCGATTTGCTCGCAAGCCTATGGAGTCGAGTTAATTCGAGCTTGACACCTACTCGAATAGCTCGACCTCAAGCTCGGCTCGATTAACTTCGAGCCTATTTGGCGTTTTTTAGTCGATCCCGAATAGCTCACGAACAAGCTCAGCTCACTTACACCTGTATTATTCTCTCGTATTTTTTCTGGTATATATAATTTATCATGCATTGGCATTTTTGGAGCTTGAAATTGAATGTTCATAGTCAAATTTTTCACCAAGTTTTCTTGGAATATGAATGAAACTATCATACTTCTATCAAATGCTATACGATTTTTTTTTTCTTATTGTACGTTTTTTCCTTATGCAACGCTACCCTATATAAATGCTTTTGGTGCTTTTGCTAATCAAACATTTTTATTCTCAGTTTCATCATAATTTTTTTTTCATTTCCCCCCATGCATTCAGGAGGAATTGTCAACAACACATTGAGGCCGATAATTCCAAGCTACTGCGATGCCGAATGGCGAGGGTTAATGGAACAGTGTTGGGCTCCTAATCCTGCTATAAGGCCATCTTTCACTGAAATAGCTAGTCGGCTACGTGTGATGTCTGCCTCGGCCCAGACAAGGAAAGCGGCTTCATAGTCTATAACTTGATATGCTTTTCGGGTTTTCTTTACTTATGAAATCAAAAGATTTTTGGTCATCCATTTCTGCATGCATTTCAAGGACAATGTTCATCATACATGTCAGAGTAGCTGGTGAAGAAATCGCCTGAAATTCGAGTTTATAAATAAAATTGTAACTGATTATACATATATATATTGTACATGAAAGCTTTTTGTGGACATCCCGATTTTGTTGATGGAAGTAATTTCGAGTAACTTCATGTAGATTTTAAAAACTGAAGGCCCGTCCCGGTCCAGGTCCTGTCCCATTTCCTAAGCCGAGATCAAGATTGTGTTTTGTTAGTGGGATCCTGTTACATCTCGTTTCATCCTGAAATAATTAAAAAAGATAATAATTGTATTGATATTAGCAAAAAAAAGTATTATTCTTGACCATCTTGTTATCATTTGATACTCCTGACGAATTAGTTTTAGTTAGAAAATTTCACAAGCATACTATGCTAGTTATTATTTTGGTTAAAATTAATATTATTCTCTTAGTTATTCTCTTGGCTATTTTAGCTATTATTTTAATATATTATTAATGTGAGACAAGCATATTATTTGTTTTTACTATTAGTACTATTATTTTGGCTTTGTGAATTTTTGCTTCATTTGGCTTCATTTTTGATAATTTTCAACTTTTTTTAAAGTGTCACGAACCACCCAAATATACTACTAAAATATACTCTTAGGTATGGATTTTCTCCTGTATTAGGTATGAAAAATTCTTCTGTATCATCACAATTAGCGAACTATCTCATAATATACTTGCAATACGGAAATATAACAATAACGGAGGTATAAGTCTCAAAAGATAGTATCGATATAAAATGAAAAAAAAATCCATAAATCTGGTCGATAGGTCGTCATCTATATTCGTAAGCCATAAAATTCATATCCGTATCCATATATTTTTTAAAATATATTTATTTTTTTACCCCATTTTATACGATTTAGAGGGCTCGCCCTCCACATCAGAAGATACAAAAGACAAGCTCGCTAGGCGGATCCGTCCATAAATGAAAGCCAATCATATTGTGTCCCAACCTAGCAAGGTAGTCAGCACAATCATTACCCTCTCCTGGTGTGTTGTAGCCTGGACTCCCAAGGGCAGATACTCAAACCTTCTACAATCCTCAAGAAGGTTATTTATAAAAATCATATATATATATATTTATTTTCTATCAAAATATTATGTTATAACGTAATTAAAAGAATTAGAATATTTTTCGAAGAACATATATGTTTGTACAGCTTAAAGAAAACTATATATTATATAAAAATACAATAAAATGGAGTAGATTGTATATATTGTTGGGAAAAACTACACAATAATGACGTCACAACGAAAAATACAGAACCTCGTTTGACAATTTCTCAATCTTCAATTGTAACTTTGAGGTTACCGACGAGTAGAGCAAACAATTACAACTCGACAATTAATACAAATGATATCCAAAAAAACGATAAACAACGAGACACGATTTTTAGCGTGGAAAACCCCTCAAGACGAGAATAAAAACCACGGGACCGAAGCCGCTTAAATCCACTATCACCAATACACAATGAACAATTCGTCCCTAGTACAAACTAGAGGTATACAACAACAATCTTCAAATACTTGGTAATAAATGATTTTCAAGTATTTGGAATACAACAATAACAACAAGATCGAGAAAAAGAAACACCGCAAATAGCTTATACAAAAAAGGTAACAAAAATACCCGAACTTCCGGACTCAAACCCTCGATCTATTCCGGTGAAAGGATTTGCCCAATAGCTACCAAGCTCTTGTCAAAAATCACGATGATCCGATCGATACACCTCTGGGAAATCAAACAAGTATTTTTCTCTTTCTTTTCTCTCTTGTATCTCTCTTGTTGTTCTCTCAAATGTGTGTGTGTTGGAGTGAATAAAATCCGCAGAGAAATTGCCTAAGAAGGGAACCCAGCCCTGTTGACTTCGGGTGCCACGGCCCGGGTGATGTATGCCGCGGCACACTCAGAAATTAGCTAATGGATCTGCCCAGGGGGGCCGCGGCCCGGAGTACAAAACCGGCAACAACTTTGCAGTACAACAGGAGGGGGGCGGCCCGGCTGGCAGGGGCCGCGGCCCGTAATACAGTCCCGACCAACAATTTGTTGGGTAATTTCCGTGGGCCGCGGCCCGGAGTGCAGAAGACTGAGCAACTCTTTTTCAAAGTGTAGTGCCGCGGCCCGGAGAGCTTGTGCCGCGGCCCGGAGTCCGTTCGACTCCTAGAAGGCCTATATTTCGGAAATAACTCCTACAAATCTCCCCCTTTCTGGAATATAGGAAAAGTTCTTCATCTCGGAGATCGAACAACACACTTTAACCTTCTCTCTACTCAACGCCTTAGTTAACATATCGGAACCATTATCATCGGTGTGAACTTTATCAAGTTCAAACAAACCATCCTTCGGATCCAATGATACCTCACATCGATATGTTTTGTTCTCTTGTGAAAAGTCGCATTCTTCGCCAAATGAATCGCACTTTGACTATCTATCACAAAAAACCATGTATCGTCGTTGTCGGAAGCCTTGCTCTCGTAAAAATATTTTCAACCATAAGAGTGTTAGGAGTATGCCCTCGAATGCCACTCAGAGGTTGTTGAGTGAGGGCATTGTACTTGTAATTATGTAAATCATTATCATATGGTAAATGAATGTTTCTTTATTTACTGGTAGTTACTGGCATTCCTAACTCGTAAATATACATATAGAAACTAGTCCGTGTATTTGAGAGCAAAACGTTCCACTCCTGATTGGATAAGGTGGTCGGCACTGGAAAGGTTATAACTCAAATACTTAATCGTCCGCAAGTCGATGAAACTTGACTGGGCGTTAGGTTTATGTGAAGACTTGTATGATGTGTTCTTTGACATAGAGAGTGCCTGTTGAACGCTAATGGTTAGTGGGAGCACACGTTATAGGTATGCTAATTGGATTAGTATACTCGAACCGACTCACCCTCGATTCGTCGCACGGATTTCACTCCGGGACAGTCAATGAAGGAATCGAAAGGTTGTGATAGGTATTCGTGAACCTTCGACTTAAGGATTTAGTAAGGATGTGCTTGTGACGTCATGATTTTTATTAGAGTAGTTCGACCCTGTAAACCGGGAGGCGGGGGTCAACCTCGACGTGCATCTTGATGGGCAAGTAGCAGGTCCTACTCAATACCAAGATGGAATTCTTTCTCCCGTTAGTGAGCGGGTTAGATGTCATATGCGGTTATTGGCAGATGAGATCATAAGTCTTTGGACAAAGCATTGGAGCTAGTTGTATTAGATACACGAGAGCTCGATGATCTCGATTTGCATTAACGCGTGCATAGCGTCAAATACAAATAGGGTTTGACTGACCGTGATCCTATAACTTGATCGGGACATTTGAAAGAAGGATTTATACGTATACTGGTATTCACGACAGAATGGTTTTTGAATGATCCCAATCATTCGTTCTCAGTTGGGGTACAGTGTAGGCCGCCAGGTTGGCTAGGTGGTGCTACTACTCTTTGGTTCCTCCCATTGCTGACTGAGACGAACCTACCGAGTCGCGCAATAGGATTGACGACGGAATAAATCGAGCTTATTCTCTCATTATGAATATTAGATATTGGATATCTAAATTTGATAAATTACTGGTGATTAATTTAATTCATGAATATAATTATTTCTTAGAGAAATTAATTATGTTATTTTGTATTTGATATAATTAATTAATTAGATTAATTAATCGATATAAATACATCGAAACGGATTCAGAGTTTATCTGTTTGGACTCCCGGGAGTCCGAAACGAACCGAACTCGTCCATTTATTCATCATGGCCGCCCCAACCCCTTCCACCCACCTTCACATTGTCTTGTTTCTCCTTTTTTATATTTAGGAACATGGCTGGGCAAAAATCATATGGTATGATTTGTTATGCATGTGGTGGGTGTTGAATAACTTCTTTCCTTTTATTATAAAAGGAAAGAAGACACCATTCACTTAAATACCATTTTTGTTGTTTCATACGTGAATGAGAGAGTGAGAGAGAGAGAAATTTTTTTCTCAAAGTCTTCATCATCTTCTCCAAATCTTCTTCCATTTTCTTCACAAGTTCTTGATTTTTCTTGGAGGAAAATTGAGAAATAAAAGAGAGAAAGTGAGTTATACACTTAGAGTGCTATAATCACAATTAAAAGCTTCATCACTTAGCTCTAGCCGCATCCTTAGAGGATAGCAAGGTGATCGTCATTCCGATCATTTCTCCGGCGCGTGACTGTAATATCCGCAATTTCGATTTCTGGTAATTTTCTTTTTTTTTTTTCATCGGGAGTCCATTTTTAGGACTCGCTTCTGACCGTTTCGTCATTCTGAGAGTATTTAATTCTGCAATTTTTGACGACCGAGTTCGTTTCGGTGTCGTTTTGTTGGATTCCGTGCTTTTTATCGACTTTTCCGCACTTGAGTTCGATTCTAACGAATCTCGCCTGAAATTGTTGTTCTGAGTTCCCGTAAGACCATTTAACTTTGTTAGACGTATTATGAACTTCGGTTTGGTTATTCGATCACGCATCGTGATTTTCGGGCATTTTGGGCCATTTTTGTAATTTCCTATAGTTGTGGGTATCCGTATACGTATTTGTTGTCTCGACCCTTTTTATGGTCGCGTGCGAGTTTGATTGTAACTCAAGCTCTTAGTACGATCTTATTCTGGAGCTTTCCGTGCATATCTTGAACTTGGTATTTCGATCAGAAGAGTTCGTTGTTGTAACCAGCTTTGAGAGCACTACTGCTGTAGTTCTCGGTGCATTAGCGCACGCTAAGGGATCTCCTTAGCGCACGCTATCGAGCAGCAGAGTCTGAGATCAGTAGCTGAATTCAGGCCGTTAGCGCACGCTAAGGGAAGGTGGTTAGCGCACGCTACGGTGCAGTGGTTAGCGCACGCTACAGGTTTGGTAGCGCACGCTAACTGTTAGTTCGAGGCAGTCCAATGGCTACTGGACTGGGTCTGGAGGTTTCGTTAGCGCATGCTAACTTTTGGTGGTCAGCGCACGCTAATTGTGCATTTTTTTTGGCAGAACGTTCGTTCTGATGCTTCGATAGCGCACGCTAATCAGGTAGGATTAGCGCACGCTAAGCTGTCCAGTAAATAAACTGGACAACAGTCATTAATCTTCATTTTTCTTCATTTCTTCTTCTTCCTCCTCGGGTCTGGGACGTGGCGACTAGGGTTCGCGACCTGGGCTAATTTTCTTCCATTCCAAGATGTTTTGGAGCATCCTAGGTGATTATAACATCATCTAATCCATTGTTTTTCGCCGAATCAAGGTATTTTTCTTGAATCCCTAGAGTTGACTTTTTGGAAGTTTTGTTCTTGATTTCGTTTTCTATCCGATTTTGATGAACCAATTGTTGTTAAATGATGTTTTTAAACATATCCTATGGATTGTATATCCATATTTCGGTTTAGAATTCCATTTTCATGTTTTGACGGGTCGATTCGTGTTCTTGGCCATTTTGGGGGAAAACCTTAAACTTTTGCCGTTCGTTCCTTCAATTCAACGGCTTTGGGTCGTGCTATGGAACTCTTTTTCATTGTTGTTATTGTCCTTCGGAGTTTATTGTCGCGAGTTGGCGTTCGGCGGAGTCGGCGGGTTCGTAGTCGGTTCATGCCATCCTACCTCGGTCAATTCTCCGCGTTTGTGGTTATTCGAGGCAAGTACCTTGTTCACACATCTCTCGTTTTGTGGATATAATGATTGGTGAATTGTCTTTGTATGTTTATTTGGTTGTTTGAAATGAGTTTTCAAAGATTCGGTTAGCCTCGTCAAAGGCTCTCTTTCAAAACCGTGTGTTTTTATGATTGTGGTGTTTCGTAAACGATCATGTGAATCCTGTGAATACGCTTGGTGGTGGTGTTGTGCTTTGATGATACAGATTCATATATTATCTCATTTCGGTGTGTTGTGATTTGATACTCGTGTCGTGTTGTGGGCTTGTTGCCTTTGGGTGAATTGTTCGGATATCCTTGGCGTGCTATGTTATTTGTATGAATGTGTGGATATGGTCGATGGTCTACGGTGACACATGCCATGTGACCATGTGGTCAGGATGCAACAAGTGATTGATCCAACCGTGAGAGCTTGAGACAAGACCTGTGGTGACATATGGCGTGTGATCATATGGTCAGGAGACAACAAGTGATTGATCCAACCGTGAGATGCCGTGACAAGCGTTCACGCTGGTGTGTTTATGATTTGTGAATGCGTTTTACTCACCTCGGGAGGGTCCGTCGAGGCCTCGAGGGAATCTATGACTTCACTCTGGATTCACGAGTTTGTTTCGCTAGCCAGCTCGGGAGGGTCCTTAAAGGCCTCGAGTGGGATCAGTGGCTTCGTCCCGGTCCTAGGTAATGCATGTGCATGATTTGTTTTATGATATGGTTGAGCGACCAAGATCTGCATCTCTTCGGTGATTATGTTGTGTTAATTTTTATGTCCGTCGAGGACACGTGGCATGGGTTTTGACCCTGTGAATTGTTGTTGGTTTTATATTTGTGAAAACAAAACCTTTGGGCTGTGACCCCTGTTGATTTCGGAAAGAGAAGGATTTGATAATCCTAAATTCTTTTCTATTTAAACTCCTGATGGCATATTAAACCATTTTGTAAATTGTTTCCCTTAAATTGTGATCTTTCGGTTTTGGAATGTTTTACCCAAACTCTTGCTTCGGGAGGTATTTTTCATTGTGTTTGAATCTTTAAGGATTCCTGGTCGTTATTATTCTTGGAACTTGAATTGTATGACTTGTATTTTGTACTTTGTACTTGCACTAGCAAAATAGTGGAATTTTGCTAACCCCCGAGTAATCGGGGGGTGGATGTCTGTATTGCATTCAGGTTTTGGGGAGCATAGCACAGGGTCGGTGTAACACCCCAATCTAGGCGGATATTACAGTGCCGTAGATCCCCGACTGGGACCCACCAGGCGAATGAAATTGAATGAATTACACAGGGTAAATGTAGTACCGAACCACATTACGAAAATAATTACCCCGATGAGGAGTTTAAGTACAACACACCAGGACAATACCGAATACTAGTGTATTTTATATGAAGATAAAATACACAACACTGAATGAAACGGAGTATCCAAATGAAAATCTGCAGCGGAAAATAAATGACAATAATATGAATAACTGAAAAGAACGGGGCCCCCTACTAGTATCATTGGGACCACTCGCCGTCAACATGTTATTCCGTGCTTTTGCCTTGCCATGACACGAAAAACAAAATCCCAAATGGCCAGCCATACGTAACAACAATCCTCAAGGGTTGAAAATACACAATCATGATATATCTGAATTATGAATTATTCTGTTGAAACATACGCAATCAAACATGCTATATGAATCAACTATCAGTACGGCTCAAAGGAATGGCGCCACACTACGCCCGGGATGGAAATGTGTCCGTGCACAAGCCACCAACGATCAATACACGCGTGGTCTTGTACCTAATCGCCTCTCACGAGACACATTGACTCGTGTGCACACCCAATGTGAGGCCAACAACCAACACACGACCATAATGTGCCCGACATGAAAATCCTACACATACCAACCGGCACGCCAGTATGACCCGGAATGCCACAATATGACAAAAGTGACAACGAAAATGAATAATGACTCACCAAGATTAAATGATGGTGAAATGAATGATAGCTCAATGAAATAATCGGAACCGCTGTTCCTTATGGTCGAGGTGATTAATTGACAATGACAAGTTTTGATACGGTTAATACAATGATGAATGAGTTACGATTATGAATGAACAACAACAAAAGGAATGAATATCCTTTTAACCGAGTAAGAATGAACTTACTCAACACCGATGAAGAATGTCCTTCCACGAACAACGCCCTAAATGAAATGTCTTCGCTCGAACAACCTTGAACAACAATAGTTACCAACAACCGATCAATACACGAATCAAATACGATCATAACCGACCCAAACGTCGATACAACAATATCCGAACTCGTAGATGAACTCTCACGAAAACATTGAGATACCCGTTGGTTAAAACCAAACCCGAATTATCGAACCAACTCCAACATGATTGATTCAAACCAAAGAAAACATTATCAATGACATCAATAATCTCATAGAAATCCACAATTCAAGTTTATAATAACGACAATCGAAATCCCCAAAATAACCGAAGTCAACCCCAAGGGTTCTTGAAATAATTCGAAAATAACCATTAAATCCGTAAGAATATACTTATCCAAGGTAGATAATCCATATCCAACATATTCCAATGATAATCCAAGCTTACACGAAGAAATCGGGAGGAAAACCCAAAATCCAAATTCTAGATCCAAGAGATTAATACCTTTGATTCGATGTTAAGGAGATGATGAAGTGATGATAATCCAACTCAAAGCCTTGAAAATGATGATTGATGATAAAAGCTCAAGAGAACTCTCCAAAATCGCCCAAATCGCCAAGAACCGACGAGAGTATGAGAAATAGATGACAAATGACGAAATCGGCTAAAGCTGTCCAATTTATAGCGATCCGTGTTAGCGTCGCTAGCCCTTGTGCGTAGCGTGCGCTAACGAGTAGATTGTGTAATCCAGCATCCACTGTCCGAACACGGAAGCGCGCGCTACGTACCTTTTGTACCGTACGCTATGGCCATATCATTAGCGTGCGATAATACTCATAGATAGCGTGCGCTAACGAATTATTTGATGCCCAAAGATCCGGAATCCGTAAACTATCGGTCCTCCGATCCGACTCGATAGCGTGCGCACGACCAACAAGTAGCGTGCGCTACAATACCGCTTGCGACGCTAAACACCACTCCTAGCGTGCGCTATGAATAAATTCAATTCACCCGAGTCACCGGATTCAACACGATCCGACCTTAGCGCGCTACACCAAATATTAGCGTGCGCTACTATAACCCACTAGCGCTACTTACCATTCGTAGCGTGCTACTTATAACTCACTGCGGTCAGTACCTTCCGGATCGGCAATGTGTAAGCTTAGCGTGCGCTAATGCCGAGTGGTGGCGTGCGCTACTGTACTCAATTAGCGACGCTACAGAGTACGTAGCGTGCGCTACTCCTCAAGCACAACCCACAATGAAAATGACGATGATGATAAACACGGCACGAAACTCCAATTAGATTAGTGATGAATGACGATTGATACACGATACAATTACTCTGAATGATGAATACCATGATTGAATATGAGTGACAAATGATCAATAATGAGTGAAATTATCAATATCAACTCTTGAATGATAAATACCGAATGATAATTATCAATTACAACCGGGTATTACATACAACCCCCCTTAAAAGAGTTTCGTCCTCGAAACTAAGGGTAAACAACTCGGGACATGAACTATCCATCACGATCTGCAAACAATAATGTCCAAATAGTTCTCGGGACCAAATCAATCGCACGCCCAAGTCCCCAAGTCTTGACGTCTCGGATCACAATGAACGATCTCCCAAATTATCACGAAGTCTCGGTACGACACCAAAAGGAATGCATCAAACGATCTCAAAATCTCAAGATTCTCAAATACGATCATTATAAGATAGATCAACAATAAATGATCCACAACCACGACACCTTAATACGGATTGAGTTATAGTCATCTGAAAGGCAAGGCTATATATCAAATGTACCCAACATCGATATCCTCCATACCATCGATCTCCTCGATCCCAACGATTCGACGAAGACCCAAACCTGAACTCACCGCTTAATATGACCCCGAAAGGTTACCAAAACGAGAGTGACTATGATGAATGATAAATGATTAGATATCCGACAAGGATCAAGAATAACTCGCCGAGGTGAACTAATAACGAAATGAGTGATAACTCAAATGAAATTATTGGAACCATTGTTCCCCGTGAAGTGAATGATTGGTTGATAAATATAAGTCTTAACGTGATTGATATATGATGAATGACCTATGCGAATAATTGAACGGCGATGAAATGAATGGTTATCCTATTACCGAGCAAGAATTAACTTGCTCAACACCGGTGATGAATGTCCTGTTGTAACACTGTTAAAGCATACAACAGTTGAACTCGTCGTCTAAGATGAAGATGCTCTCCCAGCACGAATACGACTAGAACGATCTCTTGGACGTCGGAGTACGATGTCCCTCTAAACTCTTTCCATACCGAGGCAGGAAAGTCACGTGATAATTACAGATCTCGTATGAAGATTGCATTATGATTTCAAGACGGAATGATAACAATGAGCATACACGCTCTAACAAAATGAATGCATTAATAATGCAATAAAACGATCGTCGACATGACGCCGTGATATGAGAAGATCGCAAGAAAAAAAACAAGTGAGGTGACAAGCCTATCTGATGAAATTCCTGAAATGATTACCTTGAACAAGTTCACAAGGTTGAAAAATTTGATTCACAAGATCAACAACTGAACCGTGAGATGGACTGGATGGTTAATGAATTAATCGAACAATGAGATTGACTCGTGATGAATGAATTGATTGAACAATGAGATTAATCGAGTGATGAATGAATTGATTGAACAATGAGATTGACTGAGTGATGAATGAATTAATTGAACAATGAGATTAATCGAGTGATGAATGAATTGGTGAACAATGAGATTAATCGAGTGATGAATGAATTGATCGGACAATGAGATTGATCGAGTGATGAATGAATTGAGTGAACAACGAGATCGACCGAGTGATGAATGAATTGATCAACAATGAGATCGATCGAGTGATGAATGAATCGATGAACAATGAGATCGATCGAGTGATGAATGAATTGGTGAACAATGAGATTGATGAGTGATGAATGAATCGATCGAACAATGAGGTTAATCGAGTGATGAATGAATTGATGAACAATTTTAGAAAATCCTTCCACAAACCGATAGTAATCGGCTAATCCGAGAAAGCTTCGATTTCCTTAACATTTCTGAGGTAACCAATCTTGGGTAGCCTCCGTCTACCGAGGATCAACCCGCACTCCATCCGATGAAATTACTCGTCCGAGAAAAGTCACTGACATCCGTAAATCACCTTTGGAAAAACTTTCCATAAAGTTGCTCTCGTCTTAACACGTCGAGAACCTCGATGAAGATGGACCTCGCGTTCCTCTCGGCCACGAGAAGATCAAAATGTCGCCTATGAAGACAACAACAAACCGATCCAAAAGTCGATGAAAACCGATTCATTAACTCCATGAATACCGCAGTGCATTAATCAACCCAACCGGCATAACCGCAAACTCATAATGACCATAGCGTGTTCGAAATGCCGTCCTCGTGATATCCAACTCGAATCCGCAATCGATGATATCCAGATCTTAAGTCGATCTTGGAAAATACCGAAGCTCCCGAAGTTGATCCAAAAGATCATCGATACGGGGTAGAGGATATTTATCCTTGATCATCATCTGTTCAACTCCTTAATAATAAACACACGAACGAACCATACTTCTCCTTGACAGATAACACCGGTGCTCCCCACGGGCGCACTCGGTTGGAGATAACCTTCCTCGCACAATTACTCAAGTTGAGTCTCCATTTACGCATTTCTCGGGGCCATCCGATATGGTGTCTTCGATAACGGGGCGACGGGATCCAACTCACTCGTGAATTCCACAACTCTATGTGAAGGCAACCAAGTAACCCCTTGGGGAAATACATCGTCAATCGATTTCAATGATACCACGAATGATTGAACACCTCGATTGTCTAAGAACGGCCAAAAGGTGACAATGATATAATGAATGATTAAGTAACTCGATTGCCCATGAACGGCCAATCGATGACAATGATATAATGAATGATTGAATAACTCGATTGCCTATGAACGGCCAATCGATGACAATGATATAATGAATGATTGAATAACTCGATTGCCTATGAACAGCCAATCGATGACAATGATATAATGAATGATTGAATAACCCGATTGCCTATGAACGGCCAATCGATGACAATGATATAATGAATGATTGAATAACTCGATTGTGGAATTCCTCTGCTTCCGTCATATTAAAAATTCCTCTGCAACAACGGGGATCACCTCCCTGAAGCACACATTCGACATCCAACGACGGAAATGATAGTGACCATATGCTTACGAACATTGAAAATGATATCGTGACAATCCATCTAAGTGACACTCAATATTATATCGTCCTTAGATAAGTTCACCACGATTAGGTCCACTAACCAATCGCGGTCATTAAGCTTACCTCGGTATGATTCCGAAAATTCTTCCATCGTCAGGTAGACCGATGGTATGAGGTCCACAAGCAATAGGACTATCCCGAAATAAGTCTACTCAAGCATGATTCGAAAATGAATGAATGCGGTGTACCAGCATCAAAAGGTACACACAGGTTGAAATAAAATTACGAGTATACCTGAAATCATTCGGGCCACCGGATCGTCGATCCTCCTCATCACATGAATCTGGGATTTGCCGGCCCCCGAACCGGACGCTCCCGTCTGATAAATACGAGCTCCAACTCTATTTGCTTCCATTGTCTTAAACGACGCTGACAAAGTAGTCTGATTCTGAATCGCTGATTGTTTCGGGGCCTGAGATGCCGCCGGAGCTGACTTAGAGTCCTTTCGGCAAAAACGGGCCTTATGCCCAGAATTCCCACAATTATGACATGTGATAGACGGCGTCGTACACCTAGTATCGAATGGCCCGGCGCCCCACGCTTGAAACAGATGATGGCCGAATCGATGCTCGGACCGAGATCCCGCAGATTAGGTGCCGTAGGAGGACGCCGAAACGGTAGGATCCGCACGAGGTTTCTTGGAGGTTGACCAACCGCCTTGGACCGATTACGCTGTTGATTTCTTGCCGATGATGAAGGTTGTTGTTCAAAGACTTTCCTTAGCACCGCCTCATACGGGAGAGTTCGCTCGATTAAACCGGCGAGTGGCGCAATGATGATTGAGCAACCGAACATGGGTCATCATGGCCTGCATAAAAGTGAGTGGATCAACCCGAACATCTCTTGATCGAGCCGAGTCCTGGGTACGATTTCTGACAATGAGTGATTATTCCCGGGTTTCGGCTCGCACTGCGGCCTCTCCCCGTGCATCCTCGTGACTCTCCCCATACTGAAGTAGGAAGGTCGCATAATGATTATATTTCCCGCATGATTATCACGTTATGATGATGTCATGAGATGATGAAAATGAGTATACATGCTCTAACTTAGTGATTATATGAATGATTTACTGAAGTGACATGATTATCTGATGAAATTCTTGAAATGATTATCTTGAGTAACTTAACAAGATTAATAATATGATCATCCAGATCGACAACTGAGTAATGAAATGAATTAAGTGATTAATGAGTTAATATGATCGTCCCGATCATAATGAATGATGATGTTTGAGGATTGTTAATTGATGAATAATGAATGAATGACTATTGCCAGAAATTATAGCCTGGCGTTAGAAATCTTAAGCTTCTTCCTATTCGATTGGCTCGGCATTTGCACAGGTCACACGTGACGCGAAAGTCCAATGATACTAGTCTGATGACGATGATTTCAAATGAGACATGACTCGGAAGGTAGTATTCAAAACCACGCTCCGATACCAACTCTGTAACACCCCAATCTAGGCGGATATTACAGTGCCGTAGATCCCCGACTGGGACCCACCAGGCGAATGAAATTGAATGAATTACACAGGGTAAATGTAGTACTGAACCACATTACGAAAATAATTACCCCGATGAGGAGTTTAAGTACAACACACCAGGACAATACCGAATACTAGTGTATTTTATATGAAGATAAAATACACAACACTGAATGAAACGAAGTATCCAAATGAAAATCTGCAGCGGAAAATAAATGACAATAATATTAATAACTGAAAAGAACGGGCCCCCTACTAGTATCATTGGGACCACTGCCGTCAACATGTTATTCCGTGCTTTGCCTTGCCATGACACGAAAAACAAAATCCCAAATGGCCGCCATACGTAACAACAATCCTCAAGGGTTGAAAATACACAATCATGATATATCGAAATTATGAATTATTCTTTGAAACATACGCAATCAAACATGCTATATGAATCAACTATCAAGACGGCTCAAAGGAATGGCGCCACACTACGCCCGGATGGAAATGTGTCCGTGCACAAGCCACCAACGATCAATACACGCGTGGTCTTGTACCTAATCGGTCTCACGAGACACATTGACTCGTGTGCACACCCAATGTGAGGCCAACAACCAACACACGGCCATAATGTGCCCGACATGAAAATCCTACACATACCAACCGCACGCCAAGATGACCCGGAATGCCACAATATGACAAAAGTGACAACGAAAATGAATAATGACTCACCAAGATTAAATGATGGTGAAATGAATGATAGCTCAATGAAATAATCGGAACCGCTGCTCCTTATGACCGAGGTGATTAATTGACAATGACAAGTTTTGATACGGTTAATACAATGATGAATGAGTTACGATTATGAATGAACAACAACAAAAGGAATGAATATCCTTTTAACCGAGTAAGAATTAACTTACTCAACACCGATGAAGAATGTCCTTCCACGAACAACGTCCTAAATGAAATGTCGGCCGCTCGAACAACCTTGAACAACAATAGTTACCAACAACCGATCAATACACGAATCAAATACGATCATAACCGACCCAAACGTCGATACAACAATATCCGAACTCGTAGATGAACTCTCACGAAAACATTGAGATACCGTTGGTTAAAACCAAACCCGAATTATCGAACCAACTCCAACATGATTGATTCAAACCAGCAAAACATTATCAATGACATCAATAATCTCATAGAAATCCACAATTCAAGTTTATAATAACGACAATCGGAAATCCCCAAAATAACCGAAGTCAACCCCAAGGGTTCTTGAAATAATTCCGAAAATAACCATTAAATCCGTAAGAATATACTTATCCAAGGTAGATAATCCATATCCAACATATTCCAATGATAATCCAAGCTTACGAAGAAATCGGGAGGAAAAACCCAAAAATCCGAAATTCTAGATCCAAGAGATTAATACCTTTGATTCGATGTTAAGGAGATGATGAAGTGATGATAATCCAACTCAAAGCCTTGAAAATGATGATTGATGATAAAAGCTCGAAGAGAACTCTCCAAAATCGCCCAAATCGCCAAGAACCGACGAGAGTATGAGAAATAGATGACAAATGACGAAATCCGGCTAAACTGTCCAATTTATAGCCAGTCCAGGTTAGCGTGCGCTAGCCCTTGTGCGTAGCGTGCGCTAACGAGTAGTTTGGGTAATCCAGTATCCATTGTCCGAACACGGTAGCGCGCTACGTACCTTTGTAGAGCGTGCGCTATGGCCATATCATTAGCGTGCTATAATAATCATAGTTAGAGTGCGCTAACGAATTATTTGATGCCCAAAGATGGAATCCGAAACTATCACCCTTCCGATTCGACTCGATAGCGTGCGCTACGACCAACAAGTAGCGTGCGCTACAATACCGCTTGCGTACGCTAAACACCACTCCTAGCGTGCGCTATGAATAAATTCAATTCAGTCCAGTAGTCACTGGATTCAACCTGATCCGACCTTAGCGCGCGCTACACCAAATATTAGCGTGCGCTACTATAACCCACTAGCGCGCGCTACTTACCATTCGTAGCGTGCGTTACTTATAAATCACATGCAGTCCAGTACCTTCTGGACTGCAGCCAGGTTAAGCTTAGCGTGCGCTAATGCTGAGTGGTGGCGTGCGCTACCTGTACTCAATTAGCATACGCTACAGAGAGTACGTAGCGTGCGCTACTCCTCAAGCACAACCCACAATGAAAATGACGATGATGATAAACACGGCACGAAACTCCAATTAGATTAGTGATGAATGACGATTGATACACGATACAATTACTCTGAATGATGAATACCATGATTGAATATGAGTGACAAATGATCAATAATGAGTGAAATTACTGAATATCAACTACTGAATGATAAATACTGAATGATAATTACTGAATTACAACCGGGTATTACAGTCGGCATGAAGAATGATGAAAGATGGGCAATATTAATCACACGAGGACCCGTTTGATGTCATATTGGTTTAGTTGTATTTTATTTCCGCTGCAGTATTCCTTCCCCATTCTACGGGAGTGTGTTGTATTCGACCCCTGCGTGGGCATGTATTGAGATTGAGTTGTATGTATTTATGAAAGACCAAATCGGTCTACTGAGTCATTTTAGCCTTAAAGGCATTATTGAGATGTTCGATGTTGTTACTAGCCTGGTAGATCCTTGAGGAAAGGTTCTACGGCGTGTATTATCCCTGGGCGGATTAGGGGTGTTACAGTGATAAGTAGAGACGCGGTGTTTTCGGCGTTGGATCATCCAAGAGCTTGGAGCGGATTGGATCGTAAGGAAAGCAATCTAAAGCTTGGGGAATAGCTCAAGAGAAGGACACCGTTTAATCAACGACTACAAGGGTATGTTTTCTCGTATCCTTTGTGTTTCATTTTAATATTCGTATATATGTGGCTCGATCGATCCTCGTAGGGATTCAGATCGAATTAATTTTCATTTTACCGCTTCCGCTGGGCCTTCGTTTTAGGCACCGAATCCCAACAGTGGTATCGGAGCGTAGGTCTTGCGATCATATATATGATATTGGCATTTGGAATGCTTGATTAGATGGTGTATGATTTGAAATCATAATCGTATTAATCGTTGATTTTCTATTGTTCATCCAAAAATTATTTTTTCATGATTTTATGTTACAATGTAAATCTATTTTTCTTTTGAAAAATTGATTTAAAGTGTAATATAAAGATTAGAAAAATATTATTTTTGGAATCGGCAAAAACGAGCTAAAACGTCGGACCCGGACACTGGTGGCCGGCCGCCGCGGCCGAGGCGCAGACGCGATCTGGACCCGTGATCGGCCAGGCTCGGCGATCTGGCCGGCAGCAGCCGTCGTGCGGCATGCCGGCTCGGCCTCACGGCCCCGCTGCTCGGGCAGCCTTGTTGGGCGGTGCTACGTATTTTCGACTCCGTTTTTTATATTTCGTTCGATAATTAGTTTACCACAAATTAAATTGTATTTAATTTGACTAAGATTTAATTATGGTAATTTTATTTTTAGGGGAATTAATTTAATGAAATATTTTCTCGTCCAGAACAAGTTGAAATTGACGGTTGTTTGAATTAATGGGATTAATTCGTTTTGGATAAATCGATTGGATCGATTCGTATTGTTAATTGGATCAATGTATCTCTACGCTTTCCATTTATATACTCCCTCCGTCCCAGACTTAATTGCTACCTTTTTCTGGGAACGGGTATTAATGTTAGAGTTGTGTATTAGTATTGTGTGTAATAAAGTGATATTTTAAGCCGCGCCTCGCGCATTTTTAAGCCTATGCAGGCAGGATGCTGGACCGAAGCCCAACAATCCCCCTCCCAGTATCTGCCAGCATTTCAGCCCCATAGTCTGGAAACCTCCGCGGACTAGATTTGATCACACAGCCCTCTAGCGGCTAGATTCATTCACACAGTCCTCCAACACTTGACATCAGCATATGTTCCACCTCCATTTACTTCACGCGCCCGATCTCGGGCCCCAAAGATACTAGATTTGATCACATAGCCCTCCAGCACCTGACAACCTCCACTGCATCAGCATCTCAGTTCCGGCCAAGTGGCAATATCTGCTGCATGCCCGCCTCTCAGTTCCAACATTCTGGCAGCCTCTATTTTAGGATACTCCGAGGGAATCCGCACCCGTGACCTGCTCCGATACCAATTGTTGGTCCCTGAGAATGATGAAGACTATCCTCACTGTACCAACACGAGTCTTTTCTAGCACGCTTTGTCCTCACTCACGCGCACCTGAGAAACTTCCCAGGGGGTCACCCATCCCATAACTACTCCAGGCCAAACACACTTAACTTTGGAGTTTCTATGAGATGAATACCAGAAAAGAAGATGCATCTTGTTGGTATGAGTAGTCCAAATCAATTCATTTAACCACTTTCTAGTGCAGATCTCATAGGTCGAATGGCAAGCCGCGCCTCGCGCATTTTTAAGCCTATGCAGGCAGGATACTGGACCGAAGCCCAACAGGTAATAATGGAAATCTGAAATCATATTAGTATTGTTTATTAGTATTGTGTGTTTAATTGGGTGGGCCATAATGGCATTTTATGGTAAATAGATGGATCATTGGGGGTGTATATTTAAAGAGAATGATCGATTTATTTCCTTTTATAATAAGTAGCAGTTAAGTATGGGACGGACCAAAATGGAAAGGTAGCAGTTAAGTATGGGACGGAGGAAGTAGTATTTATTGGATGAATGCTTTTGAATGAGGATGTGGTTCGTGGACTTAGTTTTTGAATCGTTCGTTTTATTCGATTGGGTTGTAAAGGCCGTTTTGAGCCTATTTATTTTACTAGAAATATTTGTATCTAGGATGCAATTTTCAATGTAAAATTTATATGTAATGACGAAGACCGGAGGAAGATCCGTTTCGAGAAGACGAAGACTTGTAATTAGATTACGGAGTTTTTGTTTTCTAAGAACGGTCCATGAACCACATGTTGGTAGCAACTAGGTTGTGAATGATTGTTTCATATTATATGAATGCCATAAACGCGCTTAAATGAATTAATATGCAAAGTGCAACATTAATCGCGAAAATTCTCCCACGACAAATTATTAAGTTTATAAGGTTTCAAGGTTTCTCTTCCCTCCATCGAGCTTTTGGGAAATTGAAATTCAAACCGGATGTGCTATGCTTCCGAGTTATCGGGGTAGTCGTTTGAGGAGGACAGATAAATTACCGGGAACGCATTGGATGCCTTCGGTTGGAGCAAATTTTATCCCTAGAAACCTGATAGGTTGCCGGATAAGATTCAATTGTGAAACTGATTTGCGTCGATGGTATAAACTTAACTTGTTCACGAACCATAGAAACCGTATAGGTTGAGGGGAGTGAACAAGGGGAAGAAGAAGATCGAATCATCCATTAGATGGGTTGGTGTTGGACACCACTTTATGAAAATTAATAGACTAGAAACCTGTTCGGTTGCCCTCTATTAAGATTTATAAAGAACTCGATCACCACTATGAAGTAGAGCGACGATACTTCCGAATTTCACATGGGAGTGTGTTATTCCGATAAAAATAGTGGGAGCTGGGTAACGAGAAAAGAAAAGACCTTAATTCTATACTCAGATCATGATTAATCAAGTCACTAATTAATCTATCGTACTTAATGCAGACATAACTCTCAATATGACAATGGATCCACTCGCAATTCTACTTGATAAGAACACCCTGATTTGACCTAACTTTGTGGACTGGATCCGCAATCTGATGATTGTCCTCAGTATAGAGGCACTGGGATACATCTTGGAGACGGATATTCCGGCGCCTCCTGTGCGGACCAGAGCCAATCAGGAAGACATCGAAAACCACGAAAAGTGGGTTAAGGATGACATAAAAGTCTGTGCTTACAGATGGCTTCTATGTCAAATGAGCTTCAAAGAGCTCATGATAAAATGACTTCTGCTAGGCAGATTTTATCTCACTTAACCGAACTTTATGGTGAGCACAGCAGAACTGCTAGATATGAGATATCCAAGCAACTGTTCGGTGCAAGGATGAAGGAAGGTGAGAAGGTTGGGGAACACATCCTCAAAATGATATCTATAATCGAGAGATTGGAGGCTATTGATTTTAAAATGGATACTTCTCTCCAAACCGACCTTATCCTACAGTCTCTCCCTGATTCCTTGTCACAGTTTGTTATGAACTTCAACTGCAATGAGATTGCATGTAATTTAGCTGGGCTAATGAACAAACTTGTGACCGTTCAGTCTCAGATGAAGACTTCGCGGATGAAGGAGTCTGCTCTTGTAATTTCTTCTGGACCTCGGAGGTCTAAGAACAAGAAAGAAAAAGACCAAGAAGCAGACTGGACCACATGTCAAGGACTTCAAGGGCAAGGGCAAGGCCCCAACGGTTCCGAAGAGCAAGAAGAAAGATGCTTGTCTCAAGTGCGGTGAGCTGGGCCACTGGGCTAGAGAGTGTCCTACTATTCATGGCACTTAAGGTACATAACTTTTAGTTTTGGAAACAAATTGCTCTGCTACTGTATTTTCTACTTCCTGGATACTGGATTCTGGTGCTAGTTTTCATATTTGTACCGTGAATCAGGATCTGGAACAAAGTAGGAAGCTTGGAGCTGGAGAATTTATGATCACTGTCGGCAGTGGGCATAGTGTCGAGGCAACCGACATAGGATCATTTCTTTTGGGTTTAGAATCCGGCTTTGTTTTGACTTTAGAAGATTTACTTGTTTTGCCCAAGGGACATAAAAACATTGTATACATTCCGGTCATGGACCGAAAAGGCTTTTCATTTTTCATTGGTGATGGTTCCTGCAAAATTTATTTCAGAAATAAACTAGTAGGTACTGCTATATTTTTAAATGGATTGTATCATCTAAATCTCAGCAACAAAGTAGTTGTGAATACTATGACTAGAAAACGTGGTAGGGATGAAACCAATCAAGTTTTGAAATGGCATCTTAGACTTGGTCATGTTGGTCAGACCAAGGTTTACAAGATGGAAGAAGCTGGACTTATGGGTTCATTGGGATCGGATCCCTTTCCTACTTGTGAATCTTGCCTTAAAGGCAAAATGTCTAAGTCCCCCTTCACAAGGACTTTTGAAATAGCCGCTGATAAACTGGGATGAATCCATACCAACGTATGTGGTGTTTTGGAAGCAGCACGAGACGGATATCAATATTTCATTACGTTTACAGACGATCATACTAGGTATGGTTATGTATACTTAATGAAACATAAATCCGAGGCCTTTGAGAAATTCCAGGAATTCAAGGCCCTAGTCGAAAAACAAACTGGTAATCATATCAAAGCACTTCGGTCGGACCGAGGTGGCGAGTATATGAGTACTGAGTTTGACGAGTTCCTTAAGGAACATGGAATAGTTTCACAACTAACACCTCCATGTACTCCTCAGTTAAATGGTGTGTCAGAAATAAGGAACCGGACCTTGTTGAACATGGTCTGTTCCATGTTGGGCTATACTGACTTACCGATTTACCTGTGGGGGTATGCACTCCTGACTGCCGCTTACATCTTGAACAGATGTCCTTCCAAATCCGTTCCTAAAACTCCACATGAGATGTGGGAGGTCAGGAAACCAAGTCTTAATCACATTAGGATTTGGGGATGTCCTGCCTATGTCAAGAAGACTAAGGTGGACAAAATAGAAGCGAGGTTTGTGAGGAGACGTTTCATTGGATTCCCATCTAATACAATGGGTTATCTATTCTACATGCCCAAAGTTCGAAAGATCGTTGTTGCTTTGCATGCACACTTCCTGGAAGAAGAATTCATTCAGGAAGGCGGAGCATGTAGAAATATTTCTTTGGAAGAATACAATGAAACTCCTCAGGAGACACCTGTGCAAGAAATTGGAACCGAACCTTCTGAAACACAAGTACAACCACCTCGTAGGTCTAGTAGGGTGTCTCATTTACCTGAGAGGTATAGTTTTATGTCTTGGAGGAACTGAGTTTCCAAGAGGTTCCAGGTGATAAACAAGAGACCGACCCACGACCAATGACCTAGCAATGGTGGATGTAGACTCCATGAAATGGACTGTAGCAGTCTTCATGTAGTTGGGACCTTCGTTTTGACGAGACAATCAAAGAGTTTGACTACGTGCAAAATGAAGAGGAACCTTGTGTATACAAGAGGGTTAGTGGGAGCAAGATCACATTCTTAGTACTATATGTAGATGACATTCTACTGATAGGAAATGATGTGGGATTGCTCAGTTCTATGAAAGCTTGGCTTTCGAGTAATTTCTCCATGAGAGACTTGGGATAAGAAACCTATATTCTTGTGATTCGACTCTACTGGGATAGATCGAAGAGAATGATAAGTTTTTCCCAAGCCCTCTATATAGATAAAATCTTAAAGCGATTTAAGATGGATTACTCTAAAAGAGGGTTCCTACCGATGCGACATGGAATAAAGCTCTCCTCGAAGATGTGTCCTCTGGGTGAGGAACAAGGAAATGAAATGAGTAATATACCATATGCTTCGGCCATGGGTAGCATTATGTATGCTTTGTTGTGTACAAGACCTGACATTACGCATGCTGGAAGCATGGTAAGTAGGTTACAGGCAAACCCAGGTGGGGAACATTGGACCGCAGTAAGGAACGTTCTCAAGAACTTTGGAAGGACTAGAGATCTGGTTCTTTAATATGGAGATGGAGAACTGAATGTGATAGGCTTCGTTGATTTAGACTTACAAGGACAAAAAGACGACTCAATGTCTATTTCTGGCTAAATTTTACTCTTAATGGCGGAGCAGTAACTTGGCATAGTGCCAAGTATAGCGCGGCTGCTGATTCCACCAGTCAGGCTGAGTATCAAGCAGCCTCGGAGGCTTCTAAGGAAGGGTTTTTGGATTTAGAAGTTACTAGATAAACTTCACGTGACACCATATGCTACGCCGCCTGGTTTCGGTTTTATACGATAACAATAGAGCGGTAGCACAGGCCTGGGAGCTGAGGTTTCATAATAATACAAAACATATTGAGAGAGAGTTTCATCTCGTAAGAGAATTTGTTCGCAAAGAGATACATTGTGCTGCATAGAGTAGAGTCAGCCGACTACATCGCTGATCCACTCACCTAGCCACTTTCTCAGATTAGCTTAGAGCGTCATCTGGAGAACATGGGTATTAGATACCATAGTGTGTGGCATTGAGTACAAGTGGGAGATTGTTAGGAGTATGCCCTCGAATGCCACTCAGAGGTTGTTGAGTGAGGGCATTGTACTTGTAATTATGTAAATCATTATCATATGGCAAATAAATGTTTATTTATTTATTAGTAGTTACTGGCATTCCTAACTCGTAAATATACATATAGAAACTAGTTCGTGTATTTGAGAGCAAAACGTTCCACTCCTTATTGGATAAGGGGGTCGGCACTTGAAAGGTTATAGCTCAAATACTTAATCGTTCGCAAATCGATGAAACTTGACTGGGCGTTAAGTTTATGTGAAGACTTATATGACGTGTTCTTTGACATAGAGAGTGCCTGTCGAACGCTAATGGTTGGTGGGAGCACACGTTATAGGTATGCTAATTGGATTAGTATACTCGAACCGACTCACCCTCAATTCGTCGTACGGATTTCACTCCGGGACAGTCAATCACGGAATCGAAAGGTTGTGATAGGTATTCGTGAACCTTCGACTTTAGGATTTGGTAGGGATGTGCTTGTGACGTCATGATTTTCATTAGAGTAGTTCGACCCTGTAAACCGAGAGGCGGGGGTCAACCTCGACGTGCATCTTGACGGGCAAGTAGCAGGTCCTACTGAATACCAAGATGGAATTCTTTCTCCCGTTAGTGAGCGGGTTAGATGTCCTATGCGGTTATTGGCAGATGAGATTATAAGTCTTTGGCCAAAGCATTAGAGCTAGTTGTATTAGATACACGAGAGCTCGATGATCTCAATTTACATTAACGCGTGCATAGCGTCAAATACAAATAGGGTTTGACTGACCGTGACCCTATAACTTGATCGGGACATTTGAAAGAAGGGTTTATACATATAATGGTATTCACGACAGAATGGTTCTTAAATGATCCCAATCATTCATTCTCAGTTGGGGTACAGTGTAGGCCGCCAGGCTGGCTAGGTGGTGCTACTACTCTTTGGTTCCTCCCATTGCTGACTGAGACGGACCTACCAAGTCGCGCAATAGGATTGACGACGGAATGAATCGAGCTTATTCTCTCATTATGAATATTAGATATTGGATATCTAATTTGGGACATTGGATGTTTAAATCGATTTATTGGATAAATTGATTTACGGCCTAATGAATTAAATAAATTACTCGGTGATTAATTTAATTCATGAATATAATTATTTCTTGGAGAAATTAATTATGTTATTTTGTATTTGATATAATTAGTTAATTGGATTAGTTAATCGATATAAATTCATCGAAACGGATTCGGAGTTTATCTGTTTGGACTCTCGGGAGTCCGAAACGAACCGAACTCGTCCGTTTATTCATCATGGCCGCCCCAACCTTTCCACCCACCTTCACAGTGTCTTGTTGTTCCCTTTTTTATATTTAGGAACATGGCTTGTGGGGCAAAAATCATATGGTATGATTTGTTATGCATGTGTTGTTGCATGTGGTGGGAGTTGAATAAAAGGAAAGAAGACACCATTCACTTATATACCATTTTTGTTGTTTCATACATGAATGAGAGAGTTAGAGAGAGAGAGAGAGAAAACTTTTCTCAAAGTCTTCATCATCTTCTCTAAGTCTTTTTCCATTTTCTTCACAAGTTCTAGATTTTTCTTGGAGGAAAATTGAGAAATAAAAGAGAGAAAGTGAGTTATACACTTAGAGTGCTATAATCACAATTAAAAGCTTCATCACTTAGCTCTAGCCGTATCCTTAGAGGATAGCAAGGTGATCGTCATTCCGATCGTTTCTCCGGCGCATGATAAGTAGAGACACGGTGTTTTTGGCGTTGGATCATCCAAGAGCTTGGAGCGGATTGGATCGTAATGAAAGCAATCTAAAGCTTGGGGAATAGCTCAAGACAAGGTCACCGTTTAATCAATGACTATAAGGGTATGTTTTCTCGTATCCTTTGTGTTTTGTTTTAATATTCGTATATATGTAGTGTAACACCCCAAGATATTTGAGGTATATTACAGCGCCGTGAATCCCTACTTGGGACCCACCAGGCTAAACAACTATCATACTCATCGACTCGCTGAAACAACAATATAACACCTCGTCATAAAGACGCAAAACGAAAATAATCTACCCGGTTCACCCGGTCAAACACGACACAATCATCCGACACAAACACAATAGACAATGATACAATTCGTACGAATAAGAACTCATAAGTACTCGAGTACCTCTATTAGTTTACAAACCCACAAATGGTAAAAAGGTAAAATACAATAAGACGCCACTTGTGCACAATCATCACGCACGGCCATCATCCGCATACTGGTCCAGCGCCCGTTCGTCTCGATGAACCTAACCTGAAATTCATAAAATGAATTTCCCCAAAACGGGTCCCCAAAGGGGTTAGCAATTACGCTAGTACAAGTAACCAAATGAAGAACTTACACCTTACACATATAGTCAATGCATGCAATCGTTAAAATATAGTTCCAAAGCACTCATTTCCGGAAATGCCATAATCAAATCACATTAGTAAAATGCACCACAATTAACCGTCGATCCACGTCTCTGTGGACCCCTACCGAGACCCCGTCGGATCTAACCCGTAGTGAGCATACACACACACACACACCATTTCTCGTACAATATTACTATGTCAAGATTGTAAGTTCATAAGGGTACTTGCCTCGATTAATAGATGGTGACACGAATGGAACGGAAGAATCAAACACGACCGCGAGGAACTGACTAAACCGAACCTAACAATTCGAATAATACAATCACAACAATATCTAAACGAATACGGAAATGGAATACACCCGAAAACCCGCCTACGATTCATGTATATTCGAATAGGAACAACGACGAGGGTGGACCACAACCAAACCCTCTCGACTACGCAAAACTATGAAATATACCATGAATCCGTAGGAAAGCTAAGAATATCAACAAGATTAATCATATTCATCAAGAATTAACCAACAAAACGGGACGAATCGGAGGAAAATCCCAAAAACCCCAAATTATCCAAAAGTAGGGTTCTAAGAGATTTACCTTAGATTAGGATGAAAGATTCGCGTTGATGTTGTTATAATACACCAAGAACTCAAAGAAGATGATAGTTGATATGATTGGAGGAAGAAATCGCCAAGAAAATCGCCTAAAATCGCCAAAGCCGCGGAGAGGAAGAAGAAATGAGAATGACGTACATCTGGGTCAACTCCCTGGTTTATATAGCCAGGGAGTGTTAGCACGCGCTAATCCTCAGAAGTTAGCGTGCGCTAACGGGACAAAACTACAGTCCAGAAGTTAACGTCACAGTCCAGTAATCAGACTTCTGGCCGTTAGCGTGCGCTACCCCAAAACGTAGCGTGCGCTAATAGCCTCTCGGTAGCGCGCGCTATCGGCCATAGCGTGCGCTACCTGAATATCAGCCGAGTCCAGAAGTAAACTGCCCAGTACTCACCTGACCCCGTTAGCGCGCGCTACTGGCCAACCGTAACGTGCGCTAAAAGCGTATCGGTAGCGCTTACTATCGGCCATAGCGTGTGCTACCTGGGCACCTGTCCGAGTCCAGTGGCAAACTGTCCAGTACTGGACATAATCGCTAGCGCGCGCTACCAAAACAATAGTAGCATGCGCTACTGAAGGGTGCTTAGCTCGCGCCATACCGTAATATTTGCGGGCGTTAGGCACAGGATGAAAACGGTGCTCAATGCCGAAACATGGCCGAAACATCAAACGGAACCACAAAATACGAGTAATAACATACGATGAATTTACGACAACCCCATACGGCGGTTCCGCGCAACAATTATGAGAATTAGATCAACAAACGACGAACGAACCGAGAATCGTAGGACTGGATGTCAAAGAGTCTCGAAACAAATATTTTCTCAAAAATTAATACGGTTACACGAGGGTTTCTAAAAACGAGAAATACACCGAAAAGTAGAAATACCGGGAAAAGAAGAATGCGGATATTACATTGCACCCCTCTAAAAATAAGTTTCACCCCGAAACTTAAGAAACAAACAACTCGGGGTACCTAGCACGCATGCTACCCTCAGTTTCCCAAGTTGCCTCCTCGACATCATGCCTCGACCACTGCACCTTGACCAAAGGGATGGTCTTATGCCTCAGTCGCTTCTCACGATGCTCCAAAATCTTCAAAGGGCGCTCCTCAAAAGTAATATCCTCGGCGACATCAATCTCACCATAATCGATGACGTGACTAGGATCTGGAACATATTTTCTCAGCTGGGAAACATGAAAAACGCCATGAACATGACTCAAGGCCGGGGGTAACGCCAAACGGTAAGCTAACCCATCGACTCGCTCGAGAATCTCGAAAGGTCCAATAAATCTCGGACTCAACTTCCCCTTTTTCCCAAAACGGAAAACTCCCCTCGTCGGCGACACCTTTAGCAAAACGTGGTCTCCCACCTCGAATTCCAAAGGTCGATGACGGACATCGTCATATGACTTCTGTCGACTCTGGGCAGTCAACATCCGTTTCTGAATTAATTCTATCTTCTGCCTCGTCTCTGGAACGATATCCGGCTCGGTCCCAACCATATCGGATGCCTCATTCCAACAAATCGGTGATCGACAATGCCGCCCATAAAGTACCTCATACGGTGCCATCCGAATCGACGCGTGCCAACTATTGTTGTACGTGAATTCGATCAATGGCAAATGCTCCTCACAGTCACTGCTCCAATCGAGAGCACAAGCACGCAACATATCCTCGAACGTCTGGATAGTGCGTTCCGACTGTCCATCTGACTGAGGATGAAAAGAGGTACTCAAACGCAAATGAGTACCCAACGCCTTATGCACCGCCTGCCAAAAATGCGATACAAAACGGCCATCACGATCCGAAACAATAAACTTCGGAGTACCGTGAAGCCTCACAACCTGCGCGATAAAAACACGAGCTAACTTCTCCGGGCCCCAAGTGTCCTTGATGCCCAGAAAATGTGCCTACTTGGTCAGACGGTCAACAATCACCCATACCATATTCATGCCTGACCTCGATCTCGGCAAACTCGTAATGAAATCTATCGATATATCTTCCCATTTCCATTCCGGAATAGGAAGTGACTGCAATAACCCTACGGTCCGATGCTCGATTTTGACCTGCTGACAAGTCAAACATCTTGCTACAAACTGTGCGACCTCCTCCTTCATATCATTCCACCAGAAATTCCTTCTCAGGTCCTTGTACATCTTACTCGAACCAGGATGAACGTAGTAAGGTGTAGCATGGGCCTCACGCAAAATACTCTGTCTCAACTCCGAGTCGTTCGGTACACAAAGCCGGCTCTGGAATCTCAAAACACCATCCTCGTGAATCACAAACCTAGGAGACTTTCCTTTAAGAACGTTCTCCCGGATTTGAGTAATCATCGGATCCTCCAACTGCTTCAGCTTAATTTCATCGACCAAAGACGACGAAATCTCTAAAGCACAAAGTTGCCCGACAGCTCCAGGCAACAAAACCTCAACATCCAACTCGATCAAAACTCGTCGAAGATCAGACTGAGATGTAAGGATCTCAAGCGTTCGCAACGCAACCGGTTTCCGACTCAAGGCATCGGCCACGACGTTCGCCTTGCCCGGATGATAAAGGATTTCGAGGTCATAATCCTTAATCAACTATAACTACCTCCTCTGCCTCATATTCAACTCCCGCTGAGTAAATATGTATTTCAGACTTTTATGATCGATAAAAATCTGACATGCAGAGCCGAAAAGATAGTGACGCCAAATCTTGAGCGCAAAGACAACTGCCGCTAACTCCAAATCATGAGTAGGGTAGTTAAGCTCATACGGCCTCAACTGTCTCGACGCATATGCAATGGTCTTGCCGTGCTGCATCAACACGCACCCAAGACCCTGACCCAAAGCATCACTATAAACAGCAAAACCCTCGTTGCCATATGGCAACGCCAAGATCGGGGCTGAAGTCAAATGTCTCTTCAGCTCCTCAAAACTCGACTGTCTCTCGTCATTCCAGACGAACTTCTCGGACTTCTGGAGCAACTGTGTAAGTGGCCAAGTTAGTTTCGAGAAACCCTCGACGAACCTACGGTAGTAGCCTGCCAAGCCCAAGAAACTACGGACCTCCTTCACATTCTTGGGCGTCGCCCAATCCAACACTGCCTCAATCTTCTGCGGATCCACACGAACCCTCTCGGCTGAAATCACGTGACCTAAAAACATCACTTACTTCAGCCAGAACTCACATTTCGAGAACTTCGCATAGATTTGTTCGGTCCTCAAAATGTCTAACACTACCCGCAAATGATGGGTATGCTCTTCCTCGTTCCTCGAATAAATAAGAATATCATCAATGAAGACGACGACACACTTATCCAAATACTCGATAAAGACTTTGTTCATCAACTGCATGAACACCGCCGGCGCATTAGTTAACCCAAAAGCATAACTACAAACTCATAATGTCCGTATCTCGTCCGAAAAGCTGTTTTCGGCACATCGGGCTCCCTCACCCGGAGCTTATAGTACCCCGATCGCAAATCAATCTTCGAGAATACCGCAGCTCCCTGCAACTGATCGAACAAGTAATCAATCATTGGCAAAGGATACTTGTTCTTGATGGTCACCTTGTTTAGTTCGCGATAGTCGATACACAAATGTAGTGAACCATCCTTCTTCCGCACAAACAGGACCGGTGCGCCCCAAGGCGAGGCGCTCGGTCGAACATACCCCGACTCAAGAAGCTCACCCAACTACTTCTTCAACTCGGACATCTCTGAAGGTGCCATGCGATACGGCACCTTCGAAATCGGAGCCACGCCCGGCTCTTACTCTATAGCAAACTCGACCTCACGATACAGTGGCAAACCCAGTAACTCGTCAGGAAATACATCAGGAAACTCACTAACGACTGGAATCGACGAAAACTCGACTCCACCTTCCTCCGCCTTCAAGGCGTAGCACCAATAACCAGTACACCCCTTTCGCAGGAGACTCATCGCCTTCAAGGCGTTAATAACGAACTTATGGTTTCCCCTCTTTCGCCCCGCGAAAGAGTGCTCGGTGCCGTCCTCGGCTAACATAGTGATGATTCTCGTGCGGTAGTTCATGATCGCACCATGCCGCTCGAGCCAATCATCCCCAAGAATCAAATCCTCACCCTAAATACCCACAACAATAAGATTAAAGGGCCAAGCCCTCTCACAAATAAGCACAGAACAGTCTCGAACCTCCTGATCACCAATGATCCTATCACCGCTAGGAAGCTTAACGATGAAGGGCTCACAAGGCGTCAAACAGTCGAGACTCAAACGGCGCACACACTCCAGAGATATAAATGAATGCGTAGCACCAGAATCGAAAAGCACACTGACAGAATGAGAATGAATATGAACGGTACCTGTGGCAACGGTAGCATTCGGATCATCGGCCCTCCTCATCTCGTAAACTCGCGGATGGGCGGAGCTGACACTAGAAGCTTCCCCTCTGGCGGTCTGACCCCGACCTCTCCCTCGACTGTCACTCGGTGGGGACTGAGAAGCAAACGATCCTTGATTCACGCTTGGTTCCCTGGGCGCTGGAATGGAAGCCCGGGCACCAAGGATTCTATCCCTCTCAGCACAGAAAGCAGCCTTGTGGCCTGGCTGGCCGCACTGATTACACGTCAGCAAAGGACTCAAACAAGTACGACTAACGTGGCCTGTACGGCCACAATTAAAACACTTCACATCATGGAAAGGAGCACTGGTAGTTCCACGAGAACCCCCAGCGGAACGAGCTGGACCACCGCCGGTGGGGAAATTAGCAGATTGGGATTTCTGCTGACCCCCACCCTTGTGGCCCGAAAAATTCCCGGTGGATTTTTGCTTCTTGCTTTCGCGAGCCGCCTCACTCGCCGTCACAGACATATCGTAAGCAAGGGCCCTACTCTGATAATCCTTCAAGGTAGTACAGACGAGCCCCGACATATAGTCCCGAATCGACAATTTCATCCGCCTGGAAAAATGGAAAATTTTGTCGCTCTCCTCGACAACTTGGGTCTTCACATAACTCAACTCCTTGTTAAAATCGGCTGTAGCTTGAGATACGGGAATATTCCGTGGTTGAGCATCATAGAAAGCATGGACTCGAACCTGTCTGACCGACCACGGGCAATATTCGGTCTCCATCAGTTCCTAAAATTCGGCCCATGAAGCAACATGGTCTTTGGGCCCAATGGCCTCCCACCAATCCGTAGCGTCCCCAATGAGAAAGTAATGGGCAATAGGGACCTTATGGTCCTCGGGACAGTTGGTAGCAGTGAAGACTTTAGATATCTCCTTGATCCACCCCTCCCAGCCGATCGGGTCTGATGCTCCCGAAAACTGAGGGGGATGCATCTTGATGACATCTTGGAGCCAACGATCTGCTCCGCCCCGATTAGCATGGGCCGGATCCGGGTTCTGAACCGCCTGAGCTATCGCCGCCATTTGGTTCACCATTTGCTGCATAACGGCCGCAATACCAAGATCGGCGTGCTCCTGAGAAGAAGCATGACTGTGACGGTCGCCGGTACTGCCGGCTCCTGGAGAATGTGACGTGGCCGCCCCACCGGCTGCCCCACGTCCTTGGCCGCGTCCACGACCACGACCACGGCCTCTTCCAGCATCCATACTGATGTTAAAGAAGTAGCAAAGGCCATACGATGGTAAGTACGACAGAAAAAACAACCACAATCAAGAATCAAAGGTGCGATGCAAGGAAACAAAGAACAGAGTAAGGAAAAACTTACGGGCACCGGTATCATCGGATTAATGGCAGCGTGATGATGATGTGCAAAACGACACACAACAAGACCCAATAACCGACAAGCCCAGGTATCCATAAACCCAGAGCTCCGATACCATTTTCTGTAACACCCCAAGATACTTGAGACCCACCAGGCTAAACAACTATCATACTCATCGACTCACGGAAACAATAATATAACACCTCGTCATAAAGACGCAAAACGAAAATAATCCACCCAGTTCACCCGGTCAAACACAACACAATCATCCGACACAAACACAATAGACAACGATACAATCTGTACGAATAAGAACTCCTAAGTACTCGAGTACCTCTATTAGTTTACAAACCCCACAAACAGTAAAAAGGTAAAAGACAATAAGACGCCACTTGTGCACAATCATCACGCACGGCCATCATCCGCATACTGGTCCAGCACCCGTTCGTCTCGATGAACCTGACTTGAAATTCATAAAACGAATTTCTCCAAAACGGGTCCCCAAAGGGGTTAGCAATTACGCTAAGTAACCAAATGAACAACTTACACCTTAGATATATAGTCAATGCATGCAATCGTGAAAACATAGTTCCAAAGCACTCATTTCCAGAAATTTCATAATCAAATCACATTTGTAAAATGCACCACAATTAACCGTCGATCCACGTCTCTGTGGACCCCTATCGAGACCTCGTCGGATCTAACCCGTAGTGGTTAAAAGCAAGCTCATCGATCCACGTCTCTCTGGACCCCTACCGAGACCCTGTCGGATCTAACCCGTAGTGAGCATACACACACACACACACTATTTCTCATACAATACTACTATGTCAAGATTGTAAGTTCATAAGGGTACTTGCCTCGATTAATAGATGGTGACACGAACGGAACGGAAGAATCAAACACGACCGCGAGGAACCGACTAAACCGAACCTAACGATTCGATGAATACAATCACAACAATATCTAAACGAATACGGAAATAGAATACACCCGAAAACCCGCCTACGATTCATGTATATTTGAATAGGAACAACGACGAGGGTGGACCACAACCAAACCCTCTCGACTACGCAAAACTATGAAATATACCATGAATCCGTAGGAAAGCTAAGAATATCAACAAGATTAATCATATTCATCAAGAATTAACCAACAAAACGGGACGAATCGGACAAAAATCCCAAAACCCCCAAATTATCCAAAAGTAGGGTCTAAGAGATTTACCTTAGATTAGGATGAAATATTCGCATTGATGTTGTTATAATACACCAAGAACTCAAAGAAGATGATAGTTGATATGATTGGAGGAAGAAATCGCCAAGAAAATCGCCCAAAATCGCCAAAGCCGCGGAGAGGAAGAAGAAATGAGAATGACGTACATCTGGGTCAACTCCCTGGTTTATATATCCAGGGAGTGTTAGCACGCGCTAATCCTCAGAAGTTAGCGTGCGCTAACGGGACAAAACTCCAGTCCAGAAGTTAACGTCCCAGGTAATCAAAATTCTGGCCGTTAGCGTGCGCTACCCGAAACGTAGCATGCGCTAATAGCCTCTCGGTAGCGCGCGCTATCGGCCATAGCGTGCGCTACATGGATATCAGTCGAGTCCCGAAGTGAACTGCCCAGTACTCACCTGACCCCGTTAGCGCGCGCTACTGGCCAACCGTAACGTGCGCTAAAAGCGTATCGGTAGCGCGCGCTATCGGCCATAGCGTGCGCTACCTGGGCACCTGTCCGAGTCCAGTGGCAAACTGTCCAATACTGGACATAATCGCTAGCGCGCGCTACCAAAACAATAGTAGCGTGCGCTACTGAAGGGTGCTTAGTGCGCGCCATACCGTAATATTTGCGGGCGTTATGCACAGGATGAAAACGGTCCTCAATGCCGAAACATGGCCGAGACATCAAACGGAACCACAAAATACGAGTAATAACATACGATGAATTTACGGCAACCACATACGGCGGTTCCGCGCAATAATTACGAGAATTAGATCAACAAACGATGAACGAACTGAGAAACGTAAGACTGGATGTCAAAGAGTCTCGAAACAAATATTTTCTCAAAAATTAATACGGTTACACGAGGGTCGCTAAAAACGAGAAATACACCGAAAAGTAGAAATACCGGGAAAAGAAGAATGTGGATATTACATGTAGCTCGATCGATCCTCGTAGGGATTCGAATCGAATTAATTTTCGTTTTACCGCTTCCGTTGGGCCTTCGTTTTAGGCACCGAATCCCAACAAAGAGCTCTTTACACGCTTCCACCGCCGCAATGTACTCGGCCTCCGTTGTTGACAAGGCAACGCACTTTTGCAATCTTGATTGCCATGACACGGCTCCCCCTGCAAACGTCATCAAATAACCGGATGTGGATTTTCGGTTATCTTCGTTTCCTGCCATAACCGAATCGGAATATCCAACAAGCATCGCTTTCCCATTTCCAAATGTAATCCCCAATTTGGAAATACCCCGTAAATATCTAAATATTCACTTTACGGCTTCCCAGTGCTTCTTTCGCGGATTCGATAGAAAACGACTCACCACTCTCACGGCATGAGCAATGTCGGGCCTCGTACATACCATGGCATACATCAAACTCCCGACCGTAGAGGCATACGGAACTTTATCCATTTCCTCAATCTCTTCCTTCGTCGTAGGGCAATCCTTGCTTGTCAATTTAAAATTGTTAGTAAGAGGCAAACTAACAACTTTAGCTTTGCCCATGTTGAAGCGTTTAAGCACCTTCTTGATATATTGATCGTGTGACATGTGTAATTTCCGGGTTGCTCTATCCTGAGTGATTCTTATCCAAAGAATTTGTTTAGCGGCCCCCAAGTCTTTCATGGCAAAAGACTTATTCAACTCTTTCTTCAAGTTGGCAATTCTTTCGGCATTCTTGCCAACGATCAACATATCATCCAGATAAAGCAATAAGATGATAAAATCATCATCTCCAAATTTTTTGAAAAATACGCAATGGTCTAGGGTCGTCTTCCGGTAGCCTTGCTCCCCCATAACCGACTCGAACTTTTTGTACCATTACCGTGGTGCTTGCTTCAAACCGTATAGACTCTTTCGGAGTCTACAAACATAATCCTCTTTCCCTTTGACCTCAAACCCTTCCGGTTGCTTCGTATAAATCTCCTTATCAAGGTCTCCATGAAGAAATACTGTCTTGACATCCATTTGCTCAATCTCAAGGTCGAGACTAGCCGCTATACCAAGGACCAATCGAATTGATCCTATTCACAACCGGAGAAAAAATCTCGTCAAAGTCAATACCTTTCTTTTGACTAAATCCCTTGACTACGAGTCTAGCTTTGTAACGGGGCAACAAAGTATGCTACTCCGACTTCACCTTATACACCCATTTGTTTCTCAAAGCTCTTTTGCCCTTAGGCAACTTCACCAACTCGTATGTATTATTTTCATGCAACGAGCTCATCGCGTCTTGCATGGCATCCATCCACTCCTTTTTATTCGCATCCTTCATAGCCTCCGCGAAATATTCGGGCTCTCCCTCATCGGTGAGTAAGACATACTCATCGGCCGAATAACGAGTGGAGGGATGACGGTCCCTCGTCGACCGTCTATGTGGAACAAAAGATGGCATGTTCGTCACGGGTAGCTCGGGATGAACTCCATCGGTGTCATCTTGTCTCAACTCATAGTTGTTCTCTCAAATGTGTGTGTGTGTTGGAGTGAATAAAATCCGCAGGAGAAACTGCCTAAAAAGGGAACCCAACCCTGTTGACTTCGGGTGCCGCGGCCCGGATGATGTGTGCCGTGGCACACTCAGAAATTAGCTGATGGATCCGCCCAGGGGGGCCGCGGCCCGGAGTACAGGACCGGCAGCAACTTTGCAGTACAACAGGAGGGGGGCCCGGGGCCGCGGCCCATAGTACAGTCCCGACCACCAATTTGTTGGGTGATTTCCGTGGGCCGCGGCCCGGCGGGCATGTGCCGCGGCCCAGAGTGCAGAAGGCTGGGCAACTCTTTTTCAAAGTGTAGTGCCGCGGCCCGGAGAGCTTGTGCCGCGGCTCGGAGTCCGATCGACTCCGAGAAGGCCTATATTTTGGAAATAACTCCTACATATATAACTACAAAATAATACTTTTATTAACTAATAATATGTAAAAATATGAATGGTAAGATATCCTCTATTCTCGTTATACATGTTTAGATCTGAATAAAAATAATATGGGACTCTTATCTATTTAAAATATATTTAAAATCACTATTATCCGTACGCGTCAAAAGTTCGACTATAAAATCCAGATAACAGTTTAAATTAATTTATTTTAGTTATATAAATTAAATTTATATTTATTTAGATGAATATCTAAGATTATTTAGTATATCAAAATAATATTGTCCATGTAATTCTTTTCTGAAAATATTATTATATTTTCTAATATATTCCTCAGATTATTAAATTTTTTTTGTTGAATATTTTAAATATTTTTAAGATTCCCAAAATAATTCGGAAAAAATTCATATTTTTATAATAAATTTAGATTTTCACAATATCTTAGTACTTCTGAAATACTTTTTAATAAAATTTAACTTCTTTTTTATTCTAAAATAATTTGATTTTTATATAGAAGGATCCCATATGAAATAAAAGAATTATAACAATTTGAAAAATAATTGATGTTTTCTGATTAGTTGAAAGAATATGAAACAGTTTAATTGATTAACACGTCATTTGATTAAAAAATTAATATATAAAAAAAACATATGAAATTTATTTTAAATTTAAGATAAAATAATTGTTATTTCATGGACAAAAGAGACGAGACATTCTATATTGCACAGCACTTGCCGATTATCTGCCAATAAATATGAGGGCAAAATGCTTTTAAGCTCCTAAACTTTAGGGGAATATAACAATGAATATTCTTTTTCAGGAAATCAATTTTATTGATGTGATAAAATTTGAAAATGCTTTTAAGCTCCTAAACTTTAGGGGAATATAACAATGAATATTCTTTTTCAGGAAATCAATTTTATTGATGTGATAAAATTTGAAAATTATTAAAGGAATAATACCCATTGTGTGCCTAAGTCTGTTAGTTTATGGGCTTTCCTAGTTAGGATTTGGCTAAGGCATGTTTGTATGTACTTCACCCTATTTAAAGGGATCTCATTGATGGAATAATACAACAACAACTTTGCCCTACTTTCTGTTTCAGTTATTTTCCCTTCAACACGTTATCAGCACGTAGTTCCTAGCTGAGCAAGAAAAAAGTTTTCTCCCGATTTTCTGAAATTCCGAAAAAAAAAAAAAACGAAACCAGGTCATCTTCTTCACTGACCCGCGGCAACCACCACCGAACCGACCTGCCCCGACGTCCGACGCGACCTGCTCCGACCGCCGCACTCGGACCGTGAACCCAGATTCCGACGCGACCAGACCCGGATTCCGACGCGACCAGATCGCCACCGGCCATCAACGCTAAACCCATATCCATCCGCCGTCGCACCATACGATCCAGGCCTGTCTACTTCCTTTCCGCACTTTCTCTAGAAACCCACCAGACGACCTTCTTCCCCGCTGCAACCGCAACCCGCTTGCAACCAATCCACGCTCTCGGACCCTAAGCCCGACTGGTGAGTGAAACTGGTTCCCCAACCGCCACGCAAAGACCAAAGAACCCAGCCCTGAGTAGATCCATATCCGATCCCCCAACCCGCGCCTCTGTTCCAGCACGGCCCACGCGACCCAGAACTAGATCCAGCCCTTTGTATTTCAGTCCAGTTATTCGGTTGCTGTCCAACCCGACCCGACAGACAATCAAATCATTTTTTTAGCCCAACTCGCGAAGTAAGGAGCCTGACGATCCCAATGGCGAGTGGGACGAAGAATACAAGTTTATCTCAGAAAAATTGAAGGAGGTACTTTCCACCCTGCGAATGGAACGAGGAATATATTTTCATCCAAACAAATCGACAGTATGCCCTAGGAAAGAATCGTGTCTTTCCGCGGTAAGGTACACAATCCGAATAACCTTACTATTTGCAAAGTGTGCGATTTTACATGCTTTAATTATTTTAAATGCATATTTATATAAATTATTTATGCTTAATTAAACCAATTAAAGCATGTTGTATTAATAACTTTAACTAAAAATCAAAATGAGTCGCTTAAAGCAACTTGAATTAAATTAAATTCACGAGAATTAATATATATTGCGACATAAGAAACCTAGTTGATTGCATATTATGTGTATAGATATATTCTTAGGATTACGTGTCTATATCTATAAATATACATATATTTGCATACATATATAGATATAGCATGCAAATTAGGCTTCATCATTGATAGATTTTAGAGGACTTATATCTACTGCCTAAATTCAACTCGTACCATGATAAAGTAATTTCATTGGTCACCTTCAATAGCATCGAAAGTAACTTATTGACCATATCTTGGTTCCGAAAAATAATAATGCTCCCATTATTGAAAATTTTATCATGGAAAGTACTCATGGTAAACTGTGAAAAATCATTTTCCTTTTTCTTGTATTAAGATAGCTTATCCAACTCGCCTCAAATTTGACATATTGGACTCAAAAGAGCTTGAGTACCATAGATGGGTCTCCTACGTCGAGACCACATTTATCACTAAAGAATATAGTGGTACGCTCCTTAACACCACAGACCAAGTACCGTCTGATAAGATCAAAGCGAGTGCACTTATATTCCTTAGGTGACACATCGAACCCAGCCTAAGATAGGAATATCTACGGTTGAAATTCCCTAAAGAACTGTGGAATGCCCTTAAGGGCCAATTTGGGAACATTGACAAACTTTGCTCCCAGAGTTGACCGTGTAGTGAAATGAAGTCCGCTTGCTTGAATATAAACGGATCAACGATTTCAACATAGATATTCTCCGCCTCAAGGCACGCCTAAATTTCTGTGGGAAGGACATCACAGAAGATGACATGATCCATAAAGCTTTTTCCACATTCCCTACTTCCGCTCATATACTAGCGAACCAGTATAGGTTGGAGTATGATAATAAACGCATCACTACCTTCAGTAAGCTAATCAACCTATTGCAAGTAGTTGACAAGCATAACGAAATGTTAGTGAGCAGTAATGGCAGGCCGGTTGGGACAAAGAAAATTCCCAAGGCCAATTATGGCAAAGTGAAGGATTGAAACCACCCCAATGAATAGGGGACTGGACATGATAGGCTTCGTGGTCAAGGACGTGGGGTTTCTTCCAATGTAATGCGAAGACTTGGTGCTTCCGGCTCTGCTAGCCAAGGGAACCAAAAAGCACATACCCATCATATCGCCTCTAAGGCTCGAGTTGGCAATGAACCGTGCTATCATTATGGAGATGATGGACATGGTACAAGAACTGCCATGCAAGCAAGAAAGTCGCATCTCACTAAAAGAAATATAGAGAGTCCAAAGAAAGTAGAACTCACTATATGGAAGAATATGATCTAGACAAGTCCCCTATGTCAATTTTCACAGTCACCAATCGTTGAATTGAGTCATACGAGCCACAGTCTATAGACTGAATCTTAGTATTATGTTTACTTTCTCGTTTACATTTGGTATAGTTGCCTCAAGACGACTGTGTTGGTGTTTTCTTTTCAATAATGGCGTGATGCAACGTTGTTTCACGAACAAGATATTAATATTGCTTACGTTAGATTCTTAGCTTTATTTCAAAGTACTGAATAATGCTTGAATGCTTATGGTTCCAAATTTCACTCTTTTCTAAGAAATGAATCGAGGAGAGCTTGAATGTTTTTAGAATTAGGCTTCTATTCATCGAATAAGTTGCCTGACAAACCTCGGTAACTACGATGATTGGATCCTCCCAACTTATCAAAGGGCAAGGTAATGCCCAATTCTTTATGCCTAAACGGCAGTCTTCTATGTTACCGATGCTCTGTATGCATCTAGAGCCCTTCGAACCTTACTTAGCTTCAACAATATACGTAGCAATGGTTTCCAGATTGAAACCCATTGTGAGAATGGAATAGAGTTTCTTTTATTCTAATGAATATGGACGTATACGCATTTTAAAATAACTGATGATTCGATCTAGTGGACGTACCTCACTATTGTTAGGTTTTTAAAAACCTATGTTGTCACCAACAATGTACTTTGGGACATAGACTCATATAGGCTTTGGAACGATAGACTAGGTCATCCTGGTCGAAGTATGACGATATGTATACTTAAGAACTTGTACGAACATCATTACTTTTCGAGCGAAAATGTGGCAACAACTCAACATAAAGCACAATGTTGACGTTAATCGTGTTATGTCATCCAAAGAACCAGATGCATATCAAATGCCCACCAGTTAGTGTTGCAAAGCCTGCTCTTTAGCCAAAGTAGGAGCGAGACCTTCCTACGCTAAAGAAACAAAAGCAAACATTCCATTCTTACGTTGAATATAAGGAGAAATTTGTGGATCCATCCACCTAATATGCGGACCATTTATGTATTGATGGTTTTGATGGATTCTCTGACATGTTGGTCACATGTCGCTCTCCTGTCCACTCAAACTGCTGCAGAACTTCCAAGATAACTTATAAGGGCTCACCTCCCTTATAACATCTAAAGGACTTGATGATTAGAGAGTTCACATCAAAAAGTATTTGATGTTTATTGCATGATAGAGATCAATGAATAGCATCTCGTCCCATGTGCATATGCAAAGGTCTCACATAAACCACCGTCGAATGAATATGTATGGTGATTATGTAATTGGTTATGCGCACCAATTTGCATATTTTTGCCTGGGATTATGCAATATTGCACGCAACTTTACTTAAATCGTTCATTCTTAGACCTTTTTGCTAACCAATCAGTTTATGCGTACCAGTTGGTAACTGGATAGCCTGATTTTTGTATTTTGGACCCAGACGGACTTGAGTGCCAATTGTGCATATTCGGTTACGCATTATATGTGTCTTCTGCGCCCCGCAACGCATTGGTCTTTAGAAACGATTAAGTATTCACGTTGGATAAGAATCTCCAGACGTTTATCCGCTATTTGAAACCTTCACAGTGATCTATTTACCGCACGATTTGCGGATTGTCACTTTAATGAGACAACTTTCCCGTCGTTAGGGGGAGGAGAGAAAATGTAATTTCTCGGGGAACGACAGGAATTGTCATGGTGTCTCCACTTTGTCTCATTATGATCCTCGAACTTCACAATGTTACCGTGAAGCACAAAGAATACTCGATCCTCAGGATGTAGCAGATTCGATGCCTGGTGCATTTACTGATATCGTTCAAGTGACAAGATCTCACATTACAGTTGCAAATGTGCCTGTAAGGTTAGAAGTCCCCTCCAAGGGGCACATCACCAATGAACCGGGTGATGCAACCGCACTTGGTGGAGGTGTGGTTGAGGCCATGGCTCCCTGCGAAGGAAGGGGTGGAAGCCACATGGTTCGACTAAATACTCACCCAAGTAAGAGGTAGAGTATGGCACAACTTCACATGTTAACCATCAATGAACTCGTTTCATGAGATCATGCTTGATTTTATTATGTCCATGAATCATGACGAGGGGGACGCCCCGAAGATATGATTCAGAAAATCAAGAATCTGGATGAAATTATGAGGGTGTGGCCTGATCAACCACCCACTTTGATGACATGTCATGAATCATATAGTACGATGATGTCGAACCTCGCTCAGTTGGATGAAATCAACATAGAGCTGATTGGCCTATAAGAAAGACATTCCAGGTAGAACTAGATTCTCCGACAAAGAGACATGTATTTGGTGTGGGTAGTGCTAACCTACCCAAGTGTAAAGCCTATAAGACATAAATGAACCTTTGTCGTAAAGCGTAGTGAGAATATAGAGTCCTAATGTACAAGGTTCACGAAGTAATGCTTCTCACAACGCCTTGGAATTGGTTACGAGGAAATGTACTCCCACGTATACGTATCCGCTATTTGATTAGCATAGTAATTTCCGAGGGACTGGAAATGCAGCCAATAGATGTGGTTACTACGTATCTCTATGGGGATCTAGATACGGAGATATATACGGAAGTGCCCTATGGCATTTCACTACCCAAATCAAGTAACTCCAGACCACGGAGTGCGTATTCAGTTCGTTTGAAATGCTCACTTTACGGTTTGAAACAATCCGGAAGGATGTGGTATAACTGTCTGAGTGAATACTGTTGGAATATAAAACGCAGCGGAAGCGAGTTGGTGAAGGTAATTTAATAAAAGGTTTTATAAACTAACCAACGTAAAAACCGGATCTATTTAGGCTTGTCAACTAATTAATTAAACAGATTAATAAACAATTAAATAAACATATTTACGCATGGGAGTCGGTAATTTTACCTTTGACGCGAAGTGGTAGAAAAATCCCTTTTGGTCGATTTGTCCTTCTTCGTGTTCCTCTCCGATCTTCTTGTGTTTCTACCTCAAGATCTTCTAGAGTATATCCCGCCTACGTCCGGATGTCGTGTGGGCAACAATCTACCGGACTACTTGGAGCACTATATGGATCGGCCGAATCTTTTCTTCACAAGAATCTCACGATTTTTGTTCTCTCTATTTTTCTTGAATATTTTGAGTATTTTAGAAAAATATTGTGTTAACAAATTGTGGAATCCAAGACACAAGTCAAGATCCACAATTAAAACACACACAAAAATCGATTTCTTGGGCAAATATGGTGTAGAAAATCGGCCAACACATATACTCCTTTTATAGGTGTTTTGGGCTACTCTAGGGACCTTAAGGAGGATATGGTAAGGACTCCCAATAGATATCTTCCTTCCATTATTAGGACTCTTCCTAATATGAAGACTCTATTAATATCAACTTAGTCCACTAATAAGTTAATATTGCACTTCCTACCAAAATCCCAAATTACGAAATTGGGCTCCTTTTAAATTAATTATTTCCCGTGTTTAAGATATTCCATGTCCATTAATTAATTTAAGCTACTGACAACTTTTAATTAATTAATGTATTATACATGAGTATACCACTCGACCTTTATTATTATATCGGAAAATTAATTCCACTGCAGGTTTGATATAATAATCCTTTCGAGTGCCTCAAGGGACATGATCAACCCGATCTGGGACACGACGATTTCTAGCTATAATATTAATTATCATATAAATAATAATATTGCCCAAAATATCGAGCATATTGAGTCAATCATTGTGGCTCTCACCCATGATAAATCAAAGCAATAAATATTAAATATATATAATTAAATATTAATCACTAGAATTAAGAAATAATAATTATCCGAGATGTACGTTCTTCTTATAGTCAGTACGGAAGAATCTATCTCACCTCGATCCTGTTCAACGTATAACAAATACGCTAATATATGCTAATGGTCAAGACCAACCAATCTCAAGCATATACTACAACCTCTCATATAACGGTCTAATGTTACATAGGTTGTGAACTAAATATTACTATATAAGGAACCGATAATGTGATATTATGTTTGACACTACACACCACATTATTTACAATATAAAGTAAATTAGACCGCATTTGCATAACCATAGCGTGAATAAATATGCAAAACATGTGATAAATGAATTAAATATTCTCATAGATAAAGACCGGGAAATTAGGTAATACAAGCATAAAGTATGCTTTGACGTATACAACCCTAACAATCTCCCACTTATACTCAAAGCATGCTTTTGAAGTATACTATCTAGACTATGTCTATCTATCTCCCACTTATACTCAAAGCAATGCCATACATCTCAACCCCATTCCTTCCACATGCCCTTCAAATGATTTTGAGGGCAACCCTTTCGTGAAAGGATCAGCTAGGTTGTCTTCAGATGCTATCTTGGAGACAATGATCTTCCTTCTCTTCACAAAATCTCGAATGATATGATATTTGCGCTTGATATGTTTGCTTGCTTTGTGGGCTCGTGGTTCCTTGAATTTGCTACGGACCGGTATTATCACAATACAAGGTAATACTCTGGGCAAATTAGGAATCACCCCAAATCCTTTAGGAAGTACTTGAGCCATACCGCCTCTTTAGCCGCCTCGAGGCTGCTACATATTCGGCTTCCATGGTAGAGTCCGCTATGCATTTCGCTTCACACTCCTCCAACTTATGGCTCCACCTCCCAAAGTGAAAACATATCCAGGAAGTTGATTTCGACTTTTCTTTGTCCGCACCGAAATCCGAGTCGGTGTAACCCAAAGGACAAAGCGTATCGATTGATATACAAGCATATGCTCCCTAGTCCTTCTCGGTACTTGAGTATATGCTTGACAAAGAATCCAATGTCCCGATCTGGGTTCGACCGATATCTCGCCACCATGCCTACGGCTTTGACAGATATCGGGCCTAGTGCAAAGCATAGCATACATGAGGCTTCCCCGCCGAAGCATAAGGGACCAGCCTTCATGTCATCTATCTCCTTCGTGTCTTAGGACACATAGCCTTAGATAGTTGAATTCCATGTCCTGTAAGGTAAGAAACCTTTCTTGGAATTCTCCATGCTAAACCGCTTTAGCACCGTATCGATATAGGATGCCTGAGATAAGCACAACATCCTTTTCTTGCGATCTCGAAAGATCTTAATACCAAGGATGTGTCCAGCTTCTCCCAAATCCTTCATATCGAACTGCTCAGATAGCCATACCCTTACGTCTGATAATACCTTCACATTGTTTCCAATTAGAAGTATATCATCTACGTATAGTACAAGAAACACCAAAGACGTTTCCATCACACTTTTTGTATACACAAACCTCACTAGGACACTGTTCAAAACCATACGATTGAATGACCTCATCAAATCGCATGTTCCAAGACCTTGATGCTTGCTTGAGACCATAAATGGCTCTCTTAAGCTTGCACACTAAGTGCTCCTGACCTTCAGCAATGAATCCTTCAGGTTGGCGCATATAGATTTCCTTATCAAGACTCCCGTTCAAGAACGCAGTCTTGACATCCATCTGCCAAATCTCCATATCCAAATGCGCAGCTATAGCTAAGAGAATCCGGATCGATTTAAGCATGGCTACTGGCGAAAAGGTTTCATCGTAGTCGATGCCCTCTTTACGAGTGTAACCTTTCGCAACAAGCCTTGCTTTATAGGTTTCAACCTTCCCTTTCGATCCTCTCTTACGCTTGTAGACCCACTTACTTCCAATGGGTTTTACCCCATTGGGTAGTTCTACTAGCTCCCACACTTGGTTAGAATCCATAGATCCCATTTCGGATTCCATTCTTTGTTTTCAGATTCACATCCTTGTCTTGAATCGCTGTTTGTACGTACATGGATCCATTTCATCTGGTGCGGGTAGTGTTCCGAAGATGCTCCGACGCCGTTGATACGTTCGGGTTGACGAATAACCCTCCGACTACGACGAGGCGTGTCCTTAGTTTGCGTATCCACAATAGTGTCAATACGTGGTACACTAGGTGTTTGCACAATTGGTATTGTCGAAATCTCGCCCTAAGTTCTTCTAGAATGACCTCACTCCTAGGCTTGTGACTTATCACATAGTCCTCCTCTAAGAACCGGGCATTGGTGCTAACAATGACCTTCTGGTCTTTAGGATGTAGAATAAGCCACCCTTCGTTCCCTTAGGTTATCCTACAAACACTCGTATTTCCATACGAGATGCCAACTTATCAGCTTCCTTATTCAGCACGTGTCTTTGGAGAACTAAATCCGAACATGTTCTAGATGGGCTTGCGCCCATTCCACGCTTCTGTGGGTGTTTTGGAACCGATCTGAAGGCACCAAGTTTAGAATGTACGCCGCAGTTTCCAAGGCGTATCCCCAAAACGAAATAGGCAAATCAGAATAACTCATCATTGACCTAACCATCTCTAATAAAGTACGATTCCTTCGTTCAGCAACACCATTTTGGTTTGGTTTACAATTCGCTGTGAGCTGGGAAGTAATCCCCTCATGTGCCAGGAAATCCAAAAACTCTCCACTAAGGTATTCGCCACCACGATCAGATCGTAGTGACTTGATACTCTGCCCATGACGCTTCTCCGTTTCAGCCTTGAATTCTTTGAACTTATCAAAAGATTCAGACTTACGTCGCATCAAATAGATGTATCCATATCTCGAATAATCATCTATAAACGTGATGAAGTATTCGAAACCACCCTTAGCCTGGATGTTCATTGGACCACATACATCGGTATGAACCAATTCCAACACCTTTTGTGCACGATTTCCTTTGCTTTGAAAAGCCCTTTTAGTCATTTTACCTTCCAGGCAGGATTCGCAGGTTGGAAATGACTCAACTTGGAGCGAATCCATTGGGCCATCGCTCACCAATCTTTGAATCCTTCCAAGGTTAATATGACCCAATCGTAAATGCCACAAATATGTTGGATTTATGCTCGAAAGTTCCTTTCTTTTATTAGGATTAGTCAAAGAATTAAGCGATTTATGCAAGGGAGCTGGTGCAGCATTGATGATATAAAGTTCTTCATTATAAGTACTCCCGCAAATATATTCACCATTTCTTTTAATAATTGCATTATCTTCAAAAGAAACTGAATATCCATCACGACGCAATTTAGAAACTGAAATCAAATTCATTCTAAAATCGGGTACTAATAATACATTATTAAGAACTAAAATTTTATCATCAACTTTTAGCTGCACGACTCCCACTGCAACAGCCTTCAGCCTGGAATAGTCGCCCCAGCTTATTGTAATCTCATCCGCACTAAGTACCTTGGTTACTTGGAACCCCTGCGAGTCATAACAAACATGATCAGTGGAGCCCGAATCCACTATCCACGAAGTGATGGAACAGGCAGCCAAACATGTTTTGACTACTAGTGCATGAGACGTACCTCTCTTAGGGCAGTCACTCTTGAAATGTCCTTTCAGACCGCTTGATTGAAGCACTTGCCCTTCGGCTTTTGTTCGCTTAGGTTGAGGAGCCTTTGGAGGAGCCTTGCCCTTAGCTTTGAAAGTCGTCACTTGCTTCGCCTACCTGCTTTTTCTTCTTTCCCCATTTGGGTTTTGAAGAAGCGACTGGTTGCCGCAAGAATTTGATGATAACCTTGTTTGAAGAGACCTTCGGCAGATTGAAGCTCTGTCAGAAGTTCCGCCAATGTGTAAGTCCTACGATTCATATTGTAGTTTAGGCGGAACTGCTCAAAGCTTCTTGGTAAACTGCCCAAGATAATATCGACCTGCGATTCCGCATCGATAGTTGCCCCCAGTATGCTCAGTTCGTTCAAATGAGACATCATTTTAAGAACGTGATCCCTTACCGGGGTCCCTTCAGACATTTGGGTTGTCATAAAAACCCTCATCGCATTTTGCCTAGCCGCCCGGTTCTGATGACCAAACATCTCAGTGAGATTTTTCATCATTTCCGCGGCCGAGCCCATCGTCTGATGCTGATGCTGCAATACATTTGTTAAAGAAGCCAAAATGTAACAGCGAGCCATCTCATCAGACTTTTTCCATTTCCGGAATTCAGCCAACTCTTCAGGAGTGGCATCCGGTTCTGGTTCCAAAGGACTCTCCTCAGTTAAAACAAACTTATGCCCCTCGGCCAAGACAATATCAAGATTTCTTTTCCAATCGGCAAAGTTAGTGCCATCAAGTTTGTTTTCTTTGAGAATAATGCTAGTGGATTGAAAGACATCCGAGAATAAAATTAAAACACCATTCATCACATAATTCGACGCAAAATATATTGAAAAACCTTAAAACAATATATATGCAATCAACCAACACCTTGAAAAACCGCACATGCAAGCCACGATAGTGTGGACGTTTACATATACTTTTTCAAGTAGATTTTAACGTCTTTAATTTTACTATCTAGCCAAGACACATTTTGACAAGTAAAATTAATAGTTGGTTCCTCTTGGCCATGTATTTAATTAACATAGACTCCGATGGGGAGCTTATTAATTAATACACCTAAGAGAACACCATAATTTAACAAACCTTAGAATATTATTTAATGATAATAGTCCTACAGATGGAGAGGTCCTATCATAAAAAATAATATTCACCTTTTTGTTATCAAATTTGAAGTTTAAAACCAGTGAGCCAATAATTTAGCACATCCGATGTGGAGGAATACTCTAATGTCAACGCGCATGCTAATTATTTCACAATTTAAACCAATTATGGAGGCCAATTTGATTTTGAAAAATCAATTTTAAAATCACTTAGTTATTTTGAAAAATTAAGGTTTTTAATTTTCTCGTCCTAACATGCAAGGAAACATATCACGCATACATTCCATACATGCCATACATCAAAACAATAAAAACCAATAATAAAAATTGGATAATTAAATCAAATTATCATGGCTTTTATTCCTCTTTTTGAATAACGAGAAAATCTTCGGCTCGTTTGCTCCCCTCGCTTCAAGCATCTCGCGGAAAAACGAATTGGACGACCGAACCCGAATCGCTCGTCCATTGCCGGCTGCCAATCGTCCATCTTCTTTGCCGAGCCGACCGAGCCGACCGAGCCGCCGAGCTGACCGAGCTGACCGAGTGAGCCGCCCGAGCCGACCGACTGCCCGGATCGACCGAGCCGCCTACGCCGAACCGCCGATCGGCTCCTTCTGGTCGGTTGGTTCGTCCGACGGGACTCCTCTTCGTTGGACTTCTTTTTCTTTCGTACTTTGAGTGTCCCAACTCGATTACAATTTTATTCAAAATAAAATACATCGAATTTACATCAAATTACAAGAAAAAATAAATCCTATTCTACCCGTGGATTTTCTCACGGGAAAAACTTATACATGCCACAAAAATGGGCTAAATTACCAAAACGCGTAAATAAATAAAACATCACATAGCCATGATAATTGGATCATATTTTCCTGCAAGACAAATTCTAGCAAAATATTCCAAAAAATCATACTATACGAATATTTAATTGCTAGCATATTAATCACCAAATTAATTAAATTGAACAGAACCTAAAGACCGGCTCTGATACCAATTGTTGGAATATAAAACGCAGCGGAAGCGAGTTGGTGAAGGTAATTTAATAAAAGGTTTTATAAACTAACCAACGTAAAAACCGGATCTATTTAGGCTTGTCAACTAATTAATTAAACAGATTAATAAACAATTAAATAAACATATTTACGCATGGGAGTCGGTAATTTTACCTTTGACGCGAAGTGGTAGAAAAATCCCTTTTGGTCAATTTGTCCTTCTTCGTGTTCCTCTCCGATCTTCTTGTGTTTCTACCTCAAGATCTTCTAGAGTATATCCCGCCTACGTCCGGATGTCGTGTGGGCAACAATCTACCGGACTACTTGGAGCACTATATGGATCGGCCGAATCTTTTCTTCACAAGAATCTCACGATTTTTGTTCTCTCTATTTTTCTTGAATATTTTGAGTATTTTAGAAAAATATTGTGTTAACCAAATTGTGGAATCCAAGACACAAGTCAAGATCCACAATTAAAACACACACACAAAAATCGATTTCTTGGGCAAATATGGTGTAGAAAATCGGCCAACACATATACTCCTTTTATAGGTGTTTTGGGCTACTCTAGGGACCTTAAGGAGGATATGGTAAGGACTCCCAATAGATATCTTCCTTCCATTATTAGGACTCTTCCTAATATGAAGACTCTATTAATATCAACTTAGTCCACTAATAAGTTAATATTGCACTTCCTACCAAAATCCCAAATTACGAAATTGGGCTCCTTTTAAATTAATTATTTCCCGTGTTTAAGATATTCCATGTCCATTAATTAATTTAAGCTACCGATGACTTTTAATTAATTAATGTATTATACATGAGTATACCACTCGACCTTTATTATTATATCGGAAAATTAATTCCACTGCGGGGTTTGATATAATAATCCTTTCGAGTGCCTCAAGGGACATGATCAACCCGAGTCGGGACACGATTTCTAGCTATAATATTAATTATCATATAAATAATAATATTGCCCAAAATATCGAGCATATTGAGTCAATCATTGTGGCTCTCACCCATGATAAATCAAAGCAATAAATATTAAATATATATAATTAAATATTAATCACTAGAATTAAGAAATAATAATTATCCGAGATGTACGTTCTTCTTATAGTCAGTACGGAAGAATCTATCTCACCTCGATCCTGTTCAACGTATAACAAATACGCTAATATATGCTAATGGTCAAGACCAACCAATCTCAAGCATATACTACAACCTCTCATATAACGGTCTAATGTTACATAGGTTGTGAACTAAATATTACTATATAAGGAACCGATAATGTGATCTTCTGTGTGACACTACACACCACATTATCTACAATATAAAGTAAATTAGACTGCATTTGCATAACCATAGCGTGAATAAATATGCAAAACATGTGATAAATGAATTAAATATTCTCATAGATAAAGACCGGTAAATTAGGTAATACAAGCATAAAGTATGCTTTGACGTATACAACCCTAACAAATACTTGATTGGAAAGGGATACAAGAACGACGAACTATGTCCTTGCGTCTTCGCAAAGAAAACAAGTTCCGGATTTGCGATCATCGCAATGTATGTCGATGACATGAACATAATCGGTCTTGATGAAATAAGAGAAACCACGGATACTTGAAAATTGAGTTTGAGATGAAAGATCTTGGGAAAACTCGGTTCTGTCGAGGCATTGATATAGACATCGAGTTTGTGGAATTCATTCCACCGGTCTTCCTATGTCCAGAAGTTTCTCAGGCACTTTAACATGGACAAGGTAAACCCGACTAGCACCCCATGATAGGTCGAACATTTGGATGCAAAGGAAAGATCCATTTCGTCTTAACGAAAGTGACGAAGAGCTTTGGTAGCTGAAATTCCCCACTTGAGTGTAATCGCATATTATTGTACTTAGCTCAATGTACACGACCTGCTATCACTCCTCAGTTAATCCGCTGACTAGATTTAGTTCAGCATCGACGCAACATCAATGGAATGGTATCAAGAATATCTTCTGATACTTAAAAGAAACCATTGACTTGGGACTATTCTTTCCCTACAAGTAGGCAAAGGAAGCTGCTTACGAAAAGGCAAATGCTAAAGTAAATGCTGGTGCCGAAGAAACTACCACAAAGTATGTGTTGGTATGAATTGCTCATGTCTTGGAAATCGACTAAGCAAACCCGTTTTGGCTACCTCCTCGAATCACGACAAGGTTATTGCTTTGCATGAACCAGTCCGTGAGTGTGCATGATTAAGAACTATCATTCTACACTTGTGGGGGACTAGCGGTTAAGTACTACCACTGATGAGCATACTTACATTTATGAACATGATGTAACTTGTAAATCCCCTTGATTGATGGAATGATCATAACGGGAAATATGTGAGATAAAATGGAACATACTTACATATGTTGCACTCTTTTCCTTAGACCAAGTTTTATTTTTCCCACTGGGTTTTGTTACTTGACAAGGTTTTTAACGAGGCAACGATATATGAATGTAAGCATTAGGAGGAGCTGTAGAGTTTTCCAACTTCCGAGATTGATGTAAATATCACAAGGAAATGGTGATTTATAAAGAAACTTAATCACATGTGTTGTACTCTTTTCTTTGACCAAGGTTCATTTTCTCCCATTGGGTTTTGTTACTTGGCGAAGTTTTTAATGAGACAACAACTACTTGATTGATGTACAAATCAGGGGGAGATGTAGACTTGAGGGGGAGTCTTACATTCACACCGTACGTTACACTCTTTTCCTTCCAATGATCATTTTTCCCACAGGGTTTTTATCACTTGGAAAGGTTTTTAATGAGGTAACAAGATGTACGATTTTAGGGATCGATGGAATGGTCACCTTAGTAGCGCTATGATCAAATGCAACGATCATATGAGAGGATAGATTCAAAGGACGAAGTCTAAACTTGATGTGTCTAGATGTTGTACTCTTTCCCCTACGATCAAGACATTTTTTCCACTGGGTTTTTGCTTGATGAGGTTTTAACGAGGCAACATGACATGCGCTTGTAGACTAGGCACAAGGGGGAGTGTTAAAGGAATAATACGCATTGTGTGCCTAAGTCTGTTAGTTTATGGGCTTTCCTAGTTAGGATTTGGCTAAGGCCTGTTTGTATGTACTTCACCATATTTAAAGGGATCTCATTGATGGAATAATACAACAACAACTTTGCCCTACTTTCTGTTTCAGTTATTTTCCCTTCAACAAAAATTTATTATTGAAAGTTTGAAAAACTGAAAAATTATTCTATATATTATTTTAAGAAAATATCTGCTACATAATTTCAATTGGTGATTTTTTTTCAATACATCGAATTATTGTTAGGAGAAAATACTTATTTTCTAAAAAATCTTAAAATTAATATATTCTTTTTGAAAATAGTATGTACATCAATTTTTCGGTTTTTTCAAATTAATGTAATTTTCATACTTGGTAGAAAATAAAAATACAATCAATAAGTCTATTTTCTGAAGAAGAAAAAAAGTAGTAGTAAAATACTTTAGTGTTGCCACATTTAACCTGAACGGGCGGTTCCGGCCCGGACCGACCCGTGGTCAATGGGCCGGGTCGGAACTGTTGATCACGGGCCGGTTCCGGAACCGGAACCGCTATGCAGCACGGGTCGGTTACGGGTCGTATTTTTTGGGCCCGTGAACCGGTGGGCCGAACCGGCGGTTTCGGCACGACAGTCGATGTTGCAGGCGGGCGCAGGTCTAGGCTGCAGGTGGGTGCAGGTCTAGGCACGGTAGTCGATGTCCCGAACGGGCGGTTCCGCCCAAAACCGGGCGATTTTCTCATTTTTTTTTCAAATTCAAAATTCAAATTTTTCCCAACTCTCACCCAATTTTATATATAAATATCCTCATTTTTCCACCTTTAAAATCACCCCATTGTGTTAACAATATTCTAAACTCTCTTTTCTTCTACTTCTAATTTTCCTCCATTCTTTAAAATCTAAATTGCTCTTCTTGCTCTATAATTCTACTAAATACTAAAATTAAATACTATCTACTAAGGGATTGTTTGGTAGCCATGTCAAGATATGGCATGTTAGGATATGACGTGTTAGAATATAGCAAGTTAGATAAAGTGGGGATGATAGTTTGGTGTTTGGTAGGAAAAATGTACTATTTAGATTAAATGATAAAATTACATTTTTATCCTTGTTATATTATATACTATATACATTTATAAGTTTATATAAATATATGATAATTTAATATATATATATATATATATAAATCTGGAATAAAAATTTTATTGAAAATTTATTTTTTTAAAAATTTGGAATAAAAATTTAAATAAAAATTTTTGAATTTTATTTTATATTTTCGACCTAATTTTATTTTTTATTTTCGAACTTTAAATAAAAAATTTTGATTTTTATTTTTTATTTTCGAAATTTAAATAAAAATTTTTGATTTTTATTTTTTATTTTCGAGCTAATTTTATTTTTTATTTTCGAACTTTAAATAAAATTTTTTGATTTTTATTTTTTATTTCGAAATTTAAATAAAAATTTTTGATTTTTAATATTTATATTTCAGATTTAAAAAAAATAAAGTGGTAATTTTGGGATTATTGGGTTAAAATGAGCACTGTTCAATCAAGTTAGGGTATTCTAGGGTGAGGGGCAGTTCCAATATAGAGGAGGAATAGTGTTTTTAGCCTTGGCCTCACCTTTATATGGGGCCCCTGAGATAAGATATCTTAGCTACCAAACGCTTGTTTCGGCCGGTTAATATATCTAACCTTCCAAAACATGCCTACCTAACAGGCCATAAGACTACTTTACTATATACTAAATACTATCTACTATAATTATAATATATACTATCTACTATACTATATATATATATATATATACTATCTACTATAATATATACTACTATTTACTATACTATATATATTATCTACTATACTATATATAAATACTATCTACTATACTATATATATATACTATCTACTATAATATATATTATCTATTATACTATATATAAATATTATCTACTATAATATATACTACCTACTATACTATATATAAATACTATCTACTTGTTTATTTGTTATCATGTCTCATTTTCGTGGTAACCGTGGCAAGTCTATCAATGTCGACGCCGAAGATATTGATAGTGTAATATCCGTAATTTTCCCATTTTTAGCAGTTTCCATTTTTGGTGTATGTCTATTTTTATCGACTCGTTTGTAACCGTTTCGACATTTCGAATCTATTTTGTTCTTGGAGTTTTTCCATTGGGATGGGTTTTGATGATGTTTTCACGTAATTTCGTGAAATGACATGTTTTGCCGTATGAACGTTCGATTCTTGTAAAACTCGTTCGTTTTCGTTATTTCTGGGTTTGTACAAGGTCGTATGGTTGAGTTGGTCTTGTGGAGACTTTCGGTTCGTAAATCCGACGTCGTTTCGTGATTTTCGGGCACTTGGGCCATTTTTGTAATTTCCTAATAGTTTAGGGAATCTCGTTTTCGTTGTCGCATTACGGACCCTTCGGTGGTCGGAATTGTATTTTTCTTTCAGCACTTAGCTCCGTCGTCTTGTATGCTTCGTGTTCATGTTCCTGGATTCTGGTCTCGTCGTGTGTATCGTGTATCGTACCCTCGACAGCAGGCTATCTGCCGATATGACATCAGCGATCTTGAGCTTCTTGTGTAGGTAGCGCACGCTACCTGTTGCCTTGCGTGCGCTATCAAGAAAGCGATTAGCGACGCTAACCCTTATTGTTAGCGTACGCTAACGAATGCGATAGCCATCGGTATCGCCGCGCCCGTTAGCGCACGCTACATATGGCGATTAGCGCGGCGCTAACTTCACAATTATATAAGCCCAATGCGCTTTAATAGCAGCTTTCATTCTTTTCCCTTCGTTTCTTCGACGTGCGACCTCGCAGGCGATTTCCATCGATTCCGATCGGCGTTCTATTCACATTCCATCACCGTAGAGTTGTGCTAACATATTATCATCAGTATAATCGTCATCCATCATCTGAAATCAAGGTAATTTCGTCTAGAACCCTAACTCGTCAAATTTGGGGGTTTTTCCGGGTTTTACTAATCGGAACCGAATTATTCCAGTGTGTTAGGATATTCTTCACCGATTGTGATTGTTGAATGATTCCAAATCCAATTTCCTTGATTTTAATCCGCGAATTATCGATACGGGGAGATTTTGCGTAAGCCCTCGCCCGTATCAATTGATCGTCTATTGTCGTTATTGATAATCGGGGTTTTGGGAGTATTCCTTTCGATTACTGATGTCCGTTGGGACTGAGTTATGCTAATTCTTCGTTTAGGAACCGTCGTTGTCCATTCGGATCATCCGTAGTCACTTTTCACTTCCGATCCTTCGAAGATGTCACAAAGGCAAGTACTTTACATTTGTTTACATGTTCTAGTATTTGAATTATGGCTGTATCGTGGTGGTTGTGGATGGTTATGTGTATGTTCACCTAGGGACGGTCCGACGGGGCCTCTAGGGATACGTATTGCCGTGAGTGTGCGTATCGTGAACTGTGGTTAGCCACCCAGGGATGTCCGACGGGACTCTGCGGGGTACGGTGGCCGTGAGTCTCGTGCCAACGGTTAACTTTGAATCATGATTTGTTGGAGATAATGTGTTTGTGTTTGTACATCATAAATATTCCGGAATATAAAATATTTTCTAAAATGATTTTTTGGCGCATGTATTCATCTGATTAGAATGTAGTTCAAATGGATTGTACTTGCACTAGCGATTGTCGCTAACCCCTTAAATGGGGAAATACTTTTGTATTTCGGTATTGATCGTGGGGACAAGCGAGCACTCGGGCCGTATGAGGATGATGGGCAAGCATGATATTGTCCAGTGTTTGATTTTCGATGTCATGTCCGTCGGTTACTATTGATGTCTGGTTTTGAGATTTATGTATTATAAAGTTGGTTTAAGTACTCGAGTACTTCTGTTTGAAATTGTTAATGTTGTGTTCCCATTTTGGGAAATGGATTTGATGTCGATTTTAATTGTCGGTTGGTAGTCTTTTATTTTAATTGTCGTTTTATTAATGATAGTTTGTCGTTGTCAAATGTCTTGTTGGTATGTTAGCTGGTGGATTCCACAGTGTGGGGTCCACGGCGCTGTAATATGCCCTGAATGTCTTGGGGGTGTTACAGAATATGGTATCGAGCTTAGGTTTATGGATACCTAGGTGTCGGTCATTCGGGTCTAGTTAAGTGTCGTTTTTGGGACAGTATCACCGCTATGCCATCATCTCAAGACGCCGGTGCTCGTAAGTTTTCCTAACTTGACTCGTTTCACCGCTCGCATTCTATTCTGTCTTAGTATCTTTTGCTTTTCGCGTTTGAATTGTACTTACCGTTGCTTCTTCGAATTCCTGCTGGTAGAGGGCGGACGCGGTAGGGACGTGGCGCGGCCGGTGGGGCGGCCATGTCCGATCACTCGAACCGATTCGGCGATGCCCTCTTTGTCGAACAGTGTCCCCTAGTTCGGAGGTCACAGGACTACCGCTAGCTCCTAATGCTCATGAGAATGTTGGAGTGGCCAACATATTACGGCAAGTAGCGAACCAGATGACGCTACCGACTCAGCCGTTCTGGTCGGCCATGCTAATGCCAACCCGGTTCCGCCACTGGATCCGGTAATGATAAGCTACTTCGTGACGTGATTCGTATGCGTCCTCCGCAGTTTGATGGTGCTTGACCTTCTGGTTGGGAGAATTGGTTATTCGAGTTGGAGAAAGTGTTTGAGGCTGCTAACTGTTCCGAGGAGAGGAAAGTACCCATTGCTCAGTACTTCCTCGCCAAGGAGGCATCGACGTGGTGGCAAGCGGTGAAACCGCGTGACCGGGCAGCTACGTGGGCAGAGTTTCGAGATTTGATGGAAGATGAATATTGTCCTTGGCCAGTGAAAGAGGGGAGGATCCGAGCCTTCTTTGAGGCTAAGCCCCAAGATGTTCCTATTTCTCAAGCTATCAAGGACTACAATCAACAGCTGCATTACGTGAGAAACCAAGTCCGAGATGAGCTAGATAAGATCCGCCACTTTGATATGCGGATGAAGCCGAGGGTGCGCCACTACATGTCTGGTCTGGGGTGCACGACTTTGAAAGATTATCAGAATAAAGCGATGGCTTACGAGATGTCGTTTTGCGACAGACGGCACTTTGAAGGAAAGAAGGAAGACCTCCGGTCACGGGAGGCAAGTCGGAGGGTATCCGAAGGCTCGGTCCGGTTCGCGAGTCTTCGGGAGTCGGTCGCCATCGGTTGGTCGAGGGAACGGTTCTAGGTCCGCTCCCGCTGGTTCCGTTCGTGGTCCTACATGCTTCAACTGCAATGTCCGGGCCACATGATGAGTGAGTGTGATAGGCCTCCGATTCAGTGTCTTGCTTGTGGCCGTATGGGTCACCGTGCTAAGTTTTGTACGGATGCAGCTCGGGCTCCAGTTACTCAGATATCTGCTCCAGCTGCAGGAGAGCCGAGTGTGAATCAGGCAAGCAGTTCCTCGGCAGCAGAGTTTTGGTAGAGGTCGAGGTCGTGGTCAGCCTTCTAGAGGGGGAGCTTCTAGTGCGGGGTCTGTTCCGCCCCGTGTGTATGAGATGAGGCGAGCCGGAGATCCCGACGCGACGGTGGCTACAGGTACCGTCCACATCCTTGACCATCCTGTTTTCGTATTGTTCGATTCTGGTGCTACGCATTCTTTTATATCTATGGATTGCGTGCGTCGTCTGCATGTTGATTGCCTTGTTGCTTGTGAGCCTTTTGTTGTTAAACTTCCTAGCGGGGATAGCATCGTGGGGGACCGTGAGATTAGAGATTTTTCTGTGAGTATCGCGGGGAGGGATTGGCTTTCTAATCTGATTGCGATAGATATTAGAGATGAGGATTTGATTCTGGGTGAGGATTGGCTCGACCGTCATGGGGCGATCATGAATTATAGAACGAGGACTGTTACGATGTTAGCCTCTGATGGTACCGAGCATTCTTTTGTGGGGCGTAAGCGGGGTTGTCAGAGATTACTGATCAGCGCTTTGAGGGCGGTGATGTAACACCCCCAAACCACTCGGGAATATTACAGCGCCGCAGACCCTCTCCGCGAGGATCTACCAGGCTAAATACAAAACAATGCATCACTTCACATCGCCGACATGGCTACATAAAGGACCATTAGACCGATATGGTCTTATATCACAACACACAGAACAATACATACAAGATCCTTGCCCAGAACACATACCCACGCAGGGGCTAGAATACAATATCACTTCCATAACTCGATAAAATAACACATCGGAGTAAAAAACACCACGACTCTACCAAATACTCTATAATTGGTCTTCACGTGATTAGTATCTTCGTCTCCCACCATCCTTCGTATCGATCCTGTGATTCGCTCCCCCTACTGCAAGTACACGGGCCTTGTCTGAGACATCCACCCCGAATACTCGGGGTTAGCAAAACTCCACTGTTTTGCTAGTGCAAGTATAAAACCAAAAGTACAAGCCATACACAACGTGCTTCAAGAATATAAAATCTTGAATATATTTCCCGAGATAAATCACTTAATCAAAGCAGTTTGATTTATAAAAGGTAGGAAAAGAACCATGTGTCTCATACAAAATATTTTACGGTCTCGGGAGTTTGAAAACATTTGGAAATAAGGAATTCTCAAGTCTTTCGAAAACACTTGGGGACACGGCCCAAAATCATCTTTCCAAAATACGATTCCAATAATAAAAGCGGTTTCACAACCCAATTCACAACACACGGGGTCCAAGACCCAAATCATAAGCCACAGGGTCCACGACCCGAATCACATAACACATGTTCCCAAGGATTATTCGCGTCCCGTGCTAACAAGCCACGAACCTCGATGCTCCCGTAGAACATACCCGAGTGAATAACCCAATAGGAAACCATACCAAATCACATGTCCTCGTGACAACAAATACGGAACCATTCCATACCACAACCATAAGTTATCCGGCATCGGGCTAACAAGCCACGAACCTCTGAGTCCCCGCAAGACGTGCCGATGATAACCCCACAAGTTATCTCGGCATCGGGCTAGCAAGCCCCGAACCTCGGAGTCCCGCAAGACATACCGGATTGGATAACCTACGGTCACGCCCGACCCATACTAGCAAGTATGGATCCTGAGATTCAACAATCCTACCCGGAGGCACATCACTTTCAAGAATCACATCACAATGAGCAACATCAAGCCAAGCAACACTTAAACATCACAACCTCCTTTCAAAGGAGTAACAACTAATATCCCACGTAATACATTCTTAACGAACAAGTACACATAACGTTACGTAATCCCCGGCAAAGGATTACGGTCTAATAAACTCATTCAAAGTGATCATATCATCTTTTCAACATACAAATCCAACACCCATATTCCGAGAACACATATATTCACGAAGTACATAAATTATCGTTGAAAGACAACATTTATCGAGAATATACCGATCCCTTTTTACGTTCATTAAACATTGGGTTTCGCACGAATTCCTTTACCATTAATTACGCCTACGAAACATGAAACGTATGGACATGATACTTGCCTCGATATCACGGCGGCGAAGCAACGAACGGGCACGATCGGAAACCTTCAAACCTCCAAAACGATCAAGACTTGACGACCCACGAATACTACGAAAATAGCATCACCACAAATCAATAACACTAATCGAAATCAAAACGATCCTAAAAACGACTTGGATCTAAGTATTCTCAAAGAAATCAAGAATCGTTGATCCGGGCGATAAAAATCGATGAACGGTTAACAAAATCTGAAGATTACGGTCAAGACAAACAAGAACAAATAACCGATCGGATAAGATCGGTCAAGAATCACAAATCCAAGCAAAAACCCCAAATTTAAGAAAATAGGGTTCTAACAAGAGATTACCTTGATTTGGACCAAGAAGACGATTAGATGTTGTTAAACATCTACAAATCCGCTCAAAGATGAAGCTATAAGAAAAGATCGGTCCTACTTCTCTGGATCTCACTCCGTCGGAAGGATGAAGAAAAGTGGGAAATGACGACTTAATCTGATGTCGGTATTTATCTTTGGGCCGATTATTAACGTGCGCTAATCACCCTTCATTAGCGTGCGCTAACGGTCAACGCTCGGAGAAACCGCGTATAACATAGTTAGCGTGCGCTAGCCAAGCGGCCGTAGCGCGCTAACGGGTCACAAAACGATCCGGTAGCCACAGGCGTAATCGCACTCTACCGAGTAGCGTGCGCTAGAAAGAAGAGGAGCGTGCGCTAGCGGCCGATAGCGTGTGCTAGCTATCGGCCTTAGCGTGCGCTAACAAAGCTCGATCCCGATCCGGTAGCTCGGATCGCCTCAATCGCCAGTTTAGCGTGCGCTACACATCTGATAGCGTGCGCTAAACACCATGCAGTAGCGTGCGCTATGCTTCAAGCATTAGCGTGCGCTACACCACAAAATCTCAAAAACTCACAAAGTGATCCGAAATGCCTCCAAAAACATGTCCCAACAAGTCGCAACCAAACATGGCACGAAATTCCTACGATGAGGACCATGTCAATCCGATAAAACCCAACGAATCCGGAATAAAGATCTCGGGTATTACATTCTACCCCTCTTAAAAGAAGTTTCGTCCTCGAAACTTGAAACATGGAACGAACGACGCAAAACAACTCAGATAACACACGATATCCGTTGCCGAAATAACAAAACACGACGAACGAAAATCAATACGGTTGAACAATTCAACAGTACAACAATCAAAACACGAGCTATTCGCTGAACCAATACGAAATTCCACAGCCCAAGGGTTGAAAGATCGAACACAAAACTAATTTCCTTAACTCGAGGAAATTACGAAGGAGTCCTAACGTTCAACAATTGCGAAACGAGATCAACAAAAACTGAACCATCAAACGATTGAGTTACAACGATCGAGACAACAACAGTCGATCAATCATGTTCGAATCACGACGAACAATAATACTCAAACAACAACCCCAAAGTTCACATCTCGACTAGAGATAATATACGATCCGGTGAAGGCAACAAGATGTGCATTCACATAAGATCCACAGGAAAGGGAATAGCAATTTGGAGAGTCATAACGACAAACGGGTCATTCTGAAACAATACCACAACTCGTTCGATCAATAAAAGCACAGGACAGGACAAGATCAGAAAATATCAACGAATATAAACGATTCGACAGAGTCGAGAGTACAGAGTTCAAAATCCGATCCACTTCAAATAAAAGAAGTCAATCTCTGAATTTCGAAACAACAAAGCAAGGGAAGTAATTCAACATGCAACTGATAGACCACGCCCCTCCGGGACTGCTCGGAGCCGATCCTGATATCAAAGTTCAAGTCCCTGCCTCGGAATGCTCGGTAACCATCTCGCAAAACTGAACCCGGTGTCCCTCGAGTCCGCACCTGTAACACGTTACTGGCGGAGAAGGATAATGTGCACGAACATGTCCCGCCACATTACAGTTAAAACATCTCCTGGCTTTACCAGGAGTCAGAACAGAAGACTTGGAACTCTCAGTTCTACGCATCGAGCGATGGAGCTTCACAGCGGAAAGGCTACGACATTGAAAACTAGAAATACCAACTCCTGCACCGTCCACACGGTCATCGGACTTCCTCTGCTTCTTCGACTCGGGCACACGCTCCGACGATAATGAAGCTAGTTCACGGGCTAATGCTCGATCTTGATAGTCCCTCAACGAGGTGCAATTAAATCCCGACATATACACGCGAATATCCGGCTTCATCCGTCTGTCAAAGTGGAGGATTCTCTCTTCCTCGGTTCTCACCCGGTCTCGCACATAACTGAGTTGTTTGCTATAATCAATGATAGCTTGCGACACCGATATATCTTGCGGTTACGCCAAGTAGAATTCGCGGATCCTCTGCTCTCTAATCGGTTTGAATGAACTCAGCTTCCATAAATGCTTGGAACTCCGCCCACGTGACATCACGATCACGTGGTTTAACAGCTTCCCACCAATTAGCAGCATCCTTGTCGAGAAGGTACTGGGCGATAGGTACCTTCCGCTCTTCAGGACATCCGACAGCCTCGAAAATCTTTCCCAACTGGAAAATCCAACCATCCCAGCCCAACGCATCCGCAGCACCGGCGAATCGAGGGGGATTCATACGAACTACCTCGCGAAGCCATTGATTTACACCAACGTTCTGACTCGCGTCAATGCTACGTTGAACCACCTGGGTCAACTGAGTCATCTGAGTCGCTACTTGTTGCAATATAGTAGCAACACCCAAACCAAAATCATTCCCAGCGGCATTCTCTCGATTCCGCATCTGATCCCCGTGGCCATCAGCGCCACGATTACGACCACGACCTCTGCCCCTCGGCATACTAACAAACAACAACCTAAGGTAAAGAAAGATCATAACACATAGCAAGATATTCAAGTCTCTGTCTTTAATCCAACATCATTAAATCATATACATATTACCATTTAATTCCAGCTAGAGCACAATATACAAACTATTATACCAACAATCTTCATTTATAATGCCGTTGTTATGCGATTTATAAATGTAATGAAATTGAAATCATCCATTATATCAAAATCACTTTCTGACGGTTTCCGCGCCGGAACTCACCAAGTTGAAAACCATTTTCGAAAACGTTCCAAAATGCCAGAAAGGCCGATGACGGTAATGCTTTCCAAATACTCCCCAAAAGTCATTTTTCAAATACCAAATACCGTCACCAAATACCATTTGAAATTACAAGGTGTAGACGCGAAAACTCAATAGTTTCAAAATATATGTTAAATGGCCCGACAAATGAGTTGGGAAAAGGGTCAAAGAAATAATTCAAATTTACAAACACGGAAGGTCATTTTGAAACACACACTATTTGGTAAAAGTACCAAAAAGTCAGTTTGAACTTTACACACGCAGCGGACAAGAACACAGTTCAAATTACACATAACCACACCCAACAATTGTTATTCATGAACAACACACATGGAGTACCGTTTCAAGCAGTCGGTCACCTAACAATCGCAAAAGTTAGACTTACGGCGAATGTAGTTTAGAGCTTCGCTCGCACCGGTTAAGGTATGATTCAACAGAGACTTAGCGTGCGCTAGCCATGCCACGTTAGTGCGCGCTAGTTATACTAATTCAGCAACACATTCATGAGCATATATCAAATAATGCCAAACGCCGAAGGTTACATATAAACAACAACATACGAATCCAAACGCCAACAATTTACATTCTCACTACATATCGTTTAATCAAAAAAAAGTTGAAGGCGAAAGTCACGTCTCAAGTAAATTATTGGTAGACCTCGTTTAAGCATTTAAAATCAAATTTTGAAAATTTTCAATGCAAGATGAAAATATAATATGTGTAGTTTGAATTCTCAAAATCTTTGGTCTCGAGGTCATCATACGAAAATCAAATTATTTTTCCTTCTCGAAGGATATTTTTAAATAGAATTTACGTGACTTCCCCAAAACATTTGAAATTGAAATATCACATTGATAAACTTTTATTGAGTAACCAATCCAAAACATCACTCCTGTAAAAACGATTTTACAAAAGAATGTATACATATATACATGCATACCGGTACTACTCTTTATTCCAACACAATACGAGAATCAAACAAGTATGGAATAAGTATTCACGAGGCACAATTAAACTCCACAAAATAACACAGAATTACATAAAGTCGTATAGCACGAGACACAACAAAGTAGGGAGACTTACATCCACAGATCGCACGAAGATGATGGTTGCACCTCGATACTAATCACGACCGACAACTCAGACGACGCGTCGCGACACCACTCAGTCAGACCAAATCTGACAAGACAAGATCCGACAACACACAACTCAACCCGACAGCCTAGGTTTCCTCAACCTAAGCTCCGATACCATATTCTGTAACACCCCCAAACCACTCGGGAATATTACAGCGCCGCAGCACCCTCTCCGCGAGGATCTACCAAAGCTAAATACAAAACAATGCATCACTTCACATCGCCGACATGGCTACATAAAGGACCATTAGACCGATATGGTCTTATATCACAACACAGAACAATACATACAATATACTTGCCCATAACACATACCCACGCATTGGCTAGAATACAATATCAATTCCATAAATAGATAAAATAAAACGTAGTAGGAAAAATCAACAAGAATATACAAAATACTCTATAATTGTTCTTCACGTGATTATTATCTTAGTCTCCCACCATCCTTCGTATCGATCCCGTGATTCGCTCCCACCTACTGCAAGTACACGGGCCTTAATCTGAGACATCCACCCCGAATACTCGGGGGTTAGCAAACTCCACTTTGTTTTGCTAGTGCAAGTATAAAACCAAAAGTACAAGCCATACACAACGTGCTTCAAGAATATAAAATCTTGAATATATTTCCCGAGATAAATCACTTAATCAAAACAGTTTGATTTATAAAAGGTAGGAAAAGAACCATGTGTCTCATACAAAATATTTTACGGTCTCGGGAGTTTGAAAACATTTGGAAATAAGGAATTCTCAAGTCTTTGAAAACACTTGGGGACACGGCCCAAAATCATCTTTCCAAAATACGATTCCAATAATAAAGCGGTTTCACAACCCAATTCACAACACACGGGGTCCAAGACCCAAATCATAAGCCACAGGGTCCACGACCCGAATCACATAACACATGTTCCCAAGGATTATTCGCGTCCCGTGCTAACAAGCCACGAACCTCAGATGCTCCCGTAGAACATACCCGAGTGAATAACCCAATAGGAAACCATACCAAATCACATGTCCTCGTGACAACAGTCACGGAACCATTCCATACCACAACCATAAGTTATCCCGCATCGGGCCAACAAGCCACGAACCTCGGAGTCCCCGCAAGACGTGCCGATGATAACCCCACAAGTTATCTCGGCATCGGGCTAGCAAGCCCCGAACCTCTGAGTCCCCGCAAGACATATCCGGATTGGATAACCCTACGGTCACGCCCGACCCATACTAGCAAGTATGGATCCCGGAGATTCAACAATCCTACCCGGAGGCACATCACTTTCAGCAATCACATCACAATGAGCAGAACATCAAGCCAAGCAACACTTAAACATCACAACCTCCTTTCAAAGGAGTAACAACTAATATCCCACGTAATACATTCTTAACGAACAAGTACACATAACGTTACGTAATCCCCGGCAAAGGATTACGGTCTAATAAACTCATTCAAAGTGATCATATCATCTTTTCAACATACAAATCCAACACCCATATTCCGAGAACACATATATTCACGAAGTACATAAATTATCGTTGAAAGACAACATTTATCGAGAATATACCGATCCCTTTTTACGTTCATTAAACATTGGGTTTCGCACGAATTCCTTTACCATTAATTACGCCTACGAAACATGAAACGTATGGACATGATACTTGCCTCGATATCACGAGCGACGAAACGACGAACGGGCACGATCGGGAAACCTTCAAACCTCCAAAAACGATCAAGACTTCGACAGCCCACGAATACTACGAAAATAGCATCACCACAAATCAATAACACTAATCGAAATCCGAAACGATCCTAAAAACGACAAGGATCTAAGTATTCTCAAAGAAATCAAGAATCGTTGATCCGGGCGATAAAAATCGATGAACGGTTAACAAAATCTGAAGATTACGGTCAAGACAAACAAGAACAAATAACCGATCGGATGAGATCGGTCAAGAATCACAAATCCAAGCAAAAACCCCAAATTTAAGAAAATAGGGTTCTAACAAGAGATTACCTTGATTTGGACCAAGAAGACGATTAGATGTTGTTAAACATCTACAAATCCGCTCAAAGATGAAGCTATAAGAAAAAGATCGGTCCTACTCGCCTCTGGATCTCACTCCCGTCGGAAGGGATGAAGAAAAGTGGGAAATGACGACTTAATGCTGATGTCCAGTATTTATACTGGACAGTTATTAACGTGCGCTAATCACCCTTCATTAGCGTGCGCTAACGGGGTCAACGCTCCAGAGAAACCGCGTATAACATAGTTAGCGTGCGCTAGCTTGGCCGTAGCAGCGCTAACGGTCACAAAAACGATCCGGTAGCCCTCGGAAGCGCACCTACCGAGTAGCGTGCGCTAGAAAGAAGAGGAGCGTGCGCTAAGCGCCGATAGCGTGCGCTAGCTATCGGCCTTAGCGTGCGCTAACAAAGCTCGATCCCGATCCGGTAGCTCTTGGATCGCCTCAATCGCCCGATTTAGCGTGCGCTACACATTCAGTAGCGTGCGCTAAACACCATGCAGTAGCGTGCGCTATGCTTCAAGCATTAGCGTGCGCTACACCACAAAATCTCAAAAACTCACAAAGTGATCCGAAATGCCTCCAAAAACATGTCCCAACAAGTCGCAACCAAACATGGCACGAAATTCCTACGATGAGGACCATGTCAATCCGATAAAACCCAACGAATCCGGAATAAAGATCTCGGGTATTACAGGTGAGGCTTCTTCGGGGAGGTTGCACGGGCTATTGGTGTTACGCTTTGAGATCGGAAGAAGGGGGAGTCGAGCTCTCGTCTATTCCGGTAGTATGTGAGTATCCTGACGTTTTTCCAGATGAGTTGCCGGGTTTGCCGCCGGGCCGAGAGGTTGAGTTTACCGTCGATTTAGAGCCGGGTGCAGCACCTATCTCTAAGACGCCATACCGTATGGCGCCTGCCGAGATGCTTGAGTTGAAGAAACAGTTGGGAGAGTTGCTGGACATGGGATATATTCGACCGAGCGCTTCGCCTTGGGGCGCCAGTCTATTTGTAAAGAAGAAGGATGGGTCACGTCGTTTGTGCATCGACGACCGCGAGTTGAACAAAGTGACCATCAAAAACAAATATCCACTCCAGGGATTGATGGCTTGTTTGATCGGTTGCAAGGAGCGACCGTGTTTTCGAAGATTGATTTGAGATCGGGGTATTATCGGCTCCGAGTGAAGGATACCGATATTAGAAGACGGCCTTTCGGACGAGATACGGTCACTACGAGTTTGTGGTTATGCCTTTTGGGCTAACCAACGCACCAGCCGTGTTCATGCAGCTTATGAACAAAGTCTTTATCGAGTACCTCGATAAGTGTGTAGTCGTTTTTATTGACGACATTCTGATTTACTCGAGGAGCGAGGAGGAGCACGCCCGTCATTTGCATATTGTGTTAGATATTTTGAGAACTCAGCATCTTTTGCGAAGTTCTCAAAGTGCGAGTTTTGGTTACGGGAAGTCATGTTTCTCGGTCATGTGATCTCGGCCGAGGGTGTTCGTGTGGACCCACATAAGGTAGAGGCAGTGTTGGATTGGGCGCCGCCCAAGAACGTGAAAGAGGTCCGCAGTTTTCTGGGATTAGCCGGGTATTACCGCAGGTTCGTCGAGGGGTTCTCTAAGCTCGCTCGACCGCTGACTCAATTGTTACAGAAGTCGGAGAAGTTTGTGTGGACCGATGAGAGGCAGAATAGTTTTTAGGAGTTGAAGAAGCGGTTGACGACCGCTCCCGTGTTGGCTTTACCGAGTGGTAATGATGGTTTCTCTGTTTATAGTGATGCTTCGGGCCAAGGGCTCGGATGCGTACTTATGCAGCACGGGAGGACGATTGCCTATGCTTCCCGTCAGTTGAAACCGTATGAATTGAATTACCCTACGCACGATCTTGAGTTGGCTTGATTGTGTTTGCGTTGAAAATCGTCATTACTTGTATGGCTCGCCGTGTCCGATTTTCACCGATCACAAGAGCCTGAAGTACATCTTCACGCAGAAGGAGCTTAATATGAGACAGAGGAGATGGTTGGAACTGATTAAGGATTACGATCTTGAGATCCTCTATCATCCGGGCAAGGCTAATGTGGTAGCAGATGCCTTGAGCCGGAAATCGGTATCGCTTCGGGTGCTTGAGTTACTCACGGCCAGATCGGGACTTCATGAGAGTTTATGAGGTTGAGCATTGAGATTATCTTGCCAGAGAGTTCCGGGCGATTGCGTACTCTTGAGATTTCTTCGTCTCTGGTCGAGGACATTAAATCGGGACAGTTGGAGGACTCGATGTTTATTCAGTGCGGGAGAGTGTAGAGAAGGGGAAAGCCCGGGATTCGTTATTCATGAGGACGGCGTGTTGAGATTCCGAGGTCGGTTGTGTGTTCGACGACTCGGAATCGAGACGAGCATTATGCGAGAGGCTCATGCGTCACCATACTCACCCATCCGGCTCGAGTAAGATGTATAAAGATCCGAGGAAGAATTTCGTGGAGCGATATGAAGAAGGAGGTAGTTCATTTGTAGCTAAGTGTTTGACTTGTCGGCAAGTCAAGATTGAGCATCGGCCGTAGGATTATTGAAACCACTTCCGTTCCGAATGGAAATGGGAGGACATCTCTATGGATTTTGTCACGAGTTTACCGAGGACGAAGACTGTATGAATATGGTATGGGTAATTGTAGACCGATCGACTAAGTCGGCACATTTTCTGGGCATCAAGGATACTTGGGGTCGGAAAAGTTGGCTCGTATTTTTATCACTCGGATAGTGAGGCTTCATGGTACGCCGAGGACCATTATTTCAGATAGAGATGGCCGATTTGTATCGCATTTTTGGCGGGCGGTGCATAAGGCATTGGGGACTCGGCTACGTTTGAGCACTTCGCTCCATCCCTGCCGATGGGCGGTCAACGTACCATTCGGACGTTCGAGGATTTGTTGCGCGCGTGTGCGTTAGATTGGAGTAATCGGGAGGATCATTTGGCCTTGATTGAGTTTACTTATAATAATAGCTGGCACGCGTCGATTAAGATGGCACCATATGAGGCACTTTATGGCCGACGTTGTCGATCACCGATATGTTGGGATGAGCCGTCCGATTTGGTTGGCACTGAGCCGGATCTGGTGTTGGAGACGAGGGAGAAAGTCGAATTGATTAGAAAGAGGATGTTGGCTGCCCAGATTCGACAAAAGTCTTGCGGATGTTAGGCGTAGACCTTTGGAGTTTGAAGTGGGAGATCACGTTCTGTTGAGAGTATCTCCGACGAAAGGAGTTTTCCGATTCGGGAAGAAGGGGAAACTCAGCCCGAGATATATTGGACCTTTCGAGGTATTGGAGAGAGTCGGTGAGTTAGCGTAACGTTTGGCTTTACCTCCGTCGCTTAGTCATGTACATAGCGTATTTCACGTTTCCCAGTTGAGGAAGTACGTTCCGGACCCGTCCCACATTATCGACTTTGGGGACGTGGAGATTGAGAAGGATGTTACGTTTGAAGAGAGACCCGTTAGAATTTTGGAGCGTCGTGATAAACAGTTAAGGCACAAAACCATTCCTTTGGTTAAAGTGCAATGGTCGAGGCACGGAGTAGAAGAAGCGACGTGGGAGTTAGAGGAGGATATGCGTTCGAGATACCCCGAGCTTTTTGATTCTTAAGTTTCGGGACGAAACTTTATTTTAGAGGGGAGAATGTAATATCCGTAATTTTCCCATTTTTAGCAGTTTCCATTTTTGGTGTATGTCTATTTTTATCGACTCGTTTGTAACCGTTTCGACATTTCGAATCTATTTTGTTCTTGGAGTTTTTCCATTGGGATGAGTTTTGATGATGTTTTCACGTAATTTCGTGAAATGACATGTTTTGCCGTATGAACGTTCGATTCTTGTAAAACTCGTTCGTTTTCGTTATTTCTGGGTTTGTACAAGGTCGTATGGTTGAGTTGGTCTTGTGGAGACTTTCGGTTCGTAAATCCGACGTCGTTTCGTGATTTTCGGGCACTTGGGCCATTTTTGTAATTTCCTAATAGTTTAGGGAATCTCGTTTTCGTTGTCGCATTACGGACCCTTCGGTGGTCGGAATTGTATTTTTCTTTCAGCACTTAGCTCCGTCGTCTTGTATGCTTCGTGTTCATGTTCCTGGATTCTGGTCTCGTCGTGTGTATCGTGTATCGTACCCTCGACAGCAGCATCGGCCGATATGACATCGCAGATCTGAATCGCTTGTGTAGGTAGCGCACGCTACCCCGTTGCCTTGCGTGGCGCTATCAAGAACAGCTTAGCGACGCTAACCCTTATTGTTAGCGTACGCTAACGAATGTGGCAAGAGCATCGGACTGCCGCGCCCCGCGAAGACGCTACATATGGCGATTAGCGTGCGCTAACTTCACAATTATATAAGCCCACGCGTAGTTTTGAAGCAATGATTTCATTCTTTTCCCTTCGTTTCTTCGACGTGCGACCTCAGAGGCGATTTCCATCAGTTCCGATCGGCGTTCTATTCACATTCCATCACCGTAGAGTTGTGCTAACATATTATCATCAGTATAATCGTCATCCATCATCTGAAATCAAGGTAATTTCGTCTAGAACCCTAACTCGTCAAATTTGGGGGGTTTTCCGGGTTTTACTAATCGGAACCGAATTATTCCAGTGTGTTAGGATATTTTTCACCGATTGTGATTGTTGAATGATTCCAAATCCAATTTCCTTGATTTTAATCCGCGAATTATCGATACGGGGAGATTTTGCGTAAGCCCTCGCCCGTATCAATTGATCGTCTATTGTCGTTATTGATAATCGGGGTTTTGGGAGTATTCCTTTCGATTACTGATGTCCGTTGGGACTGAGTTATGCTAATTCTTCGTTTAGGAACCGTCGTTGTCCATTCGGATCATCCATAGTCACTTTTCACTTCCGATCCTTCGAAGATGTCACAAAGGCAAGTACTTTACATTTGTTTACATGTTCTAGTATTTGAATTATGGCTGTATCGTGGTGGTTGTGGATGGTTATGTGTATGTTCACCTAGGGACGGTCCGACGGGGCCTCTAGGGATACGTATTGCCGTGAGTGTGCGTATCGTGAACTGTGGTTAGCCACCCAGGGATGTCCGACGGGACTCTGCGGGGTACGGTGGCCGTGAGTCTCGTGCCAACGGTTAACTTTGAATCATGATTTGTTGGAGATAATGTGTTTGTGTTTGTACATCATAAATATTCCGGAATATAAAATGTTTTCTAAAATGATTTTTGGCGCATGTATTCATCTGATTAGAATGTAGTTCAAATGGATTGTACTTGCACTAGCAGTTGTCGCTAACCCCTTAAATGGTGGAAATACTTTTGTATTTCAGGTATTGATCGTGGGGACAAGCGAGCACTCGGGCCGTATGAGGATGATGGGCAAGCATGATATTGTCCAGTGTTTGATTTTCGATGTCATGTCTTCGGTTACTATTGATGTCTGGTTTTGAGATTTATGTATTATAAAGTTGGTTTAAGTACTCGAGTACTTCCTGTTTGAAATTGTTAATGTTGTGTTCCCATTTTGGGAAATGGATTTGATGTCAGATTTTAATTGTCGGTTGGTAGTCTTTTATTTTAATTGTCGTTTTATTAATGATAGTTTGTCGTTGTCAAATGTCTTGTTGGTATGTTAGCCTGGTGGATTCCACAGTGTGGGGTCCACGGCGCTGTAATATGCCCTGAATGTCTTGGGGGTGTTACAGATAGCACTCTCACTTTTCCTCAAAATGTTCCTCTTCCTTCATCCCAGAAGTTCATGGCCTATTGTAACTATTGTCCCGCCGTTTACAAATGGACAGCGGGAGGAGGTTATGGCACCCTCCAAAAGCACATGAACAATATGCATAAACCCGAGGTGGGAATCCCTACAACTCAAACTCAACTAAATCCCCAAGCCTTCAAAGGTAATCAACAAGGTAATGAACAAGGTAATGTTTTATGGAAATATGATCATTTAAATGCTCAAGAAGTAATAGCTCATTTTTTTTTTTTTTGATCGGTTGTAATAGCTCATTTTATTTCTATGGAACATTTGCCTTTTATGTTTCCTGATAAAATGACTTTTGAACATGCTATGCAAAATGCTTATAACCCCGCCGCAAAAAAAATTTGGTAGAACTACTATGTGCAAGCGTATAAGGTGACAAGCCGAAGAAAAAAACATGATTTAATGAAATATTTTATATGTTTAAATCAAAATATTTCTGTGTTCTTATCAAAAAAAAATCTTATACGGGTATTACTTGTCATTGGATTGATGAAAGTTGGTTAATTTTAAAACGTTTAATTCCATTTAGAGATTTTAATGAAGTACATAATGCTACTAACATTTCTCAATTGATTATTTCCGTTTTAAATGAATATAGATTTTTATAAGATATTTTCGGTTGGATTTGATAATGCATCCGCTAACACCGCCTCCATTCCCGAATTAGTTGCCGCATGCTCACCCTCTTTTAATGGTAAGTATTTTCATGCTCGATGTATTGTTATATTTTAAACCGTTGTGTACAAGATGCTTATGCTCTTATTAATGAAAGTATTGAACCCATTAGAAATGCCGTTAATATGTTGCATAGAAAAGCGTCAATTGGAAAAAAATGGCAAAGATATTGTCGTACTAAAAAGATTAAATATACGAATTTTGTCAAAGATGTTTCTACACATTGAAATTCAATATATGCCATGCTTGCTTCTACCTTGAATCATGTTGATCATTTATGTGATTTTTTTAGAGCCACTCCCGAGGCTAACTTGCTTTTATTGCCCTCTTATTGGCAAAAATGTGCTAAATTATTTGAACTTTTAAAAGTTTTTGATAGTATAACTAGAGATTTATCCGATGTTTTTTATTACATTAGTGTTAAAGTCTTAAAGCATTGTATGTATATTGCTGTTGCTTTAAATGCATGTGGTCATAACCAAGATTTAAGTAAAATAGCATATGAAATGGTCATTAAGTGGCTTAAGTATTTTCTAGAAATTCCCGATATATTTTTAATTGCCAAAATTTTAGATCCTACAATTAAATTAGTCGGTGTTAATCGCATGTTAGAAATTTATTATCGTGCCTTTAATGAAATGCCTTTTTATATTCAAACATTAGCAAATAATCAATCAATGGAATTTTATATTCCCAACGTAGATTACATTAAAGTTAGAGTAGAAAACACACTTAGAGTCTTATTTAGTGAATATGATCAAAAATACACACTAGCAAACCCATCATACTCTTCAAATATAAGCACTAGTAGTAGTTTTCAAGATCAATTTCATGTAGGCTCCTTAGGAAGTACTTTTTTTATCGACAACCAATTTGCTCAAGCCGCCGATTCATTTATGCAAACACAAAGGAGTCATACTTCTAACGAATTAGATACATATTTGTCTAGTACATTTGCTTTAAAAAATGTAGGTGGTCAAAAATTCGACATCTTGAAATGGTGGTCCATGCACGAGAGGGAATATCCCCTCCTCGCCACCATGGCCAAGGAGTTATTCGTGGTTCCAGCCTCAACGGTCTCCGTCGAGCAAGCATTTAGCATTAGTGGACTTGTCTTGGACGAAAGAAGAAGCAACATGGATCCTCGAAACATGGAGGCCACCATGTTGCTTGATGATTGGTCCAAAGCCGAGTTGCGAGCTCAAGAGAACCAATGAGATCAAGCCGACGAGAGCCCAAACAATTCATACACCGAGTCCGAAAGATCTGACGCCGAGGCCTACGACCAGGTAAGTTAAGGTAAGTTAAGGTAAGAGAACTACGTGGGCTTTGATCCTTCATTATTCAATAAAGATACGCAAGCCACTCAATTTTAATATTTGTACTCCCTTCGTCCCAACTAGCATTTTATAAAAATTATAAACACATTTCAAATTTTTATTTCAAAAAAAAATATTTCAAATTTTTATTTAAAAAAAAAAAATTTCAAATTTTTATTTCAAAAAAAACATTTCAATAAAAAACATTTCAAGCTAGTTGAGATGGATTTAATATTAAAATTTAGCTCAAGCCCTTTATTTATTCGTTCTTTTAACATTGTAATATTTCTTTTATTAGTTTAGTTAGTATTAGTTAGTCTACTTATTCAATTTTAAAAATTGTATAATTGTAAATTTCTTTTATATAGTGAATTAGTTAGTATTAGTTAGTTTACTTATTCAATTTTAAAGATAGTATCATTGTAACATTTCTTTTGTACATAGATATAATCACAGAAATCAATGAAGATATCAATTTTTATACATTATTTTGATTGTAAATATTTTAAAACTATTTTTACTTTATTGCATTTCAAATTTTCAATATTTCAAATTTTCAACACAAGTAATTTAATATTACAAGTTACTATAAATTATATAAAAAAATACAACATAAAGAATTTCTAAATTTCTAAATTATTTAACAAGTTATTATATTTTTATTAATTAACTTAAGTAATTTCAAAATTTCAACACTTGTAAATTAAAAAATTTAGAAATTTCAACACAAATCATTTAATTTAGAAAAAAAACAAGATATAAACAATATTACAAATTATTATAAATTTTATAAAGAAATACAAAAAAAGAACCGCTTGGTCACCGAACCGCCAGCTGCCCGCTGAACCGCCGGCTGCCCGAACTGCCCTTCTAGAATACACGGGCTTCTGCCGGCCCGAATGGCGGTTCACGGCCCGTGGCAACACTAAAATACTTAGGCTCCGTTTGCTTCGTCCGTGTTTATTAGGACCGATTAAAAGGCCCGCAAAACAATGGACTGGATATATTATTAATCAATCTTTGATGCCATTTGGTTGTATTTTTTTGGGTCCAGACCAGGACCGATAATGTATCTGATCTCATTGTTTGTTTGGGATGGATTGTGTTGGATACTAAGCCCAAATTTCCTAAATTATCCTCATCAAATCTAATAATCACAAATTCCTACCCATTCGTCTGACCTAGATCGAAGATGAAAACCAGATCGAGAGAAATAACCCATTTCGTGCGACAACGTTGATGGAGAGAATCCAGCTGTGAAATTCCGTCGGCCGGCGATAAAGAACGGAGTTCGTCGCGTTTAGTGGTTGCTCGGGTGGACTAGGTTGTACGGCGACGTTGATCGATTTCATCCCCAACTGCGACAAGTGCGACTCAAAACACGATTATACGAAATCACCGTATTAAAATCGATTGAAAACAGAGACGAAATTCGTCGTTTTAAACCGAAAATATGAATTCTGGAGACGAATTCGTCGATTCGAAAAAAATCACATGGAGAGGAAGATACCTGGAAGCGGCGCTGAAAACTCACGAATGAACTAGGGTTGTCGATTTGGGGGTTGGACGTGTTTATATAAGTGAGGGGCATTTTAGTCATTTGCCTTTAATAAGGGCGGACCTTAATACCCCCTACTAATATGGAAAAAATGTTCGATTTCACTATTTATGGTAAACGTTTTTAAAAACAGCTCAAATTTTTGTGAAGGAAATTAAAAATGTGAAAAAGACATTTTCCAGCCAATTTGTTGAAATTAAGAAATATGAAAAATGCATTTTTAGAACGACAGACCAAACCAAATATATTTTCAGCATTTCTGAAAACATGAACTGGAAATATTTTCACCTATTCCTGAAAACATGTACTGAAAATAAAAAACGCTGTTACTCTCCAAAACAAAAATAAAAAACAGAAAATGAAACAGAACCCAACCTTATTTTTAAGAAAAATGATATAACCACAATCGTTGTAACGGTTGTGTTTGTTTTGAATTATTGATGATGTGGGTGGTGGGGTAGATAATAGAATAAATAATGAATTTAGTGATAAATGTATGGTGAGATGATGTGTTGTAAAGTTTGGTTGTGTAAATTGGTTGTACATATAGCATTGTTGTATTTTTAATGGTTGAGGGGTATAGTGTAAATTTTCAAACTTTAGGGGTAACCTGACGGGTCTGGATCCTCTGCTGTGCATCTGCTGCACAGTACGGTGCTGTGTAGGTGCACAGTCGTTTGATTACGCACATCCACACGACACGTTTGTGTGTGCGCACATGGCGGATCCAACACACAGGAGTGCACAGCAGGGTGCTGTGCACCGCATATGATCCCGATCCTAACGTGACGTATCCCCCCACAAAAAAAAAAAAGAAGAAAAAAACGTTTCCTAGAGAAGCGTGCTCCCTAAGCCACCGGTCCTGTTGAGCATACCGCGCTTAGCCTACGACCTAATTCTCTAACACACTATAAATTTTCTCGGGCTTCCCACTTCTACTGTGATGTGATCCATCTCTTTACCACACCACATTTCCCCCCTTTTTCCTCAGCAAAAAATACCTCCATTCTCGATCAATACCATCAACGTAAGCTCAATCAACTCTAATTTGATCTCCAAATCCTCTAATTTTTATGTATGGATGCATGAGTAATCTTTGTTGAAATACTCTCGTCTTTTGCTTTTGTATTTGTTTACGATTTTTACTCTGAACAGAAGAAATGGCGACGAAGAAGAGCGTTGGATCGTTGAAGGAAGCCGATCTGAAAGGAAAGAAAGTTTTCGTGAGAGTAGATCTGAACGTGCCCTTGGATGATAACTTCAACATTACCGATGATACCAGAATTAGGGCCGCCGTCCCCACTATTAAGTACTTGATTGGCTATGGCGCTAAAGTCATCCTCTCCAGTCACCTCGTAAGTATCGACGAGTTTCCACTTGCAGATCCGTTTGATATTCTAATTACTCTTCAAGTTTTTGTATATCACTCAGTTACTCACATTGAGATGGATTTCCAAATGGATTCTGTTGGTTCATTCGTTAAAAATATTGTTTAAAATACGCTGTGGCTTGTGATGTGTCCGTCGCTAACGACTAGGCACTTTGATCTTGGTGGTATGAGTACTTAGACCTTACTCTTGTTATTGTCGTAAAGATCTTAGACCTTTTGTCTTGTTTTATAGATTAATGATTAATCGACATTTAGATGTCTATTAAAAGGGTGTAAGCTAATTATTATGGAAAATTGAGTTGAATAGCCTTTCACTTATAAAACATTTGTTTAAATAGCCCTTGACCAAAATAAGAATATAAAACAAAAAGAAAAAATATAGTAATATTTCAAATGACATTATTATCCTTAATATAATAACGAGATTGAAATCGTTACTAGATACACATAACGATGTTAAATTCGTTACAGGTAAAAATACTAAAAATAATTTGAATTGCCTTAGGATATGAATTTTCAAAGTCGTTACGGTGTACACATAACGATATTAAAGTCGTTACTGATACAAATATTAAAAAATATTTTCTCCTACCTTATTATATTTAAATTGTCCGTATATTATTTAAGTCATTTCAGCTGTTTGTAACGAGTTCTAATTCGTTCCCATGTATCCAAAACGATATACAGATCGTTCCTGTACTTTGCTATTTAATCTGTACAAAACGATGTCTAAGTCGTTTTTCCTTCTTGCATAACGAGATACTTCACTGGAGTGTAAATGGCCGATATTGATATTGTTATTGTAGTCATATAACGATATCTATCTCGTTACATTATGTTTACAATAATGCCACTATACTATTTAAATTCGAAAATTGTATGATGTGGTGAAACAGTTTTATATCAATATGTAAATCGTTATAACGATTTCTAAGTCGTTTGCAATCTAAAAATCGTTATAGTGAGTAGATAACGAACCTAATATCGTTGGGATTGAAACCAAAATTATAACGATGCTCAAATAGTACCTAATATCATTGGGATTGAAACTAAAACTATAACGATACTCAAATAGTTTCTTTGATCAAATAACGACGTCGTGTTTAATCTTCTCTCGGGTTAAATGAATCCGTAACTTTACCCAAATCGTGTTTTTAGAAAAAATACGAACTCGATATCGTTTTATTTAAATATGCACTAACACATGTTATAAATCGATTCTTTGCTCAAGTAACGACTTGTATATCGTTCTTACAAATATTGATCAAAGGTCATAACGTGTTCTTTATCGTTTTAATGGAGATCATACGAACCCAATATCGCTTCAATATAATTTTTAGTAATAACAAGATACATATCGTGTCTTCATATGCAGCACGAGTTGTTTATCGTTATGGATTAAAATTGATGATTTTATTGTTCTGTGCCATTCGTCATGACTCCTACATGTGTACACGAGTGAAAAATATCATACAAGGTGATTCAAAAGAATTTCAAGATGATGATCAATCATTCAAGTTCTCAATTTCAATTTACATAACTTTTACATTGAATAGTTGATCAAATCATGTCTATCTATTTGACAACCATTTTAAAATGCGTTTGAATCACCTTGTATCATAATTTTTCTTGTATACACATGTAAGAGTCATAACGGATGGCACGGAACAACCAAATCATCAATTTAATCCATAACGAAAAACAACTCGCGTTCCATACAAAAACACGATATGTATCTCTGTATAACTAAAAATTATACTGAAATGATATTAGGCTTGTGAAATCTCCATTAAAATGATACACACCACGTTATGATCTTTGGTCAATATTTTTAAGGTTATTGGAGGAATCGCTATACCGATAGCGAGTGTAAATAAAAATATTAAGCTTTAAAAATTATCGGTTAGGTATTATTTTTTTTTCCGAAGAACTCTATTTTGTGAATGTGAGGCAAAATTATGCACCAAATAATTATGTTTGATATTTAACTTAGAGATGTTTCCTTAGGCCTCAAACTACGATTTATTGTTGTGTTACAAAAGTATTCATTTATCTCTTTTATTAAAGAGTACTTTGATTTTTTATTAGACTCCAAAATTAGTTTTATTTACTAAATGATATTTCGTCTAGAATTTAAAGATAGATATGATTGATCATTTCATTTTTTTTTTAAAAATTATATAATCTATCTTCTACAATACAACTTCTACAATGGTAGATAAGTTATCAATCATTTATATCTTTAATTTCGTCCATTTTTAAATGTACTAGAACCATTTTGTATGATACTCTTTTATCCATATATACACTTATGACTCATTCCGGATGGCAACCAATGATCGAATTATCAAGTTAAGCCATAACGAAATTCATATCGTGCTCTATATGAAGACACGATATGTAACTCGTTATAATTATATTTTATACTGAAACAATATTGGGTTCGTAAAATTTCTTCTAAAACGATATACACCACGTTATCATCAATGTTGTTTTTTTACAAAACGATAGCCAAATTGTTATTTTAGCAAACAAACCATTTGTAACTCGTGATAGAATAAACTTTGAATGGAACGATCTGGAGTTTTTATAATTTATAAAGAAACGATATAGATATCGTTCTGTAATATCTTTACAAGGGAGCAAATCGAACTTGAAGTCGTTATATGTTTACAGAAACGACTTGCAAATCGTTCTGATTATATTTTCAATTAACACGATTTGAAATTTGTTATTAAAAGACTGTAACGATTTCTGATACAAAAACTTCCTGAAAGTCGTTATAACGACTTAGACATTGTTGTTAGGATGCATACAATACGTGGGCATTATTATAAATATAATACAACGATGTTGAACTCGTTATATCAGTAGAATAACGATCTATAAATCGTGCACAGAAACACATCAAGGATATTTTAGGAATTGGATAATTTAATCTATTATTTAAAAAAAGGGCTATATAAACAAAAAACATAGATGAAGGTCTTTTTAAACAAAAAATGTGTTTGACTAGGTCATTTAAACCAAGAGGCCGATCAATGCAGTATAAAGAGTTAATGACTAAGAACTTTGATATAGTTGATATGAATACTTAGACATTCTTCTTGTTATTAATGTAAGAATCTTCCTACGAGTCCTTTTTATTCCTTTTTATTTGGGTCTTATGGCTTGTTCTATAGATTGATTGACCTCTAGATTCTTATTATTTGGGTTTAAGCTAATATAATATAAAGAGTCTGCAGAGGTTGACCCGTCTATCTATGTGCTGCTGCTGCTAGTTATCATATTCAAATCGCAAGCAGCTAATCATCTGATACAATTATTTGTCTGTTTCTTCATTTGTGTAAAGAATTCTGTTAGGAACTACCTTTCGTGTGAAATTGTATTTGGACAATCTCGCATCAGTGTTAATTTAGTTGTACTTTGTGAGTGATGTAATACCTTTAATGTGGGTTTCAGGGGCGTCCGAAAGGCGTCACACCAAAGTACAGTTTGAAACCTCTGGTTCCGAGGCTCTCCGAGCTTCTTGGATTTGAGGTACATAATAACATCTATGGTCGTTCATGCCCTTTGATTTTCAGTTTTCTAATTTTCCACGATACTTTTAGGTCAAGATGGCTAATGACTGTGTTGGGGAAGAAGTTGAGAAGCTGGTGGCTGGCTTGCCGGATGGCGGTATTCTTCTTCTGGAGAATGTAAGATTTTACAAAGAAGAGGAGAAGAATGATCCAGAGTTTGCCAAAAAGCTTGCATCCCTTGCTGACTTATATGTCAACGATGCATTTGGAACTGCACATAGAGCTCATGCTTCGACCGAGGGGGTTGCCAAGTACTTGAAGCCTTCTGTTGCTGGATTCCTTATGCAGAAGGTTTGTGGCTTTCCTTAGTCCTGTGTATAACTGATTCACCTTTATCTTATTTATATAATAAAATGATTACTCCGATATTATGCCACCTAATACTACCTTTGTTCTACTATAATTGCAACATCTGGACTTTCGCGCTTGCCAATGCACAACTTTGAATATTAATATCTTTATTTATTTATTTTTAAAAATTATAAAATTTGATATTTTGAAAATATATTTCGTGGTGAATCTAACAAGATCTCACATGACTATATTTTTTCATATGTATGAATCACAAAAGATGGTCAAAAGACAGTATGTGAATAGTGTAATAGTCAACACGTTGCAATAATAATAGAACGGAGGAAGTATGATTTATCTTCTTTATTGTATTTTCAGGAGCTTGATTATTTAGTCGGGGCTGTGGCCAATCCCAAGAAGCCATTTGCTGCTATTGTTGGTGGCTCGAAGGTATCAAGCAAAATCGGTGTTATAGAGTCACTGTTGGAGAAGGTGGATCTCCTCTTGCTTGGTGGCGGAATGATATTTACCTTCTACAAAGCCCAAGGACACGCGGTGGGATCATCACTCGTTGAGGCGGATAAGCTTGATCTTGCAAATTCACTCATGGAGAAAGCTAAAGCTAAAGGGGTGTCCCTCTTGCTACCTGCTGACGTAGTTATAGCTGACAAGTTTGCCGCTGATGCTAACAGCAAGGTAGGCAGTTTTTGCTCTTAACTGGTGGACATATTGTTTTTTTATACGCATTGTTCGTCATCTTGAGAGATGATTTGTGTCTGTAATTTTTTGTTTGTCAATTTATTCATAGGTTGTCCCAGCATCTGAAATTCCTGATGGCTGGATGGGTTTGGATATTGGCCCTGACAGTATCAAATCATTTGGTGAAGCTTTGGAGACTACCAAGACCATAATCTGGAATGGACCAATGGGTGTATTTGAGTTTGATAAGTTTGCAGCTGGGACAGAGGTAATAAAACATTTTGGATATTTACAACTACCTTGGGGCCTGAGTTTTGGCCTAATAACATACACGCACACCAAACAAATATACCATTATAAATTTAAAATACGCGTCTTACATTTTCCTGAAAAATTCCCGTGATTGATGGTGGAATATGCGAAATAGATAAAAACTATGTAGCACGGAGACACTCTGGACACGCACGATACGTGGCGACACTCGGCCCAACGCGTGTTGGAGCGTATCGGAATTATTATTATTATTACTTTTTGGTCGGGCACTCTCGCGACATGGTGGCGACACTTCAAGACAAGTCCGGACATGCGTTGGACAAGCTTGGGCTTCTTTTTACCTGTCGGGGCTGTTTTTTATCTTGTCGTAGAGAAAAAAAGGAAGAAGTAGGAAGGTAGTGGGGATTAATATCTAGTTAAACCTGATTGATTACGAACTAGGCTTCTTTTTTTGTAGGGTTTATATAGTGTGGGCACGTATAGACTGGGCTGTTATTATTTAGTTTAGTATTATAACTTTTTGATAATAACAATAGAACATGTATATATATTTATATGTATATAAAAGAATAAAAATGTATCATATACGTGTTATCATATATTAGGAAAATCTAGTGAATCCCGTATTCGTGTCGGGTCGTGTGTCGAGTGCATGCTTCATAGGATACAAACATCAAGAATGTTTTGTATATTTATAACACCCAAAAACAATTATCATTATAAGTCACAAGTACCCTGGTTTCGTATTTTACTATTTTCTTAACAGATATCCGTGAGTATGCAAAATACATAAAAACATCAAGGGGGTTTAGTTAATTTTGAAAGATAGATGTGTGTTTTTTTGGTGTAAATAGACTAAATGTCGTAGGTGTTTTTGTAATTCACCAAAACCAATTGGCTTTGACTAAGATGATTGTTCTATTTCAGACTATAGCAAAGAAATTGGCGGAACTTAGTGGGAAGGGTGTGACAACCATCATTGGAGGAGGAGACTCTGTTGCTGCTGTTGAGAAGGTTGGTCTTGCAGACAAGATGAGCCATATCTCAACCGGAGGAGGTGCGAGCTTGGAACTTCTCGAGGGCAAGACACTACCTGGAGTTCTTGCTCTTGACGATGCTTGAACAAATTCTTCCATGTCCCAGTTTTTGCCCAGCGCGTGTAATAATTGGATTTGGACCAGTCTCTTGTAGAATGGTAGGAGAGATTTTTAATAATCTCTGCCGTGAGACTTTGAAATGCATGATGTGCTGAATAATCAAATTTATCGATTTTTGGTTATATATGATTCCGACCTTTTGTCTGTTTGTGACGAATGCATGTGGAATTGGTGGAGTATGGGAACGTTTTTATGGAGATTTTGATCAACCCGAGTGTAGTAGTATCGTTAGGGTTGTACTCGAATTCGAAATTGTGATACAAATTGTTACTGGGTGTTGTAGGTCACTCGAGTTAAACATGACTAGAATGGGAGGTGATATGAATAAGCGTTTTATTCGTATGCGAGAATGTTTTATTCGTATGCGAGAATATAGACACAAATGGTTACACTCTATGCTTTTACTAGAACAAAAAGATCTAGAGCAGTCAAATTACGAAAATATGACTCGAGTAACATGAGTACTCGAATGAAAATTTTACTCGAGAGTTTTTACCTTTTGACTTGATTAGTCGAATTGGTCTTACTCGAGTGTATATTATTTAAATCTAATTTATTTAACTAAAAATCAAATTTAATTTAGATATCAAACGAATTATTAAACTTTGGGACAAACAAAAATTATATTATATATAGTGTGCAGACAATACAGATTTCCAAAATAATCAGATTTAGAGTAAATAAGATCATTTCTAAAATAATAATTATTATTTCGTCATTGTCCGGTAAATAGTGATTTGAGAAGGGACATTTAACATAAGTAAAAAATGACTGTTCAATTTGGACTAGCTCAAGTGGCTTTACGGGAACCCAAGTTACACCGACCTGTTATTCTTTCACTACCGAGATCGGGGAACCCAAGTTACACCGACCTGTTATTCTTTCACTACCGAGATCGGGAGGTAGTTGCTGCTCCGTGAGGCCAGCCCAACGCTATGCCTCCTCCCTAAGGACACAGAGTCCAAGCTTTCGATTGAGTACCATGCCCCAACCATCATTGGGTAACAGGGATCAAGTCGGTTGGGTACCTGGCTCGGCATTTGTGTTCAATTTATACTGAACTTATATAAGTGGTCGTTCTTATCAAATCCAATGCTGGATGATGTTTTAAAACCAAGGGTGTCTTGATTCGAAATGGAGGATCATCTTATTATTATTATTATTATTATATTATTTAGTTAATTTTTCAATTGAAAAGAACAAAAGAGGTGAATTTTGAAAAAAAAAAATATATTACTTTTATATTTGTCCTGTACTCTTTGTCCTTTTTCTTATTTTGCTGAGAGCCTGAAAAAGAATCAAAAAGCCCCAACAAAGGTTTGTTGTGTGCGATCACGATGGGACTCGAACCCACAATCTCCCGCTCCGGAGGCGAGCGCCTTATCCATTAGGCCACGCGATCGTCGATGCCTATTTTGTCTCTGTTTTCCAATATAACTACATTAACGGGCATTGAACTTCTACAACAGCAGACTTACACACGCGGCAAAGGAGCTAGACCATTTTCGTTGAGTATTTAATGCAAGCATTCATAAGCTAAAAGGGGCTGTGAAGAGTTTCGTGCGCCCACCCCCACTACCTAACCTAGGGAAAAAATTGCACACAACGTTTTTTCATTAAATCAGCTTTTTAATATGGAGTCCCTGAAATGTAGCAACGAGGTCTTGGGTGAAATATTGTGGTAAATACTTAGGATCGTGGATTGTATACAGTGGCGGAAGCAGAACATTTACTCGAGAGGATCTGAACCTATGGAGATTGTGAATGTCAGACAGTCATATATATAGCTTCTCCTATTTCATAGTGTAATTTCCATGGACTGGTGGATTCCGGGACCCCCCTGAGCCCTCCCTCCCTCCGCCCGTGATCGTATAAGCAAGTATGGTTTTATAAATTGAGTGAGTATTCATTGTCAATTTTGAGTTGGGGGTGTTTAGTTAGCGTCTGGAGTAACAAAAAGCCTTGGATTTTGTTCAAGAGTTTGGAGGATTAATATTTAGAGAGCATGCTGACGGACGGGTCTTCACGTTTAGAGTACTAGTTAGATGCTCATGAGCTTGATGCACCGGAGTTGTATATGGAGTTCAATTCCTATAAAAGTGAAAAATCTGAAGCTAAACTGCGGGTATGTTCCTTGTACTTGTTAAATAGAACCCAAAACCAATAATGCAACCAAAAAACAAGAAAGGGAAAAGATGTGGACCTTATAAATTTATCATGAAGCCAAAAAATAGAAATCTCTTATAAATATAAATATATATACATATACGTGTGTGTATTTATTATATATGTCCCTTACGTTGCAGTGACTCGGGCTCGGGCCTCCTAAATTGTTGTGTGAGTTTATTATATATGTCCCTGTCGTTGCAGTGATTCGGGCTCGGGCCTCCTAGATTGCAAGTAATACACGTGGCCACTTGGCTCGGGATCAAGTTGAAGAGGAAACAGAGTGATCCTTGATCTTGTATCTGTATAAAACACGCTTCTTTTTGAACATGCTGTTGTCAATGGTGATGACAACTTTGCCAGGTTCCTTGTTCTTGAAAGAATTACGAATGGGTTCTTGTTGCCAGCTTATCTTTCGGCCCTTCTTCACAATTACTGTATAAGACCCTTCATCTGTTGGGACAAATTCCTCTTTGTAGTTGACATCCCACCCTATTATTGTCAGGTCCCATATCAGTGTATTTCCAACCTGTTATTGAAAAAAAATAAGGGGTTCGGATTTCCTATTTCATTTCTATTCGATAATTCATAACATACACCCAAACAATAAGCTGTACATGTTTATGTCCGATAGACGCGTCATTCATCCAACCAAGCGATAGAAGTTATATATGGGCAATAGGTTTACCTTAGGAAAAAAAAAAAAAAAAAAAAAAATAGTTTTTACCTCTGGTGCGGGGATCTCTATAGTTTCGGATGCTCCAGCCTTAACAACGATCTCTAAAGCAGCATCTTGGGTCGAAAAATCGGGATCATTTTGTTGTCGTAGTCCTCCATACACAACAGGTATTTCCTCTGCAGTTATGTATCTGCAGAGCGTACGATATGTTAGTTTCCAATAGCGTATTTTCTGAAATACTAGTATGTTTGGGACAAGAGAAAGTACATATATGCTTACTTGAGAAGTGTTTCTGTGACTCTGGACGGGCGGCTAAACACGAATTTGCTCTTGGTCCTTTGCATTAAGAAAGGCGACAAAACCGCGTTGAAGGCATAATACCATAATGGAACATTGATAAAAATCTACAATTTGTGTTGAAAATTTGTATAGATAAGAGAAGTATGTATACTTGTACAAGGGAATAGAAGATAACTATGTCACCACAAGAAATAATAATTGAAAGAAGTATTATGGCAAATTGGTCATTCATGTCTTCAGAAAATGAAATTAGCCATATTCTTTGGACATTTTGGCTAAAAAATGACACTCAAACCCCACTATACACTATTTGACCAATTATTTTGCCATTCTTCTAAGAAATAGTCTGGTACTTTTTTCGAATCCGAAACATGTTTCTCAACACCGAGAAATGTACCAGTCCCAAGAAAAAAATGATAAACAGGACAGCTGAACTCACAAATGGCTAAAAAACAGTTTTTTAAAGATTGAGAATTCTCTGTCCCTATAAAAAAGTTAGCCGTTAATGTGTAAAAGGCTCCCATCTCATTCAGCAAAGGCTTGACCTTTGGGTTCTGTTGCTTGAAGAATGAAAAGAAAAAAGGCTCGTTCGTAGTCATTTTTTTGATTGAATTGTCCATTTCACCATTAATTTCACTTCTAATGTGTTTCTCGACCGGAATAATTTCTCGGGTCCAAGAAACACGACTGTGCTAAACTTTTTAAGAAATATGACCGTCATATTTTACATATTTTAGTCAGAATGGCTAAAAATATAATTTTCCAGGAAAAAATGGCTAAAAAGTATTATGTGAAAAGAAAAACGACCAAACCTCCATGAAACTCAAAAATTAGTTTTTTTTTTTTTTTTTGTATTTTTACAAAATGGGCCACTTACCCCGTGAAATTAAGTAGTTATATAAGTCTCATGTGTTTTTCAAAATATAGCCTATTACCCCTTGTGTTTTAAAAAATGTGCAACCCGCCACCTCTGTCGCCTTATGGATAAGGGTCTAATATATACCGTCCATATAGTACAATTGGTGTCGAACTGCACATTTTTTAAAATACGTGGGGTAATATGCCAACTTAATTTACATAAGAGGGAAATCTACTATCCTTTTAAAAACACAAGATAATATATGACTATTTTGTAAAACAATATATGAACAACAATATATGAACAACAACGACAACAACGAATAAATCCATTAGAAAAGAGTATAGGAAACTTACATTTCTTGCAACAAATTCAGGGTAGTTATCCTGAAAAATCCCCAGAGCTCTTTTTGTAGCAAGCCTAAGATCCCTCCTTGAAGGTCCAGGTGCATTCTTCAGATCATTCACTTGTAGCAATGTACATATCCCTCCGGGCCTAAAATCGAGCTTCAATATCTCCTTCTCCAGCAATTGGATCCTCCATCTCAAAAACTTCTCCCGACTAACCTCATTCCCAAATGTCATATCATACATCTCCTCATCTGCAAAAAAACCATAAATATTATAGCAAATTGGACGGCCTTCGCGGTCGAATCCTTTCATAAACGCCAGGGCATCATAATCGGAGCCAATTCCTAAATCTTCACCGACGATCGAATCGATTTTGTTTTCCTTCCGCCATCGGAGAGTGTTTCTCAACATTTCAAGAGCATCGTCGGGCTTACAGTCTCTGGCTTTTAAGAATTTTAAGAGTAGTGTGTCCGTGCATTTGTCTTCCTTGCTTGGCAATAAAGGCACACCCCATAGAGAGATATCTCTATCAATTTCGATGTCTTCTTTACCGTCTCCCCTCTCTGCAGGTAAGGTGTCCGACGAAATGTCCGCTTCGATTTTTGATCTGAACTCCATCAATGCCTTCTTCTCAGACTCTGTTAAGTTAGAAATCAACCCGTTTTCTTCACATTTCTCGACATTTTCCTTGTCTTTGTCATCAGATACTTCCGGCGTCAACAGAAACTCGGGTTTTTTGCATTCGCCGGCGTTTTTTTTCTCGTACTCATCAGATATTGGTAGCAAACCCTCATCCGCATCGTCGGACTTGCCAGTGGAGTTTTTCTTCTCATTTTCAGCAGATAGCGGCAACGTCGAGCGATCATCCTTCTCACTTTCCTCGACATTTTCCTTCTTATTTTCATCAGACGCAGGAGATGGTGAATTACAGGCGCCATCAGTTTCCTTGGTATATTCCTTCTCGTTACCGTCCCGCAGTACATTATTTTCCCCCACGTCGTCTATTTTATTAATTTCTCCATTTTTTTCTTTCAGATTTTCAGAAAGCTTCGTACCTCGAGGTACCTCACCTTGAGCCTTTTGGTCGTCCTCTTCTTTCTCCTCAACAGCCATTTTTTTTTTCCTATAAAACTAGAATGTAAGAAAAAAAATCTCCTCTTTTTCAGAGCAAATATGGAAAAGAAAAGAAAAAATGAACAGAGAACAAAGAACCTTTTGATCTCTCTCTCTCTCTCTCTCTCTCTATCTCTCTCTCTTCCTCTGCTTATGTTTTGATGAATGAATGTTGTGAAAATAAAACCGCAGCGGTAGGCAAGCAACGGTTAACGTTTACGAGGTGTGTAAACTTTGCCAACTGTTCGTCAATGGTGGAAACGGCGTGAGATGAACTCTCGGTCAAAGGCTGACCGTTGGATGAAATGACTTCCCGTTTTTGGCAAACGGTGTGGACGGTTGCCAACCGTTTTCTTTGCCTGACCTTATTTTTTATCACTAAATTATAAATGAACGATTTCATCTATAATTTAAATAAAAAAATATTTAGAATTTAAATAAGAAATGTCATATCATTACGGCAATTAATTAATAAGAATATGTATTATAAAATTGATCACCTACAATACAAAAATCAACAAAAAATATTAATTTTTTTATGTTCATTTCAATAATTATTTCTAAAAATAAATAAAATATTTTCATTAAAAATAAATATAATAGATCAATTAATAAATTTGTGCACCCAAAAAAATGACCACTTCAGTGTGATAAAAATCAATTTCATCATTACCTACAACTATAGGCTATTCTAGATTATATAATGACCAATTCAAGTTATTTTGGAATTCTATATTAGTGAAAAGCGTTGAAATCATTGTACTAAAAGTAATTTATATCGTATTTTCTTATGCAGCATATTCTTTTGGACTTCTCACGTGGCTCTTATTTATGTTTAGCATCTTTTATGATTCTTTCGTGTAGTATTTCCGTATCGTCCTTCTATATCACATTTTCTCGTGGTTCTCCCTTATAACATCTTTTATGATTCTCTTATTCTTATGATTTTTTGCATTTAGTTTTTCTTATGATTCTCTTATATAACATCTTTTTACGAATTTCCTGTGTAGCGTCTTTTATGGTTCTCTTGTGTAGCATATTTTTATGATTATCTCATATATCAACTTTTTGTGATTCTTCCATCTAGCGTCTTCTTATGATTCTCTCATTCAATATTTTACTATAGTTTTCTTGTAACATTTTCTTACAATTCTTTCGTTTATTTTTATGAGTCTCTCGTCCGGCATCTTCTCATAGTTTTTCTACAGGATCTTCTTACGAATCTCCGTGTAGCATATTCTGATGGTCTTCTTGCCTAGCATCTCCTGTCATTTTCTCACATAACCTATTTTTATAGTTTCACCATCTAGCATTTTCGGACGATTCTCATGTGTAGCTTCTTCTTATGGTTCTTCCGTATAGCATTAGCATCTTCTTACGGATCTCTCATATAATATTTTCTTATAGTTCTTTTATATGTCATCTTCTTATGGTTCTTCTGTGTAGCATATTATCATGGTTCTCCCATGTAGCATATGGTTCTCTCATATTCAATTCTCTTATGATTCTCCCGCTTAGCATATTCTTATGCTTCTAGTGTCTACCATCTCCGTATGGTTCTTTAGTGTAGCATCTACTTACAAATCCCCTATGTAGCCTATTCTTATCGTTCTCTCAAATAACATATTTTCATAATTCTCCCACATAATATATTTATATATTTCTCACATATAGCCTCTTCCCATGCAAAGCCTGTGTAACGCACAAGAGCTTGCAAAAGACAAATATGTTGTAATTCTTATAACATAAAAATTCAACCTACATATTGATAATTACTTATTCCATAATGTATGTCATAATATTTTAAGTGAGTATATTTCAATCTCCATATATAAAAAAATTATTTTAATAGACCAAAGACGAGAGTCCACTGGAATAAGCCACAAGAAAATAAATGCTTAAAAATTATTTTAATAGTTCAAAGATGACAGTCCACTTATAAACATTTTGGGAGCTTCTTGACCTTGTATGTTTTCTTAACATTGGCGAATAGATGCTTACACTCACTCCATCTGACGTAGGTCTAGACATGTTGTTGGATCCTTTGTAGCACTATCTCACGGTTCTCTTTTGAGGCATATTCCTACAGTTATCTCGTGTAGCACATTCTTATAATACTTTATATAACATATTCTCAAGGCTCTCTCGAGTAGATTCTCTTTATAATTCTCTCGTGTAATATCTTATTATTAATCTCTCATGTGGGATATATTCTTATAATTCTACCATGTATGAGCTTCTCATAGTTCTCTCGTACAATCTCTTCTTATGGTTATCCCATTTAACATCTTCTTATGATTTTCCTGTTTAACATCTTCTTATGCTTCTCTCATGTAGCATCATCTTCTTATGATTCTCTCTTGTGGCCTCTTCTTATGGTTGTTTCGTGTAGTATATTCTTATGGTTTTTTCTTGTGGCATCATATTATGGTTCTTTCAAGTAGCATCTTCCTATGATTATCCCGTTTGGCGCACTCATTCTCCCAGGTAGCCTCTTGTTATGGTTCTCCCATATAGTATCTTCTTATTAATTTATAACAAAATGAGACCGAGTAAGAATCGAGCAACAGTAGCAAAATATTATTCTCTTTCATTTTTCTCCTATTTGACATCTTAAACAACAATATTAAAACATTTTTTTTGGTAAATAGTGGATATTTTATTCTCCAATTTTCAACATTCGGACAAACATTACAGCTCAACCCAACAACTCTACATCTCAATCAACAGCTAACATCAACAACTAACTGTCTAAAATTCTACTCAACTTTGCATCACTCCTACAGCACATTGCTATTAATGATTTACATTGATAGCTCACATTATCTCCACTGCATTTACTCCCTTTAAATCTTCTTGCATTCATTTCCTTCCAAAGTAGATAGATTGTAATGGAGACCACACATCTGTATAACCTTTGCTTGCTATTCTTCGTGCAGCATTGGGAGGTCATGTACTCCTTTTCATCTCTCCATGCTTTCCTCAGTCGATTAAGACCACACCATCTTGTGACATCCTCCCATATGTTCCCAGAAAAATCACAATGAAAGAACATGTGGTCCAAATCCTCATTTTCCTTCTCACACAGACAGCACTTTCGCTCAACCTGTACTCCAATCTTCTCTAAATATGCACAAGTAGCCAGTGATCCATGTATGGCTAGCCAAGCCATGAATATGCACTTTGGAGGGGCTAGGTTTTGATTGATAAGTCTGTACCACTCCACCTTTGGTATGTCCCCTCTTAATGCGTGATAAAACTTCTTTATGGAGCAATTGATCTGTCTAAGCCAGTCTACTCCATCCTGCACTTCAGCAAGATACTCTCTTGCATCAAATATTTTCCTTATTACCCATGAGCATTGGGTAGGGGTGGCCATGCTCTTGATGTCCTGAGCTTTAACATAATATCCATGCACCCATCGCACCCAAATTTTATCATTTTTTGTGCTAAGTTCCACAACATTTTACAAATGGCAGCTCTATTCCACAGTTTTAGATTAACAATATCCATACCACCAGCATTCTTAGGTAAGCACACCTTATCCCAATAAATAAGAGCTCTGCGAGAGATAGCAGATTTACCTGTCCATAGGAATGTTCTACAAGCTGTTTGAATAACTTTTATCACCTTCTGAGGGAGTATGAAAACCTGACTCCAATAAATCTGCACACCGAAAAGCACTGACTTGATTAGTTGGATTCTTCCGGCATAAGACAGGAATTTTGAAGACCAACAATCAATTTTCGAAAGAATTTTCTGGATGAGGGGCCTGCACTGCATGATGGTCAGTTTTTGAGAGGAGAGAGGCACTCCCAAATACTTAAAAGGCAGCTGCCCTTGAGACATCCCTAATTCTCTCAGAATTTCATGTTTTACACTTTCACCAACCCCTCCAAAGTAGATACAACTCTTCATTTGATTTGCTTTCAATCCGGAGACTTCTGAAAATTTTTGAAAGGCAAGAAGCAGTTGCTTTATGGACGTAATATCTCCTCTAGTGAACAAAAGCAAGTCATCTGCAAAACAAACATGGATAAGTCCCATTCTTTTACATCTGGGATGAAAATGAAATAATTTGCTTGCCCTCAACTCCACCAGACACCTATTAAGGTATTCCAAGCTTAGCACAAAAAAGTAGGGAGAGATAGGATCTCTCTGTCTTAGTCCTTTCCTTGCTTCAAAAGGCATTGTGAGATCTCCATTAACACTTACTGTGTAAGAGACAGTAGTTAAACAAGCCATGGTCAAAGTGACAAACCTATACTGAAAGCCCAATTCAAGCAATAAATACTTAATGAGGGGCCATTCCACAGAGTCATACGCCTTCTGTAAATCCACCTTGACCATACATCTTGGAGAAATCGATTTCCTTTTATATCCTTTGATCAGCTCATGGCTCAAAATGATATTGTCAAAAATTACCCTACCTTTTTGGCAGACTGATTCTCACTAATAAGGTTGTCCAAGACTCCTTGCAGTCTGTTTGTGATGACTTTGGAGATGATTTTATACAGGACAGAGCAGCAGTCAATAGGTCTGAACTCTCTAACTGTGCTGGCATTCTCCACTTTAGGAATGAGAGTTAAAAAAGTCCTATTGATCTCTTTAGGCATAAATCCAGTATCAAAAAATTGTTGAACTGCCTTCACTGAATCTTCACCAATCACAGCCCAAGCTTTCTTAAAAAATAGGACATTGTAACCATCAATTCCAGGAGCTTTATTAGAGTTCATACTAAATAGAGCTTTCTTTACTTCAACTGCACTACATGTAGCAATGAGCTGTTGCTGTTGTTCTGCATTCAATTTTGCCCCTCTTTCCACTATAGTTTTATCAACCATTGGTAATTCCTCAGTTGCAGTTTCTTCATGGTCGGCAATCACATTCAGGAACTTGAAGGGAGATTTCCTGTGTGCTCTTTCTTCGAATTTCAATAGCTGGGGAGTATGATCTGATACCCCTTTCTCCAATCTTTCAACAACCACATCATTATACTTACTCAGCCACTTTAAATTTGCCAGACATCTATCAATAAGTGTATAAATTCTGGCAGCTCCATCTTGGTTGTTACACCAGGAGAATTCACTTCCCACAGCTCTGATAATTTTCAGCTCATTATATGTTATACACTTGGAGAAGTCCTTAGTTTCAGTTTCAGTAACTGGGCACCCTTGGTATCTATCCTCACCGTACAAAATTGTATTAAAATCCCCTCCTATCATCAGCTCCTCAGTAACACTTTTACAGATTCTATCCAAAAAACTCCAAAGTGGCTTCCTATGATCTTGTGTGTTCAGAGCATACACTGCAACTACATGTTGTATATCTCCACTTTTCAAGTTAGTTACAGTACAATGCAAAGCCTGTTCATGCCCTTCAATCAACTGAACATCTATCTCCCTTTTATTCCAACAAATCCATATCCTTCCATTGACTGCATAATTATAGTTGTTAATACAGCTCCAACCCTTGCAGATTTTATCAACACACTTTTGAAAGTTCTCCTGTTTCACTCTTGTTTCTAGTAACATAGCTACATCAATTTTTTGCTGCTTCAGAAAGATTTTTATCTCTTTCTGTTTGAAGGGCATAAAAGTAAGATCCCACGAAATTGAGAAATTGAGAAATTTACTTATATAGATTGTAAAATTAGATACATAGAAAATATGATGATTGTACATAAAAACTGAACAATATTCGGAAAACAATATATTTAAACTCAATTTTAATTTTTAAATTCAAAATTGCATATTCACCTTGTTGGGATTCGGTACAGCATCTTACCTGCATGGGCTTAAAAATGCGCGAGGCGCGGCTTGCAATTCGACCTGTGAGATCTGCACTAGAAAGTGGTTAAATGAATTGATTTGGATTACTCGTACCAACAAGATCATCTTAACTACGTGGCCAATCTCATAGAAACTCCAAAGTTAAGCGTGCTTGGCCTGGAGTAGTTATGGGATGTGTGATCCCCTGGGAAGTTTCTCAAGTGCGCGTGAGTGAGGACAAAGCGCGCTAGAAAAGACTCACTGTTGGTACAGTGAAGATAGTCTTCATTTAATTTTATTTCCCCACCTTTTAATTTTAGGCTAAAATTGCCAACCTTTCAATTTTTCTCAATTTTCACCCGATTTATCATTTCCCTCAAATCGAAGCTGAGCTGGACATCGGCGTTGGTTACTGGCAAATCGGTCTGATTCGATAAACGACGTCGGTTAAAGGAAGGGAAACGTCTATTTGGCCACTTTGCATAAAAATTGTTCACCTTTTTTGAAATTCTGGTTTCCCACCTTTTTTATTTTAGGCTAAATTGCCAACCTTTCAATTTTTCTCAATTTTCACCCACTTTTAGATTTCCCCAAAATCTAAGCTGAGTTGGACATCGGCGTTGCTTACGTGACAAATTGTATAATGTCTTGAGAAACCATTTATCATGTATATCTGACCCTGTGTTGGGCGAAATACTTGTGTTGTATTTTAGGTCGAGGAAAAGGCAAGGCACGGGAAGATCATGGTGACGGGAAATGGTTCGAAGGATACTAGTTTGGGGGCCCCAAGTCTTTCTGTTGCCCGGTCATGTCCAAACCGTGTAATTTTTGACCGAGTGTATTATTATTTGAGGTATATTCCATCTCCATATGGTTTATACTTGCGTTTCTAGATCCTGTGTATAACAAGGCCGTTGGCCATGTTATTGTAAACTCCTAATCGGAGTAAAGACTATTTATTATGGTACGGTATCACAAGTATTGCGTTTTTAATCTGTTTTTTTTGTTAAACTAGATTTTAGGCCTTTTTTGAATACAAGTTGATGACATGTTCAAACTTGTTTATTTTGTGACTAAAGTACACTCGGATGATCAGGTTGTTTGTTGTGAGTTAAGTACATTTCCATCTATTTTGTATGCTCCACTATATATAATCAATGAAATCATGGTTGTGTTTTTTGATAACATTATGAACATGCTCTTTTGTCTGCATCTGATCAATGAAATTATAGTTGTGTTTCTTGATTATATTGTGCACATCTCTAGCTCTTTTGTTTGCATCTGATATTATAAATTGTTTGAATTGATATTATAAATTGTTTGAATTGCCCAAATATAATCGGAAAACAGTTGCCCAAATATAATAGATTAATAGGTGATTTCTGGGGGAAAAAAGAGATTGGGGAAAAGATTAGAATTTTAGGGTAGGGGAAAAGAGGGGAGTTACGACTTGTGCTAAAAAAAATCTTACCTTTTAATTAAAGTTAAAACGGCGACGTTTCCCTTCCTTTAAACGACGTCGTTTATTGAGTCAGACTGATTTGCCACGTAAGCAACGCCGATATCCAACTCAGCTTCGATTTTGAGGAAATCTAAAAGTGGGTGAAAATTGAGAAAAATTAAAAGGTTGGCAATTTAGCCTAAAATAATAAAAAAAAAAAGGTGGGGAAATAAACCAGAATTTCAAAAAGTTGAACAATTTTTATGCAAAGTGGCCAAATAGACATTTCCCTTCCTTTGACCTACGTCGTTTATCGAATCAGACCGATTTGCCATGTAAGCAACGCCGATGTCCAGCTCAGCTTCGATTTGAGGGAAATGATAAATCGGGTGAAAATTAGGAAAAATTGAAAGATTGACAATTTTAGCCTAAAATTAAAATGTGAGGAAATAAACCAGAATTGCAAAAAAGGTGAGCAATTTTTATGCAATTTAGCCTAAAATTTGTACTCCTATTTACTATGTAAAACAAAAAAACTATTTATTAAAAAATATAAGTCAAAAATGAGAATCATTACAAAGTGTTGATAGGTAAAATTTACATCCATATCTCGGAAACATAAAAAATTTTATAATAAAAAAAATTTATTAATCTTTTTTTATTGAAAGTTTATTGATCTTTTTTCACTTTTACCTACTTTAAATTGTACATAGTTATGTTTTACCTAATAATGATAATAATTTTCTTTATTTTCATCCAAGATTTTATGTAGATATGAGATGCACACAAATCAAATCAAATAGTAACTTTATCAAAAAAAAATAAAAATAAATAATCATTAATTACCAACTGCATGTTTAGGAATATAGTTACCCGAACCTGTATTATGACACAAGACCGACTGTCAGGCACAAGACCCGCATCAGCCGGTCATACTTTTTATCAAATTTAAGGTGAAAAGACATACTTTACAACATAGTGGAACGTTTCACCATACAAGTATGTATTTTTGGTTAAAATCGTAACCGTCTTTAAAAGTATATATTCCGACCCTAAATAATGACATTTTGCTTGAAAAAATTACACGAAGCATCAACATATAACTTTTGCCAATTTAAGATCCCACGAGCACGGAATCCACCACTGACCACACCGAGGGTTCACAACGCCAACCCTCCATCGTGAAAGGGTGGCAACAAAGAAAAACATATGTCCCGACTATTAATATACCAATGAGCAGATTGAGGCTTACCCATAGAAATCAGCTGCAGTAAGTCCATATCATAGCAGGACTTGGCTCATGCCAGCATACATAGAATACTTCAGGCACAATATAGTACTTGTTTCGACATTCACAAACCTAACTCACGAGTATTCTGAGTTCCTTTCTTTCTGGTCATTTTTACATTTTCTTATCGTCATAAACAAATGATGGCTATTGGCCAGTGAGAAAACCAAGTCTCGGGATGTGCGCGCGATCCAACAGCATGTTTTACACCTACTCTTGAGAAGAGGCAACAGGTGTATCGGGATTTGCTCCCCATTCTGTCCACGACCCATCATATACTGAAACATCAGTCTTCCCTACTCGATGAAGGCCCTGAAACGTCAAACGCTTAGCATATTTAATATCTGTCGATTTTTGGTCTAAATACAAGAATTGTCCAATTGTCTTTCAAAGATCCATAACCCCCCCTTGAGGTTTGTGTTGTCTTACAAATAGCCCCGATTGCAATTGGTAAAACAGAAAACATTATCAAGGGGGCATTAGCAATTTTCGACGTGTTTGGTTTCCTTTTGCATTTAACACACAGGAATATAGTGTTGCAAGAAACCAGTTTCCGATTCTTAGGCATGATACAAGGTAATCCATAATCGACAAGATTACGCTTGGATGGAAACTCAAAAGTTTAATTAAAAAAGGAAGTAATCAAGAATACACTTCAATGTTGTCTGCTTGGAGTGTCTCTACAACTAAATGAGAAACAAGACTTACCAATGCGAGAATACATGCAGTCACACCAGTACCGCATGATGTTACTACAGGGCTGTCTAACGAGATTCCTGCAAAAGATTTTTAGTACCAAAGTTGGTACTCAAACTAACGATTTCTGAACAAATGCAGATATACAAGAACTGAAGTATTTTCTAACCTTCTACTTCATATCTCTTCTTGAGCTCATCTGCAGGTAAGAGTGTTTGCGAGGCATCCAACATCTGCACAAGAAGTCGCCAGAATAACATGAAAACTAAGTAAGATCGCATATTTTATACCATTTCTAGAAACCACCATGAAAAAAAAAATGATTTTTTATACTTGTTTGAAATGATTATTTTTGTTTTAGATACATGTGCATATTGGAAAAGGCAAATCTTTTATGAAAAAAGTTTTATCAGTTTATATTGTTATTTTCAGTTTTTTTTTAAATGTCGGCGTGAATTTGCAGATTCTTTCCCATGACGATGTTTTCTTTTTTTTTTTTCTTGGATGAATCTTCAATTTTTTCAGTATGTGGGTGTGTGTTTTTCTTCTCTTTAATCTTGTGACAGGTGTTAGATATATTTTTCCTTTAATTCTTGAATTTTCTAGTTCTTGCGACTTTGATTTATTTTCTAGTTTCAAAAGACTTTACTTTGGTTATAATATCTACTTTTATTTGTTAAGACTATGTTATTTGAAAATTTTGTTTAGCTTCTAATGTATTTTTTAATATAAAAACTTTTTGCATGAAAGGCATACGCCTCGTCGCGTCAAGGCTTACGCCTCTCCTTCCAACAAGAAAATGTCTAGGCTTACGTCTTTAGAAACAATGATCTGGAAAGAGAGAGGCGGAAGGCCTCCCTCCTAGTCCCTCCTCATTGTAGTATCCTAAAATAGATTAAAGTTGGTAAAACTTCAATCTATGGTGCTCAATAGTCCGAGAGCCAAAATATAATACAAAAGGCATACTCGTCAACCAAAATTCTGGTATTTACCATGTACCATTCACGAGATGAAAACATGTTGTCGCGCGTAGATGATCAGTTTATTTATAGATATTCAGAAAAACAAGAGAAAAAGGAAATGAGTTAAAAGGCAAAAATGAAATCACTCACAAAGCAATTGAACTTGAACCTCGCTTATTCACTCATCAATCAATAGTCAGGTCGCGACCAACATGATCATCATCATTGTATTAACCGCATCAAAGTCAGGTTTATATCTCTTAGCGGCAGAAAACACATCAATGGGATTGCGCACAATCTTCCTCGTCCCTCATGTATGCACAAACTAGAATCCCACCGGAACCCCGCTCTTGTATAACGGCATCTTCCTCCTTCGCCGTCGTCGGACAGTGCCACTGGCAAGCGGTGACTCAATTTCAAGTTCAACATGTCAAGAGGTTGAACTTGAGCCACCGCTTGCCAATTGCACTGTCTAACGATGATGGAGAAAATACGACTTCTATGTTGTATATGGTGCAAGATGACGTAATACAAGAGTGGGGTTGCGGTGGGATTCTAGTTTGTTCGTACAAGTACGATGGAACCGTTAGGAAGACCGTTTGCAATCCCATTGATATACTTTCTGTCACTAAGGAAAAACTGACTTTGATGGGTTATTATAATTAAAGAAGATGATCATGTTGGTCTCCAGCGGACTATTGATTAACACAGAGAATGAGGTTCAAGTTCAACTGCTTTGCGAGTGATCTCTTTTTTACATGATACATGGTACATACCAAACTTTGAAAGTCGAATATGCCTTGCAATAAATTTTGGCTCTCGGACTGTTGAGCGCCATAAATTGGTGATTTGCTTTTCCCCAAAATATAATATAAAAGACATATTCGCATTTAGTATTTACCAAGGTTGTAAAAATCGATACTCGGTCCTACTCGGTTTAGTTTTTAAAAAATGAGTACTCGGATAATCCGAGAGTACTCATATATATTAATAAAAAGAGTCGTGTTCCATAATGTACGTGATGATTTTATAATATCAATCACGTAATGTGACATGACTATAGCAATTATCTCGATTCATCACTATCTCATGATATTTTTCATGTAACTGGGAAAGCCTATGATTTTGATGGTTTGGAATTTCATCTCATTTCTCCTTCATATGAAGGTTGCAACAGGAAGGGCATCCGACGTAAAACTTTACCACTTCGTCTTTTGCATGAATTGTAGTGTTAACTAATTTTCGACAATTAATTCGCACTATAATTTTCATGCCACCGACCCCAACATAGTTGGGATTAAGGTGCACTTGATGGTGATATATATTAATAAAAAGAATAACTTTTTTTATTTGTTTAAGCATTATCGATTATTTCAGTTTTGTTTATAAATAGATAAAACTTAATGATTTAAAGTAATAACAAAAAAAAAAATTCGAATATATTAAAAATATTAATTATCTCTATATTTGAGTATGTGTTCAGTTATAAGGCTATTCGAGTAATTTAGTAGATTATATCTTTTTATCATAGTTTTTTATTATGGTAAATTGATATGTATAGTAATATTGACATATAATTTTGTAAAAAAAAATGACCACTTAATTTGCTTGAATTAAAAAAAAATCAAGTAATTTTTAGTGAAAATAATGAAATCCGAGTACTCTCCTGATTAGTCCGAATTTGACCGGAGTTTGGTCCAAACGATTTTTTAGTGGGGTAATATCAACTCGGCTCGGTTGAGGACCGATTTTCGAGTACTCACCCGAGTACTCGTTTACCGATTTTTACAACAGTGGTATTTACCATGTACCATTCACGAGATCACGACATAAGTGGCGGGTAGATGGTCAATTTCTAGATAGTCCGAAAAAAAAGAAAAAGAGAAAGAGGAAGAGATTTACAAGCCAAAAAGAAATCACTCGTAGAGCATTTGAACTTGAACCTCACTTATTCTCTAATCAACCATAAGTCGGGTGGAGACTTAACATGATCATCGTCAATCTCCAACAATTCGATGAACCATTAGGTTGTAAGATTATATATATTCTTCTACCTGGGTAAAAGGGATACATTTGCTTCCAGGAACATGGCCACTCCTAATTCCTTTCCGAGGCTCCGGTGCAACCCCATCAAATCTGTGCAAGACAACAAACTCAAATGGTTGAGGTATAAAATTGAAAGAACATGTATTTAATTTACCAACTTAAAAACAACTATTCACAATTTTCTGAAGAACTAGAAATCTACGGTGCACAGAATTCATCGATGTGTATCATACCTCGCCTTCGAACGAGCATCAACAAGCTGATGTGTTTGCTCTTCAATATTTCTCCGAACCTGAAAAATAAACCCAAAAAATATATGCACAAATAAACTTGTTGCGAATAGAATTAATCAGATAGGACTTATGCTTTTTGTCATAGCATTTCACCAGACCCCGAAATGCCATACCCTTAGGATAACGATACCAACTACTAACATAACACATAAGTTTATAGCTACATCAAGAATGGGCCTCAAAAGAAAGAAGTACGTAAAGTAAGAAAATAATTAGAGAGAGAGAGAGAGACCTGTTCAAGTGACCATACGAGATGTTTCTGAAAGTAGGTTTCGAAGGTAATTGGTCCAACCTGCAAATATTAAGTGCTTATTTTTATTCTTGAGCTTAAAGAGAAACATAAAAGTAGATCAGTTACTGGAATTCATAAACAACATAGAGCTAGTCTCGAACTCAAGACATCAGAGAAGAATATGTGGATTAGATTTTTCCATAGATAACATGCAACTCACCCGCTGTCCTTGGTACACTTTCTCTATTGCCTCACTAGCTGCACTAGCTTTCAAGATCGCATCACCTGAAGCACTTGACTCAACATCAAATCCCGAAGCACGCCACCTCGGTAGCCCTCCATCTAATACCCAAATCCTGTCATGCCCGAAAACTCGAAACATCCTGTTTAACGAATTAAGAAGGAAAATACTAGATCGTTATTTACAAAAATCGAAATGTGGCTCAAGTAAAATAACTCGTTTGCTGTCAGAATGTCCGGAAAAAAGTTTACAAACAGACCACCAAACACGAGCTGCACTGAATATTCCCTTTCCATCATAAACAACAAGCCCGTCCTTATTCTCAATGCCGAGTGCAGAAACAGCAGCAGCAAACGCTTCTTCTGATGGCAGCATATGCGGCAGCTACATACACAGTGACAAAAGAATTTATACAGGGGCACACGAGCGTTTCCCTTTCTTTTTTTCTCAGAAAAAAAAGCGAAAAACTAAGAACCCTACAAAAACAAAAAATCTTAAGAAAATAACCCTAGTGACATATTTACGCTAGGGTATTTCGAAATACTGGATTTGGATTTTGAATCTCAATACTCGTTTTTGCTAAGACTTGAATTTCAAATACCCAACCAATAACTTCTTACACAACCTATATCTACTTTATGTCACATCATCCCTCTCCTCTGTTTAAATAAAAAAAATACAACTACTTCTCTCTTTATTCAGATCATCTCTCTCTCTCTTTTTATCTTTAAATAATACAACTAAATACTATATAATAATACATCCTCAACTTTTCCAGACATGATTTGGCATCTAGAGTAAAAGTAATGATTCTCAATCCTACAAGAAATAAGTATTCTTACTATTCACAACATTCCCAATACCCAAGGTTCTGGATACCAGGATCCTAAATCCTGACGAACTTAGCGTAAACATGCCCTAAAGCTAAAAGACGTAGAGAACCCTCAAAAAAATTAAAAGAAGAAAAAAAAACAGAAAAATATCCCAGGAAAGAAAATAAAAAACTAAAAAAAAAACCTAAAAAATAAAAGAACTACGAAATTTGGGGAGAAAAAAACTAAAAAACTAAGATTTAGACTCCGTCTTACGGAATCAATCTCTTAAACTCGGCTGGTCTACCAGCTGCACTACTATGTTGCTTGATGATTCCTTTTATCCTATCCCTATCGGGATAAAATGCATAACTAAAGAACAGTAGTATTATCAAAAGGTTTGGCCTCTCTTTTTTTTAACTCAGGCGTAAATATGTTACGGAACACCGCGGTGAAAATAAAACTACAATATAAGTTAGCAGATTCCTCAAGAAGAGAGCATCTTACATTAGTAGTTTGATCTGCTATGCCATCAACATCAAAGAAAAGCGCACCTGGAATATGTGCAACCTGTTCAAACAAATAAAATGAAAAATCTGGGTCTCAAACAAAAACCCAATCATTGAACAACTGAACAGTGGTATAGAGAACAAAACAGCATCATCTGACTTTCAGTTCAATATCAAGGATCGAACAACTGCAGCAAATTATTGCAAATTTGAAGAAACGTGTACTAGAAACATATATATTGGTAAATTATTTTCTGAAGCTTGTGGTTCTAACAATCCATAAATATGCACAAGTAAGGATAAAAGTAGAGCTGGGGTAGCACCTGATACTCTTGGAGTGGATTTCTCTTTTCATTTGGCATATACCAGGATGCATCCAACACCTGAAAATAGTGAACGAATATATGTACATAATATATATATATATATAAACATTATCCGAAGTACAGGAAAACCATCATCTCATGAAAAATTGAAATAACATTCAGTTAAAGTAAATCATCACAAGCAAACTTGAGAAACGAATTTGTAAGAGAAGACATCTTATAACTAATTTTTAAAATAAGAAATATAAAAAAATACCAAAAACTGAAAATGAACCCTACAAACCGAGATAGAAAAAAGGACGAAAAACTAAAAATCCTAATAACTGAAAACCCTAAGAAAAATAAAAGAAATAAAAACTGAAGGAAAAAATACTAAAAAACTAACTACTGTTATTTCACCCAAGTATTTGCCTTATTATGTATGTCCATGTGGCACGACCCATGTTTTCACGCCATGATCTCCTCGGTGTGTAAAATCAGGGGAGGTGTTCTTCGATATTATTGGTGTAGCAAAATATTATTCTCTTTCATATTAATTCATATCTCCTCGGTGTGTAAAATCAAGATGCTCAAGATCTTTGGTTTCTACCCCGACCCGATGAAAAAAGTGGATCCTACAGGTCCTTTCGGAGTAAGTGAAGACAGTAGCAGCATGAAAATGAAAGAAACCTGAGATGCATTTTGTGTTAACTTTTTTATTTGTCTATGCATTTATTTCTTCCAAACGCGTCTGTAGTGAATTTTGACTATTGTTTATTACTTTGTTTTGTGAATTTTGTAGTGATGGATCGGAATCATTTGGTTGTACTTGTTACCGTATGGACTACTTACATTCAAATGGCTGTGTATTTGCTTTCCCTCACTATCTGGTTAATTGAATTGGAAAATAGAGATAATGAAAGGGAAAATTTGGGCCAAAGGACTTTCACTAGACTTCAAGTTAGATCAACCGAAATACAACGATGTGAACTGTATAAATGAGTTGCGAATGGACAGAAATGCTTTTGCAGTTTTGTGTGATTTGCTTAAAACTCGTGGTGGATTATTAGACGATGGAAATATGACAATTGAGGAGCAAGTTGTGATATTTATAAATATATTAGCACACCACACTAAGAATAGAACTATCCAAGTTAGGTTCTATAGGTCGGGGGAAACAATAAGTCGATATGTTCATCGAGTGTTGCGTGCTTTATTGCATTTGGAAGACGTGTTGCTTGTCAAACCAACTCCTATACAAGATGATTGTACGGATTCACGATGGAAATGCTAAATATGCTGAAAGATAAATATTATGCTGCTTATGACATGCTAAATACGAGCGGATTTGGGTGGAATGATGCAAATCAATGTGTGACCGTCGATGCTCCCGAGATTTTGGAGGAGTATTTAAAGGTAAGTATTTAGATGCTACAACGTTTTTTGTTGGTTTTTTTTATTGGAATCATATTTGTTTGTTTATTGTCGTAGAAACACCCTAACAAGAACTATACGGCTAATAAGTCATTCCCGGCTTACGAGCGGTTGAAGTTGGTGTTCGGGAAAGATCGTGCAACAGGAAACATGGCCGAATCCGCTACTGACGCATTGGAAAATATGAATGCGGAAAATGATGATGATTTTGAGATCAATGTTAATGTCCCCCCGCTTCAAGTCCTTCCAATACAACTTCTCGTTCCCCCATTCCAAATGAAGGAGAAGCAACAAGTAAAAAGAGAAAAAGGACAACTGGGCTATATAAGCTAGTTGAAGAAACCAAGAATGAAATACATGAAGCAACAAATCAAATGAAAAAGTTGGTTACGGTCATACCGGATTCTACACCCGAGATGGATGGCTTAAGCAATGAGTTGAAGGGACTTGGACTTGGTATGATGGAGATCATTCGAATGGGTAAGTACTTTGGGGAAAACCATCCCAATATCATTTTTGGAAGAGTTTGGATGATGCTATGAAGCTAGAATTTGTGAAGTCAATTTATGAGGAGGATAAGTTTTAGTGTTAGAATATGATGAAAACATTTGTTGGAAGATTTTTTTGTACACTTGGGTGTTATTTTTGGTACACTTGGATGTTTAAACTTCTGATACACTTGGATGTTATTTTTGGTACACTTGGGATGTTTAAACTTCTGAATGGTATGATTACAATTACTGTGTTGGAATATTTTTGGTACAATTGTTGTGTTGAAAGGTTTTTGAATTATGTACGTATTTACAATTGTTGTGTTAGAATGTATATAAATCATGTATACATATGTAGAAAATAGTGTAAATATTATAGATAAAGTGATTTAAATATAGTTTGGTTGATTTGTATCATTTACAATCCTTATTTGATATAAAATAACATCATTTAAGGGCAATTTGGTCATTTTAACAGTTTTGTTCTGTCCTGTCCAGCTTACCAAACGTAGGACAGACAATTTAGTTCTATCCAGTCCGGTCGTACCAAACGTAGGACGGATAACTTAGTTCTGTCCTGTCCTATCCTGTCTAGTCCTGTCCTGTCCCATTCAGTCTCCGTACCAACGCTGTCTAAGGGATCCCAAATATCCACCAAGAACCACCCCTTACAAACAGTAGCATATCATACAATTTAGGCATACATGGAAAAGTCTATGCGTCGTGGAAAACGAACAATGAGCCTGAAATTGTTATTGAGATGACTTAGTTCAAAGAAAAGGTGCAAGCAGACCTTCACGTCAGGTTCACTGAGATTGGAGTGTAGCCAGTCAACTGAGACAACAGGCTCAGTGGTCGATAAGGATTGTACGGAAGATGAAGCTTGTGATGCAACTGCTGACGAAGACATGCTACGACAAATGGTTCTCGGAGTTTTATATGTCAAATGGGAGGAAAACGGCCATGACCGAAACGGCCTCTTCTGCAACCAAAATAAACAACATAATGAGCCTAATATGTGAAATAATTTTTTCACCAGTCTCTTACATGAAACTAGATACAAATATGTGCTCTCCCTCCGAATACCACAAATCTTCATCCTATTTCTGATTGTATGGAACTCTAACCTATCTGTGACAACTTCTATACAGCCGAGACTAATCACAATTGTCTGAGCCGCCACGAAATGAAATACACAGATTATTAAATTCCCTCAATAAACCCCAACCACATCGAGCAAAGGAAAGTGATACTGCTCCTCGAATAAGAAAAGGAGCACAGATATTATAGAATCACAACATCTCAGAAGGGGGAAAAAACGCAGGTATTGCAAGAAAAACAAAACAACTTACAGAAAATACGGAAGAATATGAATGAGATTTTTGGAGGAGTGGTGAAGATGAACATGAAGATACACACTGACGAACTCCACAGGCAAATAGGGTTTTGGACAGAACGGCGGATGCCATTTCTATTGGTATGATAAGAAGTGATGAAGTACGCGGCCACAAGAAGAAAAATTGTATCTTCTTTCGATTTTATCTTCTTCCGTGGATCGGTGTATTGAACATTGAGAGGGCTGGGGAATGGGTTTCGCAATTGCAGAGTGGATTGGTTTTTTGTTTGAGGACTGCGAATTGAGTCTACTGTATCAACAGAAGACCACTACAATCAGCAGTAATGGAGGTGGCAGTGTTTATTTTCTTGTTTTTCTAGGGTAAACTGTGTCTATTAAACATTCGATTCCATTAATTTGGAAAAACTGATTTTTTTAAAAATAAAAAAAAATAAGAAATGTACAAAATTAATTGGAGTATATTATGATTTTAACTAGTTTTCAATCCGTCTAAATTCGACAAAAAATCACAATATATTGAAATTTCGACAAAAAATCACAATATATTGAAATTTATAAGTACAAATAAAATAAATAAATTGATAGTTAGCTAGGGTCCAATAACCCAGTATCGTTTAACACGGCGAATGGTAGTGAATCGAAATAATAAGGGTAATGTTCGACCACCATAATGTACTCATCTCAAATTCATTAAACAGTGATCTACTACTCGTTTCTATTTGAAACTCATATACTAATACCCAAAATGATGAGTATACGTTTTAGCCACTCAAAAAACCAAACCAAACTAAATATACACAGTATATCCCGCTCAGAGCAGGATCTGGAGAGGGTAAGATGTACGCAGACCATGCCCCTACTTTTTACGGTAGGGGAGCTATTTCCGTGAAGACCCCCAGCTTAGTGCACAACAAAGTATTGAGTGATATATATAAAGAAGCATATGATGCGAAAAAGCTCAAAACCATACCTGAGCCAATGGCTTAATTCACAAGATACTTACCTAAGGGGACTTTGGCAACTGCACTCTCGATGAACGCTGCTCTAATAGAAGAGAGGTTGACTATGCGCACAGCTCCCTGTTAAAAATACACCACACGCAAAAGGCAATAGGATAAAATATACAATAAAAGTAAAAAATGCAATGCTCTAGGTCAAGGCTAACCGAGACAACCCAACACTGAGGCTCTTAACTACAGCACCGCTCCCTACAAAAGAATCCACAACTCTGATCTTGCACCTCCAAGCGCACTTATCAATAGTCATGGTCTCGGATAGGTTTAAGGCCTCCGAATCTAATCTCAGCTGCTTCTCCCATGTCCTCCTCGGTCTGCCTCTCCTCCTCTCCCCGACAACCAATAAACTCTCGACCCTCCTCACCGGAGCAGATGCCTGCCTCCTGCGGACGTGGCCAAACCATCTCAATCTCTCTTCCCTAACTTTCGCTGAAATGGGCGTCACTTCTAGCGCGTTCCTGAAAATCTCGTTGGAGATTCTATCCAACATTGTGCGACCACACGACCAACGCAACATTTGTAACACCCCCAGGATATCCGAGGTATATTACAGCGCCGTGAATCCCTATATGGGACCCACCAGGCTGATCAAGCATCATACTCATCGACTCACAGAAACAACAGAAAAAAAAATACCTCGTCATAAAGACGCCCAACAAAATAATCCACCCGGTTCAACCGGTCTAACATAACACCATAATCCGACACAAACATAATAAACAACGATACAATCCCGACGAGTAAAAATTCTTAAGTACTCGAGTACTTCTACTAGTTTAAAGACCACAAAAGGTAAAAAGATAGAAGCAATAAGACAACACTCGTGCACAATCATCACGCACGGCCATCATCCGCATACTGGTCCAGCACCCGTTCGTCTCGATGAACCTGACCTGAAATTCATAAAACGAATTTCCCCAAAACGGGTCCCAGAGGGGTTAGCAATTACGCTAGTACAAGTAACCAAATGAACGACTTACATCTTACACATATAGTAATGCATGCAATTCAAGAAAACATAGTTCCAAATCACTCATTTCCGGAAATGCCATAATCAAGTCACATTTGTAAAAATGCACCACAATTAACCGTGGATCCACCCCTCCGTGGACCCCTACCGAGACCCCGTCGGATCTAACCCATAGTGGTTAAAAGCAAGCTCGCGGATCCACCCCTCCGTAGACCCCTACCGAGACCCCGTCGGGTCTAACCCATAGTGAGCATACACACACACACACAATTCTCATGCAATACTAATACATTAAGATTGTAAGTTCATAAGGGTACTTGCCTCGGTTAATAGACGGTGATACGAACGGAAAGGAAGAATCGAACACGACCGCGAGGAACCGGCAGAAATGAACCTAACGATTCGAATAACACAATCACAACCAACTCTAGACGAATACGGAAATTGAATACACCCGAAAACCCGCCTACGATTCATGTATATTCGTACCAAAAATAACAACGAGGGCGGACCACAACCAAACCCTCTCGATTCCGCAAAAACCCACAACTTGAGCAAACTGGTTTATCTGGGCAACCACCTGCTGAAGCACTCCCGGCACGTTATGGTCTGCATTATTATTTGCCGATCCCTGCTGTCCCCCGGAATGTGAATCCGTTTGGCTAGCGGCTATCTCAGGAGTAGATACCGACTCTTCTTGCCTCGCATTTCCACGTCCGCGTCCACGACCGCGTCCGCGTCCACGACCTCGTCTCAACATACTGTAAACATAAATACTCAATATCCAGGGCAAACGTTCTAAAAGTACATCCATCAATGTTTACAAGACAAGAATTAAATAAAACAGTAGTATTCGAGATTAGGAAACTTACAACCACAGTCCAATTGACGATGCTGGCTCAGCAGTGATATTACGAACGACCAATAATCAATAACGTAAACAGACCCAACTAACCCGACTGCCAAGATATCCATAAATCTTAGCTCCGATACCATATTCTGTAACACCCCGAGATATTCGGAATAATTACAGCGCCGTAAACCCTTTTGATAAGGATTTACAAGGCTAATTTTTATTAGAAGTATACAAATAAACCAATCGAACAACTGGAATTCAAATACAGATTTGGTTCAACCAATCAAATAAGTTAACTTATACAACCATATTGAATTGACCTTATTAAAACAGACGTACTCGAGTACTAACGAACCAAGAAGACCAATCACAACAACAATAACACCAATCACATCACTGAGCCATGTCATCGTCCTGTCGGTACTGTGGTTGCCTCCCCGCTCCTCGGCTACCTGAACATCAAAACAATGTCCACCCCCGAAGGGGTTAGCAAAACAATGCTAGTACAAGTATCATCATACAATAAATCATCAATGCATCATAAGACATGCAAAACGGACTTCCGCCACCGGAATCCAACGATGCGAATCCTCACGATTCCATCAACACAATACATGGTAATCCAATGATCAGCGCCTCAAAGATAGATCCCCATGATGATCCGTCGGACCAACGCATGGTGGAAAACCCGTCCCAGCGATCCAGCCCTCAAGATAGATCCCCATGATGATCCCGTCGGACCAACGCATGGTGGACATTCGATCCAGCGCCCTCAGCATAGATCCTCATGACCCCCTCGGATCATTTATACCATAATCAAACAATTATGCATACACATATGCATTTCAATATGTTCATCAATACGAACAAACAACAACGAATATCACGAAAATTCTCAGAAATACATCTCATATTCAACAATATGAATAAAACCACAAGCATGATAAATCGAACTCGACATATGATACTTGCCTCGAAAATGGCAAGGACGAAACACTTCAATGTTCTCGACACGCTCGAAGGCCGCCTCCTTCGATCAACGTAACAAGCTCGAACCTTAACAAAAGGAACGATATACAAATCATCTCAAGTCGAATGATGGCACAACAATTCGGTCTACGGCCGAAAAGCTCAAAATAACCAATCGCTCGATTTGAAGCGCGCGCTACATACTCTACGTAACGCGGCGCTAAGATGGATCGTTAGCGACGCTATCGTATAAGACTAGCGCGGCGCTAGCCACGGCCTGGCCTCGACTGGCTGGTCTCATAACGACGCTACGTACGTTTCGGGCGTTAATCGACCCCCGATAGCGCACGTTAACTCACACGTGTTAGCGTGCGCTAATATTGCATGGAGAATCGCAAAATCGGGTTGAATGGTGAAGAACTCATGAATTCTACCGTGATAATACAAGTTATCCTCGCAAATCATGCTAATAAGGTTTGTGGAAGATTATGATCGTGAAATACAAATATACGGATAGTCCTCTCATCAACATATCTTTTCTAAGATCTTGACAAGTATTCTAAGTTAGATTATTCCAAGTCCCAAAACACATGATTCCAACGTGTACAACGTAGCAACCGGGTAAAATCCGACATCGATCTTAGATTGATTTGAAAACACTTAGGAGTCCATTCTACTAAGATGGTTCAAAGGTTCCTAAGATAAATAGTGCCGATACGTCAAAGTATCCTTCTAACATGTGATGACCGTTCATAAACGAAATAACTGGCTATCTAAGCATGATCAGACGTCCTTAAGAACATTACTAACATTGGTGAAGAATCACCTACCTCAAGTAGTGAAGAACACGGAGGAAAATGAAGCAATCCGACACCGAAAGTTTTGAACACCAATCTCCAATGATAAACGATCTTCAATCACGAATCAGGATGTTGATATGAAATGTTTAAGATGAAGGAAGATATGTTCTGAGTGTAGGAAATTCGGGTAATGAGAGTAGAGAGAACTGAAATCACGAATAGGATCTTTGTCTATTTATAATAAATGGCTATTAGCGCGCTAGACCTGTTCGTAGCGTGCGCTAACGGCTCACAGTCTAAACTGTACTCGGCACTTAGCGTGCGCTACGCATATACCTGTAGCGTGCGCTAAGGCGTTGACTCGGCTTTTCCCCGAAAGCCGTCCAGGTACATCCCGACACTATCCGACAGGGGTCCCCCGGCCAGCTCTCACCTACCGCACGTCTCAATCAATTTGACCGCGCATAGCGTGCGCTAAGGACACTCGATGGCGACGCTATGAACCCACGTTAGCGCACGCTAAACATAGCCGATAGCGTGCGCTACATGCGCAGATTTACAATCCTTAAATCACAATCGCGGAATTAAACGCTCGACAACATCGGATTATGAAATACGGAAAATAATACTCAAATCAAGTACAATCATTACAATATCACAAGTTCCAATTACATAGAAATCTCGGGTATTACATCCTTCCTCCCTAAAAAGAAGTTTCGTCCCGAAACTTAAGATGAAAACAACTCCGGATATCTAGTCTTCATACTGTCCTCCGTTTCCCAAGTGGCCTCTTCGACTCCATGTCGTGACCATTGTACTTTAACCAAGTGTATTGGTTTATTCCTCAATTGTTTGATCCGACTCTCAAGTATCTTGATTGGTCTTTCTTCGAAGGTGCCATCATTAGCTATTTCAATCTCGTCGAACTCAATGACGTGACTGGGGTCCGGTACATACTTCCGCAATGGGGATACGTGAAACACATTGTGAACGTGACTCATAAGGCCAACCTGTATGCTAAATCCCCCACTCTCTCGAGGATCTCGAAGGGTCCGATATATCTTGGACTAAGCTTGCCTCTTCTCCCAAAGCGGAAAATCCCTCGTGTAGGAGACACCTTCAATAGTACATGGTCCCCAGCGTCGAACTCTAGAGGGCGACGACGTACATCTGCATAAGACTTCGCCGACTGGGCGATCAGCAGTCTCTCTCGAATCAAAGCTATCTTTTCTTGAGTCCGAATAATCAATGCAGTTCCGTCCCGATCAAATCAGAAGAATCATCCCAACACAGGGGTGATCGGCATCTTCTCCGTATAAAGCTTCAAATGGGGCCATCTTAATAGAAGCATGCCAAGCTGTTATTATAGGTGAACTCGATCAAGGGCAAGTGAACTTCCCAATCCGACCAATCTAATGCACAAGCTCTAAGCATGTCTTCTCTGTCAGTATAGTTCTTTCAGGTGACCATCCGTTTGGGGATGATAAGTCGCTAAAGTTGAGCTCACCCTAAAGCCTGTGAACTTCTTTCCGGAAGTGTGACACGAAACGACCATCTCGATCCGAAATAATGGTCTTCGGCCCCGTAATCCGACTATCTCCGCAATAAATATTCGTGCCAATCTCTCGTCCCCATGTATCTTTAATTCCCGGAAATGAGCCTTGGTTAGTCGATCAACTACAACCCAAATCATGTTCATTCCCGTCTAGTCCTTGGCATACTAGTGATGAAATCCATCGAGATATCCTCACACTTCCATTCAGGATCGGAAGTGGCTTTAACATTCCGGAGTCGTTGATGTTCAATCTTAACTCCGGCAAGTCAAACACTTCGAACGCATCCGCTACGTCCTTCTTCATATTCCCCACCGAAGTTTTGCTTTAAATCCTTATACATCTTACTACCGCACTGGGTGAATAGAATAGGCGTGCTATGAGCTTCCTTCAAAATTGTCCGTCTTAAATCATCATCCTGGGACGCAAAGTCGACTCGAAATCTCGAACTCCATCGTCTTGTATCACGAATCACCGGGCTTTTCCTTTCTTTACTTCGTCATATAATCGAAGAATCGAGAATCGTTCATTGTTTAGACTTGATCTCCTCGACTAGTGATGAAGTCACCCCATCACATAAAGTTGCCCTTGATTCCCGGTGCCCATACTTCAATCCTCGCGGATCGCCTCCGTTGAATACTGGTTTGGGACGTAAGTGCTTCCAACACTCGAAGAGAAACAGGTTTACGGCTCAAAGCATCAGCTACTACGTTTGCTTTCCCCGGATGATAGAGAATCTCCAAGTCGTAATCCTTGATCAATTCCAGCCACCTTCTTTGCCTCATGTTTAACTCTTTCTGACTGAAAATGTACTTGAGGCTCTTATGATCTGTAAAAATCTGACAATGAGTGCCATACAAATAATGTCGCCAGATTTTCAAGGCAAACACCACAGCTGCTAGCTCCAGATCATGAGTCGGGTAATTAATCTCGTATGGTTTCAATTGCCGAGAAGCATAGGCAATCACTTTATCCTTCTGCATCAATACACAACCCAGACCCTGATTTGAAGCGTCGCTGTATACCATAAATCCGCTTCCTTTCTCGCGCTAATATAGGTGTCGTCAGCCTCCTCTTAAGTTCGTCAAAACTAGCCTGACACTCCTCATTCCACATGAACTTTTGAGTTTTCTGTAACAGCTGGGTGAGCGGACGAGCAATTTTGGAAAATCCCTCTACAAAGCGGCGATAATATCCAGCTAGTCCTAAGAAGCTTCGGACTTCCTTCACGTTCTTAGGAGCTTCCCATTCCAAGATTGCTTCGACTTTCTTCGGGTCCACCTGAACTCCATCGGCTGATATCACATGCCCAAGGAAGATTACTTCCTTGAGCCAGAACTCGCATTTAGAAAATTTTGCATATAGCTGTTCCTTCCTCAAGGTGCTCAAAACCACACGTAAATGTTCAGCATGTTCCTCTGCGTCTTTCGAATATATCAGGATGTCATCAATGAAGACGACCACAAATTTATCCAAGTATTCCAAGAATACCCGATTCATCAATTGCATGAATACTGCAGGAGCATTGGTAAGTCCAAACGGCATCACTACGAATTCATAATGCCTGCAGGATCTCAAAGCGATTTCGGTATATCCGATTCCTTAATTCTCAACCGGTGGTATCGATCGCAAGTCAATCTTCGAGAATACCCTTGCCCTTGCAGCTTGATCAAACAAGTCGTCGATCCGAGGTATAGGATACTTGTTCTTGATTGTCATCTTATTGAGTTCCTGTAATCAATACAGTCGGAGGGATCCGTCTTTCTTAGGACAAAGAGAAGGCGCTCCCAAGGAGAAACGCTCGGTTGAATATAACCCTTCGCAACAATTCCTCCAGTTGTTTCTTGAGTTCATACATCTCGGTTGGCGCCATGCGATATGGTGCTCGGAAATAGGAGCCGCTCCAGGCTCTAGTTCGATAGTGAATTCCACTCCTCTGCGGAGGTAACCTGTAGTTCGTCGGGAAATACATCGGAGAACTCATTCACTACTTGAAATGGACGAGAGCTCTACTCCTTCCTCTTTCCTCATGGCATAGCACCAAAGTACGTGACATCCTTGCTTGATAATTTCACACTTTCATTGCCTTGATCAATTTCCCGAGCTTCGGTCTCCATCCTCGGAATAAGTGTTCGATCCGTCATCGGCAATGATGGAAATGACTCACTCTCGGTAATTCAAAGATGACTCCATAACGGTTGAGCCAATCATCTCCGAGAATTAAATCGTCACCGCAGATGTCAACCACAATAAGATTCGATGGCCAATCTCTTCCTTCTATAGATCTGGGAAATCCTTAGCTTCTAAGGTTCCCACAATTTTCTCTCCGCTCGGTAATCCCACAACATAAGGTTCACAATTATACAAGCACGAGATGTTCAAACGATTAACACGGTTCAAAGATATAAAAGAATGCGTAGCTCTGAATCGAACAAGACACTAGCTGGTTGCAAAAGGATCCGAATCGCACTGATGCAACAGTGTGTTCGATCATCGATTTCCTCATCTCGTACAGGCGTGGAGGAACGGACCCGGACTGGATGCCTCTCTCTTCCCGGCGTTCTGTGTGAAATCCACTTTGCGTCTGTTCACACTCGTCTCCTTCGGGATGGAGCTGGAGCGCGAGTACCAAAAGATCGGGTCGCATTCCCACAAAATGTTGCGCGATGTCCTTCTGTCCACACTCGAAACAGTCACAGCAGCGCGAAACAATCACGTCGAACATGCCCCGCCTTGCCACAGTTGTAACACTTCTTTCCGGCATCGAAGCAGTCGGTCTTGCCGGAACTTCTTTCCTCCTCGAGAAGGATGCGGAGGTCTCTGGATGAGTGAAAAGAGGACTGACCCGACGGGGCCCGCTATTTTTATTCTCCATGAAGTTGCAGACACCTTCTGTTTCTTTGCTTCCATCGATTTCTCTCCGCCGCCTCCTTCATGTCATAGGCCAACGCCTTGTCTGAATGTCGCATGGTGGCACATTCAAATCCGGACATATATTGTTGAATTTCCGGCTTCATTCGCATGTCAAAATGAAAAATCTTCTCCGCCTCGGTCCTGACTAAGTGGCGCACATAAGTCAGCTGGTGATTAAAAGTCTTAATCACGTCCGTCACAGATACTTCCAAATTTTGTGGTGAGAAAAACTCCCGAACTCGGGCTTCTCTAACTGGACGAGGACAATATTGTGCCTCCATCATCACTTTGAATTCCGTCTACCAACATTGTGCTCCTGCAGTCGAATGGCCCCCACCATCGAAAGCCTCCCGGCCAAAAGATACCGGGCGGCCGGAACCTTCCTATCGTTGGGACAGCTTAATCCTGCAAAAATCTTTTCCAATTCCTTGACCAATGATCCCACGAAAGCGTCTCGGCGGAACCGTCAAATTTCGGAGGATGCATTTGACCACCTCAAGAAGCCATTTATCTCCCGATTATCCGCGTTATCTGCCGACCCATCGCCGTGCATGCGATCCACAACTTGAGCAACCGGTTTATCTGGGCAACCACTCATCAAGCACTCCCGACGTTAGTGGTGCATTATTATTTGCCGATCCTCGCTGTCCCCTAATGTGAATCCGTTTGGCTAGCGGCTATCTCAGGAGTAGATACCGACTCTTCTTGCCTCGCATTTCCACGTCCGCGTCCACGACCGCGTCCGCGTCCACGACCTCGTCTCAACATACTGTAAACATAAATACTCAATATCCAGGGCAAACGTTCTAAAAGTACATCCATCAATGTTTACAAGATAAGAATTAAATAAAACAGTAGTATTCGAGATTAGGAAACTTACAACCACAGTCCAATTGACGATGCTGGCTCAGCAGTGATATTACGAACGACCAATAATCAATAACGTAAACAGACCCAACTAACCCGACTGCCAAGATATCCATAAATCTTAGCTCCGATACCATATTCTGTAACACCCCGAGATATTCGGAATAATTACAGCGCCGTAAACCCTTTTGATAAGGATTTACAAGGCTAATTTTTATTAGAAGTATACAAATAAACCAATCGAACAACTGGAATTCAAATACAGATTTGGTTCAACCAATCAAATAAGTTAACTTATACAACCATATTGAATTGACCTTATTAAAACAGACGTACTCGAGTACTAACGAACCAAGAAGACCAATCACAACAACAATAACACCAATCACATCACTGAGCCATGTCATCGTCCCCGTTCTTGTGGTTGCCTCCCGCTCCTCGGCTACCCGAACATCAAAACAATGTCCACCCCGAAGAAATTAGCAAAACAATGCTAGTACAAGTATCATCACACAATAAATCATCAATGCATCATAAGACATGCAAAACGGACTTCCGCCACCGGAATCCAACGATGCGAATCCTCACGATTCCATCAACACAATACATGGTAATCCAAATGATCCAAGCGCCCTCGGATAGATCCCCATGATGATCCCGTCGACCAACGCATGGTGGAAAACCCGTCAGCGATCCGGCGCCCTCGGATAGATCCCCATGATGATCCCGGACCAACGCATGGTGGACATTCGATCCAGCGCAAAGATAGATCCTCATGACCCCTCGGATCATTTATACCATAATCAAACAATTATGCATACACATATGCATTTCAATATGTTCATCAATACGAACAAACAACAACGAATATCACGAAAATTCTCGAAATACATCTCATATTCAACAATATGAATAAAACCACAAGCATGATAAATCGAACTCGACATATGATACTTGCCTCGAAAATGGCAAGGACGAAACACTTCAATGTTCTCGACACGCTCGAAGGCCGCCTCCTTCGATCAACGTAACAAGCTCGAACCTTAACAAAAGGAACGATATACAAATCATCTCAAGTCGAACGATGGCCTAACAATTCGGTCTACGGCGAAAAGCTCAAAATAACCAATCGCTCGATCGCTTAGCGCGCTACGTACTCTACGTAACGCGGCGCTAAGATGGACCGTTAGCGACGCTATCGTATAAGACTAGCGCGGCGCTAGCCACGGTCTGGCGTCGACTCGGCCGTCTCATAACGCACGCTACGACGCCGGGCGTTAATCGACCCGATAGCGCACGTTAACTCACACGTGTTAGCGTGCGCTAATATTGCATGGCGTAATACCGCAAGCCAAAATCGGGTTGAATGGTGAAGAACTCATGAATTCTACCGTGATAATACAAGTTATCCTCGGCAAATCATGCTAATAAGGTTTGTGGAAGATTATGATCGTGAAATACAAATATACGGATAGTCCTCTCATCAACATATCTTTTCTAAGATCTTCAACAAGTATTCTAAGTTCCGATTATTCCAAGTCCCAAAACACATGATTCCAACGTGTACAACGTAGCAACTGGGTAAAATCCGACATCTTGTTCATAGATTGATTTGAAAACACTTAGGAGTCCATTCTACTAAGATGGTTCAAAGGTTCTAAGATAAATAGTGCGATACGTCAAAGTATCCTTCTAACATGTGATGACTGTTCATAAACGAAATAGCGGCTATCTAAGCATGATCGACGTCCTTAAGAACATTACTAACATTGGTGAAGAATCACCTACCTCAAGTAGTGAAGAACACGGAGGAAAATGAAGCAATCCGACACCGAAAGTTTTGAACACCAATCTCCAATGATAAACGATCTTCAATCACGAATCAGGATGTTGATATGAAATGTTTAAGATGAAGGAAGATATGTTCGAGTGTAGGAAATTCGGGTAATGAGAGTAGAGAGAATCAAATCACGAATAGGATGTCATTCTATTTATAATAAATGGCTATTAGCGCGCTAGACCACTGCTCGTAGCGGCGCTAACGCTCACGCCTAAATCGTACTCGGCACTTAGCGTGCGCTACGCATATACCTGTAGCGTGCGCTAAGGCGTTGACTCGGCTTTTCCCCGAAAGCCGTCCAGGTACATCCCGACACTATCCGACAGGGGTCCCCCGGCCAGCTCTCACCTACCGCACGTCTCAATCAATTTGACCGCGCATAGCGTGCGCTAAGGACACTCAGTAGCGTACGCTATGAACCCACGTTAGCGCACGCTAAACATAGATGATAGCGTGCGCTACATGCGCAGATTTACAATCCTTAAATCACAATCGCGGAATTAAACGCTCGACAACATCGGATTATGAAATACGGAAAATAATACTCAAATCAAGTACAATCATTACAATATCACAAGTTCCAATTACATAGAAATCTCGGGTATTACACCAATAACACGAAATGGATCCACGGCAACCCCGAAACGGCGGTTCCGCGCAACAATAACGAGAATATAGTTCAACAGTTGACAGGAAGGACATACTGAAAGGTACACGAGGGTCACTACGATCGAGAAATACACCAAAAATGAAAATACAAGGGAAAGAAAAATGCGGATATTACAACATTCTCATTTCAGCCGCTTCCAACTTGCTCTCAAGCGACTTCTTCATCGCCCAACATTCGGAGCCACACAACATTGCAGGTCGGATTCCCGCTCTATAGAATTTACCCTTCAACTTTAGAGGGATTTTCTTGTCACACAGGACCCATGTCGCTGCTCTCCACCTTAGCCACCCTGCCTTGATACGATAAGTGATATCATCTTCACACTCACCTTCCTTCTGAATGATCGAACATAAATACTTGAACTTATCCGTACGGGGTACGATCTGATCCGCAATCATTACCTCTACATCTTCCTCGATGGCCTCACCACTAAAGTTACACCAGAGATACTCGGTCTTAGACCGGCTCATACGCAAGCCCTGGGATTCTAACTTAGACCTATATAGCTCCAACTTCGAGTTCACCTCCCTCCTCGACTCCGCCACTAACACAATGTCGACAGCAAAAAGCATGCACCACGGGACGCCATCCTGTATCCCCCGCGAAGTGATGTCAATGATTAGAGCAAAAAGAATAGGGCTTAGCGCCGACCCCTGGTGTAGCCCTATCTCAATCGGGAAATACTGGGTGTCACCAACTGGGGTCCTAACGCAATTTCTAACTTGGGAGTACATGTCAGAGATCGCCCTAACGGACGGCAACGACACCCTCCTCTCTACTGGGCTTTTCCAAATAACATCGCACGGAATGCTATTATAAGCCTTCTCTAGATCAATGAACACCATATGGAGGTCCTTACGCCGCTCTCTAAACTTCTCCATAAAGCGTCTGACGAGATGAATGGCCTCAGTCGTGGACCTCCCTGGCATGAAGCCAAATTGGTTCTCTAAGATCTCAACTTCTCTTCTAACCCTGCATTCCACCACTCTTTCTCAGACCATTTCAAAATTTATATACACGTACTCGTACCAAATCATATTGAAAGGTGATCTTACTACTCATTCTCATCCCAAGCTCATTAGTATAATCCGCTAATTATCCAAACTTATTTAAATTTATAAATATCTAAATAATCAAATATAAATTGTTACGCTATTTGTTAAGATAATTGGTTATCCATCTTGATAAGAACCTGAACATTAAGAATAAATAATATAAATGATAAAAGATTAAAAATTAAATTTGAAATAATAATTTAGAAATAGTACAATCTACGAAATTTGATATAGAATTTATATACTCGTATCTGGCCCGAATCTGGTTAAAACTGTCTTTACTACTCTTTTCCTCTCAAACTCTACTAACTAAATCTCTAATTACCGATATGGGAGGTACAGACTTAGATTTAAACTTTCTGGTCCAAAATGTTGATTTTGAAAAAGTTGAGTATTTTACTAGAAAGAATGTTAATTGTCTGGATTCATTTAAATTTATAAAATATCTAATTATCCAAAACGGGAAATGGAAGTTTAGTTTAAATCTTTTGGTCCAAATATTGATCTTGGAAAAGCCGGTGAATGTACTTTTTACAAAGAAAGACTTGTGTATTTGATCAAAAATATTAATTTTATCGTAAAATGACCAAAAAATATACATTTTTAGTAAGAATTCAATGATACTTATCATTTTGCATACAAAGATATTTACAAAACTAATTTAATTTTTAATTACTGTTAATATTTATCTATTTGCAAAAAATTGAATTACGATCATTTTAAACAGTTAAGGTTTATGTAATATTATTTTATTATTCAATGAATTCACCATATTGATTAGAATTATTAAACAAACAAATATTTAAGATAGCTTTATTATTCATTTTAAACAATTAAACAACTATAAACTATCATTTGCCTACTGAACACATATACACAAATAGCTAATACAATGAGCTAGTTAAACCAGATCACGTACCAGCTCATACAATCGAGCTATCAGCTATCCTCTAATCACCAAACATGTCACAATCTTATTTTTTTATACATCAAGAACAACTAATATTGTACAAAACACAACAAAATAATTAAAATATAATATTTAGTATATATGATATGTATAAAGATGACAAAGCAATCACCCATTTATGAATGTATATATACTACATATTTTGTCTATTTATGAGTATACATATCGAAAACCTGAATAGAGGTACTAATATTTTTATTTATTTATTTTTATATATATATATATATATATATATAGGGGTGGGTTATGGAGTAAAATGGTATAAGTGTAAGAAATAGGAATGATTGTAAGCCATTAATCCATGGAGATTAATGACCCAGATTTCGTTCTGGTGTGCTAACACGGGAAACTAGGAGTGCTAACGAATTTAATTAGTGGGGGTACCAATGTAATTTGATTAATTTATCTTATGAGAAGTTACTAAAATCATGGGAAGTTTCTATATTCATGGGATTTCATATTTTAGGTTAATATCTATTTTTTTATGGGATTTCATATTTTTTAGTCGTTCAAATATTTTATATTTTTTGTGTATTTATTTTTATTTTTTTAAAAACTAACATTATCTTTTTTTCTATTTGATTTGTATTTTTAAAAATCGGAACTGTTGTGCTAATCATTTGTTTTATGTGTGCTGCAAATTGGAAAACAGAGTGCGGTTCTGGTTATATTCCAATTATGTGATTTTTTTTGTTATGCTTTATTGTGTACAATACAATCAATTTTGATACAATGTGTTGTGCTTTAGTTTTTTGGAAGATAAATAATCATACTCGTTTTCAAGTATAGGTACAAAATGATTTTCGCGTCATTTACTAAAAAAATACAATAAATACAATAAGACTCCTTTTGTAAATCCCATAAACTGCTATGCAAGAATTACATACCATATGTGCTAGTATTACCTATTAAATGTGCTAATACAAATAACATTTTAATGCTAAACTCTACTATTAAAACATTAACAGAAATACAATGTATTAACAATACAAAATTTTAAAGATTTAAGTGATAACTATCACACAAATGACATCACAATAATTATCAAAACAATATTATCAAAGGTGCTAAAATTTGGGAAGAGATAAGAAGTGGGATATGAAATCCCATGATTGTAGGAAATACCAAACATAAAATCTGTATAATTACAAAAATATCCCCTCAAAAATATTCCGCGTAGCACACTTAGGCTAACTCTTTAGCACAATGTGCACAAATCGCAGCCATTAATCACCAAAGATCAAGAGCCCAAAATCATTCTTATTTCTTACGGAAAAAAGCTTTCCTATCTGAACCTATCCCTATATATATATATATATATATATATATATATATATATATCATGAAACACCACCACCAAGAATCATCATTGATGTCTCAAAGCTATAGTAGATTGAAAAAAAAGGACAATATTTGTTATTAGCGTGTTGATGATGCTCAATCCTACTTTATTGGATTATTATCTTTTTCACTAATAGAGGCTTCTTGGATATCGATATTTTACTCAATTTCATAGTTGTTGATTATAAATGTATATTTTTGTGCTCCAATTATAAAGTTGGATGATTTGACACAATTCTATACTGATAGTTGAGAATGTGAATATGCTTGGCACAGAGGATATTATTGTATATTTGTTATCATATATTATTTAAATCACCAATTAATTAACTACTTAATCATTGAAAAAACTAAAAGGTTAAAAGTTTATAAGTTTATTTTATATTTGATAGATTACTAAGTAATTAGGGTTACATTAAATATTAAATACCAACTACTACAAAATACTAAAATAGTCTTCATTTAGAATTGCTATTTTTAAACAAAAATATTTGATCATTGAATATACAAAATTGTGTGTCTTAATTATCAAAATATTTAATTATGAAAATTAAAATCCAAAATTAAATATTTTTATTATGAAATATGCACAATTTAATTATCAAAACTAAATATTCAAAATATCGTAAATTAAATATCAATCTTACTAGTATATTTTAATTATCAAAATTGAGCATTGAATATACAAAGGTGTGAAGGAATGATATATGATATTTGTGATATTTAATTGAACAATAGAAGATGAATTGGAAGGGGAATATCTATTTTTTTGACATGATTCAAATTGTTTATAAAATTAGTATATAGGGAGGATTAGGTAATAAATTAAAAATAATAATCTAATTTATTGATATATGTTTAATTAAACCAATCATAATTTATAATATAAAGAAAAATGGTGTTTTTACCCCTCGCTCATGTTAAATTTAATAATATTAAATGTTTAACAATAATAAACTTCCAAAAACACCGTTAATATTAATTGCGGCTCCGATCAATTTTTTTTTTACTGCAGCCGTCTACCGGTCTGCGTGCTGGCTGAGCTGTCGCCTCGCGCCGGTAGGCCACTGGCGGAGGTCATTTTTTTTTTTGTGCGGTCGCCTATCGACCTGCGCGCCAACACACCTCTGACGACAACCAACTTCTTTTTTTTGGGTATTACTAAACACCGCCCAAAATTACTAGTCACCGCCCTATAAGATTACCTTTTTATCCATTTCAAGTCTTTCATTATTTCTAAACACCACACCACATCAAAATCTTTCAAGCTCAAGTTTTTCGAATATAACACACAATCAAATATATATCGACAACTACGAAAATGGACGAGAATTCGCATCTGGAGGTAATTTTTCGTAGAAAATGACGCAGGCGTCTGAATATTCCGCCTGTTCCATGGTACAGGCGTCCCCAGATTCCGCCTGGACCATGGTACAGGCGTCTGGTGCGGACGCTCGGTCCTAGGCCTAGGCGTCTAAACCAGACGCCTGAACCATGGTCGGGGCGTCCGATTCAGACGCCTGTGCCATGGCTAGGCGTCCGATTCAGACGCCTGTACCATGGTCCAGGCGTCCAAGCCAGACGCCTCGGCCATGGTCCAGGCGCAATTTTTGGACGCCTGGACCCTTTTTTTTGCCTGATTTTAAATATTAATAATAATATTATTGGTATTATTATTAACATTGTGTCAATTAAAAATTTCAGGTTATATTGGAAGAATTTGAAGGCGACGGCGTTGATTATAGTGGTTATTTCGTTAATGACGAAATATTCGCTAGCGATTGTGATGCGATTTCTTGGGCGAAAAAAATTGCTCTTCAAATTGGTTTCGAGTTGATCATTTCATCGTACAAGAATAAAGGAAAGACAAAGCTATTGAGATGTAACCGTGGTGAACGGTACAGAGGGGTATTAAGAGATTTGGATGTCGCTGTTCGAAAGGACACAAAGACGAAAGCATGCAAGTGTACATTTCAGATAAAGGCCGAACAATTGCATGACTTGAGTGGTTGGATAATCAGACCGATCTCTGGGAGTAAGGGTATGCACAATCACTCATTTATTGTTTATCAGGAGGGGCATCGTCAAATGAGTGGACTGAGTAAATCGGCCAAACAAGTTGTTCGTGAGATGAGTGCTGCTCAAGCCAAGCCGTGTGCCATCTTGGCGGCCATTCAGAATAAATTTCCCGAGGACAAACCGACTAGACGACATATCTATAATTATAGAGACCACTTGAGGAAGCATGATTTTGAAGAAAGAGATGTCGTCGGTCAGTTTCACCATTTAGCTGTGACGAATAACTACGTACATTGGACGCAGGCCGACCCGGATACAAATGTTGTTACCCACGTGTTCATGGCACATCCAACATCAATCAACTTAATCCGGACCTACAGATGGTTCATTGGCATGGATTCCACCTACAAAACGAATAAGTACAAGATGCCATTTCTCGAGATAGTCGGGATGACTCCATGTAACAAGAACTTCCTAATCGCCTATGCAATTATGAAAGATGAGACCGAATCGAGCTACGCGTGGGTGTTACAGAAGTTGAAAATTTTGCTTGGGTTTGATGTTCATCCGACGGCTATTGTTACGGATCGCGAGTTGGGATTGATGCGTCCTATTGAAGAGATATTTCCAGAGAGTGCCCACTTACTTTGCATAAGGATGTTGAATACAAGGTCTACAGAATTTGTGGAAAAGATAAAGAAATGGGCCAAAGGTTTAAAAATAGGAAATGGAAGAAAATCATGGAAGCGGCGACCGAAGAGGAAGATGATCAAGCGGTGCAACTCATGAAGGATACATGGAGATGGAATCCTAATGTGATATCATACGTTGAGGGTACATGGCTAAAATACAAGGAGATGTTCGTTGTTGCTTGAAACACAACCACTTGTAGAGTCGAGAGTGCACATGCCGAGTTAAAGCAATGGCTTAATTCTTCCACCGGAGCCCTCGATACCGTCTGGACCAAAGTGAACCAGGAGATTGAATCACAACTTATGCAGATCAGATACACACTTGAACAGTCTAGGTGTCGTACAGGCTTGGTGTATTCTGGTTTTCCGTTCAACAATCCATGTAGAAGCTCGAGGCTGCGTGGAGTCAACAATCATACGCTCTCGATGAGATCGAAAGCAGGGAAAATACTCATAAATCCAAGCCTGAACGAGGGTAAGGCATCCACAAATCCCCATGGAGTCGCCGCGACTAGCGATACCGAGCTGACGGTACATGAAAGCCAATGCGGCCGAACCCCATGAATACTGACCGGTAGTATCCATACCGTCCCTCACCTCCAATATGCAGGAAGGCATAATCCGGTTACCACTCTTGTCAACAAACAAGGTGGATCCAAATAACAACCACATCCAAGCTACGGCCTGGGTGCCCTCCACTCGACCTCCATCGCGACATGACCTGAAAATCGAGTCCATAAGTACGCCGCCACCCCGGTGAGTACTCAGTAGCTCCAACCGCGATACTCCAAGAACCTCCATCACATCCACCTGCAACTGTGTAGATGTGCTATCGGCATCAACCAATCGCCCCTCGACAGGAATGCGAATGATCTGCCACACATCATGTAACATGATGGTCATCTCTCCGAACGGCATGTGAAAAGAGTTCGTATCGGGCTGCCACCGCTCAACGAACGCAGAAATCAACGGGGAGTCAATATGTCTGAACATGGCGTCCGTCAGGTGGGATAACCCAGTCCCACTGATCCGACTCACTAAAGAGGGTGACATAACTGAGCGCCACTGACTCAAGCTCTGACAAGCGGCGATCTGGTGTGACACTTCAGCAAACCTCTCATATCTCCAGTCCAGATACGCGCGGCGACATGCCCACCGAAACTCGGGATAACGCTGCCGTCGATAGGGCCACCAGGCATCTCCTCAGAAACCATCCAAGATGTCTCATCCTCTGCCCTACGCCGTTTACTACTGGTAGACCCAGAAGTCACAAACCTCCCCCCTCTCCCCTTCCGAACCCGGCACGAAAATGAAGAAGAATCATCACCGCCCTCCTGATCGTCGGCCTCATCGTGCGAATAATACTCGCTCGAATCCTCAGTACCAAAATCAGTATAAGGTACGTCCTCGAATCCCCTACGCTCTGCCTCCCGCTGTCTACGAACGGAAGCATCAACACCACGAGCTCTGGTGTGACGCGCTCCAGAACCCATCAACTCTGTGACTAGCGGCATAGATTTGCCCGCTCCTCCTCTCATCTGCATTTAGCAAACAATACAACTAATAAGTAATAATCATACAAAGAATACACATTATTAATTATTAATTGAAAATTTTATTTTTTTCCAAATATAGGGCTGGGGCGTCCGGAACGGATGCTTGAACCACGGTATAGGCGTCTGGTCCGGACGCCATTTCCGTGGTCGAAGCGTCCGAGGCAGACGCTTATCTGGCTAGCGTCAATCGACGGGCGCGTGCGATGGTTTGGACGTCCATTGTGGGCGTCAGACAGAGCTGCAAGGCGTCGCCGTGGGCGCTGAGCCATGGACAGCGGAATCGGCGACGCCAGGCATGGCCATGGCCAGGCGTCATCGTCGGACGCCTGTAAAAAAATAACGGCCGCGGCCTCTGCCGTGCACTCCGGCACGGCGGCCGCGGCCAATGAAACAGTAGACGGATGAAAAAATAAAATTACCGGCACTTTTCCTTTTCCGGACATGGCGGCGGTGCGGCGGCAGACGGCGGCGGACGGCGGCTTATCGGCAGTAGTGTGGTGGCGGTTCGGCTGCGTCGGGTGGGTTGTTTAGAGAGAAAAGTATTACTAAATTAGGATTCAAAATCTAATTAAACTGAACTAAGGGCAAAAAGGTAATCTTCTAGGGCGGTGGCTAGTAATTTTGGGCGGTGTTTAGTAATCCAGTTTTTTTTTCCTTTTTTTTGGGGGGGGGGGGGGGGGCGATAGGGGTATAAGTATGCCGTTTGCTTGCTTCGCAAGCAAACCTCTGGGGATCAATATATTTTTTGATGGCAGGATAATATGAATTTGATTATTTTGATTCGATGATGGCAGCTTCACCGTATTATATTGGCACAAGTTATCCCTGATAATATAAAAAATTTAGAGACTATGAGATAAATGAGGTTGTCAATGTGGGTTAAATGAGATCATCAAGTATATATTTGAGAAGGTCAAGGACTGATAACTTTTTTTAGACCCGGCAATTTACTACACGACACGAAAACGATACGAAAATTTAGTGTTTAGGTCTGTATTTTGAGTACACGATACGAAAATACACGAACACGTAAGTACACGATCGAGATTTAGTGTCGGTTTTGTGTTTACCCTTTGGGTACACGACACGATACGAGGTACACGAAATAAATAAATAAATATAATATTTTATATTTATTTCAATAAAAATATAGATTTTATGGATTCTGTATATACTAAACTTTAAAATTTGAAAATATAATGTGAACTTTCATAAATTTCGTGTAAACATTCGTCTTTTCGTTGCCATTCGTTTCATTTCGTCCACTAAAACCTATAAAAATAATATTAAAATATTAAAATCATTATTTTTTTATAATATTTTAATATTTATTTTATATAATGTGCCTGACACGAAAACACGACACGAAACGATACGAATTTGCGCGGTACACGACACGACATGACACGAATTTATTTAGTGTCGTGTATGGGTTTGGGTTTTTGGTACACGAAACACGAAAGTACACGACACGAAAATACACGACACGAACGAATTGCCAGATCTACTTCTTTTGCTTGGAAAAATTAGTTAATTTCGTTTCGAAATGTCCACAGAAAATATTACTCCCTCCGTCCACTTTTTAAAGTCCCATTTGATGTTGGGCGCGGAGGTTAAGAAAAAATGATAAAGGTAAAGTGGGTGAAAGAAAAAGGTAGTGGTTGGAAGAAAAAGTTAGTGGTTTGGAAGAAAAAGGTAGTGGTTTAAAGAAAAAGGTAGTGGTTTGGAGAAAAAAGTAGTGGGTCCATTAGTGAAAAGGTAGTAATTAAATAAAGAAAAGAGGGTAATATGGTACAAAAAGTAGAGTGGGACTTTAAATTGTGGACAAATATTTGAGAGCAAATGGGACTTTAAAAACTGGACGGAGGGAGTATCTTTCTATTTTTGGATATGGTCCCCACACAAATCTCATAACTTATATCTCCACTATTTCCATTTAATTAAAAGAACACTCATAGTCCACCTCTTTTCAATCTTATGACTCATTAATCTATTTATTTATAATTAAAAGAACACTCATAGTCCACCTCTTTTCAATCTTACTGACTCATTAATCTATTTATTTATAATGTGAGTCTCTTTCTACACACTTTAAACTCATTACGGTTTAGTAAAAATTATGCCATTAAAGTCTAAGAACATATATTATGGAGGAAGAGAGTACTGTACTTTTATTGAAGCAGAGGCATGAGCCGTCTTCTGTTGAACACGCTTAATCTAATTGTTAATTGTGTATTAATTCTGCATATTGGCTAGTGTATGCTTATTTTTTGTTTAGTACTTTAGTATGTTGTATGAAACGTTTTTACTTTGTTATATAAAAATTTTAAAATGTTTGATGTTTTTTTGGTTTTGTCGCTTTGTATTTTATAAATGGGTTTTTGTTATTAAGTTGTGATGTGTTTTATAAATGGGTTTTTGATTACTCCACATTAAATCAAGGGAAAAATTATCATTTAACCATTTAAATGTTGCTTTATATACATGCTCGTGCATATTTTCTTGAATGAATTCGCACATGTGAGCTACATCAATAGAAAACAGACATAATTTACTTGTATATGAAAATGCATTCACATAATACATATATCTCTATATGCTTATCTATAACAATCACGTAAATATGTAAGAAACAAAGAAAATTGTTGGTAACCTAATCTTTGGTTCCATTTATCCGAGCGTCATGATCTTGTGTGATTTTAAATGATGCTGCGTATGATAACTAAATTAAGAAAAAAAAAAGAAGACCAAGTTAATTACAAAGATCTAAAAGATGTGTGAATCATCTCCAAAATATTTCTCATTAACACACTTTAACAAACATGTACGTACTAAATGTTGCAAAAGAGAATTTACAGACCGCTACCAACAATCAAAGATCTAAAAGATGTGTGAATCATCTTAGTAATACACTTCAACAAACATGTATATACTAAATGTGATTTTGGCTGGTTTATATAGGCATAAATTAGATTAAATCATTAATTATTCTTACAATCTTTTCAACTTCATTTCAATCCATAACCGACTTTTAATTCTATACTAAATACGTGATCAATTCCGGGAACCCTTGCACTTCCATCTCGATGTTGTATATACTTCACATGAAATTATGCTTCCGACCTGTGCGATGCACTCGGGCTCGTTCTAATTATTTGTAGCGTATTGCTCAGCAATAATTTTTATCATTTTGTTTGTCAACAGGTTCATCAGTTGTGATTTTATTATCACAAATACTCAAAATGATTTTGTTAATATATGTACATACCTGTGATGCTTTGGTTTCTCAACTTACCATGAAACATATATATGCACATACCGTGATGCTTTTTATCGATCCAGTTAGTAGGGAAAATTGGTTATCTTCACCATGCCTTAATTTTATTGTTATTATTATCTTTTTAGACACTTAATTGATGGGTTAGTTTTCTATATCTGGACATGGAATCTGTATTGTCCAAGGTGGCTAATTCAGTGGCCTTTTATGTGAAAGTTATATGGCACTAACAATCTTTTGTGGCTTAACATCTTGATACTATTTTATTATTGAAGATCTTTACTTTCATCATGTAGGAATGTTTATAATCATGCAGCATGGCAAGTCAAACATTGCATTACATTTGAAAATGAGGGAATATTAAAAAACCCAAAGATACATAACTGACGTTATATTTTTGTTCAAGCTAGAAACTAAAAACAATGAAACCAAAGTCGGAATCAATACTTAATGAGACATATTTTCGACATATGAAACTGAAGTGTGGCACCTTGAAACGGTAACTCATAGCACATCACCAACTTTGTACCTATAAAGACCTGAAAATTTGGTCACATGAAAAAAAAATCATTACTTATGTCAGGAAAAAAATAAATAAATATAAAATCTTGTGCACAACGTATGCACCTCAAGTGTTATTTTGTTGTCAATCTTAACCCGCTTTGCAAACCGTTCCAGCCCATACTACCTTTAAGCCCATAAACACTACCAAAAATATGCTACACAACCCACTCAAATTTAACCCTAATCATATAACACTCTCTTTTAGCCTAACACTACACACTATAACACGCCTCACTTGCAGTCACCATCTACATCTCAAAATCACATACATCATCACTTAACGAAATCCTTATGTTCGCACTCCCCAAACTCAACCACAAAAGAAATAAACAATCAAAGTATCTATCTATCTTTATGTGACCGAAGCTAAGCAAAACCATATCCCTTTTCTGCTATTCTTAGCTCAAACACACGAACCCACCAAGTCACCAACATCTTTTAGCTTTCTGCTATGTAACCGCATCACAAAGAAGAAGAAGAATGACGGCTTAAGATCTTTAAGGTCTCGAGTAGGTTTACTATTTGTTCTTGTTTACATTGACCCGAAAGAGAGAAATAATGAAACATGATTGTCTTTGTTCTTTTTTTGTTAAACTCGGATAATACAAAGAAGCTTGTGCTTCTCACGAATCTATGATGCTTATGTTCACACTTAAAAGATATTTTAAGATCTTAACCAAAAGTGAACAAACTGAGATCCGATATTTCTTTTCGAGCCTTTCATTTCAAACATGAAATTTTTTAAAGATTTGAAACATTTAAAGAACAAACTGAGATCATTTTTTTTCCTTTTAAGTTCAAATCTTATTTTTTTCATTCAGTGATAGATCGATGGATTTGAACGAATCACAACATTATGTATAAAAAAATCAGTGCAACCGAAACAACCTTTTACCAATTAATCTGCATGTAAAGTAACTAACCTTTCATATTTTTGTATGTGGAACTTGAAGTCATTCCCTGCACACATCAACCAAAACACGAAAATGACAGATTAAAAAAAAAATTAATAGCACGCTAATACTTCCATCGCTAAAGAGAAAATGATGTGGGCATGGTGGTGAAGATTGGTGCCCAAAAAAACTGTGAGGGTTTGTATATTCTATTTATAATCCTTCTTTGTTATAACTGCCAAACTGTTTATATTCTTTTTTGTATCTTCTATTCATTTTCCATGGTCATGTTTAAGTCCGCTAAATAAAACCGAAAAACTCTTGAGATGCAAGCATTTATACGCAGGTAAGGCATGGACGAATAATAAAGGCCTCCAACTTGTTTTTAACTCTAAAACTTCTATCTTCATTACTCCACATTAAATTTTGGGACTCAATCTTATAGTATTATAGATGTTGTTAACCAGTAGGTGATTGTTGAGTGCTCTCAAATTGATTTGTTCTTTAAGAGCCGCTATGTACTACAGAATTACCGAACAAACTTATAGCCATAAACAACTAGGCATGGCAATTTGGCCCGCCCCGCCCCGAAACCCGCCCCCCCGACCCGACCGGGGCCGGGGATTCCCCGCCAAACCGGGTACCGGGGCCGAGGATTCTCCATTTAAAACAACCGGGGACGGGTCCGGGGCCGGGGATGGGGGTCCCCGCCCCGGACCCGGTATATATTTTATATATTAAAAAAATTATATATTTTACTATATATATATATATATTAAAAAAACTATATATTTATTAAATATATATATATATATATATATTAAAAAAATTATATATTTTATATTAAATCGAGCGTTGACCGGAGGTTGACCGGGTTTGACCGGGGGTTGACCGGGGCCGGGGGAGGGTATCACAAACCGGGGCGGGGCTGGGGCCGGGGCTGGGGGAGTGTTTTACAAACCGGGGCCGGGGCCGGGGCTGGGGGAGTGTTTTTTATAATTTTTATATAAAAAAATTATATATTTTATATTAAATCGAGCGTTGACCGGAGGTTGACCGGGTTTGACCGGGGGTTGACCGGGGCCGGGGGAGGGTATCACAAACCGGGGCGGGGCTGGGGCCGGGGCTGGGGGAGTGTTTTACAAACCGGGGCCGGGGCCGGGAATGGCGATCCCCGCCACATTCCCGCCCCGTTGCCATGCCTATAAACAACTATACATAAGCATATGACATTTTTAATACATATTCGGTACTTGCCCCACAACTCATCGCAAATACCTGGACTGGTACCCGGCCAATTACTTAACGAGTCGGCTTGGATCCTAACATTATTACCGGTTCCTTAAAAAATTTGTCTGGTACCAACCGGACTCAATACTAAGTTGAACTGGATATGGTGCTGATATCAGACTTGACCAACCCGGTTACCAACATCAAGAGCTACTACGAAATTGAATTTAATAAAGATAAAAGGACATGTTTGGCGGTAACTTTTGAAGTAGGTTTTAGTGTTTTAACTAAATCAAAACACTATTAAATAAGAATAGTAGTGCTTGGTAAAATAATGGTGGATGTTAGCTTTTGGTTTTTGAAATAGTGTTTCACATAGCTAATAAAATTAAATTCTGAAGTAAAGTTTGACAAAAAAAGTGCTCATTTCAACTTTAAAATATTGCTTATTAATTTATTTTATTATTTCAGCTAATTTGTACCGAATACGTGTATCAAACATATAATTTGACTGCTATCTCTAAGAGCTAGTCAACAATAACAGCTATCAGAATAACTAATAGCCAACATGGAAAGCTAGTTTTGTTGAAAAACTCAAGATGGATCCATCCATTCCATGTCAATTAAAAATGTGCATGTAACTAGGGAGGTAAATAAATCCAAATGAACCGAACATATATCTCTCCAAACTTGTTAGAAACTCTATCGAGCTTTAAATACTTTTTTTAGCTGGAATTGATTCGTAATCGAATCGAGTTGGAATGAGTTTTAATCGATCTAAACATAAACCGAGCTCGAATAGTATCATTTTTATTAGGGATGTTCAAAAATACCCGACCCGAACTACCCGACCCGAATACCCGATGACCCGAACTAAATATTTCGGGTATTTTTAAAATTTTTAAATTTTTTGGTAGGTACCCGACCGAAAAAAGTCATATAATCGGGCGGGTCATGGGCCGACTTGTTGCGTAAATTGGTGCCGAAAACCCGATTATTTTTAATAATTAGTTTTTTTATAAATTTAATTATTTAATTTGCAATTATATGAAATTTTATCTTTCAACTAATATGAAATATATTTAATATGAGAATACATGTTAATGTATTTTCACTCATGGTATTTATTCTCACTAGTTTGGAAATTTATAAAATCTTTAAATAAAAATAATATATTCTTTCATATATATAATTAAATATTGAATTAAGCATAATTATATAATAAAAAAATGATATATATAAAAATATTTAGTTAGTTTTGAAATTTACTTATTGTACGGAAAATATTTATAATGTATTTAGTACTTAATTAATTTATATAATAAATTTTAAAATAAATTTATATTAAAATTACAAATTATTTATAAAAATTTAAAAGTAGTGGTATTAAATTTTGGGTGACTATGACCCGACCCAGAAAAAATAGAGTCTGCAGCATCTGACTTTTCGAGTCGGGTCACGCCAATTTTTCATTACTCCGAAAACCGGTATCCGTAAATTGGTCAGTCAAAACCGGCACTCAGTTATGAACACCCTTAATTTTTATATGTATTTTCAATTTTCTTTTCGAATCGAGTCGAGCTCGAGCCTAAGGCTTATGCACCCCGCTTAACGGGCCCAATAAGCCAGGAACACACTTAAAAGGGGTAGTAGGCCTACAAGCATTGTCGAAAGTTCAACTTCTTATCCAACAAGAAACCCCACGAGAAAACCTCTGTTCTTGGCCATTTACACTGCAAATCTGACTGTATTAGATTAACAGTAATTGCTCAAGGTATGCAAGCTCTCTATCGATCGAATCATAATCTCTATCATGGTCATTATGTAGATTTTGTTTAATTTATTTGGATTATCTTGGAATGTTTATTTATTTTTATTTTTATTCGAAATACATGTATTTTCTGCTTTATTTTGTTGCTTGTGAGTTTCTCTCAGACATGTATGTAATTTTGATCTTCAGTCGGACCTTCAAGTTGTTTATTATAAGTCGAATTGTATAATATCTCAGTAGAATTTTAATGGCAGATTTTGAAGCTCAAGGGTTCCTTAGGGCTATTATTAGTTACTGATTTACCGATATATGTTTTACTCATCCTGAAAACGCACAGTTTTGATCTACACAATACTTCATTTTGTGGGTAGGATGGATAATTTTGGATTATGGTGCTTTCTTTATTTTTTTTTCTTCTTATTTTTTTATTTTTTTTATTTTTTTATTTTGTTTTCTCTTGCCAGTTTAATTTTTCTAGGGTGTTAAACTTTGTGCAAGCATATCGATGGGTGACAGTCAGTATTCGTTTTCGCTCACCACTTTCAGGTAAGGTATACATAAATTGGCCGATACGACCGTTTTAATGATTTGTTGGAGTGGTATGTTAATTGTATATATCTATTATATGGCTGCAGCCCTTCAGGAAAGCTTGGTCAAATTGAACATGCTTTGACAGCTGTTGGATCTGGTCAGACATCTTTAGGAATTAAAGGTAATCGTACATTTTTCTCTGAACAGCCGGTTTACAATCGTCATTGGAACACTTTGAACATTCTAATGAAAAACATGTAATGATGAATTGGCTCATATATACTAGAGTACTCATGCAGCATTGTGTGAAATGAAGAAAAAAAATTATGTGTTTGTGAATATATTGGTAACCTGATTAGACTTGCATGTGGTGTCTGCAGCTGCTAATGGTGTTGTTATTGCGACCGAGAAGAAGTTACCATCTATTTTGGTTGATGAGACATCTGTAAGTATTATCTTGTCACCATAGTTGTTAAAGGCGCGCCTCAAGCGACAGGCGCGTAGAATAAAAGGGCCTCATCACCTCTTAAGACCAAATGCGGGCGACGTGGGCGAGGTGCGCGCCTTGGTGCGCCTTTTACCTGCGCCTCAGTGCACCTTTGCGTGATACTATCATTAGATTTTTTTTTTGGGAACACTTTTAAAGGTTTTTTATATTGTTTTGACACTTTATCTTTGTTGACTTCTACGTTTTTCTCGATAGTTATACTTTCATTTCATTGTGTGTTTATGAGTTACTGTAATTAAATTTATTTTGTATTTTTATTTTTTCCTCAGACGCCTTTCGACTTTAACATCTATGCTTGTTACCCTAACTGGTCTCATGGTCCAAAGCTTGCCGTTATTTCATATGTTAGCAGTCGAATTGTAGATGATGCCATTCTTGGTCTTCAATCAGTCCTTTCCTGGCCTCCCTATTTGTTTAATAATTTTTCTGTTAATCTCTTCCAAACAACTAAATGTGTATTATTATTTTATTCGCTTCCTGTTCCGGTTTTCCTAGGTCAAATATCGTACCCCTTCTTTTGGTTTGTTATTTTTCCCGTTTCTCATAAATCGAGTATGTTGCTGATGCATGAAACAGGTGCAGAAGATTCAGACTTTGACACCGAACATTGGAGTTGTCTACAGGTTTGTATATATCAATTCATTAAAATGTGAATATGCTCTAGTGATAGTTTGACTAATTTTTTTTTTCTGTTCGTGCAGTGGCATGGGGCCTGATTCTCGAGTTTTGGTGCGAAAAAGTAGAAAGCAGGCTGAGCAGTATTTTCGACTATACAAGGTACTTATTATTTCTATGCACCTGTGGAATTTCCCATTCCTGTTCGTATGCAGCATTTCGAGGCAATGTACATTATATTTGCAAATAGCATGACTACAACAACATGTTATGCTGACCTGGAATTATCTGTCGGCAAATAATTTAGGAATCAATTCCAGTTACTCAATTGGTGAGGGAAACTGCCACTGTTATGCAGGAGTTCACTCAGTCAGGGTATGTAATGAATACTTTTTACAATTTCTGCTGTGTTAATGAGATTGTTTGCTTATCATAAACCTATTCATCTTTGGCGTAATTAGCCATTGAGGTTCTAAAACTAAAGGTATAGCTATAAAAAATAAGGTGCTTACTTGTAAACAGCACTGTTTGCTTACATGCATCTTCTTTTACTTACTGATAACTTTTGATATAAATAGCTTTATTTAAATTTCCTTGAGAAAATATATTTTCGGATCATCACTAGATGACATAGTTGAAGCTGCTAAGTGTCTGATGATCCCTCGACCCTTGAAAGACTTAATTCAGTAAGAAGATGGTAAGTAGTTTTGAATTTGACATTAACTTCTCATTCATTTAGTTAAACTTCGCGTGCCTTAAATCCTGATTGGAAATATATCTCTTGCTTGTTTATGCGTACTTAGAAAATTAAAGCGTTAGATACTGTTTCTGTTTTCAATTATTATGCTTGTTTTTTCTAATTTTTGTCTTTCCGGATAGTGGCGTGAGGCCATTCGGTGTGTCGCTTTTGGTTGCTGGATTTGATGACAAGGGTCCACAGCTATATCAGGTATGCCCAGTCCTTGCATTTTTTTGTGCCTTCTATTGATGAAGGTTTATCCATTATTTCTTCACTTTATTTTATCATTCCTTCCATCATTTTCTTGTTTTGACATATTCCTTGCATTTTTTTTTGTGCCTTCTACCGATGAAGGTTTATCCATTATTTCTTCACTTTTTCGCCTCTCCGTTTCTGATATATTTCCTTCCTGTTCTTTTGGGATGCTGTGGTGTGTGTCATGCTTCATCCAGCGATTTGTTCTTTCACAGTATCTTTATGGGATACTGAAATTCTATTAACAAAATGGTCCTTGAACAAATCATAGTTATCTCCTTATTTTCGTAAAATGTTGCTTCTTTTTTATTTAGGTGGACCCTTCAGGTTCGTACTTTTCTTGGAAAGCTTCAGCTATGGGAAAGAATGTATCCAATGCAAAGACATTTCTGGAGAAGAGGTGGGTTCTTCTTCTTCATCTTATTATTATTATGAGACTTTCCTTGCTTATCATGCACCGAATATTTCGATTTTCTCAAGAGTATAAAAGTTCCGGCTCCTGTTATGGCAACCTTGATAGGATGAAATGCTGCCGAAAAACCATACACAGATTAATATCCTGTGTCGCAGTTGTAGTGAACTGCTGTCTGTTAGTCAGTTTTATCGGTTACCCGGTGCAGAATGTGAACTAAAAATACTCCTTTAGCAGCACGTCGTATTACATGAAATGGGATAATCAACCGTTTTCTTGTATTCTCATCCAACATGTAGAAACATGATATTCAGCTTTTATTGAAACTGAATTTAGTTTATGATCTCATTTTCTGGCATTTTTTTTTCCCGAGTGTGTTGAATATCCTGAACCTTTCTGATGTAATTAAGTCCGTGATCTCTTATTGAAATTCTTGCAGGTATACGGAAGATATGGAACTTGACGATGCGGTGCATACAGCAATTTTGACGCTGAAGGAGGGGTAAGCAACTGATTTCTCAAGTATGGGTTAAGAAAACTATAATTGGTTTTGAAATGCCATTTTTTCTTCTCGATGGGGAATGGCATTTTGTACACTTACTGCAAAACCATCACGTAAAAAAATCAATGTCCTTGTCTTGCAAATACACGCGCAAAGACACACTGTTAAGTACACAATTTACCGTTGAGAGTTGGTATGATTTCAGTGAACTCCATATATCTTTCAAAATTACAAACACATTCGATATTTGTTTCTATGTTATAAATTGCATCCTCAATAGGTGACATTTTTTAAGAAAAGGCAAACTCCAAAGTGCTGCATGTTTCAACTTAAGGGAGGGTAATATCTATAATTTGAAAAAAATGTTTATTTTTGTTATTGGTATTATTATTATTATTATTATTATTATTATTACTACTACTAATAATAATCTTAGATGTCAATAGTAGTTCCCGTGACTTCCATTTACACAAGTGTTGATCCATTTTTGTTAAACTGTATGGTTCCATCTTATTCCCCAGATTTGAAGGACAGATTTCAAGCAAAAATATCGAGATTGGCGTGATTGGCAATGACAAAGTATTCAAGTGAGTGTTGTTCCAGGTTTTGATCACAGAGACTATGAACGTGAGCCATATGTTTTAACAATGTCTGTCATTTCTGCAGGATTCTGACCCCATCTGAAATTGAGGATTACTTGCAGGAAGTCGAATAAGTTCAAAATCTCCAGCTTTAAGCTGTTGTTGGTTGCCGAATCCAGTGGTTGAATTTGTTTGTACAACTATTTACTATCTTGATCTTGTTTATTTTAATTTTCACGCTCACTGGGAAAAACTCATTTTTTCTTTCAGATTTCCCGGTTATTACTATATGTGTTATCCCCAGTTGTGGTGGTGCCATGTAAACGAAACTATTAAGTTGAAACGATGTCAGCATGCCTTTTACTCGTCATTCGATCGACCATACATTTGAGTTGTTAGTTTTGAATCTTCATTCGAGAAGTGATTGTTGGCCACAGCCTCACAGGCTAGTCTAAGGACGGGTTTGGGTCGGTTCCCAACTCTCCCAACCCGTTGACCACATGTGGTTCTGACTTCTGTGCTTAGTCAGCAGTTCCAGTTCATTTTAGGGTCAGTTGGTAAGGAATAGGAGTAGAGTTAAGGGCAGACCTGCAGAAATAGGTGGCCATGGCCCGAGGCAAAAATAGTAGAAAATGATGTCGGGGGCGAAACGGATGAAAATGGTGTCGAGGGGTGAAATTAGTCTAAGATAATGTCGCGGTGCGAAAATAATGCCTCAGGGCAAAAATAGTTAAAATTGATGTTCGGGGACAACGGGTCGAAAATGATTTATCGTGTTAAAATGGTTGAAAATGATGTCTCGGGGCGAAACATGTAGAAAATAACACTTTGCGGAGAATAGATCGAAAATAACACTTTGCGGCGAAAAGGACCGAAAATAATGTTCGGTGGCGAAAATAGTTGAAAATAACGTTTTGGGGCGAGGCAAGTCGAAAACAACTTAAGGCAAAACAAGTCAAAAATAATATTTCGGGGCGAGAATGGTCAAAAATGATGTCCGTGGCAAAAGCGGTTAGAAAAAGTCTCCCGAAGTGAAAGTAGTCGAAAATAGTGTCCCGCGACAGTTGTAAAAAAACACCATGTGGCGAAATGGATCTAAAATAATGGTTTGGGTGGGTCGAATATGATGTCCTAGGGCAAAATGAGTTCGAAAATAATTATGTGGCGAAATGAATAGAAACTAATATCCCCATGTAAAAATAGTAAAACATGATGTTCCGAGACGAAATGAGTCGCAAATAACATTTGTTTCAAAATTGGTCGAAAATGATGTACCGGAGCAAAACAGGTCTAAAATAACTTCCTGACTAAAACAGTAAAAAAATAACTTCTCGGGCCTAAAACAGTCGAAAATGGCGTCCTGGGGCCAAATGGATCGAGAATAATTTCCTGGGGTGAAAATAGTGAAAAATGACATCTGAGAACGAAATGGGCCGAAAATAATGTCCGAGGGCAAGAAGAGCCGAAAATGACATTCCAAGCGAAACACCATATGCGAAACAAGTCGAAAATAATACCTTAGGCCGAAAATTGCCGAAAATGATGTCCCACGATTAAACGGGTCGAATATAATATCCAGGTAAAAAAGTTGAAAGTGACGTCCGAGGCCAAACGGTCGAAAATAACACTTTATAGCGAAATGAGTCGAAAAGAGCAACAATGTGATGTTTTTGTGGGTACAATAATTTAACGAAAGGGCGAATTACATAAAGTATTCTTATTGTTTGGTCCAATTACATATTAGTACCAGAGTTTTAACAATTACATCAACACCCAAATCTCATCTCCAGCATTGATTTTTGGACGAATTTGTAATTGTTCAGACTGTTTGCTAACATGAATGCTTGTTTGAAAAATTACATTACACCTAAATCTCACATCCGGTGTTGACTTTTCGACGAATTTGTAATTGGTAACATGAATGCTTGTGATTATTTTTTACAACAAAATAACTGATGTTTTTTTGGAGTAATAAGACTATTCCAATCCTTGTTGATAAATAATCGTAATAAATGCAATGAGAGGCATCTTTTACCCGATTGCGCAGAATTTGGATCAAGATTTCTGCATGTACCAAGTGGAGTATTAATATATCTAATACTACATTCAAATGTGAAAATTATCCTCTAAAAATGAAAATATTGAATGAATTGATACTAGATTCTGCAAGTTTACTATCTTTTATTTTTCTCTTTAGACAATATTAATCGTATATAAAATAAAATTTCTACAATAAAAGCAAGCCCCCTCTCTTAAAAACAAAAGCGGTATAATTGCGTCGCTAAATCACGATTTTAGAATTTGGAGGTCTATTGCGAAATCTTTTTCTAGGCTCTTTTTTTTTTTTAAAAAAAAAAAGGGGGAAATTTAAATAGACAATATTAATCGTAGAGAAAATGAAATTTCTACAATAAAAGCAAGCCCCCTCTCTTAAAAACAAAAGCGGTATAATTGCGTCGCTAAATCACGATTTTAGAATTTGGAGGTCTATTGCGAAATCTTTTTCTAGGCTCTTTTTTTTAAAAAAAAAGGGAAAATTTAAATGTTGAGGGTCGAGACTCAATCTGGGATTATCGTAAAAACCATGCCGACTTTAGCAACTGAAGCAAGGAAAAATAATATCTACTATTGGTTGTATGTTTACTAATTAAAGGTATTATTAGTAAAAGTTTTATATTAACAAACATGAAAATTCAAATATTGCAATTATATATGTGTATAGATGATAATTCTGGTGCGAATCAGGTTTAAATTAATAAATATGAATGAATTTACTCTATAGATTTTAATTAAATAGATGATCAAGATTTATTCTCATAAAAAGTTATACATGGAATGTACTATTTTAATACATCGATATTTTATAAATATAATTTATAAATTTAATACATTTATATTTTGATGCATAATACATATATTTTATGCATGGCCTAATCAAGATCATATATCACACAAAAAATAATGATTCAAATTTACTCATATTAAACACGTTTATTATGCTCAAAGTAGTGTCGAAGCCATAAAATTCTTGAATGAAGTGGACATATTAAAAATAATATAATCTAATATAATTATTAAAATTAAAATAACAAAATTGCCATTCCGTACAAAATTAAGAGCATCAATCTATTAATGAAAATTTCATATTACACAACTTTCATCTAGCTTAATAATAAATTAATAATAAATTTCTATAATACACTTCAAAAAAAAATAATAAATTTCTAAAATTATAAACACGGGGTGCTGAGTCCAGAATACTTTTCCACGTGTTAGTTATATATTTTCGTAACTCAAATCATAATGTAGTTCAAATAGTCGATAAGTGAATTAATTAACCAAAAGAAAATAAATCAAGTATAATGATCAAATACACTCATTTTTTTAAGTAGGATCATTGTTTTTTATTTTGATTTCTTGAACATATTTATAGTACATTTTCAGTACCAAAATTATATTCTAACTAAGATTGTATTTCTTTAATTTAGTTAAAATATATTGTATTTTTTAAACTCGAAACTTGGATGTCAATGGATTGGGTATGGTACAAGTATGCTTCCACATATCCTACACCATCTAATACAGATCGAGTTCGGTAGTGCCCATCGAATAATAGGATACCCAATCATACCATATATTTTCTTATATAATATGTATACATATAATATTGTAATTAAAAAAGTAAATTTAGTATAATAAATATTTAAAATAGTGTATATATATATATATATATAATATAAAAGTAATATATATTTACACAATTCAAACGGATACGCCTATCTAATAATCGATTAATATCTTACTCATATTCTGTTCGTATCTGATCATAAATTATCAAATTTGATATGCCCGATCTATTTACGAATTATGAATTTACGGTGCAGGTAGAGATATGGTACGATAAAATTGACATTCATACTCAAAACACAACAAATTTGGTATATATAAAAAAAAAAAATTAAGAAATACTTTAAATGGGTCTATCGATATTTACCCTTATCTTTCCCACGTGTGCGTGCTTTTTCCTGTGTCCCCTCCCCCTGTATATAACAGGGACTACAGCTTGAAATTGTTTCCCTCTCCGGCATCGGATCCCTCATTTTCAAAACTCCACTTTCTCTCTCTACAAAGCCTCGCTCCTAAATCTTCGGAAGTAATCTTCTCTGAAAAAAAAAGGGGAATGAGTTCGATGACAAGTAACCAGCGTGTTCGTGGATTTCCGTTGCTTTTCCTCGTCCTGATCAATTTTATCGGTGATGCCATTTCCCCAGTTTCTTCACAGAATTCTACTACAATCCAACATGTTTTCCAGTACGATAGCTACAGAGAGACATGCCGTGATGCGGAGAAGATAGTATGGAATGGAATGAAGAATATCACTCTTAAACACCAGAATGCCCAGGCGCAACTGCTAAGGCTTCTCTTTCACGATTGTTTTATTCAGGTAATGTTTCGATCTTGGATTTTTTTTTGAATATTTCTTTATATCTTGTGCTGGATATTTGATTTCTTGATAATTTTTCGTCTCTGATTTACTCGGTATTTGTTCGATTATTGATATTTTGATATTTGTTGGATGTTTGATTTCCTTGTGAAGTTTCTTCTTGATGGAGAATTGCTATTTTTAGGGTTGAGGTTGACTTTCTTTGATATGATGTTGTTGATTTTGAATTGCTTTTTCCTTTTTTTTTTATTTTTTTGGATCTTTTCTTGATATTTGTTTGTGTGGAGGTGAAGTTTCTTCTTGACGGAGTATTGCTATTTGCTAGCACTTTTTAGTGTTATCTTGACATGCACAATTTGTTCCCCCTTCTCTGTTTCTATGTGCAGTTTATTATCGAACTTGTCGTTCGATTATGCTGGGGTAAGGGCAATCCTGTTTTTTCAATTTCTCGTGAATTAATGTTGGGGAAAATTCGTGGTAATATACTTGGTAAAAAAAAAAAGGGGAACAGATTGGTATCAATTAGAGCGCTCAAAACCATTTAGAATTTTCTGAATATTATTCTGATTAGGGCATTATGTAGAACAGATGGTTATTGTCATGAATACTATTTCTCAAAATTATGGATGTTTTCCTCAAGGTTGCCATATTGTTTATATTTAATGCCCTGTTACCCTTCATGGTTTTAAGATTTTGATGATTCTATTATGCTAATCTGGTGTCTTTATTTATACGAGCGCATTAGAAAAAAAAAACTGCAGAGCACTCGGGGTCATTCGACTCGGGATTCAACCATTTACATCATTGATTTTTATACTGTTTGCTTCAATTTCTACTTAGTTGGAAATGGCTTGTGATGAAAATTTCTAACTGTGTGGACATTGTGGCATCTGCTTGCCCTCGACATTTTTCTTTTTTCTTTTTGTTTTATATATTGTTATATATTTGTTATTTTTTCAGGGTTGCGACGCCTCCGTACTGCTTGATGATACGAATTCTACTGAACGACATGCTGGCCCGAATGAGAGTCTAAAGGGGTTTGACTACATTGATGAAATAAAGGAACTGCTAGAGAGTGAATGTCCAGGAGTGGTTTCTTGTGCTGACATCCTCGTTCTTGCCACCCGGGACGCAATTGTTTTGGTACGAAAAATGGCTTTGTTTGTAGCATATTCCGGGTTATGTTTGTTCTTGGTCTGTGTTGTTTTTATATGTCATGCATCTTCCAAGTTTGGCGTTTTTCATTTTTGGCCCCGCATGTTTAAGTTCTGGTTACCTTTATTTTTAAGAGATATTTGAATTCAATATCACAAAGTTGTCTTATTTGAACTTCTATTTAGTAGTACTAGAGATGCATATTTGTGATATTAATGGGCTTATGTAAAAGGCACTGAGGTAGACAAGAGGCAAGCTGCAGCAGGACGGGTTGGTGGGTTTTTCCGCATAACATGATGGAACAAAATACTTGCTATGAGTATCTGATGATTACTTTTTCTTCACATCAAGATTATAATTAATTATTTGACCAAAAGATATAAGTAGGTAACATCTACTGACACTTGTGGTATAACCAATGCTCTTTTCATCGCCTCATCGTACCGGAAAATTTTGAAAAGCATTTTTTGTGGATGATAATTAGTACCTACTATATTCTGAATTCCGATTCAATATTTTGTGCATTTTTTCCACCCATTACTCGACATGGATATTTCTTTTGCTTCATGACATTCCTTATCATTCGTTTCCATCTTCCGAGTCGAATGCGTTTAATGGTTTTCCATCTGCTAACAAATTCTCATCGAGATTCTCATGGTTTTGTTCACTTCAATGTGCTTGGTTTTTTCTGCAGTCAGGTGGACCTTATTACCCAGTTTTGACAGGAAGAAAAGATAGCACCCGTTCATATTACAATGAGGCTGTTGCTGAAATTCCCAAACCAGACAGCAATATATCAGAAACCCTTCAACTCTTTGCTCGGCGTGGATTTAACGAGAGGGAGACCGCCACTCTTTTGGGTATACTCTCCATCTCAAATAAGAGTTAATTACAGAAACTACCCTCCAGGTCTAGCCTAAATCCAAAAAAAGAAAAAAAAAACACCAGTCTATTTGTATTATAAATACAAATCTGAAGAGATAATTTGTTATTATTATTATTATGATGTAATTAGGCTGAACCTCAGGGGTAGTTTTTGCAATTATCCTTTTCTAATATTATGTCCGATTGCCGTTAACTCTTGTTTTCTGCTTATATTCTTATTGCCACACATTGTTCTGCCTGCTTCTTCCTCTTTTTCCCTTCTTTCTTCGTCTTGAAAGGGGCCCACAACATAGGTCGGATTAGCTGCGTGTTCATTCAGTCGAGGCTTAACAAGTCGGATGACGGGGCGATCCCACAGGATTTCCTTTCAGAGATGAAGACGAACTGCCTGAAGCCAAACGGAAGCGTAACCAACACGCGAGGAGGTGGATTCGGGAGCCATTACTATGAGGCACTGATAAGAGGCAAAGGCCTGCTGACGGCCGACCAGGAGCTGTTGGCGCACGAGAAGACTGCGGAAGCAGTTTTCGAGTACGCAGAGGATGGAGATAAATTCAGGTCCGATTTTGCGAGCGCGATGGTGAAGCTGTCCAATCTGAACGTGGCGGGGTCCCAAGGAGAGGTGAGGAGGAACTGCTCGAGCGCGAACTCTTCTTAAGGAGTCGTGTTTGAATGCTTTCGTTGTGAATTCTTATACACTAGTAGACGGTGTTTTTTCAGAAAATGCAGCTAGTTTAGATGAGTTCAATCTTATTAGTAAATATATATGGCAATGGCTGTTTTTTTTTTTCCCTCCATCTGAATCTGTTGCAGCTTTGGCTTTTTAATTGATGGTATTTGTTGAGGTTTGGTCTAATTACAAAAATCTCCAACCATCTTATTAAATTAGAAATACACCTTGAGATTTGTTTAATTTGTTATAAATTTAGCACACAATAGCAGAATATTTGTGAAGAAAACGCAAAATCTGGAGGGGTATTTGTAATAAATATATCTTAAGAGGGCCTTTTTGTAATAGGTCAGACCTCGAGGATAGCTTGCACTAACTGATATATATTCTTATCAGACGATCCATAAAACAATCTTAAAAAACACTAAAAAAATACAATAAAACTGAAAAAAAAAAACAATAAAAAATGAGGAAAGAAACGAAACCCTAAAAAAATCGTTAAAAGCTGAAATTACAGAAGAAAAATTGCTGACTTTGTGGTCACCAAAAATTGCTGTGGGAGGAAATTGACATATGGGAAAAATTAATTTGGAAAAGAGTTATAAGTGTTTGATAAATACATGGAATTTTAACGGTAAGAAAAAAAAAAGAACTTGTATCAGACTGACTTTGTTAATAAAATTATTGAGATGTTTTGATTTTTTACCGTCAATCATTTTTAAATTTGACTACGAATATTGACTACGAATTGAGTAGTGGTAAAATATTTAATAAAATTATATTATTAAAATTTAAAATGTGAAGTTTTATAATACTATAATTTTATTAAATATTTTATCATTACAACTAGTTTAGAGTCAAATTTGCAAATTATTGAACATGTTAGTCAAATACGTCATTTAAAATGGGACCGACGAAGTACTATTTTTACTTGTAAATTATGACATCTATTTTTTATGGAAAAACATAAACGGTAGCTTTCTTAAAAGCAGTTTTCCCAACTTAAAAAAGAAGAGGAATGATAGGGATACACCTCCCCAACCACACCCCATACACACGTGTTTTATGGAGTTGTATCATATGCTTTACAGATAAAATAATCACAATAATATTATAATAAATTTTATTACAACCCCGTAAATCACGGGTATATATAGGGTACAATTGGGGAGGTGTGTCCCTATCATTTCTCTAAAAAAAAAAAAAAAAAGAAATCTCCATTTCCCAAATACTGGGGACCGGAAGAGCAATGCCTGTCACAATTTTCATTCTAATTTTTTTAAGTTTCCCTTTATATCAATTTATTATATCCTATTTACCCTAGATTTATACACACACCACTAAAAATGCTCAAAATTATATTTTGATCAATAATAACAATTTTTGAAAATTTTTACGATACCCATAAAGGTACCATATCTACATGTATATTCATTCACCGTTAAATATGTAGCAAATGTTTTTCATCATGTATCGAATGGTGAATCTACGTACAAATATGGTACACATGAGAACTTATCAAAATCTTTTAGTTCAATTGACCATTCGTTCCTCTTCCAGAGTTGTCATAAAAACTAGCCCTAACAAGTTCTTTAAGGAACTTTCTCTCGAATGATTTCAGAAATAAGTTGGCCAAACTCGAAACAAACATGGTTATGAATCTTATGATAGAAACACCAATCCTTCTCCAAACAAATTATTAGTACATCTGTGAGGTAAAAACTCGGGTATGCATTTCACTAAAAACGGTCTCAACGGCACTAAAATCAACATCAAATCCGAAACTCCGACCTCCATACAACACGTAGAGGTACTCAGACGTACCCGGCGGAGGCAAAACCTCACTAATTTCCGGAAACTCGGCAGACGGCGGGGAAGGCGGATTTTTCTTTCTCGAGTAATAAACATCGGCTAAAAGAAGCCATATCAGATCAGGGTCAATGGATGATAATCCCACTAAGGCATTTACACAAGCATCTTGTAGGCCTTTAACGCCACTGCACGCAATCCCAACCACAATGCCGCTTATTTTCTTGAAAATCACTTCTAATGCAGAAGCACTTTTTTTATTTGCAGCCAAGTCCGAAATCATGTCAAGTATTGCAGCTTGGACTTTTAGGTTAGATGTTTCGGCTGGCGAGTCTTGAGAGGATGTGGGGGTTTTCCTGTAAGGGAGCTGTAAAGGGATTTTTTCGGGTTTAGTTTTGAAATGGGGGGATGTGCTTAGAAGTTTCCAGATGTGGACCCCATCGGAATGAAAACGACGGGAGAAGAAGTCTCCTCCGCAGATTTGGACTATGTTGGTTATTGTGCGACAGCACTGTCGGATAGCCTGTGGAGAACAGTTTCAAGAAAAAAAAAAGGCAATCAATAAATATTTTAAAACTTACTTTCATGGTGATAAATAAGGACAAATGTGATGTTCTCGGGATTTCTTTAAGGGGTTTTGTGCGGTTTTGTCCATTAGGTTATATGATGAATACCGCTAAATTTGTATACATTAGAGAATAAATAAAAAACTATAACTTGAGACGTAAAAAAAAAAAGGGAATACCGTGAAGAAAAATTACTCTAAAGATGTTGGTACCCGTTTCTAAAGATGTTGGTACCCGTTTCTTTTAACAATAATTAATTAAAAGTATCTGCAATTTTCCTCAAGAAGTTTTCTTAGACTTCAACATTTGAATGTACATGCAAGCAAGAAATGGGTACCAACATCTTTAGTAATTGTTCAAAGTTCTAATCTTTAATAACATCAATGCCGACACATTTTAGAAAAAGAATAAAATAAAACTTTGCTGCATTAGAAAGAGCAGAACCGGTTCAAATTTTAGACAACTGCAGAGAAAGAAAGAACCACTCACCAATAGATTTTTACTCCGGAAACAAGTTATCAAGAACGGCCAAATTTTATTCGCTGCAGGAAGCAATCTATTCTCCTGGGTTTCATCCTCAGCAGCAGCACCCAGAGTATCCATAAGATTATGGAATGAACATGACTGAATGACATGTTCGATTGCTTCTTTTGTTTCACTCTCATGCTTGTAGGCTTCTTCCACTTTCGCTAATACTGTAATACCATCCTAAAATAAAAAAAAAAAAAAGGAAGGAAAACATGAATGCTTTTCAGACTTCAACGAGTTTTAAGAGGGCATAGCCTAACCATTCAATTTGGAAAATTATATTGCAGAAAGCTCATCAGCTGAATGAGCAATGGCACAAATAATACTTCAGGTCCGAATTTCCAAGACGGCATTAATTTGTAAGAAACACAATGTTGGAAGTAAATTAGAAATGACATGGGCGAATTCATACCTCGACTACACCGAGTGTCGTTAAGCATGCGGCTGGGTCAGCTGAAGCAATTAACGGAGTTACAGAAACTAAACAGGACCCTGCAATAGATCCAACTATCCGTCGGTATCTTTTGGAATCATTAAACTTGAATAAAACAGACTCCCATTTCTGCTCTTGCATATCGGCATCACTCGTGCAAATTTCCTCACCTGCAAATGTCAAAGTCAGAAGTAGAGATGACTAGGTGCAGTCACGTAGCACTTACCAAGATCAAGACAAATACATTTATTAGCCAGAATTTTTTATATTAATCAATGAAGTTATATGACGATGAAGATTGATTATTACAAGAATAAGAATTTTTCATGAATACTAGAGTCAAATACCTACGATCAATCTTTAATATCTACCAAAATGCTTCATTTCGCCCTTTACATATCGTAAAAATGTGACATCTTCCCACCATCCACAGAATTGCATTAAAAAAAGAAAAAGAAAAACCATGACCGTGTTTAATATGGTCTTCTTCAGACTCCCGGTTACCAAAAGTTCTTGCAGGTCAAAATACAATCGCTGAAAAGGGAACTTGCAAGAAATGTTAAAGTGTCATATATTTCAGACATATCTGGCCAATCGAAACATTATTTACTTAGACTACAATTACATTTGTTAGCTGAAATAGAACAAGCCTAAAAGATATATATATATATATATATATATATATATATATATAGAGAGAGAGAGAGAGAGAGAGAGAGAGAGAGAGAGAGAGAGAGAGAGAAAGATTTAGGATCAAATGAGAATGGTTCTTATCGTGCGAATTGCGAATATGCATGAGTTTTGTACTAATTATGCATGTAATATATGTATTTCGTGCATCAAAATTGCCATGCATTAAAATATGCATTATATGAATCAAAATATCGATGCATTAAAATATTGCATTATATGCATCAAATTTTTGTGAGAATAAATCTAGGCCATCCATTTATCAAGATCTATGGATGAAATTCATTCTTATTTCTTAACTTAAATTGCATTCTCACCTGAACCCATATATATATATATATATACACACACGAAGAACTTACCAGAGTCCGTTTTCTCCGTGTCAATGGGATTATTAGCATCTGATCCAGAAGGGTCAAAATGCTTTCCTATTCTTTTTTCTGCATTCAACATTTTTGAATTAATATCCTTCTTGAACGACTCTGCTTGACTGGGTAGTTTATAAGCCTCATGTTTGGAAGCTTTGGCTATTTCTGCCACTGCCTGTACTAAGAAACATAAACACAAATGACTAGCGATTTCGCATCTCGGACAACTTGATCACCACAAGAAGAGTTAATAAAATGATGCAACATTAGCCTATAAGTGTGTCCAGTAACATTTGATTTAGATGTGATCATAGTACCCCTGACATATGACAGCATTTACGCTTAGGCTTCCCAATTATCCTCTTATCCATTTTTTCACGAGATAATGAATCAGAACACTAAAATCAACATGAATACATAAAGGTGGTAGCCAAAGATGACCTTCAGAAAGGGCAGAGTTAAATTTGGGTGACGATGCCTCCCAAGAATTTCAAGCTCCATAGAGACTGCATGCATCTGTACACGTCTACTGCATCAGGTCATTGTACTCGACAAAATCAATAATAAGAAATATAGCTATATATTTCTCAATAGAAGCAATCAAACATTAAACTCATACCGGCTCCTCCAACAACGGCAATATTTTATCAGCTACTCCGACGTAAGAAAGCATGGATGAAAGAACATTAGGCACATGTGGATTAAGATCTAAATGACGCAGTTGCCTACATACTGAATCGATTATATAGTCAGAGTTTGCTAACACCAAGTGACCTACCTGCAAGAATTTTGTCAAGTACAAGGTTACTGATTCTAAGGCACACACCAAAACCAAAGAAGAACTGCACCACAAATACTCACAGTTGGACAGTTCTGTGTAGCAGATATAGCATGTAAAACAGTATCAGCTGCCCTTCTAACTTGGAAGTTCGAGCAAATAACATTTTCAAGCAACATATAGAGTGAAGAATGAAGAAATCCAGATGATGAAAATTTTCCTCCAAGGCATATATTAAATATGCCTATACCTTCAATAACAACCTATTAATTGAGCGGGAAAATATAAATCAGTCACATATCACATCAAGAAAATATTATTCAGAGCAACATGCTTTAAAGTCATGAAACCTGGTGCAGCATTCCATTATCATTAAAAAAATGCAAGCTTATGTCTCCATCTTCTCCAGATCGTTGGAACGAAGGTGACAATCCAAGTGGAAGGTCCCAGATTTCAGGTGATAAATATTCATGTAGGATACTACCAATGCAATCAATCAATTGAGTCCTTTCACCGCTCTCCTGATTAATTTTCTGAACCAAATTTTCTGGCAACACATCTTCGTACTCACATGATTCAACACTATCATTCCCGTAAAAGCATTTGGTTCTTTTCTGTTGTGGACTAAATCCAAATAGTTTGTCAAACAATGTAATGGCCTGATCACACAGACCAAACATCATCTCATTCAAAATGCAGGCAGCAGTACTAGCCTGCCGCACCAATTTCCCTGAATTGGTTCTCTTACACCATGACTGCCAGCTGTCCTTATGGAGTTCTTTCATTCGTAACACCGATATTAATTTACGGAAGTGTTCCAGGAGAATATCAATTAAACCAGAGTAGGAGCACTCAGTTTCAGATTCTATAAATTGAATGATATGACCTCAAGTAAGTTATTGATCACTCCAAAAAAAAAAAATATCTAGCAAAATTGATGCGGAAAAGAAACCAACCTGAAAACATGTATAAACTGACAAGCCTAAGAATTCCTGCAAGAGCCTGGTACAGTTTCTGACTACCCTCGTGAGTAAACCAAGGTGGCATGCTAGGCAGCTCATATTCATTCTTTAAAGGTTCATGTGTGTATAGATTTGTCCTGTTCTGAAAACCTAAAAACAGGGAATCTTCGTTGTCAGCGCTGACAACAGCCTTGATCTCAGATATTGATTGCATGAAGCCAGATGAAGATGGTCTTGTTATCGCGAGCTTGTTGAGCGAACCAGCAAAAACTGAGTTATGACTCAAACAGAGGGCAAAAACATCCAAGAAACGAGCAGCTGTCACCTAGAAGATGTCAAAGAACATAATCAAAAGACTGGAGCTAAGGCATGTTAGAAGACTAAATGTCATGTAATGAGAGCGCAAATTTGCTGGGAGCACTCTGGTAAGAGCGGTAAAACTTTTAAATTCTATTTCGTCGTTGTTCATACTAAAAATTCACAGGATAAGCAACCAAATAAGTCCATAGAGGCAGGATAATACAAGACAACGACGAACAGTTCACGGCCCTAGAAGAACAATAAGATTTTTAACTGGTAATGGAAGTCTTCAAATTTCCTAACGAGGTATAATTCAATCAGGAATGTGACATCACCATAAAGCACAACAAGATGAAATCATTTTGAAGGTTTGTGAATGAAAGCAAGTTGTGCATTCCTGTTAATTTGGTACAGAACTTATTGCTCGTCCAAATAAACTAGAAAAAAATATAAAATATATAAAGACAATATTCATACAGGAGACAGAAGGTAGTCTGCAACAAGTCGGGGACCTCCAAAATATGTAACTGCAAGCAGCTTTCGGGTGTGTGATAGCGCAAGTGACTCATCATTGCCCAATATGACTTGAGGAAGCTTTTCAACTAACCTGAAAATGATATATATGGGCTGAAATCATAGTCTAGCGAAGATAAGGTATGAAGACCGAGTTAACATATTACAGAAGGAAAAGGCGACCTGCTAAAAACCTCCGCAATATCATGTTCTACTTGAGTTTTAGCTTTGGATTGAACCAGAAGCCTAAAGAATGCACGGGCATCTGAAGACACATCTTCAAAATCGTCACAGACGAAAACACACAAGCATTCCTGCATTAGCAACCAGCTCACCTGTTTTAGGGCAAGAACTACTAACAGCAAACAGGACATTTCTAACTAATTCAACTCATCTACAAGCAATTGGAAAATGTCAGATACAGAAATTCTAATCCCAGCTCACCACAAGCATCAATTTGCTTTCTTTCAGCGTGTAACTACATTTAGATAAGAGAGCCTGTACAGTAGCCAAAAGTCCCAGTCTCACTTTTCTGCTTGGATGAGCACAAAGCTGCAAAAAGAAAAGCAATCAGAATTTCAAATATATACATATAAGCACTGGCCACGGGAAATAGTTCAGTGTTTCACCAAATAAAACTGTGTCGACCTACATGTGGAAATGTTGCAGATAATAGTTTATTAACATGAGAAGTAGTCTTTGCTAACCAATCCGCCGTACGCTTTACACGCAGTGATCCAACTTTAACATCAGAATTCTTCGGAGAAGTATCACTGCCGGACAATATAATGCCTCTCTTCAGATTTTCAGTTGGACCTCTGGCATCATCATTTTGCACTGGATTTTTAAGAGGTAGTTTACGGAGTTCTTCTAGGAATGACGCAAGAGGCTTTTCTTTTCTTGAATGGAGGCCAGAAACTTCATCCACGGGGACACCAAGAATAGATGTACTGACCACATCTTCAAGAACTATAATAAGATATTCAGCCAACCCTCTGATCGCCTGATCTAAGGCTTCTGTATTTCCAGCCGCCCCACTAATCATTGTTCTTGATGTATTCAATACTTTACCCATTTGACTGACAACACCTGGTAAATAAAAAGCCAATGCATCTACAGTACCAACCTGCAGGTTAGACATAAAACTTTGAACTACAAGCACCAAGATGCTTGAATCACAACAAATCCATACAATTATATTCCATCATTGGTTGCAAAACAAACGAAAAACGGATCAACCGTCTACTACCTTTTCAGTTTGATGCTTACAGTTACATACTATTGACGAGAACTTCTACCAGAAGTCTGAGAAAATATCATATCCCAGAAGCAACCTTATATTTTAATTGTAGGTATTCATCGGAATTAAATCACACAAAAACCATAGTTTTAGCTGTTCCATGGGCATGTATTATAGCAAGACGAAATCCATATTATTCAAAATTCTAGTATTTAATATCACAACTATCCTATAAGGTAAAGTATTTTATGATTAAACACCAGTAAACACCTCTAGAAGCAAGTCAAGCAAAAAAACAACTACGGATCCTCCCATTTTCGTTAGACAGCTGTTTCATATACTTAACATTATAAGACAGTTCCTCAAATAAAAATCAGAATACCTTCGCAACAAGCACGCGAAGTGTTATCAAGGCTTCAACACGAAGCCTTGAACTGCCACGATGACCTCGTGCAGCCTCAATATCTGCAGCCTTCAAGTACATATCAGGTTAGACATTCAGATTAAATTATTCACATAAAACAATGTGTATTATCTATTATGGTAGATCAATTTCTCAACAGATAACATAGCAATCATATAGGAGGACAAGTACATGCCTTCAGTAGAAGAGAAAGCCAGTGCCCAACGGCAGCAGAAGCAGGTTCAGACTGAAGAAACGCTAATAAACATTCTTCTGAGACTATATTTCGTTTTGATACTCTAGAAACAAGAAACTGCAACTCTTTTCCAGCTGGAAGAACAGGCCAATCACCTATTTGTTTGCATGGACAGGATTCATCAGAACAAGGAGGCAAATTAAGCAGCAGAGCCCTGAAACACCTTACTACGCCTTCACGAAACTCCTCTGAGGCTTCCACTGGAGACAGCATTGCTCCTTGGGTCAATTTCTTCAGTAAAACAGCCATCTGCATGAATAACAAATATAATGTTTTAAAGCCACTGTAATGCACAGCAGAAAAAGGTTGTATTATGAATGAAATGTGAAAACTAAATCCAACAGAATACCAAAGGACCGACTTGCAAGATAAACAATGAATAAGAGAGATCCACTGTTGTATAAGAAATTCTGTATATATAATACTCTTGTCAAGACTAGAGCAGAAAAATAATTAAGAAACCGTAATGGACCACACAAATCGACACAAATTGGGGTAGTCATCCCCTATTACAATATCCCTTAACGGATTTATCAACAATCTCATAAAACTATAACTGACGGGATTTGAACCCTGCGCACTCTTGTAAAGAGGACACTGGTACAAATTGAGCTAGAGCTCGATGACAAAGTACATTTTAATCTTCAAGTAAAATCTACAGCAACTTGATAGCGAACGGGGTGCAATCATAGTTGTCATATCGTGTATCGTATCGCGTATCGGAGACCCTGAATATCGTATCGCGTATCGTATCGTGTATCGTATCGGAGATACGGAACACAATGACAAAAAAATTCAGAAACTCCAAAAAGTATCAAAAATAAAGTAAACAATGGAAATAATTACTTGAAAAACCAAAGTAGTAGTTATGTTAACATTACCAACGTACCAAAAAGTCATAACTTCACGAAATAGTCTATATTGTTTTACTAAATACTAATTACTAAGTCACAAATTAAAAACTAAACATCCCACTTTCTAAATAATGTATTCAAGACTCATTCATCTTCATCTTCATCAACCCCAAGGTCATCAAAATCATTAACGGTTGAAGAAGAAGAAGAAGCGGCGGTGGAGGCAAGAGGAAGAAGCAGGGGCGGCGGAGGAAAGAAAACGGTATACGAGGTCGAAGAGCTCTTGAAATTGACCGATGCTGCCTCAATTTTACTTCTGATATATAAATTGAACCCTAACCCGACCCAAATCCGACCCAAACCCTTTTAAACCGTATCGTCCGTATCGGCGATATTTACGATATGATAAGCGATACGTACGATACGCACGATACAGAGGGGAAAATCGATACACCTATGCGATACGTATCGAAATTATATGTATCGCGTATCGTATCGCTGATACGTATCGCGTATCGCGATATTTAACAACTATGGGTGCAATTAAGAGAGGAATTAAAGCAATGAGAACCAGAATTGAGAAAAAAAAAATCAATATCAATATTACAATGTCAATAACAATAAAAGTTTTATAAACGCGCCTTTACTTATAGGCTAAGAGCCTTAATTAAATTAGGAAACTAACTAGAAGAAGGAAACTAAATAATATCAAATTCTAATACTACTAAAATACTATATTCTACAAACTGAGCAGAGACAAGTATTGAAAGTCCAGAGATATATGAATTAACTACTTTACATTTCGATTCTGTGACAGTTAAACATAAATGTCAAGTAAATTTAGCCTTACCTACCTGATCAACAGATCCTAAATGGCATTTCATCAGGATTTCCTCCAAACATAGCACAACACCTTCCGCCACGGAGTCACTCACTTTATGTGCCATCACTGCGGTATTAGGTCCTGGAGAATTATCTTTGGAATCGAACTTCCCTGAGGATCTACAGTTTACTGCTGCATCGAATAGAAGCAGCAACGGAAAGAAAGTATAGCTGAAATTTTCAATAAGCAATCTGTATGTTAGCGATCAAAGTTACACGAAAAGGAAAAGAATATATTTTTGAAAGGATTAATCGTTGCATTCAATTTTCAATCATGCTTCAGCAGAAGACTTCAAACTTCTTTCAATATAGAAACTCATCTAATCAAAGTGAAAACATTTTCCGAACTTCTATATTTCGCAAGTCAGGTTCTATTTTTCTAGACATTTAAATCAAGTGAAGTGCCAGAACTAATAGTCTAAGTACTACCAAAGTCACTATGGTACTGCATACACGATCCAATAATCCATCAAGATAGTAAAAAGATTTAGGTCACATATCGAATAATGAGGAAAAGATACCCCTGTGATTACTTATGATATACATAACACCTAGAACGTAATATATAATTAGCATTTACCATCCTGTCGTTTCCTCAAGATTGAACATTTGTGTTATCTTGAAATATATAAGACGATGGACAATTTTATGAACTTTCTGAAATGTCCTACCTCAATCTATTCAACATCAAAAAATAACTAAAAAAACTACTCCCACGTCCGCCAATAAGTGTCCTATTTTGACTTTTTCTGGTCAAAATTTACAAACTCTGACCATAAATTACGATCCATATATAACAAAAAATATAGTCATGTAAGTATTTGACAGATTTATCTTAATGTGTATTTTCAAAATATAACTTATATGACTATAAATTGTTTATATATTGATCGTAATTTATGGTCAAAGTTTGTAAATTTTGAACGGAAAAAGTCAAAATAGGGCACTCATTGGCGGACGGAGGGAGTATTTCTACGAAACTTTCATGTCAAATTCCTTTGTAGTAGTTGATAGTATGTTCTAGAAAACCCAACAATGGATCACCATTCATTCCACGAACGGACCAGTAAGCTTCAAAAAAGACCAAGGAATAAAAACATTGCGAAGCAGCAGTAAAAAAACCTAGTATCTCATTCCCTTCCAAACTCTAAAGCTCGCGGCGCCCATTCATCCTCCATAGTACTAAGAAAGTCCTGTTTCGATCCCCCCCACCCCCACCCCCAATTCAAGTCAGAACCTCTCAACGTGACCAGGCAAAGTTATGTTTTACACTAGCACCAAAACCTTCTCTATAATATTAACAAGTGTACGTCCTGCTTATCTTCAATTATCTTCACCACCACCACCACCACCACCACCCAAAATATAAAACATAAATTACACCAAACTAAATATAGCACGTCCAACTAAATTTCCAGAAAACAAGAAAAGAAATCTCAAATCTCATCTGAAAAATACACATAAAAAAACTAGCACACGAAAACCTAAAAAGTTAACTATCAAGAGGAGTTTCCATAAATCAATGCAGAATCAAAAGGCGGGAGAATGAGGTATACTCCACAAATGGCTGGAGCGACTGAGGCGATGATCGTCGCAGAAGGAGAAGCAGTTGAGAAAGAGAGGGATTATCCTTCTTAGGATTCTGAAGCAGGTCCAGCAGCTGTATACAGTACTGTTTCAGTTCAAAAAATACTTCGCTGCTTTGAATATCTGCTTCTTCTCCTTCATCTGTGTTTGCCTTCGATTCTCCACCGTCTTCTTCCCTTTCATCCATTGTTAGAGCAGGGCAGAAGAGAAATGGTTCAGCAAAGTGAGAAATGAAGCAGTGTTGGGTTGAAGAACCGCGAACACAGGACTCCGGTCTCCGTTGGAAGGGTCCAGGATGCTATGGGCTAGATAATCGGGTTAGGGATTATGATGGTTAAACTAGATGGGCCTGATGTGAACCAGAGCCATGTATGTAGTGGGCTTTTCTAGGGTTTACTTTTGTGGGACTGGGCTTCTTGAACTTGTCGGCACTTCGAAAGAATTTTGATATACCGATTTATACTGAACTACCGACAATCAAACTACTGAAAAAAATTGATATACGATACATATCGAAATACCGATTTTTTTTATATTTCGATATATATGCCGAAATATTGAGAATTAAAAAAATTCATACTATTACCGTACCGAATATTTTCGGCATGTCTGGTAATTTTAAATTTTATTTCGGTATCGATACATACCAAACTTACCAAAATACCGAACTACCAAAAATATCGAAAGAAATTTGATATACCGATTTATATTGAATTACCGAACAACCAAAATACCAAAAAAAATTGATACACGATACATATCGAAATACCAATTTTTTTTATATTTCGATGTATATGCCGAAATACTGGAAATTAAAAAAACTCATATTGTTACCCTATCGAATATTTTCGATATTTTTGATAATTCTTCGATACGTTAAACTTGGTATTTCGATATTTTTTTGTCATCTCTAATATTACCTTCACTCTCTTGTTGTCCCTCTCTTGTTGTCCCTACGACTGCTAAGCAACCTGAAATTGAATATATAAAACATGCATGCTTTTTGTAATGGTCACAAAGTACTTGAGAGCTAGAAATTCAACCACCATAAGGTCTTGCAAGTGATCAAACCTCTTCGGATATGCTTGAAGTGCCATTTTCATCAAAAGTGAATATTCCATACTGTTTTAAATTGTGGGTCAAATGACATTAAGGATGGCCCAATTTTGTTTAACAAGTAGCAATCCAATAATCATAGACCAACAAGCTTCATTGGAGAAAAGTATGGAATATTGGATTGCGCAACCATTCGAGTAATCTTCATGTAGAGTTTTTGGGCCAAATGATATTAAAAATGAAGGTCCAAATTATTCTCGTGCAGCCCACCTTAAGAGTTGACCCGGCTCAGATCATGGAAGCAGCCCATTTTGACCGGACTAATCTTAGCCATCTATTTTGGCTTCTTTAATCCTGGTCATTGGTTTCTATACCTATCCCTTATAAGACCCACTAAACAATATCCCAGTGTTCCGCCTCCATCCTTACCCTCTCTGCCCGTTCCTTCCATTTTTCTCTCCCATCTGTTGCAACCTTTCCCTGGTCCTCCGCCATGGAATCCCCTGTTGCTGTTTCGGTTTTCTCTCCGCGAACCCTACTCCGATATATCTATAAATACCCTTTTTGGGAGAGTTGCGATACATACAAAAACGAGCAAAAAGTAATATGTTTACTCTCTTCGATTTTTCTTCTTCCTGTGAACTGAAATCGGAGATCTTTGTGACGGTCTTTGAGGCTTTGATCTGAGGTTGGTGTTCTGGGTGGGTCTTCGGTTCGAATCTTGGCTGTGTGCTTCGGTTCTTCCTGTGGAGCAGCTTTCGGTCTAGCTTGGGTCTCGTTTTGGTGCTGGCCGCGGCTATTTGGGTCCTGGACGTGGGCTTTTGAGAGAGAGGACTGAGCTGGGTTGTTCTTTAACAAGTGACTCCACTTCCGAATCTTTTCGATTCGTTTGGTTTGCGATTTCTGCTCCTATTTTATTTTTCAGTCACTTTTTAATTTTTGCATTTTAATTAGAAGTTGTGTAAACCCTAATCCCTATCCCGTAAGTGTTTGTATAATAGTTATATTTGTTATAATTATTGTAATATTATATCCGATTCGGACGGTCTCTCTACATTGGCATCGGAGCCTGGTTCGGATCTGTCTGAATCGGGTCAACCCGGAGTTCCGAAACCCTACTAGGGGTTTCGCTCAGGTAAAACGGCCTTACCCTCTTTGTTTAGTGTTTTCTGTTTTGCTGGCTCGTTTGCTGTTCTTCGTGATACTGTTGAAATTTGTCCTCGTGTTATTGCTTCTGCGGCTTATGTTGTTTGACGCATTGTTGGTAATATTCTGTGTGTTTGTTACTACGATAATACTTCGTGTTTGTTTTGAATCTGAAAATTTTCATAAACAGGCATTGAAACCCTCCTGTCTGGACCACTTAAGTGTCCTCGGATCTTGTAGGGGCTTAGGGTTGAATTTTACGAATTCCTTCAACTTTATTTATCTCTGTGATTTTATTAGTTCTTGTTACCTTGTGTTTCTGCAATTTGATAAAACCAGTGGTCTCATTTTAATCTGCTTTTTCCATAATTATTCAAAACTTTGTTTATTTTGAAAATTAAATGGGAATTATCTCTGCCTTCTCTGTGGCTCCGTTTGATGGAAAAGGTGATTTTGCCATTTGGCAACATAAAATGAAAAGCATACTCATTCAACAAAAATATTTGAAATCTATCGACAACTGTTTTGCATCTAATGTAACTACGGAAAAAAAGAGCTGAATTTGATGAGTTTGCTTACTCTGCTATTATCTTGAACTTGTCTGACTATGTGATAAGAAAAGTTGGTAAACAAAATTCGGCTAAGGAACTTTGGGAAAAGTTGGAAGAATTATATGTAGAAACCTCTTTGCCGAATAAGCTGTTTTGGCTTGAAAAAATCTTCTGTTTTAAACTTGATTTGAGTAAAAGTCTTGATGAAAACCTTGATGTGTTTACCAAGTTAGTTCAAGATATTAAAAATTCGGGTGATGAATATATTGATGATTACTCTGCTATTGTCCTTTTGAATGATATTCCTGAGTCTTATGGTGATGTTAAATCTGCTATTAAGTATGATAGAGATAATACATCTTTAGATATTGTTGTGTATGGTGAAAAGAGTAAAGAATTAAATTCAAAAACTATTGTGAGTAATAATTTGAATTTCGAATCAGTTTTGATGGTTAGGAATGAAAATTGCTATGACTGTTTCACTAAGAAGGAAGGTCAAAAGTCTGATTTTCGACAGCACTTACGGATTTGTTATAGTTGTGGTAAAAAGGGTCTTGCTAGGACAATAAGAACAAAAAGGGTAAAAATCAACCTGATGATAAGGCTAACCTGACTGCGTCAGATATCAATCTTAGTGATGTATATTAGTTGATTCTTGTGTTTTTCAGTCCATAGTGGGTTGTGGAGTGTCTTTGTGACATGTGTATGGTTTTTGTGTCTGTGTGGCTTATACAAATTATTCGTGGTTCTAATCCTTTGTGGATGTAGGTAGTGCAAATCTGTGTGATTATTTTTCCTTGAACTTTGTGTTTTTTGACGTTTTTTGAGCTGGCTGCAGTGTTGGTAGTTTTTTGTAAACCTCCGCTCCTTTTCAGGTGGAGCAACATGCTTAGTGCGTTGCGTTTGAGGTGGAGTGGTGTCCCCTCAAATCTATGTGTTGCTTATATTGCATATTTCCCTTAATGCGTTTGTGCTTTTGGAAATATTTTGGTATTTGTGTGCTTTATACAATTTTAGCTTTCTTTGTGATGGCCTTGCTTTCTTAGTGATTGCTATTATTGTTCTTTGTGATTACTTGTACTTACTTTGTGTTTTGAGTTCAGGTGGTGTCCTACGGCGATGATGACCTCTGTCTCTATAAACTGCCCCGATGACTCATTTGGCCCAGGTGGAGAAATGTTGAGTTTTGGGGCCAAATGATATTAAAAATAAAGGCCCAAAATTATTCTCCTGCAACCCACCTTAAGAATTGACCCAGCCCAGACCATGGAAGAAGTCCATTTTGACCGGACTAATCTTAGCCATCTATTTTGGCTTCTTTAATCCTGACCCTTGGTTTCTATACCTACCCCTTATAAGACCCACCAAACCCTACCTCAGTGTTCCGCCTCCATCCTTACCCTTTCTCCCCGTTCCTTCCGTTTTTCTCTCCCGTCTGTTGCAACTTTTCCCTGGTCCCCACCATGGAATCCCCTGTTGTTGTTCCGGTTTTCTCTCCGCGAACCCTACTCTGATATATCTATAAATACCTTTTTTCGGGAGAGTTGAGATACACAAAAAACAAGCAAAAAGTCATCTGTTTACTCTCTTCGATTTTTCTTCTTCCTGTGAACCGAAATCAGAGATCTTTGTGACGGTCTTTGAGGCTTTGATCTGAGGTTGGTGTTCTGGGTGGGTCTTCGATTCGAATCTTGGTTGTGTGCTTCGGTTCTTCCTGTGGAGTAGCTTCTGATCTAGTTTGGGTCTCGTTTTGGTGTTGGCCGCGGCTATTTGGGTCCTGGACGTGGGCTTTTGAGACAGAAGACCGAGCCGGGTTGTTCTTCAACAAGTGACTCCACTTCCGAATCTTTTCGATTCATTTGGTTTGCGATTTCTGCTCCTATTTTATTTTTCAGTTACTTTTTAATTTTTGCATTTTAATTGGAAGTTGGTGTAAATCTTAATCCCTATCTCGTAAGTGTTTGTGTAATAGTTATATGTGTTATAATTATTATAATATTATATCCGATTCGGACGGTCTCTCTCAGTTATTGCAGTTGCAACTGGCAAAACCATTATGAGTTTCAATAATCGGTAGACCAAAGGGAACGCGCAACATATTTTTTGTGTTTCCACCATCAATCTAGCAAGATTGGATATACCTTTCAAGTTAGCAAATATTTCATCTTCTTGCACATTGTCAATGTAGACGTGAAGTTGATGCTCAGGTGTCATCCTTTCTACACAACTAAAATTATATGGATACAGCTCAGCCACCTCATTAACTTTGATGGGTCAAAGCTATGAAATAAATTATGCGGATTCAAAGTCCCCATACAAATAAGCCATACATAACTTATCTCACTAAATTTGTCACCAAATTCTTGAATTTGCATATCCACGACCGTGTTAAAGCAATCAAACTCATAATAGTGTTGATAGTGATTTTGGTCTTTGTCTTTGATTTTCCGAATTCACATAATTTTCCTCCATATTCAACATTTCAATATTATGCTTTTCACAAAAAGAAGAGGGGTCTTTTTTCAAAAGTGAAAAAAATCCATCAACTCTAAGTTTTTGCAATTGCCGCTTGGTTGATTTCACCAATAAAATAGCATTCATGATATCTTGATATTTTCTTCAAAGAGATTGTGATAATAAATATGTTACCCCAAAATATTCTACATCAAGTGCAAATAAAATACAAAATTAAATGATTTGAAATATATTTGAAGATCATTTGCTTGGCGTTTGACTAAAACTATTATCGCGTTCCTCTTCAACATATGCAAGCATCTCAACAACAGTTGAAAACAAATCAACCAAACGCCAAAATATTTTGTAATGAGAACCCAACGTGTATCGCCAACTCCACAAAGAGAATGCTCTTGGTTTGACCCACTTTCAGTTTCATATTCACTAATATTGATGGCTCCTTTCATCTTTTCTTTTTGACTTTCTCGAATTATATCCTTTCGCTTGCAAGAAGCACAAACCATATTCATCACAATAGTTATCATGTCAAAGAAGTTTCCAACGCAAAGGTACTTTTTTGCAACCGCCACAACAAATAACTGAAGTTGGTGAATAAAAACAATGAACATAATATAATGAGCTATTTTCTCGCATGATTAAAGCTTCCAAACCATTGAACTCACCATGTATATTGCTTGATCCATCATAAAGTTGACCTACAACTCTGGTAAGACTCACTTTATGTTTAGCAAATAAAGATTCAATGTTGGATTTAAGAGAGAAAGCATTTGTTTGCTTCACGTGAACAAATCCAACAAATCTTTCCTTAACAATATCACATGTAATATAGGGTAAAACTACAGTACACTAGACTCATCAACTAACATGGCAAACACATCATCACCATTTTTTCCAAACATATGTTTTCAGTATTTCTTGTATAAAGAAATTGATTAATGCCTTTTTTTTAATACTTGGAGCTACCATTTGATTTTTCCTTGGAGCATCTCATAATATAACTTTAAGAACATCATTTTAATTTCGGATTAACTTGGTTATTTTCAAAAAAATCCTCGATTAAGAGACTTTTCCAACTCAACTTTGCCATGAAAAGGTAATGCTTGATTCAACAAGTATCTACAAAAATAAAACGAATAGTTTAATCAAATCCAGTACTCATTCTTCATAGTATCACTATGCTTATGAAAGGTAATGGCAATGGATCGATCTTGTCTCATTAAATCTTCACATTCTTAAATGTTATATTGTGAAAACTATTAACATCAACCCGATGAAAAGCAACTCTCTCCATTTTACTCCCACTATTAAAACCTTCCGACTTAAAAGCATCACTCCTATCTTGTTTTACAAATCGATCTCTGAACAAGTAACAACACAAGCAAAAGGTTTTATCCGTATTCACACTATGCTCTAACCAATTACCAAATTTATCAAACCAAGACAGACAAAAATTGTATCCCCTTATTCCTATCATTTTTCTTGGAAAGTCTTGGCCACATAGTTGACAAGTCCTCTGATCAAGTATTTTTTTTATTTCATCTCTTTGATTAGGGTGATAATTTTTTTTTCTTTTCTGATGGATCCCAAGTTGAAATTTATTTATTTGCTGTGAAAATGGAATATCATAAATTTTGACCAGAGCCGGCTTATTGGAATTTTAGATACATAGAGTCTTATAGGATCCGAACCATCCGAACCTTCCTCTTAAGAATTGTGTCCCTCTATTTTTTGTTTGTTAATCTGTGTGATTCAACTTTGTGTTTGCTTTATGAGTTTTCAAAGGTGAACATATGAAAAATGGGCACGATTTCTACATTTCACTTGGACCCCTTCTATAGAAAATCGGATTTCCGATTTTGACAGCATAGAATGAAAGGTATACTTGTTCAGAAAAAAAAGTGTTAAAGCTATATACTATTAATCTTTTGCAAATACTTCGGCCGAGAAAAAGGATGAGTTGGTTGTGTTTGCTTATCCGTCTATTATCTTGACTTGTTTGACTCTATGATAAAAGAAGTTGGTAAATAAATTTTGGAAATTTGGGATAAGTTGGAAGAATTATTCGTGAAACCTCTTCGACGAACAATTTTTCTTTACTTACAAATTCTTCTCTTTCAAACTTGATTTGAGTAAAGGACTTGATGAAAATCTTGATGTGTTTATCAAGTTAGTTCAATACATTAAATATAGTATGAATAAGCATATCAATGATTATTCACCTAGTGTGCTTTTAAATCTCATCCCTATGTATTATATTACGTTAAAACTGTTATTAAGTATGATAGAGATCACATAGCTTTATATATGACTAGTGTACCACACGTGTAATACACGACATAAGAAAAAATTTCATATGAAAATGCATGATATGTAAATCATTCACTATAAATTTTGTATAACTTCTTTATAAATTACATTAGCTCTTCTATTTACATTTACACAATTCTTGTCAGAATAAAAAAATTAAGTCGTTCGTGCTCTTCACTTTGGTATGGCTACATAAAGTTGGCTGTGTTTGAATAAGGTTTTGGCATATTACACGTCGACATTAGAGAGTGCATAACCATCTGTAATCATAATTAGTGGAAATCATCGCATTTGAATTTAAATGCCGATATACTATCTGATGAGTTTAATATCATTCGTGGAATAAATATTTTACTGCTACATTTTACAGTATGATATAAAAACTCATTACCGTTATATGTAAATATTATAGAAGTAATTGTACCAAAATAGTACAAATGTGCATCATATAAAGTATATTAGAAAATAAAATAAACAAAATTAAACTCTCTTACGTTGTCAGTTGTTGTAGCAATATAACAATCAAATAATTTCTTTCTTTTCCTAACACGAATTTCCTACTATTTGAGTAATTGAAAACTAGAAATAAATAAAATATTTATCCATACATATTTTTAAAAAGATTACAATTAATTTGTATTCTCTATAACCTACCTTATATAGAGATAATTATAAGTTGTAATATTTCCTCCTATTGATTAATATGTTATAAAAATAATAATTATTACATAATATAGGAGGAAAAACTATAACTTTGGTCCTATGAGAATTTTCTATAAATAGATTTGGTCACACATTCCTTTCTGATCTTTTTCTTTTGCAAAAATAGTTCAAATCATTAAGTATTTAACGATTTCTATTAAATGACAAAATTTAATTAAAAAACTTACACAAATAATTTGAATATGAATTAAAAATACATCAAATCCAAAATTTTACAAAAATATATAGTTGATTTCAAAAGTAAATAAACTAATAAAATCATCTAAAACTAAAAATCAACTAAAAAATCACTTAAAGTTAAATAAAAATTGAAAAAAATTTCAAAAAACTAAATAAATTTTTGAAAATAATTAAATTTAAAAAGTCTGAAAAAAATTAAGTAAAATAATTGATTTGTAGGAAAAATCTAAAAAAATTAATTAAATATAAGATTTAATGTTAATAAATTTTTAGTTTTATTAACTGAAAGATTTGGTTGGTTTTTAATGTTTTTAAGTTTGTTAAGCATTAACTTATTTTTGATGATTTTTAGTTGATTTTGATAATTTATATATTTTAACAACAACTCTTTTGATACAACAGAAGAGAGACATTGAGGCGCACGTTAGTAGTCCCTGTTAATCTGCGCCGCCGGCACCACCACGATGAAGCGAGCAAGAGGACGGCCAAAGCTTACTAATAGTACTAAAGCGAAGAAGAAAAGAGGAAGGAAACCTTCGGTTAACACCCCATCCACTACAACAACTACAACGAAGGTAATGAATGATTTTAATGATACATAGAGTGTGGGAAGAATTGATATTGAATCAGCGAAAAGTTCTTCAACATCGAGTGCCAGATCTGAAGCGGAGAAGCTTATGGAAGCTGAATTTCAGTATATTAGAGGCTTAGAACCACTACCAGAGGTTGAGATCTGTTCTAGGGTTTCCTCACCCAAACCTCCAAAAATCGAATCTGAGATTCCTGTTCGGGTAACCTCAAAAGGTATGAAGCTTGATTATGTCCCTCCTATACTGAAAGATGGAGTGCCAGTTGCATGTTTAACCAAGGAGGATACGGAGCTGGAGGCAGCAAAATGGGAGAATGCTCTTATTTTATATGTAATTAGTGAGACTCCTACTATCAAGTATTTGAGTGTGTATCTGGAAAAGCAGTGCTTGGTGAAATCTCCTGAGATTTTCTACCATAATAAAGGATATTTTGTTGTGAGATTTCAATTGAAAGAGGATAGAAATGCTGTGTTGTTTAAGGGGCCGTACACCATAGCCAACAGACCTGTTATTGTGAAAGCATGGGAGCCAGAGTTTAATTTTGAAAAGGAAATATTGAAGGTTGTTCCTCTTTGGATCAAACTTCCCAATCTTCCATTAAATTGCTGGGGTGCAAATTCTTTGAGTCGCATAGGAAGTTTACTGGGAAAGCCACTATATGCTGATGAGTGTACATCCAGTCATAATCGTATTTCTTTTGCTAGAATGCTCATAGCTATAGATGTCACCATGCCTATACAGTATAAAGTGCATATTGAAGATGGAAATGGGAATAGGGTTGAACAACAGGTCTTGTATGATTGGATTCCTCCTTTCTGCAAGAAATGCCAAGTAGCTGGGCATAACTGTGGAGACAACATCAAACCAAAACCAAAACCAGCCCAACAAATCAAAAAGCAATGGGTTCCCAAAGCTCAAGCTGAGAAAGTGTCAGCGCAAAAAAAGGGAAAACGGAAGGTAGATGAATGGAAGATTCCAAAAAAGACATTTATTCAAGCTGTGAAGGGTGTTGAAGTGGTATCAGTGGTATCAGCTAATACATATCATATGCTACATGATGAAGGACAGACTAGTGATGAACAAGGTCTATTAGTAGATAAGGGCGGGGACCATATCCCCTTGGTGCAGAAATGAGGATCATATTTCGGAATGTGAGGGGTTGTAATAAACCCCTCAAACACAAAGAGCTTAAGCTCTTTGTGCAGCAGAATAAGGTTGATGTGTTTGCCATTTTGAAAACCAGAGTGAAGGAGAGCAACTTTATAAAGGTGTCAAAGAAAATAAATAACAGATGGCAGTTTATCAATAACTATATAGATGCTTACAATGGTCGAATTTGGATTGGTTGGAATCCATAGAAAGCTAATATTATGTTGAAAGAGAGCTGTGCTCAAGGCATTCATTGTCAAGTCATGGATAGGACAAACTTGCTCTTAAGGAGTGGAATAAAACTCACTTTGGTGATATTTTTTCTAAGGTCTCCGAAGCTAGGGACCTTGCATCCGGGGCTGAACGTGATTTTGATAATAACCCTACGGATAGTAATCTTATCTTGTTAAAGAAAACCAAAGCTAATCTCAACCTAGTGATGACTATGGAAGAAAAATTTTGGAAACAAAAAACTAACTTAAAATGGTGCATTGAAGGGGAACGCAACACTAAATTCTTCCATGATATTATTAAATCCAAAAGAAGTAAAAGCCGTATTTTTCAAGTTATGGACAATGTCCAAATATCTGACCCTGATGCTATCCAAAATTCTGGAGTTAATTACTTTTCTAATGCATTCAAATGCTCAGATCACGATTTTGATAGTATTAGGCCGGATATTATTCCCTGTACCTTGGATAATTCTGATAATCGTGTTTTGTGTGCTATGCCGGATGTGGATGAGATAAAATGTGCTGTTTTTAATATTGATTCGGATAGTGTGGTCAATAGGATGGCTTTAATGCTTTGTTTTTCATAAGTGTTGGGATGTTATCGCTAAGGATGTATGTGAGGCCGTGTGGAATTTTTCTCCGAAACCCCATGCCCAGATCATTCACTTGCACTACGATTTCTCTTATTAGAAAATATCCTCCCTAGCTTGGAAAGACTTCAGCCGATTAGTCTTTGCAACACAACTTATAAAATCATTGCAAAATTCTTAGTACTTTGGGCCGCTTACTTCCAAAAATTCTTAGCCACGACCAATCGGGTTTCACAAGGGTCGCCTTATCACTGATAATATTTTAACAGCCCAAGAAGTCTGTCATGATATATCCAGGGACGATTCGAATCTGATGATCAAACTGGACATGGAAAAGGCCTATGATAGACTTAATTGGGCTTTTCTTTTGAATATCCTTAAAGCATTTGGTTTTTCTGATGAGTGGACCGACATGATAAATCGTTGTATATCGAATTGCTGGTTTTCTGTTCTCAATAACGGTAATGTCATGGGTTTTTAAATCTGGTAGGGGAATTAGACAGGGTGATCCTTTATCCCCTCTCCTCTTTGTGATTGCTTCTGATTATCTATCGAGGCTCCTGGACAAAACTTTTAACTCCCACCCCGACATGTTTTATAAAATCAGGAAGAATGTTCGGATCACCCATCTGGCTTATGCCGATGATGTGCTGATCTTTACTAAGGCTTCCTATAATAATCTCCTCATAATCAAGAATTGCCTGGACCACTACACGGCGAGCTCGGGCCAAAAAGTGAACAATTCTAAAAGTCATTTTATTTTTGCCAAGCCGAATAACCCGTTAGTCCGCATTGTCAAACAAACGACTGGATTTTCCCAAACTAATCTCCCGTTCAATTATTTGGGTTCCCCACTTTGGAAAGGAAACCAAACTTTTGACATGTATGGAGATTTGATTTCCAAAACTTGTTCTAAATTTCAGTCGTGGAATCATCTTTTGCTAACCACAGGAGGTAGGCTTGAGCTCATTAAAACGACCTTGAGTTCGATTCCGTTCTATTGTCTCCAAGTTCTTAAACCCCCAAAGAATGTCATTACTTTTTTCGAACGTCTTTTCAACAAATTTCTTTGGGTATCTAACGATAATAGAAAGAGACTCCATTGGGGGGCATGGCTCAAGTTATGCTACCCTAAGGAGGAGGGTGGTCTCGGGTGTAGGAGTATGAGGGACACCATCAAAGCGGCTGAAATCAAACTTTGGTGGCGTTTTCGGACTTCTTCGAACATTTGGTCCAATTTTATGCGTGTTAAGTACTGTAAACGCCTCCACCCCATGATTGTTAAAATAAACCCTTATGATTCTCCTACGTGGAAAAATCTCTGTGGCATCCGGTATATAGCGGACAAATGGATTTTTTGGGATATCGGTGATGGTGATTTCTTTTTGGCACGACAATTGGTGCGATTTTAGTCCGTTATCCCAATGGGTCTCTAATACCCGTTCGAATGCTAGTATCAATCAATTTTGGTCTCCTAATGGCTGGAATCGGGCAAAACTACTAGCCGTTATCCCTTCGGATCTTGGAGAATACATTATGGCATTTCCCACTCATGGGGATGGGGATATAGTCGGTCGAAAAGTATTCTGGAAACTAACCTCTCACGGTGGTTTTTCTTTTAAAAGTGCATGGGAGGAGGTTCGGCAACGCCAAGACAATCACAATATTTTAAAATTTTGCTGGAATCAAATCATTACTCCCACTATATCCTTTTTCATGGTTAGGCTTTTAAAAAAATGGCTCCCCACCCCGGATGGTCTTAGAACCAGGGGTATCATTGCCGACAATGCTTGTTTTTGTTGTGATGGCGTTGAGAATTTTCCTCATCTTTTTCTTAATGGGCCGGTAGCGTCGGCGGTTTGGGCTAACTTCTGCGCTTTAGTTGGGATTCCTATTTTTCAAACTAATAATATTAACTTGGTTATTACCAATTGGTTTAATAAATCCTCGGGAGATATCCACGTTTTGCGTATTATCCCTATTCTTATCCTTTGGTTTATTTGGTGTTCTAGGAATGACATGCAGGTTAAGAAGATCCCTTTTACGGCCCAAAGAGTGTGCGATCGCATTTGGGGCTACTTGGCTTTGATCAAAGGGCACCGGGTCCTTAAGCCGCGGGCCTGGTTTGGTGCCCCGGTTCTTGTGGATATTTTGGGATTGAATTTCTGCCCATGTAATTTCATTAGCAGCTGCCATTGTAACTGTAATAACAAAAAGCCAAAAAAAATTACCATAGTTAGATGGGTTAAACCGGTCCTCGGGATTACCAAAATCAACACGGATGGGGCATCGAAAGGTAATCCCGGGGAGTCGGCCATGGGAGGCATTGCCAGAAACTGTTCGGGTGATCCGATTTTTGCGTTTCACGAATTTATCGGCAACCACACCAATAACTTTGCCGAGCTTTTTGCCATTTGGAGAGCATTGGACCTTTGCTATGAGAGGAACATTCATAAGGTTTGGGTTAGGTGGATTCGGCTTTTGCTCTTTCTTTTATTACCTCGCCTAACATCGGAAATTGGCAACTTCAAAGCATTCGGCACAAAATCTTGTCATTTAGTCGTTCTATGGATATCTCATTTTCCCATATCTACCGGGAAGGGAATGCCACTGCGGACCACTTAGCCAATGAAGGATACAAGTCCAGAAATTTTCATCTTTACAGCCCGTTGGATATATCCGGGCAGATTCGTGGTATGATTAGACTGGACAAAAGCGGTTTCCCTTATGTTAGACTCAAGTAGGTCGCTCGTTGGCCGTATTTTATTTTGTCTTAATTAAGTTTGGGTGTGTAGAGGGGCTCGTCCTCCCTCGATCTCCTAGGGCGTGTAGTGGGCCTCATCCCCCTACATTTCCGATGTGTTGAATAAATCTCGGTTTAAAAAAAAAAGTCATGGATAGGACAACTGAAAAGCAATTTGATCTTGTAGCTGTGTATGCTTACAACACTCAGGAACTAAGACGAGAGTTGTGGAGGTTTCTATCATATGTTACTCAATCTATCTCTGGCCCGCTCATATTTGGAGGCGACTTTAATAATCTACTGAGTGCATCAGATAGATTTCAAGGTGCCCCGGTGACTGAAGGAAATTATAGGGAATTTGCAACTTGCCTACAAAATAATGAACTCCATCCTTTGAAAATGATGGGAGAGGATTTCTCTTGGTGTAATAACCAGGAGGGAGCTGCAAGAATCTACTCACTTGTTGAGAGAGTAGTTGCCAATGCTGCATGGCTCTCTCAATTTAATGGTATAATTGAGATTCTAGGCAGGAATGTGTCTGATCACTGCCCCTTGCTGCTGAAATTAGAAGAATTCCAGATTAATAGAGGGAGACCTTTTCATTTCATAAATGCTTTAGCTGATCACAGTGAGTTTACACCTATATTGACTCAAACTTGGCAAATTCAATGCAATTCAAATAAACTCCTAAATGTATGGTACAAGCTAAAGGAATTGAAGAGACCTCTAAAGCAGCTCAACACTTGTCATTACATGGGTATGCATGACAAGCTTGAATTGTTGAGAGAAAACTGAAAGAGATACAGGATTTGATCCCTATAGACAGGTTAAATCCAAGTATTATAGAAGATGAGATGAGAATATTAGAAGAAATTGAGAAATGGAGTTTGGTGGAGGAAAGCATATGGAGATAGAAAGTACGAATTGATTGGATAAAGCTAGGAGATGGAAACACAACATTTTTCCATACCTATGCTGTAACATCCCCAGATCCATCCGGGAATATTACAGCGCCGTGGGCCCCGAGATGGAACCCACAAGGCAAAAAGACATTTTCGCAAACATTTACAAATGCCTAAGAGGCGAACGACGGTACTATCTTTAAAAACATTTGAAGACTATATAAAACTCGTTTATCAAAATCATCGTAAAATCTCATTTGAAAGGACAAGGCCAAACAGCCGAAACTCAATAGTTTAGAAAATGATTTTCCATGTAATCTGAGTTACTAGATAACGAAAGGTCATTTAAAATTACTCACGCAGTACATGGGCTCGCAAATCCCAAGTTTGGGAAAAGACAACAGTTAAAAGTACTCTACCAGCGGAATACAACAACTGATCAAGAAACTCAATTCGCAAAATACATGCCCTAGCTAGTATCCCCCGGGAAGATCATCTCTCCACGACCGCTACAAGCTCGATATCCCAAGAACCTAAAAAGAAAGCCCACGACGGGGTCAGCCATAATATCCAACAATGATAACAATCACATCACATCAATAATTACATACCAATGAGATACTAAGTAAGAATACTATCAAAGTAATCCTACTGTCATACTCTACCAAATTCACGTCTCGTATCATCAACAACACGAAAGCTCATACATAAACATATGTACTATATCTCACACAATACCCAAGGTTCTCAAAACATCATCATAACTCACTGTTACGAAGTCTACTAACTCTGACCAATTCGATCCATCGGATATCATCATCAAATCTCAACACGAAAACCGATTGTCCATCAAAGACAAATACCAAGGGAAATACGAAACATACCTCGAGATGCAGAATACCATGTGTTGTTACCCAAAATATTATCCGGAGATAGTATTGCTGGAATGATCGAGTAACAAACAAATGCGAGAACACTTCCGTGAGAAAATAGATAACACAAGATTTGCCGGGGTTGTTAATCCCGGGCTTGAATGCTCTCGCGAGATGTTATTAATAAATATACTGTCGAGTACAAATATTAATGTCAGAATCTAATACAAGGAGTGTAAAGACTTCTAGTTATCTAGGCTTTAGAGCGCGTAGATTGCCGGAAGAACCAGATAGATGAATCTGTGAGTTCTTGCTTGGGATATATGATGAATGTGTATGAATATCACTATGAATGTGTTAGTGGTTGCCAAAAGAGCCTTTTGATTCTCTCTTTGGTGTGTATTTTGCACTTGATTCGTAGTAGAATTCCTCTCTCCTTGGCCGCAACAGTGAGTCCTCTATTTATAGGGGACAGGGTAGTTGGGATCCCTCAGGCGATCGCGGGCGATCGCCGTTTTCTATATTAAAATAAAACGGCCGATCGTCCCATCACGTGGGCCTGTTCCCTTGAGGTCCGAGGTTGCAGTTGGAGTCCAGCTGGGTGAACCAATGGGAAGCCAGCACGTGTTGCGAGTCGCTGTCCGAGGAGGGCCCACTTCGTACCTTTCGACGGCCTTGTCGGTAGGCGTGGTAGGTGACAGGCTGGGGTCAATGATCCTATCTGTCGGTATCTTTTGAAGATCCGCAGGTGGGCCATCGTCCAAGATTCGGTCTTCGACGACTTTGACGGATGCTGGATCCCCATGTGGCATGAGATGATCGCCTCTGGTCCGCTCTTTAAAGACGATCGCCAGGTATCAAAAGACGATCGCTGGTTTCCAAAAGACGATCACCGCATTGTGCCGAACTCTAGGCGTTTGTCCGGAGTATGTCTTTCATGGTTGGCTTTTCTGATCGTGATGCCGATCGCCTATCGAGGCGTATTAACCGCAGCACAACAATTGCCCCCCAGCTCACCTCGATGTTGAAAACACGGGGTGAGATGGCACTGCTGGCGATCGCCAATGTTTAAACGATCAGCCGATCTGATTTCAAATATGGACGACCTTCTTTTGCGTCGGGAGCAGCGGGAAAAGAAGGCGGGCTTTCTAACGTGGCAGGGACACGCGTCGCGCCGCTGTTGGGGGAGTCCGACGGTTTTGTCGGTCTTGTCGGTTGGCGTGCCCTTGAAAAGACGCGTCTGCGGGATTCAAGGGCGGCATTTAATGCGTCCCCACGTGACGGTTGCGAACCAGCCCCCGAGGTTTCCCCTATTTGCATTTAGACCCTCGTCTCCATCTATAAAAGGGGCCTGCGTTTCTTCTCTTCACTTTTTTACGCGTCCTTTGTATCCATAGCTGAAATTCTGCAGAAATTTCCGGAGCTTGCTGTGCCGACCGTCTTCCTTTCCTTAGGTAAGAAACCCAATTCTTCTTTCTCCCTTAATTTTTTGAGAACATGTCGGGAGGATCTAAGGTCTTCGAGGCCTAAGCACTCGCCGCCGCGGCTTCACGGGACCGGGAGGGAATTCCTATGGGAATCCCCGTGGAGACGGCCGCAGAGGCTATTCGTGCGGGATTGCACCCGCAGAGCTTGAGGAGCTTTTCAACGAGGCCGTAGTGGCGGGCTCGCGGCGGCGGAGGAGCGAGATGCGTCGCGGGTGGAGGAAGACGAATCGATGCGTTTGTCTTGGGAAAAAGATAGCATCTCCGCCCCGTCCTATACGGCTTTTGCTAGACTTATGGAGGGATTGCCGCCCTGTCCGGAGTTTGATTCGAGGCTTACTCCGTCGCTCATCCCTACGTACATGTGAAGCGGACGGAGTTTCGGCCTTGAACCGTCTCAATGGACTCTTGGTCGATTCGGAGTTCGGCGACTGGAAGGACATGACCTACTGGAGGGCCAAATATCATATCCCCTCGATGTGTCATTGCATGTGCCCTCCGAGAACGAACGTGCCGACCAGCCTCCCGAGGGTATGGTCGCCATCAACGAAATGACTCGCCGCCGGATCATGGTTTCCCTTGTCGTTCGCTTCCAGACCGCCGATCGCCCGAATTTGACGCCTTCGCTGACGCCGAACGCCCGGGCCGCAGATTATCAAGACATTGACATTATTTGGCGGTCACAGTTGTTTCGCTTGCCTTCGCTACTGACATGAATTATCTATTTAAGCCGATCGTGCGTATGGGATCGATCGGCGGTTACCATATCCAAGGTCGCCAGGGTAGGGTGGTTATTGGGGTGCCGAGCAAGACTCGGGGCGACCTAAAAAAGTGGTGCTGGGTTGGTGGTGCATGGAGGTCGGCATCGAGCGAACCGCCGGAGGAGGAGTTGGATATCCCTACCAATTTTTGGGAGAGGAATCCAAGTAAGGGTTTCCATTCTCCCTTTGTTCGATACTCGACCGATCTAATTTATTTCCCTTTTTGCAGGATCCCTTGTTCCATCGATCGATGATCTCCCCTTTGATTTCTCGATCGTCTGGGAGCGGATTCGCGCATTGCTGGTTTCCTATAAAGACGTTCAGTCAGTCGGCCACGAATCTCATCGGTTGGGAGCTCGATTGTTTCGCTTCCCTCACCACCTGAAGGCCCCTGGTATGACTTTTCATCTACTCTCTTCTGCGAGGCGATCGTCTCCAAGAGGTCGCCATGTCTAAGTAAGCGTCTAACTTGTTTGAGTTTCATCTTTGGCAGAGATTTATTTTCCTCAGACGCCGAGCTACCGCAGAGATTGCCATGTCTAATCCCGGTTTTATCGGCCGCCTTCATCTCGGGAAAGAAAACGGGTCGCGCTGCCGCGACGCTGCCTCGCCCGCCTCGTGGTGAAGCCTGGCCGCGGTGCCGGCCGCCGAACCGAATCACAAGGTGAGGAACAACTTCGGCGCAACCGCAAGAGGCGAGGCCGAGGGGTCCCTTCCGTCGGCCGAGGCGGATTTAGCTATTTTGGAGCCGCGATCGCGCTCCTCGCTTCTTCCGCCTGGCGGCGGAGGGGTCTGGTCCCAGGCCATCGGCATCAAGCTCCGGGACATCTGCCGGCTTTTTGAAAAGGACGGCGATCGCTGACGCCGAGACTTCTCGGGGAAAGCCCTTTTTCGGCCGTGATCCAGAGCTGGTCAACAGGTGAGAATGGTTTGAACCTTCCGAGCTAGGTGTTCTGAGTAAGGTTTTAGGCTAACTCCTTGGTTTCCTTGGTTTGCGCTGCAGGGTTCGTCTTGCCGATCCGGACGTTGCCCCTATGGTGCTGGACTTTCTGTCGAGCAAGGCTCCGCAACAGTCTCTTGAAGTCCCTGCTTACGTTCGCTAGGCTATCACCTCTCTGCCCAAGGCTTGGACGACCGACCTTGACGCGATCGCTCGTCGGCGATCTGGAGACGCCATGCAGGCGACCGTTGCCCTGGCTCTTCAGACGGCGACGATGGCCGTCCAAGCGGCTAGGGATTATGAGGGGCGACCCTCCACTGCTCACCTCCATCGCGACCTCGAGGCCGCCCGGAACAAAAATATCGAGGATGCTAACCGGATCCGGTCTATGGAGAAAGAGTATGAGGAGACGGCCAAAAGGGCTAAGCAGGACGTGGATCGATTGAAGCAGGAGCTGAGCCGCTCCAAGGAGGCTGCCGATCGGTCCCGTGATGAGGAGAAAGAAACCCGCCAGAAGCTCGCGGCGTCGCGAGAGGAGGTGGCCGGTCCAAGGCGATGGTGGATCGGCTCGGCGGTGAGCCGGACGCGAAAAAGGAGCTGGAGAAGGCCCAGGGTGAGAATGCCGCCAAGGTTGTCGAGCTGGCGGAGGCCGAGAAGACGGCCGCGGAGTTGAAGGGCCAACTGAAGGCGATCGAGACCGATCCCTACCAAAGTGTGGCGCTCGCCGGCGAGTTCGCCTATTACTTGGCATATCTTGTGCCGTCCGAGCCGCAAAGAAGGCAGGGATCGAGATCGGTCCCTTGATGGAGAGCTTCAAATCCTACGCCCTCGCGAATCCTCTGCACCCGGAGTTCTCCTTGCCGATCCTTGACTTAGCCTACTTCGGGATCGACTTGAGTTGGTATACGGGTAAACTCATTCATCCCGAGGCCGAAGCCGATCCGCAACCCGAGGGGCCTTGAGAGACATTTTGTTTTCCTCTGTAACTTTGTACTTTTTGTTTTCCTTTTGTAATGCCTTCGGGCTCCGTAATGTATGAAACTCGTGTTATGAATAAAATGCTCCTCTTTATATACGATCACCCTTTGAATGTTTGCGTTCAATTTTTACGAGTACGTGTATATTTGCTTTCGACTTTTTGCTCATCCGACCGATCGTCTGAGTGTTGAAAGAATTGACATGTTTTGTATCGGAATTCTTACTTGTAATTTTTGTCGGACGACCCCGATCGCCCTGCATGTTTTTGAGCGAAGCCGATCGAGTGTGGTTCCTCTTTGTTCGATCGTGTTTGAGATTAGCTCGACCTATCCCTGCCCCCTTGTTTTTGTTCACTTATTGTAAGTAAGGAGAAAAAAACTAGTCTGTCTGGCGAGCTATCGTCATTTTGCCGATTCTGAAGAGTCATGTGTGGTTGGGGTGTTCGATGGACCGATCTCCCCAATCGTGTCTTCGTGTGCGAGGAATATTGAGTACCCCGCGACTCACTTTTTGTGAGGGTCCTCCGTTAGGCTACGCCTGCCTTGTGTTAAAACGAAATGCGGGCGATCTCGGTCTGGAGGAGTTCTTGCGCGGAGTGTTGTCGGCTTATTCGACACCACGTCCGCGGCTTGTCAGCTCTGCTTCCACCTCGGCCCGCCATGAAGATGGCGACCCTCGACGGTGTACGTTGAGACGGGGGTAACGGCACGTCGCATTGTTCGGGTTCACCATGTTAGATGATGTACCTTGAGGTCGTGCGATCGTGCCTATTGATCATTTTGGAGGGTCCTTCGGCTACGCCGGCCTCGTATTTAAACGAAGGGCGGGCGATCTCAGCCCAAAGGAACCTTGCATGGGCGAAGCTGTCGGTTCCATCGACCTCCAGGACCATGGCTGCATTAATTTTACCTAGGATCGTCGTGATCAGCGATCGTCGGCGGTATGCGATATGCCTGGTGGGGCGATCGCCATAATAGATGGGATAGGAAAAAATCTCATTATATTCCTTGTACATCATTGAAATTGAATACAAATTTATCACTGATAGTATTTTTTCAGATGCACGGCGTTCCAGGGGTATTGGTCCGGAGTACCGTCAGGATGTTCCAGTTCGTAGGCTCCTTTAGTTAGCCATCTGGATACTCTGAAAGGTCCCTCCCAGTTCGGACCAAAAACGCCTGTGTGGGTTTGGATCTTCTTAAGGACGAGATCGCCCACTTGAAATCTTCTTTCTCTGACCTTTGAATTGAAGAACTTCTCGGCTCTCCTTTTGTGGATTGTGTTCTTCATTTCTGAGGTCAGCCGTCTTTCTTCGAGCATGTCTAGGTCGATTCGTCGGGCTACATCGTTGTCGGTCGTCATCTCCTGCTCGGTTCGGTGGTTGAGGACGGCGATCTCTGAAGGAATCACCGCCTGCTCGAAGGTAAGGGCGAACGGGGTTTCACGGTTGAATTGCGGGTCGCCGCTCGGTAGGACCACAAAACGTCTGGGAGCTCGCCGCCCATCGTCCTTGCTTGGATTCGAGTCGTGCTTTGATCGTGTGTTTGAGGATCTTATTCACCGCCTCTACCGCCCGTTCGTCCGAGGGTGATAGGGCGCCGAGAATAACCTTTTGATTCCCACTTCTCACAATTGCATGACTTCTAAACCGTCGAACTGCTTCCCGTTGTCGGAGATGATGGCACGGGCAGACCCGAATCGGCATACGATGTTTTTCCATATAAACTTGATCACTTGCTCTTGGCGATCTTGTTGAGCGGTTCGGCCTCAGCCCATTTGGTGAAATAATCGACCCAACGATGGCGAACTTACCCACTGGAGGCCTTCGGCAAGGGACCTATAAGGTCGATGCCCCATTGCGCAAATGGCCAAGGGCTATACATGGAGGTGAGCTGTTCGGGTGATAATTTAATGTTGGGGCCCATTATCTGACATCTATGACACGATCTGGCATAAGCGATCGCATCTTTCCGAAGTGATGGCCAGAAAAATCCTTGTCTGGTTGTTTTATGGATGAGGGCTCGCCCGCCCGCATGGTTTCCACAAATCCCGTCATGGATCTCAGCTAAAACGAGCCGACCTTCCTCCGGTGTAATACACTAGAGGAGGGGAAGGCTGAAGGCTCGCTTGTAAATCCGATCGTCCAATAGGGTATATCTGGTCGCACGAAGCTGGAGTTGGCGAGCTTTAACACGGTCGTCAGGGACCGTCCCATCCTTTAAGTATTTGATGAACGGAGTCATCCAATTCTCCTCGACGATGGCGACCGTGGTAACCAGATTTCTGTCGATCGCCGGCCTTGCTGACTTTGTGATTTGGATATTGGAGAGGTCGGCTGCCCCGTCCGATGACGCTAGCTTGGAAAGAGCATCGGCCTGGGAATTGTGCTCTCTCGGGACTTGTTCGATTAGCACTTCTTCAAATTTTGTGCACATTTCGGCGACCAGCTCTTGGTATTTGACCATCTGTTCGCCGCGCGCCTCATATTCTCCCTTGACTTGGTTCACGACCAAGAGGGAGTCCATGAAGATATGGAGGCGACGAACATCTAGGGCGAGGGCTAGATCGAGCCCGCCTACCAAAGCTTCATATTCGGCTTCATTGTTGGTCGCACGAAAACCGAAACGCACAGCATTTGTGAAACTCTGACCGTCGGGGCTAATGAGGACAATCCCTGCCCCTGCTCTCGCATTGGTCGCTGAGCCATCCACGTATAATCTCCAGGCAGGTCGGCCGACCTGGGTTGGACTGTGAGGGAACGTTAATTCCACCACGAAGTCCGCCAGAGCTTGGCCTTTGATCGCCGTGCGAGGAGCGTAAGTGATACCGTATTGGGCGATCTCCAGCGACCACTTGAGGAGTCGCCCGTTGGTATCCGGTCGGTGTAGGACTTGACTTAGAGGTAGAGTTGTTAGGACTTCCACTTGATGATCGAAGAAGTAAGCCCTCAGCTTACGAACACTCATGACAAGGGCGTAGGCGATCTTCTCTAATGGAGTATAACGTGTCTCAGCGTCGTGGAGCGCCTGGCTAACATAGTAGATCGGCAAGTGGGCTTGCCCCTCTGCTCGCACCAGAACGGCACTCAGTGCGACCTCCGAGGCCGCTAAGTAAAGGAATAATTTTTCACCGGGGATCGGCTTTGCCAGGATCTGGGGGTTAGATAGATAATCCTTTATCTTGGCGAATGCTATCTGGCTTTCTTTCGTCCATGCGAACTTCTTGTTCTTGATGGTCGCGAAGAAAGGCTTGCTTTTATCGCCGAGCCGTGATATGAAACGGTTGAGGGCGGCTAGACAACCTGTGAGGCGTTGCACCTGTTTGATGTTTCGCGGTTCCTGCATGTCAAGGATCGCCTGTATCTTGGTGGGGTTCGCCTCGATCCCCCTTCGGCTCACTATGTGCCCCAGAACTTCCTGAGCCCACCCCGAAGTTGCATTTCTTGGGGTTCAGCTTCATGTTAAACTTCTCAAGGATGGTGAACGTCTCGGCGAGATCGTTGAGGTGATCTTCCTTCTTGAGGCTTTTGACTACGATATCGTCAATGTAGACCTCCATGGTCTTGCCGATCTGATCGGCGAACATCCTGTTGACTAATCACTGGTAGGTCGCCCCCGCGTTTTTCAAGCCGAACGGCATTCTGACCCAAAAGTATATGTCTTTTTCTGTGTGGAAAGATGTGTGTTTTATGTCTTCCTCCGCCATTGGGATTTGATGATATCCGGCGAAGGCATCCATAAATGACATCATTTCGCAACCTGCCGTGCTATCGACCAGGTGATTAATATGAGGCATCGGGAAGTGATCTTTTGGACATGCCGCGTTGAGGTCGGTGAAGTCAATGCATAATCTCCAGGAGCCAGTTGGCTTTTTGACGAGCACCGCGTTGGCGACCCACTGTGGTTCGTCTGTGGCTACTCCGATCAATTTGTTGTTGAGTAACTTCTGGACTTCTATGTCGAGCGCCGCGTATTTCTCGGGACCGAACTTCCTACGCTTCTGGTGAACAGGCTTCATCGCCCGGTCGATCTTCAGATAATGGCAGGCGTGTTCGGGACTTATGCCAACCATATCTTGATGAGACCAGGCAAAGACTCCGATGTTCTTACATAGCAAGTTGATCAGATCCCCCTTTAATTCGTGGTCGATGCTTGCGCCGATCTGTACTTCTCGTTCTGGATGATCCGGATCCATCGTAATACTTTCCAACTCTTCAACAGGAACGGTCGCCTCTCGTTTGGTACGGTCTCCGGACTCGGTCCTTGGATCGATGTCGAGACTTGGCTTGAAACCGATCCTTGGCTCGATGTCGTCCGTCAATTGACGAGAGATGGCGTCCCCTGAGTCGGGTTGGTACGAAGTGATAGGCTCGTCGATCTCCATGGGTTGATCGTCAGTTGCTTCAATGTTACATATAGTATGGGAAGTATTGAAAGAAGTAACAACATAGGAGTAATTCAAACATCTCTTTGCCATTAGCTGATCTCCTTTTACAGTACCGACCGTCCCATCGGCAGTGGGGAATTTGATACAGTAAAAGAAAGATGAGGCGACCGCCTCAAAGGTTTCTAAAAAGGGGCGACCTAGGAACCCATTATAGATGCTGGGCCTATCTATGATTACAAAGCTTAGGTTCCTAGTAATCATAACCTTGGGATCATAAAAGCATACTAGCTCAATGGAGAGCTTGATCTTCCCGTATGCTTGGACTGTGTTGTCGCCGAACCCTTGGAGCACGGTGTCGAAAGGCTTGATGAATTTGATTAAGTTGCCGAGTTGGTCTAGGGCGGATTTGAATATGATGTTGCAGAAACTCCCATTGTCGACCAACACGCGATCGACCGTCTTCCCAAGGATGCAAGTGGAGATCACTAGTGCATCCTCTTTGGGACATTGCACTCCTTCCCTGTCCTTGTTGGAAAAGGTGATGAGCGCGTCTCTAGATATGGTCTGCTCCGGAGGTACCACGACGTGGACCCCGGAGAATGCCCTCAGCTCGGCCTTTCGCTTCCTGTTCGACATGGTGGAAACCGGGGAAAGACCCCCGAGGTTTCCACCTCCTGCTTGAAGCATGTTGACCCGACCGCCAGAGTTGATCGGTGGGACCGAATCATCAGAGTACTCCGGCTCATGCTCGATTCTGGCGATCGGATTGGGAGGAATTCTTTCGCTTGGTCGGCGCTCGCGCCCTCCGGCTCTTTCCGTCCTGGGTTCTGGCTTGGTGATCAAATTGTCCAGTTTGCCTTCCTCAAACAGTCGCCAGAGCTGTCTGAGGAGGTCGCGGCATTGACTAGTGTTGTGGTCGGGACTCTTATGATAGGCACAGAATTTGCTACGGTCTAGGTGACCGTGGTCCCTTATTGTCTTTGGCTTGGAAAGCCACTCGCGACCCTTGATCGCGTTGAAGATGTGGGCCGGAGATAAGTTGAGGTTGTGAAGAAGGTGGACCTCTACATCCTCGAAGGCTTTGAACTCGCCAGGCGGCTTGGCGACCGCCTTTCTGGGCTTGGCGACCGCCTTCTTCTGGACATGGGAAGGTGCTTTTCCTTCTTCGGACTGTCCCTCGTCCAAGCGGAGTGAGAGCATCTTCTGCCTGGCCAGAAAATCGGCGGCTCTGACGCGGAACACTGTATAGGTCGGAGGAAAATCCTTTGTGAGGTGCCTGAACATGGGCGAGCGTCCGTGGAATCCGTTCAGGACTGCGTGGTGAGCGATCTCGTCGCTGACGGGCTCACCGGTGAGGACTATCTCGTCTACCCGGTCGACGTAATCCTCATCCGATTCATCCTTCCCCTGCCTGATTTTCATCATGCGGTGGGGACCTTCCGGGCGAGCGACTTTGGCGGCGAAGTACGACGTGATGTCGTTCGCTAGCTTCTCAAAGCAATTGATTGAGCGAGATGGTAGTGAGGTGTACCATCTGTGGGCGAGATCGCCCAGAGTTAACGGGAACATACGACATTTCGTCGCATCTGAAGCTCCGAATCCGGTCATGTAGATCCGGAATTTGCTTAAGTGGGTTTCCGGATCCGATCTCCCCTCGTATAGAGGTGTTTGTGGGGGATTGATCGTTGGTTGGACTGGGGCGAGCTCGATCTGAGTCGCGAGTGGTTCGCTTGACCTAACGATTGGTCTCCTGGCGCCTGCCCCATTTTCCAGGAGCGCCTTCACCTCGTCCAGCTGGCGTTGCATGGCGGCGATCGCCGTCGCCTGACTGCTTGCCGACTGGCTCTCAGAGCGTGAACCAAGGCGATCGTGTACCGATCCCCTAGCCCCGTGGTGAATGACGAGCTCCCTGCCAGTGGGTTCCTTCCTTGGGCGAGCAGGGGCTCACGACCGACTGTCTCTTGGGAATCGGATATGCCGAACTCTGGTAAAGGATTCAGATACCGATGTCTCCCGATGGGGCCCGAGTGCCTGTGTCGCCATGAGGGATCGCTCCCTAGGCGGCTGAAGACGGAATCGTCCCGCCTTACGAGAGCCTTCCCCTGCGGCTCGGGGCTTTCTGTCGATTTCTCAACATAGATCCCCTTGAGCTTCCGTTTGCTTGCCCGGCGGTTAGCTGACGGGGTGATGGTGGGCGAATCGCGGGCCCTCTGCCGTTCCCTGAGGATGGCTATAGCCTCCTCGATCTGCTCCGATGTCTGGAACTGATCGAGTGAGAGGCTAGAACCGTCCCTCGGGGGCGGGAGTGAGAGCCTAGCGTCGCCGCGGTCGCCTTCCGCCGTGGGCTGGGATTCGGTCCTCGCCGGAATAAGATTTCCGGCAGATCTCAGGGTGGCCCTCTTGGAGGTTGTTGCTGATGTCATTTTCTGAAGGTTTTTCTATTGAAGAACAGTGAGTGTTTCTTCAAGTATATGTCCGGAGAACAGTGAGTGTTCTTCGAGACGGTAGGAACAAAAATGAAGGTTTAGAAGCCCTCCTTCTAGCGCCAATTGTTGTTACCCAAAATATTATCCGGAGATAGTATTGCTGGAATGATCGAGTAACAAACAAATGCGAGAACACTTTCGTGAGAAAATAGATAACACAAGATTTGCCGGGGTTGTTAATCCCGGGCTTGAATGCTCTCGCGAGATGTTATTAATAAATATACTGTCGAGTACAAATATTAATGTCAGAATCTAATACAAGGAGTGTAAAGACTTCTAGTTATCTAGGCTTTAGAGCGCGTAGATTGCCGGAAGAACCAGATAGATGAATCTGTGAGTTCTTACTTGGGATATATGATGAATGTGTATGAATATCACTATGAATGTGTTAGTGGTTGCCAAAAGAGCCTTTTGATTCTCTCTTTGGTGTGTATTTTGCACTTGATTCGTAGTAGAATTCCTCTCTCCTTGGCCGCAACAGTGAGTCCTCTATTTATAGGGGACAGGGTAGTTGGGATCCCTCAGGCGATCGCGGGCGATCGCCGTTTTCTATATTAAAATAAAACGGCCGATCGTCCCGTCACGTGGGCCTATTCCCTTGAGGTCCGAGGTTGCAGTTGGAGTCCAGCTGGGTGAACCAATGGGAAGCCAGCACGTGTTGCGAGTCGCTGTCCGAGGAGGGCCCACTTCGTACCTTTCGGCGGCCTTGTCGGTAGGCGTGGTAGGTGACAGGCTGGGGTCAATGATCCTATCTATCGGTATCCTTTGAAGATCCGCGGGTGGGCCATCGTCCAAGATTCGGTCTTCGACGACTTTGACGGATGCTGGATCCCCATGTGGCATGAGATGATCGCCTCTGGTCCGCTCTTTAAAGACGATCGCCAGGTATCAAAAGACGATCGCTGGTTACCAAAAGACGATCGCCGCATTGTGCCGAACTCTAGGCGTTTGTCCGGAGTATGTCTTTCATGGTTGGCTTTTCTGATCGTGATGCCGATCGCCTATCGAGGCGTATTAACTGCCGCACAACACCATGACAATCACGTCAGTATAATCCGAGATCAGATCAATACATCATACGGACACGATCTTAACACAAGACCTACAAATGCATACTCATATGACAACGTCAATATGCTCAAAACAATAACAACATTGTATACTCAATGGAAATCCCATGATCCAGCGCCCTCAGCATGGATCCCAAGATGATCCTACTAGATCAACACGAGGTGGATAACCAACAATATACATATACACAAAACAACACATGGTAAAACCAACGATGCGAATCCACATGATTCCATTAACACAACACTGGGTAATCCAACGATCCAGCGCCCTCAGCATAGATCCCAAGATGACCCCGTCGGACCATAACGAGGTGGAAGAACCCATCTAATGATCCAGCACCCTCAGCATAGATCCCAAGATGATCCCGTCGGACCATAACGAGGTGGACATCTGATCCAGTGCCCTCAGCATAGATCACACGATCCCATCGGATCAACATAACATAAACAATACAAGTATGCATACACATATGCAAATCAATATGTTCATCAACATGAACAACACGACATGAACGACAATATAACAATCAAATAGGACGACCTCATGTTCAACAACATGAATGACAATATGCATGATCAAAATCATTAGCACTAAACCGAATCAATTTTAGATACTTGCTCCAAGTCCTTCGGGAGCAATCTCGATGTCAAATCATCGCCGGCGATCCAAACCATGGACTGCAGATACTCATATCCTCGTCTTTATCATAATGTATCCTCGATAGCCAAAATACCAATAATCGAAATAAATCATATACCTTATGATTCAACTCCCAAGATCGGAAAACAACATAAAAATCCAAATCTCTAGTGTTCACAATAATAATCATTGCTATATGCATCATAAACGAAATGAAACTGGAACCATTCATTAAATATTATAAACTGAGCAAGTAATAACTTGCCTCGATACCAACACGATGATGATGAAGTCGCTACCAATCTCATTGCCTTCGTCTACGAGCTCCTCGGCCCTGACCAATGAAATTCACGAACATACTCGAACACGACCGCAACACACCTTCTAGTCGACGATTATAACCAACGATCAATGATTACAACCTATTGAAGTAATCAATTAACACATATTCAATAATAATCAACTCCCGATATAACCAATCAATCAAACTCAACTGTTTAACAATTCGATCATATACGAAACCAAATAATCCAACTCAACAAATACGAACGCATATCTACAATACAAACCGCAATCCGATGATTATACTTAACAATTAATACAACCGATCAATAAACCCAACGGTTCCACAATATCCCGATTTAACATAAATCCGAACAACCCGATTCAATTAATCATGAACTCATAACCACGATACGTTTCCATAATCCGGTAATCATATCAACTATCAATTCATCTCGATAACAAGGATTACATAACATACTTTATTCCGAATTCATACGAATTAACACGATTCCTCCTTGTTTAATTATAAATTTCATAGTAGGACAATACTATCGGCATAATCGGCAATCCGAACTACCCAACGAGTTCAATACCTTTGAGAATCTCGTTATAAGATTAACTATCATCTTTCCGGATTCAAAATTGTTATCATGATTCGTATTTCGTCAAGAACACACGAATTCTACCACTACAATCAACATAACATTGGTCTAAATCATCAATTCCATGATTATACTTAAAAACCATCATATATCTTATCAATTTTCCTCTTTAATGTGATATATATACCAAGAACATCAAGAACACCATGATTCCATAATCATGATTATAACAAATGACATAATCGAAGACATATATCATTGTATCTTCCAATATACAATTCATATAACCTCAAAAATCATAACGACGATACCATAATCATATTCATACGAATTATTCATCAATAATAACATAAAAATCCGAATTCAAGGTGTAGAGTTCATCAACATACCTCAAGAACATGAATAACACAATCAAACTCTTCAAGAATCATCAATGTATTCATATCCAAGCCTCAAATCCATGTTTCCAAGCTTATAATCAAGTTGGAAGAGGTTTATTCTCACTAACACACTCATAGGGACGAAGGTTGGAGGAGGAAAGGTTTTTCTCTCGTGAAGAAATGAGAAGTCGATCTTCATTTTATAAACTACATTGTTCATTACGTACGTTATCACTCAACATTAACGTACGTAATGCTCTTTAGCGTACGCTACACATCCAACATAGCGTACGTAACATCATCCCAGAACTCACTGACCTATTTCGCTCACTCGCTTACGTATGTAATACTTCCTTCATAGCGTACGTAACACGTACATTGACTTGCTACAGTAAATCTCCACTTAACGTACGTAACGCTACTCGTAGCGTACGTTAACCGAGAGTTGACTCGACCAAGCACGTTCTTCGCTGAAAGCTGCGACCACGGGTCCCATCTGTCGGCCATAGCTTGAGTTGTCTGATTCCTCTCGTTACGTACGTAATCCTTATACATAGCGTACGTAACTCTTAGCATCTTTAACGTACGTTAACTATACTCCTTAACGTACGTAATCCTTGTGCCTTAGCATACGCTAAGTATACATCGTAGCGTGCGCTAATGTGGCTGTACTTAGCCATTTTCAGCTATCCTTGTCCAACGTCTCAACATACTAGATACGAACATATGGCATACTGAATACACATACTCCTTCCGAATATATTCTCATACGATACATCTAATACACGATATCCTCATATACAATTCTCGACCAAGTACAACAATTATACAAATACAGCTGTCTCAGTCTTTAATTTATATTATCCATACTGCACAGATTCCACGCTGTACAACATAACTCGTATAAAATAACATTAAACAACACTAGTAGAAATTTCGGATGTTACATTCTACCCCACTTAAAATAAGTTTCGGCCTCGAAACTTGCAATCCGTCATAAAAAGAAACAACACGTTCGACCAAAATATCCCGAAATCATCACGACAACGATCAATCATCATCATTAACGAATAACCAAAATAGTATACTTACAAATGCGCTAAGTCGACGATCTCCTGAGATACTAGCAAGTGACTCCACCGTAAAACCTCAATACACTTACAATCACAATTCCGTGAGTCTCAACATAATATATCAAAATATATTATCTTCGGATGAAATAATCTATCCGTGCTAAATCTCGTCTGCCTGATTATACAATCAAGTCCCAATCTGCTGAAAAACTAACGGTGCACGATACATATGTGAAACAACTGCCCAAAGCAATGGCAACAGGTCCCGAAACATCGACACAAAATCCGAATGCTCAGATGATCACCAGCAATGATCAACCAATAAATTAATCGAGAATATCATTGACATGATAAACTCTAATACGACCAATCCAAAGGTCAACATGCAGCTGAGAATATCATCAACATGATAAACTCCAATATGACCAACCAGAGGTCAAAACACAATCGAGAATATCATCATCATGATAAACTTCAATATGGCCAACCATAAGTCAAAACACAATCGAGAATATCATCATTATGATAAACTCCGATATTACCAACGAACGATCAGTGATAATCGAGAATACCTTCACACGGTAAACTTCAACACGATCAACACAGGACCACATAAACCGATATACGAATGAATAAAGTTCTCAAAACGACACACCAATCACATACAGTGGATCTCAATAAACACAACCGACTGGTGAACATACCCCTCGGCATACGAACAACCAATCACAAATCGGCGAACATACCAAATCATACATGGAGTGGGAATGACCAGTCAATATCCAAAACAATCATCCTGAGGTCACCACCTTCAATTCTACACTTACTAAGGAATCATTCAAAAATCACTATTGTAAAATCGTACTACTACCATACCAATGTAATCACATAGCACATATGTTCTGGTTTCACAAAATCCAAAGTTCCAAAATCACATTCTGTACCCGAATCTACAATACGCGGCATATTCTTCTTATCCGATCAATCAACTGATCATCCTTGGATAACCAAACTACCATAATGAAGTTCGAATCTCTATTTATCGTTCCATACTGATGCCTTATCCAGTTTGTGAGTCACACTCATAACTTCACCATGATATGCACTATCCACAAAATGCGTATGTATATCAGTCACATTTTCAGACCAGTTTGAAATCATGTAATCTGTCAAGAAGACAAATTTTTGAAAGTTCTTTCAAGAATTACAAAACTCAAAACATAAATTTTCGTAAGACCACAAAATTATTTTCCGAAAAAATTAGACTGGCTCGCTAATGCCAAGTATTCGATAACAGTTTCCTTCGAATCCACACGATTAGGAAGTTTTAATATGAAACTATGCAAATGATTGACCACATCCATACTCCTCTATACCAATTCGGTTCGTCACCAATCCCACTGACATTCTATTGGGAAAACCACACGATAGAGTTCCCAAATCTTATCTATAGAATCCGACAAAAACTCATTTTCCACATATGACTCGCAACGTCAACCATTAACCCATCCTGGATCACCTCAACCATGCTATGACAAAACATTGAAACAAATCAACACAGCGAAAGACTTCTCGAGAAGTTTCATTTGAAGAAGTAAACCAAAACTCCGAAAGGCAGAAAGGAACTAGATAAACGATTGATAAAGTGTTTTACAAATCTCGGGAGTTTTAGAAACCAGAAAAGCCTGTTTGAAACATTAGGGTCTCAGCCCGTATTCCGTTCCACATTACAAGAAGTTTAAAAGTAGAAAGCCCTTTTGGACCCTAAGTCCTGAGTTATAAAACTATTTCAAAATCGACTAGGTCTCGGTCCAAAATCATTTTCCGTAAAACATATGTAAAACATTCATTTTGAAAAATATTATTTTCAAATGCTCAAAAATAGTTCATATATCTCAAAATGAATTAACATGACTACATGTTCTTCTCAACCATTCACAACATTTCCCCCAAATGCACAACTCCGTTCCAACATTTAACTGACATATTGATTTCCAAAATCATAGCTTCTTAAGATCATCAATCATGTCTCCACTCCGTCACCTCATACTGTAACGCATAATATCTCTCTAAATCTCAAAGCATATCAACTTAGAACGACAATAGATCTCAATGAAATTCAAGAATCCAAATACTTACAGATCGTGAAGCCTACGATTCCCCGTGATACTGGCACATGTCTCAACTTTAGGAAATACTTGACACAGACATTTACAAAATACACATTTTGCAAACTCAGTTCAACTCGAGAACACAACACATCTCTATCCTAAGAAACACGTTAATACCATTTGGAAAAGTTTACAACAAGCCCAGTACTACACTGGTAAATCACATAACGTACAAGCCCGAGTGAACAACAAAAACCCAGGGCTCTAATATTAGTCAAATCGACAACTCGAATGACGCGACAAAAACACGACCCAACTCGACCCGACTGCCTAGGTTTCCTCAACCTAAGCTCCGATACCATATTCTGTAACACACCCAGATCCATCCGGGAATATTACAGCGTCGTGGGCCCCGAGATCGAACCCACAAGGCGAAAAGACATTTTCGCAAACATTTACAAACGCCACATAGGCGAACGACGGTACTATTTTTAAAAACATTCGAAGACAATATAAAACTCGTTTATCAAAACCATCGTAAAATCTCATTTGAAAGGACAAGGCCAAACAGCCGAAACTCAATAGTTTAGAAAATGATTTTCCAAATAGCCTAAGTTACCACATAACGAAAGGTCATTTAAAAATACTCACGCAGCGGAAAAGACAACAGTTAAAAGTACTATAGCAGCAGAATACAGCAACTGATCAAGAAACTCAATTCGCAAAATACATGCCCTAGCCAGTATCCTCCAGGAAGCTCATCTCTCCACGACCGCTACAAGCTCGATATCCCAAGAACCTAAAAAGAAAGCCCACGACGGGGTCAGCCATAATATCCAACAATAATAACAATCACATCACATCAATAATTACATACCAATGAGATACTAAGTAAGAATACTATCAAAGTAATCCTACTGTCATACTCTACCAAATTCACGTCTCGTATCATCAACAACACGAAAGCTCATACATAAACATATGTACTATATCTCACACAATACCCAAGGTTCTCAAAACATCATCATAAATCACTGTTACGAAGTCTACTAACTCTGACCAATTCGATCCATGGGATATCATCATCATATCTCAACACGAAAACCGATTGTCCATCAAAGACAAATACCAAGGGAAATACGGAACATACCTTGAGATGCACAATACCACGACAATCACGTCAGTCTAATCCGAGATCATATCAATACATCATACGGACACGGTCTTAACACAAGACCTACAAATGCATACTCATATGGCAACGTCAATATGCTCAAAACAATAACAACAGTGTATACTCAATGGAAATCCCATGATCCAGCGCCCTCAGCATAGATCCCAAGATGATCCTACTAGATCAACACGAGGTGGATAACCAACAATATATATATATATATATATATATATACAAAACAACACATTATAAAACCAACGATGCGAATCCACATAATTCCATCAACACAACACTGGGTAATCCAACGATCCAGCGCCCTCAGCATAGATCCCAAGATGATCCCGTCGGACAATAAAGAGGTGGAAGAACCCGTCCAATGATCCAGCACCCTCAGCATAGATCCCAAGATGATCCCGTCGGACCATAACGAGGTGGACATCTGATCCAGCGCCCTCAGCATAGATCACACGATCCCATCGGATCAACACAACATAAACTATACAAGTATGCATACACATATGCAAATCAATATGTTCATCAACATGAACAACACGACATAAACGATAATATAACAATCAACTAGGACGACCTCATGTTCAACAACATGAATGACAATATGCATGATCAAAATCATTAGCACTAAACCGAATCAATTTTTGATACTTGCCCCAAGTCCTTCGGGAGAAATCTCGATGTTAAATCATCACCGACGATTATCCGCAATGTTCGGCGATCCAAATGTGCCATGGACTGCAGATACTCATATCCTCGTATTTATCATAATGTATCCTCGATAGCCAAAATGCCAATAACCGAAATAAATCCTATACCTTATGATTCAACTCCCAAGAGCGGAAAACAACATAAAAATCCAAATCTCCAGGGTTCACAATAATAATCATTGCTATATGCATCATAAACGAAATGAAACTGGAACCATTCATTAAATATTATAAACTGAGCAAGTAATAACTTGCCTCGATACCAACGCGATGATGATGAAGCCGCTACCAATCTCATTGCCTTCGTCTACGAGCTCCTCGGCCCTGACCAATGAAATTCACGAACATACTCGAACACGACCGCAACACACCTTCTAGTCGACGATTATAACTAACGATCAATGATTACAACCTATTGAAGTAATCAATTAACACATATTCGATAATAATCAACTCCGATATAACCAATCAATCAAACTCAACTGTTTAACAATTCGATCATATACGAAACCAAATAATCCAACTCAACAAATACGAACGCATATCTACAATACAAACCGCAATTCGATGATTATACTTAACAATTAATACAACCGATCAATAAACCCAACGGTTCCACAATATCCCGATTTAACATAAATCCGAACAACCCGATTCAATTAATCATGAACTCATAACCACGATACGTTTCCATAATCCGATAATCATATCAACTATCAATTCATCTCGATAACAAGGATTACATAACATACTCTATTCCAAATTCATACGAATTAACACGATTCCTCCTTGTTTAATTATAAATTTCATAGTAGGACAATACTATCGGCATAATCGGCAATCCGAACTACCCAACGAGTTCAATACCTTTGAGAATCTCGTTATAAGATTAACTATCATCTTTCCGGATTCAAAATTGTTATCATGATTCGTATTTCGTCAAGAACATGCGAATTCTACCACTACAATCAACATAGCATTGGTCTAAATCATCAATTCCATGATTATACTTAAAAACCATCATATATCTTATCAATTTTCCTCTTTAATGTGATATTTATACCAAGAACATCAAGAACACCATGATTCCATAATCATGATTATAACAGATGACATAATCGAAGACATATATCATTGTATCTTCCAATATACAATTCATATAACCTCAAAAATCATAACGACGATACCATAATCATATTCATACGAATTATTCATCAACAATAACATCAAAATCCGAATTCAAGGTGTAGAGTTCATCAACATACCTCAAGAACATGAATAACACAATCAAACTCTTCAAGAATCATCAATGTCTTCATATCCAAGCTTCAAATCCATGTTTCCAAGCTTATAATCAAGTTGGAAGAGGTTTATTCTCACTAACACACGCATAGGGACGAAGGTTGGAGGAGGAAAGGTTTTTCTCTCGTGAAGAAGTGAGAAGTCGATCTTCATTTTATAAACTACATTGTTCATTACGTACGTTATCACTCAACATTAACGTACGTAATGCTCTTTAGCGTACGCTACACATCCGACATAGCGTACGTAACATCATTCCAGAACTCACTGACCTATTTCGCTCACTCGCTTACGTACGTAATACTTCCTTCATAGCGTACGTAACACGTACATTGACTTGCTACAGTAAATCTTCACTTAACGTACGTAACGCTACTCGTAGCGTACGTTAACCGAGAGTTGACTCGACCAAGCACGTTCTTCGCTGAAAGCTGCGACCACGGGTCCCATCTGTCGGCCATATCCTGAGTTGTCTGATTCTTCTCGTTACGTACGTAATCCATATACATAGCATACGTAACTCTTAGCATCTTTAACGTACGTTAACTATAGTCCTTAACGTACGTAATCCTTGTGCCTTAGCATACGCTAAGTATACATCGTAGCGTGCGCTAATGTGGCTGTACTTAGCCATTTTCAGCTATCCTTGTCCAACGTCTCAACATACTAGATACGAACATATGGCATACTGAATACACATACTCCTTCCGAATATATTCTCATACGATACATCTAATAAACGATATCCTCATATACAATTCTCGACCAAGTACGACAATTATACAAATACAGCTGTCTCAGTCTTTAATTTATATTATCCATACTGCACAGATTCCACGCTGTACAATATAACTCATATAAAATAACATTAAACAACACTAGTAGAAATTTCGGATGTTACATTCTACCCCACTTAAAATAAGTTTCGGCCTCGAAACTTGCAATCCGTCATAAAAAGAAACAACACGTTCGACCAAAATATCCCGAAATCATCACGACAACGATCAATCATCATCATTAACGAATAACCAAAATAGTATACTTACAAATGCGCTAAGTCGACGATCTCCTGAGATACTAGCAAGTGACTCCACCGTAAAACCTCAATACACTTACAATCACAATTCCGTGAGTCTCAACATAATATATCAAAATATATTATCTTCGGATGAAATAATCTATCCGTGCTAAATCTCGTCTGCCTGATTATACAATCAAGTCCCAATCTGCTGAAAAACTAACGGTGCACGATACATATGTGAAACAACTGCCCAAAGCAATGGCAACAGGTCCCGAAACATCGACACAAAATCCGAATGCTCAGATGATCACCAGCAATGATCAACCAATAAATTAATCGAGAATATCATTGACATGATAAACTCTAATACGACCAATCCAAAGGTCAACATGCAGCTGAGAATATCATCAACATGATAAACTCCAATATGACCAACCAGAGGTCAAAACACAATCGAGAATATCATCATCATGATAAACTTCAATATGGCCAACCATAAGTCAAAACACAATCGAGAATATCATCATTATGATAAACTCCGATATTACCAACGAACGATCAGTGATAATCGAGAATACCTTCACACGGTAAACTTCAACACGATCAACACAGGACCACATAAACCGATATACGAATGAATAAAGTTCTCAAAACGACACACCAATCACATACAGTGGATCTCAATAAACACAACCGACTGGTGAACATACCCCTCGGCATACGAACAACCAATCACAAATCGGCGAACATACCAAATCATACATGGAGTGGGAATGACCAGTCAATATCCAAAACAATCATCCTGAGGTCACCACCTTCAATTCTACACTTACTAAGGAATCATTCAAAAATCACTATTGTAAAATCGTACTACTACCATACCAATGGAATTACATAGCACATATGTTCTGGTTTCACAAAATCCAAAGTTCCAAAATCACATTCTGTACCCGAATCTACAATACGCGGCATATTCTTCTTATCCGATCAATCAACTGATCATCCTTGGATAACCAAACTACCATAATGAAGTTCGAATCTCTATTTATCGTTCCATACTGATGCCTTATCCAGTTTGTGAGTCACACTCATAACTTCATCATGATATGCACTATCCACAAAATGCGTATGTATATCAGTCACATTTTCAGACCAGTTTGAAATCATGTAATCTGTCAAGAAGACAAATTTTTGAAAGTTCTTTCAAGAATTCCAAAACTCAAAACATAAATTTTCGTAAGACCACAAAATTATTTTCCGAAAAAATTAGACTGGCTCGCTAATGCCAAGTATTCGATAACTGTTTCCTTCGAATCCACACGATTTGGAAGTTTTAATATGAAACTATGCAAATGATTGACCACATCCATACTCCTGTATACTAATTCGGTTCGTCACCAATCCCACTGACATTCTATTGGGAAAACCACATCTATAGAATCCGACAAAAACTCATTTTCCACATATGACTCGCAACGTCAACCATTAACCCATCCTGGATCACCTCAACCATGCTATGACAAAACATTGAAACAAATCAACACAGCGAAAGACTTCTCGAGAAGTTTCATTTGAAGAAGTAAACCAAAACTCCGAAAGGCAGAAACGAACTAGATAAATGATTGATAAAGTGTTTTACAAATCTCGGGAGTTTTAGAAACCAGAAAAGCCTGTTTGAAACATTAGGGTCTCAGCCCGTATTCCGTTCCACATTACAAGAAGTTTAAAAGTAGAAAGCCCTTTTGGACCCTAAGTCCTGAGTTATAAAACTATTTCAAAATCGACTAGGTCTCGGTCCAAAATCATTTTCCGTAAAACATATGTAAAACATTCATTTTGAAAAATATTATTTTCAAATGCTCAAAAACAGTTCATATATCTCAAAATGAATTAGCATGACTACATCTTCTTCTCAATCATTCACAACATTTCCCCCAAATGCACAACTCCGTTCCAACATTTAACTGACATATTGATTTCCAAAATCATAGCTTCTTAAGATCATCAATCATGTCTCCACTTTGTCACCTCATACTGTGACACATAATATCTCTCTAAATCTCAAAGCATATCAACTTAGAACGACAATAGATCTCAATGAAATTCAAGAATCCAAATACTTACAGATCGTGAAGCCTACGATTCCCCGTGATACTGGCACATGTCTCAACTTTAGGAAATACTTGACACAGACATTTACAAAATACACATTTTGCAAACTCAGTTCAACTCGAGAACACAACACATCTCTATCCTAAGAAACACGTTAATACCATTTGGAAAAGTTTACAACAAGCCCAGTACTACACTGGTAAATCACATAACGTACAAGCCCGAGTGAACAACAAAAACCCAGGGCTCTAATATTAGTCAAATCGACAACTCCAATGACGCGACAGAAACACGACCCAACTCGACCCGACTGCCTAGGTTTCCTCAACCTAATCTCCGATACCATATTCTGTAACACCCCCAGATCCGTCCGGGAATATTACAGCATCGTGGGCCCCGAGATGGAACCCACAAGGCGAAAAGACATTTTCGCAAACATTTACAAACGCCATATAGGCGAACGACGGTACTATTTTTAAAAACATTCGAAGACAATATAAAACTCGTTTATCAAAACCATCGTAAAATCTCATTTGAAAGGACAAGGCCAAACAGCCGAAACTCAATAGTTTAGAAAATGATTTTCCAAATAGCCTAAGTTACCACATAACGAAAGGTCATTTAAAAATACTCACGCAGCGGAAAAGACAACAGTTAAAAGTACTATAGCAGCAGAATACAGCAACTGATCAAGAAACTCAATTCGCAAAATACATGCCCTAGCCAGTATCCTCCAGGAAGCTCATCTCTCCACGACCGCTACAAGCTCGATATCCCAAGAACCTAAAAAGAAAGCCCACGACGGGGTCAGCCATAATATCCAACAATGATAACAATCACATCACATCAATAATTACATACCAATGAGATACTAAGTAAGAATACTATCAAAGTAATCCTACTGTCATACTCTACCAAATTCACGTCTCGTATCATCAACAACACGAAAGCTCATACATAAACATATGTACTATATATCACACAATACCCAAGGTTCTCAAAACATCATCATAAATCACTGTTACGAAGTCTACTAACTCTGACCAATTCGATCCATGGGATATCATCATCATATCTCAACACGAAAACCGATTGTCCATCAAAGACAAATACCAAGGGAAATACGGAACATACCTCGAGATGCACAATACCACGACAATCACGTCAGTCTAATCCGAGATCATATCAATACATCATACGGACACGGTCTTAACACAAGACCTACAAATGCATACTCATATAACAACGTCAATATGCTCAAAACAATAACAACAGTGTATACTCAATGGAAATCCCATGATCCAGCGCCCTCAGCATAGATCCCAAGATGATCCTACTAGATCAACACGAGGTGGATAACCAACAATATATATATATATATATAAAACAACACATTATAAAACCAACGATGCGAATCCACATAATTCCATCAACACAACACTGGGTAATCCAACGATCCAGCGCCCTCAGCATAGATCCCAAGATGATCCCGTCGGACCATAAAGAGGTGGAAGAACCCGTCCAATGATCCAAAGACCTCAAGATAGATCCCAAGATGATCCCGTCGGACCATAACGAGGTGGACATCTGATCCAGCGCCCTCAGCATAGATCACACGATCCCATCGGATCAACACAACATAAACTATACAAGTATGCATACACATATGCAAATTAATATGTTCATCAACAAGAACAACACGACATAAACGATAATATAACAATCAACTAGGACGACCTCATGTTCAACAACATGAATGACAATATGCATGATCAAAATCATTAGCACTAAACCGAATCAATTTTTGATACTTGCCCCAAGTCCTTCGGGAGCAATCTCGATGTTAAATCATCACCGACGATTATCCGCAATGTTCGGCGATCCAAATGTGCCATGGACTGCAGATACTCATATCCTCGTATTTATCATAATGTATCCTCGATAGCCAAAATGCCAATAACCGAAATAAATCCTATACCTTATGATTCAACTCCCAAGAGCGGAAAACAACATAAAAATCCAAATCTCCAGGGTTCACAATAATAATCATTGCTATATGCATCATAAACGAAATGAAACTGGAACCATTCATTAAATATTATAAACTGAGCAAGTAATAACTTGCCTCGATACCAACGCGATGATGATGAAGCCGCTACCAATCTCATTGCCTTCGTCTACGAGCTCCTCGGCCCTGACCAATGAAATTCACGAACATACTCGAACACGACCGCAACACACCTTCTAGTCGACGATTATAACTAACGATCAATGATTACAACCTATTGAAGTAATCAATTAACACATATTCGATAATAATCAACTCCCGATATAACCAATCAATCAAACTCAACTGTTTAACAATTCGATCATATACGAAACCAAATAATCCAACTCAACAAATACGAACGCATATCTACAATACAAACCGCAATTCGATGATTATACTTAACAATTAATACAACCGATCAATAAACCCAACGGTTCCACAATATCCCGATTTAACATAAATCCGAACAACCCGATTCAATTAATCATGAACTCATAACCACGATACGTTTCCATAATCCGATAATCATATCAACTATCAATTCATCTCGATAACAAGGATTACATAACATACTCTATTCCAAATTCATACGAATTAACACGATTCCTCCTTGTTTAATTATAAATTTCATAGTAGGACAATACTATCGGCATAATCGGCAATCCGAACTACCCAACGAGTTCAATACCTTTGAGAATCTCGTTATAAGATTAACTATCATCTTTCCGGATTCAAAATTGTTATCATGATTCGTATTTCGTCAAGAACATGCGAATTCTACCACTACAATCAACATAGCATTGGTCTAAATCATCAATTCCATGATTATACTTAAAAACCATCATATATCTTATCAATTTTCCTCTTTAATGTGATATTTATACCAAGAACATCAAGAACACCATGATTCCATAATCATGATTATAACAGATGACATAATCGAAGACATATATCATTGTATCTTCCAATATACAATTCATATAACCTCAAAAATCATAACGACGATACCATAATCATATTCATACGAATTATTCATCAACAATAACATCAAAATCCGAATTCAAGGTGTAGAGTTCATCAACATACCTCAAGAACATGAATAACACAATCAAACTCTTCAAGAATCATCAATGTCTTCATATCCAAGCTTCAAATCCATGTTTCCAAGCTTATAATCAAGTTGGAAGAGGTTTATTCTCACTAACACACGCATAGGGACGAAGGTTGGAGGAGGAAAGGTTTTTCTCTCGTGAAGAAGTGAGAAGTCGATCTTCATTTTATAAACTACATTGTTCATTACGTACGTTATCACTCAACATTAACGTACGTAATGCTCTTTAGCGTACGCTACACATCCGACATAGCGTACGTAACATCATTCCAGAACTCACTGACCTATTTCGCTCACTCGCTTACGTACGTAATACTTCCTTCATAGCGTACGTAACACGTACATTGACTTGCTACAGTAAATCTTCACTTAACGTACGTAACGCTACTCGTAGCGTACGTTAACCGAGAGTTGACTCGACCAAGCACGTTCTTCGCTGAAAGCTGCGACCACGGGTCCCAACTGTCGGCCATATCCTGAGTTGTCTGATTCTTCTCGTTACGTACGTAATCCTTATACATAGCATACGTAACTCTTAGCATCTTTAACGTACGTTAACTATAGTCCTTAACGTACGTAATCCTTGTGCCTTAGCATACGCTAAGTATACATCGTAGCGTGCGCTAATGTGGCTGTACTTAGCCATTTTCAGCTATCCTTGTCCAACGTCTCAACATACTAGATACGAACATATGGCATACTGAATACACATACTCCTTCCGAATATATTCTCATACGATACATCTAATAAACGATATCCTCATATACAATTCTCGACCAAGTACGACAATTATACAAATACAGCTGTCTCAGTCTTTAATTTATATTATCCATACTGCACATATTCCACGCTGTACAACATAACTCGTATAAAATAACATTAAACAACACTAGTAGAAATTCCGAATGTTACATTCTACCCCACTTAAAATAAGTTTCGGCCTCGAAACTTGCAATCCGTCATAAAAAGAAACAACCCGTTCGACCAAAATATCCTGAAATCATCACGACAACGATCAATCATCATCATTAACGAATAACCAAAATAGTATACTTATAAATGCGCCAAGTCGACGATCTCCTGAGATACTAGCAAGTGACTCCACCGTAAACCCTCAAGACACTTACAATCACAATTCCATGAGTCTCAACATAATATATCAAAATATATTATCTTCGGATGAAATAATCTATCCGTGCTAAATCTCGTATCCCTGATTATACAATCAAGTCCCAATCTGGTGAAAAACTAACGGTGCACGATACATCTGTGAAACAACTGCCCAAAGCAATGGCAACAGGCCCTGAAACATCGATACAAAATCCGAATGCTCAGATGATCACCATCAATGATCAACCAATAAATTAATCGAGAATATCATCGACATGATAAACTCTAATACGACCAATCCAAAGGTCAACATGCAACTGAGAATATCATCAACATGATAAACTCCTATATGAGCAACCAGAGGTCAAAACACAATCGAGAATGTCATCATCATGATAAACTTCAATAAGGACAACCATAGGTCAAAACACAATCTAGAATATCATCATTATGATAAACTCCGATATTAACGATCAGTGATAATCGAGAATACCTTCACACGGTAAACTTCAACACGATCAACACAGGACCACAGAAACTGATATACGAATGAATAAAGTTCTCAAAACGACACACCAATCACATACAGTGGATCTCAATAAACACAACCGACTGGTGAACATACCCCTCGGCATACGAACAACCAATCGCAAATCGGCGAACATACCAAATCATACATGGAGTGGTAATGACCAATCAATATCCAAAACAATCATCCTGGGGTCACCACCTTCAATTCTACACTTACTAAGGAATCATTCAAAAATCACTATGGTAAAATCGTACTACTCTACCAATAGAATCACGTAGCACATATGTCATGGTTTCACAAAATCCAAAGTTCCAAAATCACATTCTGTACCGGAATTTACAATACGCGGCATATTCTTCTTATCCGATCAATCAATTGATCATCCTTGGATAACCAAACTACCATACTGAAGTTTGAATCTCTATTCATCGCTTCATACTGATGCCATGCACTATGCACTAAATGCGTATGTATATCAGTCACATTTTCAGACCAGTTTGAAATCATGTAATCTTGTCAAGAAGACAAATTTTCGAAAGTTATTTCAAGAATTCCAAAACTCAAAACATAAATTTTCGTAAGACCACGAAATTATTTTTCCAAAAATTAAACTGGCTTGCTAATGCCAAGTATTCGATAACAGTTTCCTTTGAATCCACATGATTTCGAAGTTTTAATATGAAACTATGCAAATGATTGACCCAATCCATACTCCTGTATACCAATTCGGTTCATCACCAATTCCGCTGACATTCTATTGGGAAAACTACACGATAGAGTTCCAAAATCTTAATGTATAGAATCCGACAAAAACTTCTTTTCCACATATGACTCGCAACGTCAACCATTAACCCATCCTGGATCACCTCAACCATGCTATGACAAAACATTGAAACAAATCAACATAGCGAAAGACTTCTCTAGAAGTTTCATTTGAAGAAGTAAACCAAAACTCCGAAAGGCATAAACGAACTAGATAAACGATTGATAAAGTGTTTTACAAATCTCGAGAGTTTTAGAAAACAGAAAATCCTGTTTGAAACATTAGGGTCTCAACCCGTATCCCGTTCCACATTACAAAAAGTTTAAAAGTAGAAAGCCCTTTTGGACCCCAAGTCCTGAGTTATAAAACTATTTCAAAATTGATTGGGTCTCGGCCCAAAATTATTTTCCGTAAAACATCCGTAAAACATTCATTGATGGCTCAAGATTACATATGCTAAAGCAAGGCAATCAAATCAAGCCATATCTTTGTTGATTAAGGAAGATGGCTCAAGATGTGAAACACAAGAGGCAATTAAAGAGGAAGTCAGAAATTTCTATACGAATCTAATGGGAAGAGCTGCGGTTGAACTACCTATGGTTGATAGAACTATAATACAAAAAGGAAATCTCCTTAATGCTACACAGAGACAGCTTCTGTATGTTGACTTCACTGATGGAGAGATAAAGTAGGATCTATTTAGTATGAATTATAATAAATCTTCGGGGATTGATGGATTTAATGTTTACTTTTTCAAGAAAACATGGAATGTGATTGGCAAGGATATTTATGAAGCAGTGAAAGACTTTTATGGTTAAACTCAGATTCCTGCAGCTTTGAACTACACTCTTATTTCTCTATTGCCTAAGAAATTAAATGCAAGTGCAGTTAAGGATTTTCGACCAATAACATGCTGTTCTATTCTATACAAGATCATATCTAAACAGTTGGCCAACAGGTTACAAGTTGTGCTGGGAAGTTTGATCAGTGTAACTCAATCAGCATTTTTCAAGGGAAGATCAATTTTTGATAATATTCTACTGAGCCATGAGCTGATGAAGGGCTATGACAGGAAGAGCATATCTCCTCGTTGCATGGTGAAGATAGACATTCAAAAAGCATATGACTCAGTTGAGTGGCCCTACTTGAAGTATCTCATGCTGGAGATGGGCTTTCCATCTCAATTTGTTGAATGGATTATGAGCTGTCTTACATCAGTTTCTTATGTGATTAATGTCAATGGGGAAACAACTGCACCTTTTTAAGGCTCGAAGAGGGTTAAGGCAAGGTGATCCCATCTCACCTTACCTCTTTGTGAACTGCATGGAATATCTTCATCGCAGCCTGCTAGGTTTGCAGAATAAGAAAGATTTCAAGTATCACCCCAGATGCAAGAAATTCAACATTATTCAACTGTGTTTTGCTGATGACTTGTTGATGTTTTCTAAGGGTGATATAGGTTCAATGAGAGAATTAATGAAGATTTTCAGCAGCTTTTCTAAGATTTCAGGCTTAAAAGCCAATCAAGCCAAGAGTTGTGTGTATTTTGGAGGAATATCAACTCGAGTTCAAGGATAAATTCTGCAGGAATTTGGCATGACTATAGGTGAACTGCCATTTTGTTATTTAGGTGTCCCCCTGTCATCTAAAAAACTCACAGTGGTTCAATGCCAACCCCTCATCAAGAAAGTGTTAGAAAGAGTAGACCATTGGGCATCAAAGTTGTTGTCTTATGCAGGAAGGGTGCAGCTCATCAAGGCAGTCATATTTGGCCTTCAATCTTTCTGGTGCCAGGTGTTTTTGATACCCCAGAAGGTGATAAAACTCATTCAAACTGCGTGCTGGGTGTTTTTGTGGACTGGTAAATCTGGAATATCTAAACGAGCTCTGGTTGCTTGGGATCAAATTCAACTTCCTAAAGCAGTTGGGGGGTAGAATATAATGAATATGAGGTTATGGAATAGGCAGCTCTCTGCAAACACTTCTGGAGTCTGGTTCAAGGGTAAGAGATGATGTGGGTGCGCTGGATTCATGGCTATTACATAAAGCAACAAGATAGTTTCACCATGCCTACACCTAAGCAAGCTTTGTGGGTTGCGAGAAAAATTATAGAAGCCAGGAGGTTCGTTATGCAAGTACCAAATGGCCTTGTGCTGATACATAAACCGAGCTTCTCTATTCAGCAGATATATAAGAGTTTGAGAGGTAATATCACCAAGGTGGGTTGGAGAAAGATGCTTACTCACAATCCTGCTCCACCGAAATGTATATTCATCATATGGTTAGTGCTTTTAGATCAGCTTAGCACTTGTGATCATCTTATGCGGTTTGGTGTAACAGTTGATCCGAGATGCAGTTTGTGTGGTAGGGGGGATGAAAGTGTTGAACATCTTTGGTTTAAGTGTTCATTCTCGTCTCAAGTGTGGCAAGAAGTGAAGAAATGGTGTGGTTTAGGAAGGAGAACAATTGTATGGCCTGAAGAACATAAATATCTATCAACTCAATGCCGTTCAAAAACAGTCACTCATTTTCTATATCGAATGGCCATCACAATGGTGATTTATATGGTATGGAAGGAGAAGAACACAAGGAAGTTCCAGAATAAGTCTATGGAAGAGGATCAAGTGATTCGTAGATGCAAGGAGATGATAGTGGTGCGTAGTAAACTCTGTAAAACACTAGCAAACATCACTTTTCTTTAAGTAGAGTTTGAGTTATTGTTGTTAGAGATTTGTAGGTTGGTGATGGATCGACATGTTTTCTACTTTTGCCAATTTATGGCTCATTGGTAATGAAATACAAAATTACCAAAAAAGATAATTTATATATTTTTTTAATTATATTACTTTTGAAGGTTTAGTTTATTTTCTTTATGCATCAGCCTATTTTATTATTTTTAATTTATATATTATAATTAAATTATTGAAATATATATAATTGCTTGAGCAGAAGTTGGTCTAGATAATGCACATTTGCATCATCCAAAATAATTATAAATAAAACAAATAAAGTTAAACACTCTCATGAAATTAGTTATATCTTCAATAATACAATCATTTATTTTTTTTTCCTCATAAGAAATTTCAATTTTGAAAGATCAAAATATTAAAATAATTATACAATCATATGTAGAAAGATTTACAATTGATTTGTATTCCCTAAAAATTTACTACTCTGAAGATGACTCTATTTATTAATATGATATTATTAAAAATAAAATATTTATATATGTTAAGAAGATATCTATAAAAATAGTAAAATCAGTAATTATATCATCTAAAATATTAAAATTATTGAATTATACTTGATTGTTAGGGTATAGATTGTACCAAAATAGCACAAATGTACATCATGTGAAATATATTAAAAGAATTAATTGTTGTTGGGGTAGCACAATCAATGTCGTTTATGTTTTTATCGTATATGGATGTCCTTATTTTCTGAATGATTGAGATTTTAAGTTGATCAAAATAATTATCATTCACACTAATTATTTAATCAACTTTTATTATCTCATAATTAGTTCTTATTCGTACGGTATTTATTAAATCAAACGAGGCATTATCCAATCCGTGCGATACACGGTCTTTGGTTGAATATCTATGTGTTTTGTACGTAATGTTGGGGCAGACGGTTGAATGAGCAGATGGCAGAATTTAAATACCTTTTAGAGAAGTTTATATATTTTTTTTATTGTTATTGTCCTTTTATTTTAGTCTATGTAATTAGTTATATGAAATGAGGCTTTACTAACTCGTATGTTGCTCCGGGGTTGTTTTTAATTTATTCAACCCGTGCGATGCACCGATTGTATCTAAGATTTCATAGCTAAAATTTAACCATCTTGTAATTTATACTATCATTTAAAAGTTCATTTTAATCACCTTGTGTATTAGAAGGTGCACGTGTTTTGTACGTAATGTTGGGGCAGACGGTTGAATGAGCAGATGGCAGAATTTAAATGCCTTTTAGAGAAGTTTATATGTTTTTTTATTGTTATTGTCATTTTATTTTAGTTATATGTAATGAGGCTTTACTAACTCGTATGTTGCTCTGGGGTTGTTTTTGGTTTATTCAACCCGTGCGATGCACCGATTGTATTTAAGATTTCATAGCTAAAATTTAACCATCTTGTAATTTATACTATCATTTAAAAGTTTATTTTAATCACCTTGTGTATTAGAAGGAGCATTTGCATTGTGATATTTATCATAACTTTTATATTTAAATTAGTTTATTTACATTAAAAGTTACAATTAAAATAGTCTCTTCATATATTTACAATTAAAAGTTACAATTAAATCCCCCTTCCATATTAAATTAAAGGGGATAAGTATTATATAGTATAGATACCTTTAATATAGTTTAAGATATATAATAAAACATATAGACATAATTTATAAGGAACAAAATAATATAATATTCTCGCACGAAGTCAAATAATACTCTCATTATTAAATAATTTCTCTATTTCTCACAAGATTTTCTATTTTTTTGAAAGATTGAAATTTTAAGGTAATTTTTTTTTCATTTATATTTAGAAATATTTATAATTAAGTTTGTCCGCCAAATATTTTCTTCTATGAAGGATGATTATATTAATTACTTGCTAATAGGAAATAAAATAAATAATAATTAACTCTACCAAAATAAATCATGCTTGCAATAACATAATTAAATGATTTTTTTATTTTCTCACGTGAATATTTTATTTTGTATGAATGAATCTTTAAGATAGTTAAATAATTATCCAATTATATATAAGAATACTTTAATTTTATTCTTTAGAAAATAATTCTAATGATATATATGCATTTTTAAAACTAAATGGCTTACGTATCTTATAAATATATTTATAAGAAGTGGTAAAATGGGTAAGTGGGTAATATTGGTTTTTTATTCCCGTATATTAGATTATATCACACATCAAATTGATTTGCTTATCTGATATAGTGGAATTTAATTTTAAAAAAAATTAACTCAATTTGTATTTTCTTAGAAAGTACTATTTATTTTATTTTATGGTCTAAAAATTCTATTCTGTTGAGTAGAATTTTTAACAAAATAAAATATTGAAGAAAATTTATTGAGATGAACTAAGAAAAATCATGTAATATATGAATACCAACTCTAGGTATTAAGATTTTTCTGAAAGATGCAGGAATAACGCGAACCTCAATTGTATTAGAGTAAATATTTGGTGAATATGACAAATATTAGATAAAAATCAAAAGGTGAATGATTGTTTTGGAAAAAATAGGATGGTAATTATTTCTTATGCATTATAATTTATGTAGAAGTAGAATTAAATTTTAAATTAGTTCTTGAATTATTTGGGTAGATTTATGATATATGATTTCCTTTTTATTTTGTATTTTTACTATCTTTTACTTTGATACGTAGGACTTGAGTATGTATACCACAAATTTGTTACATTTCATTACAATCTAGTTGATTTTGCAAAGAAATGAAAGTTTGTATATGTTGCTTGAAAATATTATATCATATCAGTTGGAGTTCAAATTCCACAAGGTACAATTTTTTATTATTTTTTACTTTTTAATTAGTAGTGTCTTATGTTTCAACTGAAGCATGCGATGCTGACATATAAGCAGTCGAAGCACTGTAACGTGACATATGACGGCTGAAACATGAAAAACAATCATGTAATATCCGGATTTATTACAGTGTATTTCATCTGTATTCAAACCCTGTATTATTCGGATTGGTGATTTTGATTATTGGAGTATGATATTTCGTGCATTGATATCATTGTACATAAGTATAGAAACTTGCAAATTGCTCAAGCAACCTCGTGATAGCGCACGCTAAGAATGTATCTTAACGCGCGCTATCGGGCCATTATTAGCGCACGCTATGAAGATAGGAGTTGCGTGCGCTAAGAACTCAATTATTGAGCGGGACGGCTAACACATGCGCCAGCCGGGACATGGGTCCGGATAAGATTCCCGCTGACGCACCCGGACAAATTCTGAAGTCAACCATTATTAGCGCACGCTAAGGGATGCTTAGTAGCGTGCGCTAACTTGTTAATAATGCAGAATATTATAAATGGGACATCAACCGTTTTGGCTTTCATTTCTTTCGCCCTTTCTTCATCCTTGAGAGTTCAGAGAGCTGTAGTAATACTCCTATACACTTAGAACACATATTGTTGGTGTTATACATTGGTTATCACTTGGGAATGTTCATGGAAGTGGAATAGCACCTTGGAGTGGCATGCAACCAACCGGAGTGGGATTCTACCTTACGGTTCAGTGATTTTCGTCATTTTAAGGTATGTTCAATCTATCTCAAGACTTAGAGTTGGATTTTAACGATTTGGATGATCATGTTAACAAGATATGGATTTTCATAGATGAATTATCCAAGTATATCATGTTTGGAATGGTGAGATGAATAAGCCTTAAAAACCTTGATTATAATCATCATGATTCGAATCTTATTACACTGGATATGTGAAGAGGAACTTCTATCATTGGTAAACCGAATCTAATAGATGATTTCATAATAATCTTGGACTAGACGTTAACATCCTTATTGTTAGATAAATCTAAAGGTTTGATCATGGAAGGATTTATCTAGTATATATATAGGACGTTTATCAACTTCAGTATGATAATATGGATTGATATAGAGGTGTTGATATCAACCGTTAAGCTTTTCGAATTGTCGTATGAAGATTTGAAGTCGGAATGGAATATGGTTTTATATTGGTATGCATATCCTTGAATCCGAAGTTGTCTTTATCCGTAAAATCATTCATAAGGGTATAAACTTGGTATTCATGGAAGTAACATGAATTATCACGCAAGATTTCATTGTTTCAATCATGGCAAGAACAGTTTACTGCTCAGCAGTAAACTGCCATGCATAGATAGCGCACGCTATGCTATGGAGTTTAACGTGCGCTATCGAGCACGAGTTAGCGTGCGCTACGTTCGGTACGTAACATACGCTAGACCATCAGACGAGTCAGTAGGCTGGTCAGTGAAGTACTGACCATGCATAGTTAGCGTACGCTAGTCTTTGTTGTTTGCGTGCGCTATCGGGCGGACTTAACGCACGCTACACAGAGTACTTAGCGTGCGCTAAGCAGTTCAGTCAGATTGCATTTTATGAACTTTTGGCCGTGAATCGAATTGTTAAACATCCGTATGACGTGAGATAAACCCTATATCATTTCTTTTGTTAAGGTTTGATCTTGTTGCGTGATTGATTGAGGAGGACGACTTTCGAGTGTTCGTTTTTGTGGAAGTATTGTTCTTGTCTTCAAACCGAGGCAAGTACTCTAATTAGAATTGTTTATATTATGACAATTATGATGTGATTGTATCGTGTAAATATGTTGTGAATATATGTCCACCATGCGTTGATCCGACGGGAATCATCATGGGAATATATAGCTGTGTGCGCTGGATCGTTGGACAGGTAGTTCCACCATGTGTTGATCCGACGGGATCATCATGGGAATCTATAGCTGTGTGCGCTGGATCGTTGGAATACCATCAGTATGTTGAAACTGTTATGATATGATATGTGTTGTGGATATTCTCGTTGGAGAAACTTGTTATGATATAATTGTTGATTATATCCCTGTTGTATGATTATTGTACTTGTACTAGCATCGTTGTGCTAACCCCTTCGGGGGTGAATATTTGTGTATGTTCAGGATCTAGGAGAGCGGGAAAACAACCACTGGAGATGCATGACGACGAGGGTGCAGAGTGATGTACCGACCGGGTTTACTGTCTGTTATTTGTTGGTTATTTTAATAAGTAATCGAGTACGAAGTCATTTGTGATGATTTGAATTTGGTGATGTATTATTGAGTTCTGTTGAACAATTGTACTATTTCTGTATTGGGTCAGAACTGTTGTACCGTAATTTCGTTATTTCCATTCGTTAATACCTGTTAATGACTGTTTAAATTCTTCAGCCTTGTAAATCCTTATGTAAAAGATTTACGGCGCTGTAATATTCCTGAATATATCGGGGGTGTTACAGAATATGGTATCGGAGCTAAGATTATGGATATCTTGGTCGTTGGGTTAAAATAGGGGTCATTTATGTCTTTTGAGGTAACCGGCCGTAAATGACATCACTGCACTGCCTACGTCTTCATGTGAACGGTGGTTGTAAGTTCCTAAACTCTATCTCGTTCTTTACACGTTGTGTCTCTTTATACTTGAATATTAGAACGATGCTGTTTCCTGTATATTAAGTACTTGTGCTTACAGTATGTTGAGAGGCGGACGTGGACGTGGTCGCGGTCGTGGAGGCGGACGAAGGAATACTGAAAGGGAGGCGTCGCCTTCTAATCAGGCTAGTCATAGCTCAGGCGAGCCGCAACAATCCATCAATAACGAACCGGAACCTGGTGTGCCAGAAATCCTTCGTCAAGTCGTGAACCAGATGACTCAGTTCGCTCAGGTCGTGGACCGAATGCAAGTGGCGGCAGGAATTCAGCAGGGAGATGGACAACAAAGGATTCCAGAAATGGGAAATCGAGGTGACCGATGGTTACAAGAAGTGGCAAAGATGCAACCACCCAAATTTGACGACTTTTCCGAGACTCCCACTTGGGACCATTGGTTGAAGGAACTGGAGAAAATTTTTGCTGGAATTAATTGCCCGGACGACAGGAGAGCTCCTATTGCCCAGTACTTTCTGATAGGGAAAACATCCGAGTGGTGGGAAGCTATCCGACCTGCAGATCATGATGCCGATTGGACGGAATTTAAAATGATGATGGAAGCTCAGTATTGCCCTCGTCCTGTGAGGGAAGCCAAAATTTGGGAATTTTTCTCCGCTCAACCATCAGACGAACCCGTATCCCAGACGATTAAGACGTTTAACCAGCAGTTAGCATTTGTTCGACATCTGGTCAGAACAGATGTGGAGATGATGATTCATTTTGAAATGAGGATGAAACCAGAAATCCAGAGGTACATGTCCGGTTTTGAATGTACCACTCTCCGCCAATACCAGGATAAGGCGTTGGCGTACGAAATAAAAGAAGCAGCAATGGAGAAGTTTATGGAGTCGAAGAAACAGAAAGTCTCTGGTACTTTTACAGAGCACAAGAGCAGTGGGCCCCGCAAGGCCCAGTCTTCTTTTTCTTTCAAGAAGCCTCCGCACCCATCTAAGAGCGGAAAGAATTACGGAACAATGTCAGCAACGGCGGATACAGCTAGGAAGTGCTTTAACTGTGGTCGCCCAGGCCACCTTTGGCGTGATTGTTTGCGCACTCCAGTTACATGTTTTGAGTGCGGACAGGAAGGACACCATGCGACGTTTTGTAAGGACGCCACTAAGTACAATGGAACCCGTTCATCATAACCAGTTCAGAAGGAAGCCAGTGTCCAACAGACGCAGCAAAGTGTTCAGATGCCTCAGAGTTTTGGCCGCGGGCGAGGCAGAGGACAATGGGACCGAAAGGGGACATCGAGTGCCGGATCTGTTCCCCCACGTTTGTATGAGATGAGGAGGACAGATGATCAGGATGCCGCTGTCGCATCAGGTACTGTCCAAATCCTTTCCCAGCCAGTTAGCGTTTTGTTCGATACAGGAGCTACACATTCTTTTATATATTTGTATTGTGTAAATCGTTTGAATATTTCTGGTTTTCATGCTTGTGAACCTTATGTTGTTGGTTTATCGAGTGGAGAGAGGATTGTCGGAAATTTAGAAACTAGAAATTTCCCTGTATCATTTGGGGGCAGAGAGTGGCTCTCAAATCTGATCGTGATAGAAATGCAAGGAGACGACCTGATACTCGGAGACGATTGGCTTAATCGGTATGGAGCAATTGTAAACTACCGAAAGAGGAATATCTCGCTGATCGCTGACGATGGTTCCGAAATATTGTTCGAGGGGTGGAAACCAGGAAGCTCAGGGAAATTGATCAAGGCGATGTAAGCTGTCAAATTGTTGAAACAGGGCTGTACCGGGTACTGGTGTTACGCAATGAAGAAAGAAGACGAAATTGTGGAACTTTCATCTATTCCTGTTGTGAACGAATTTCCAGATGTATTTCCTGACGAGTTACCTGGGCTACCTCCACGAAGGGATGTAGAATTTACTATTGAACTGGAACCTGGAGCGACACCAATTTCTAAGGCGCCGTATCGTATGGCACCTACTGAGATGTACGAACTAAAGAAGCAGCTGGAGGAGTTACTGGACAAGGGCTATATTCAACCAAGCGTTTCACCCTGGGGAGCGCCAGTTCTTTTTGTCCGAAAGAAGGATGGATCGCTCCGACTGTGTATTGACTATCGAGAGCTGAACAAGATGACGATTAAGAACAAATATCTGTTACCACGGATTGATGATCTGTTTGACCAGCTGCAAGGGGCGACAGTATTTTCCAAAATCGATCTGAGATCAGGATATCACCAGTTGAGGATTAAGGAGTCTGACGTTCCGAAATCAGCGTTCAGAACTCGCTACGGACATTATGAGTTTGTAGTGATGCCGTTTGGTCTCACTAACGCACCTGCTGTATTTATGCAATTAATGAACCGTGTGTTCATTGAATTTTTGGATAAATTTGTGGTCGTGTTCATTGATGACATTCTGGTGTATTCTAAGAGCCCGGAGGAACATGCGCAACATTTGCGGATTGTGTTGGAACTTTTGAGAAATGAGCAATTATACGCCAAACTTTCTAAGTGTGAATTCTGGCTAAAGGAAGTAATGTTCCTCGGCCATGTAGTGTCAGCTGAAGGAGTCCGAGTAGATCCTCAGAAGATCGAAGCAATTATGGATTGGAAGCCTCCAAAGAACGTGAAAGAAGTCCGAAGCTTCTTAGGACTTGCTGGATATTATCGTCGATTCGTGGAAGGGTTTTCTAAAATCTCCCGCCCACTTACTCGACTCCTGCAGAAAACTCAAAAGTTTGAGTGGAATGAATTGTGTCAGATTAGTTTTGATGAACTGAAGAAAAGATTGACGACGGCACCGATTCTATCACTTAGCGAGGAATCGAAGGATTCATAGTTTACTGTGATGCTTGAACCAAGGACTTGGGTGCGTGTTGATGCGTAATGATAAGGTGATCGCTTATGCATCGCGACAAGCGAAACCTTATGAAGTGAATTACACGACACATGATTTTGAGCTAGCGGCGGTGGTTTTGCCTTGAAGATGCGGAGGCATTATGCATACGGGACTCACTGTCAGATCTTTACGGATCACAAGAGTCTCAAGTACATATTCAGTCAGAAAGAGTTGAACATGCGGCAAAGAAGATGGTTGGAACTGATTAAGGACTATGACTTGGAGATTTTATATCATCCAGGCAAAGCGAATGTAGTAGCCGATGCACTTAGCTGCAAGCCTATCTCTATTCAGATGATGGAGACGCTGACATCCCAACTTAGCCTTCAACGAGAGATGATTCATGAAGGGATTGAAGTGTGGTTGCAAAGAGTCCAAGGACAACTGTGCGTGATGGAGATAACTTCGTCTTTAACCGAAGAAATCAAATCTAGACAGACAGATGATCCTCTGATGATTCGGTTACGTGATGAAGTGATCAAAGGAAAGGCCCCCAGATTCATAATTCATGATGATGGGGTTTTGAGATTTCAAAACCGACTCTGCGTTCCCGATGATGATGTTCTGAAACAGACAATTATGAAGGAAGCTCACAGTTCGCCCTATTCTATCCACCCGGGCACCAGTAAGATGTATAAGGATTTGAAGGAGAATTTCTGGTGGGGCAACATGAAGAAAGACGTAGCGGACTATGTTTCGAAATGCTTGACTTGTCGTGAGTTAAGATCGAGCATCAACGGCCTGCTGGAATGTTGAAGCCGCTCCCGATTCCTGAATGGAAGTGGGAGGATGTATCGATGGACTTTATCACTAATATGCCGAAAACCAGGACAGGAATGAACATGATTTGGGTGATAGTTGATCGTTTAACCAAATCGGCTCATTTTCTAGGTATTAAGGATACGTGGGGACCAGAGAGGTTGGCACGAGTATTTATTTCGGAGATAGTTCGATTGCATGGTACGCCGAAGACCATTGTTTCTGATCGAGACAGTGCTTTGAGTCTCACTTTTGGAAAGCAGTTCATAAGGCCTTGGGGACGGAATTGAACTTCAGTACAGCTTATCACCCGCAGACTGACGGACAATCTGAGAGAACTATACAAACGGTGGAAGACATGTTAAGGGCCTGTGCCTTAGATTGGTCAAACGATTGGGAAATTCATCTACCGTTGATTGAATTTACCTACAACAATAGTTGGCATGCTTCCATTAAGATGGCACCGTTTGAGGCATTATACGGAAGGAGATGCAGATCGCCCCTATTCTGGGACGATTCATCGGACTTGATCGGAACAGAACCAGAGTTGATCGAGCAGACTCGAGAGAAGACAGCATTGATTCGTGAAAGGCTGTTAATTGCCCAGAGTCGCCAGAAATCCTATGCGGACGTACGCCGCCGCCCATTGGAGTTCAGTACTGGAGATCACGTACTTTTGAAGGTTTCTCCTACTCGGGGAATCTTTCGTTTCGGAAGGAAAGGAAAGCTGAGTCCGAGGTATATCGGACCATTTGAGATCCTCGAGAGAGTTGGGGAGTTGGCATACAGATTGGCATTGCCGCCGTTATTGTGCCATGTTCATAACGTGTTCCACGTATCCCAGTTACGGAGTTATATACCAGATCCCAGTCATATCATTGATTTCGGCGAGATCGAAGTCGAGCAGGATGGAGCGTTTGAAGAAAGACCGGTCAAGATACTCGAGAGTCGAGTTAAGCAACTGAGGAACAAACCAATCGTTTTGGTCAAAGTTCAGTGGTCACGTCACGGAATGGAAGAAGCCACCTGGGAAACGGAAGCTGATATGAAGTCTAGATATCCCGAGTTATTTTCGTCTTGAGTTTCGGGACGAAACTCCTTTTTAGTAGGAGAGTATGTAATATCCGGATTTATTACAGTGTATTTCATCTGTATTCAAACCCTGTATTATTCGGATTGGTGATTTTGATTATTGGAGTATGATATTTCGTGCATTGATATCATTGTACATAAGTATAGAAACTTGCAAATTGCTCAAGCAACCTCGTGATAGCGCACGCTAAGAATGTATCTTAACGCGCGCTATCGGGCCATTATTAGCGCACGCTATGAAGATAGGAGTTGCGTGCGCTAAGAACTCAATTATTGAGCGGGACGGCTAACACATGCGCCGCCGTGACATGGGTCGGATAAGATTCCCGCCGACGCACCGGACAAATTAAAGTCAACCATTATTAGCGCACGCTAAGGGATGCTTAGTAGCGTGCGCTAACTTGTTAATAATGCGAATATTATAAATGGGACATCAACCGTTTTGGCTTTCATTTCTTTCGCCCTTTCTTCATCCTTGAGAGTTAGAGAGCTGTAGTAATACTCCTATACACTTAGAACACATATTGTTGGTGTTATACATTGGTTATCACTTGGGAATGTTCATGGAAGTGGAATAGCACCTTGGAGTGGCATGCAACCAACCGGAGTGGGATTCTACCTTACGGTTCGATGATTTTCGTCATTTTAAGGTATGTTCAATCTATCTCAAGACTTAGAGTTGGATTTTAACGATTTGGATGATCATGTTAACAAGATATGGATTTTCATAGATGAATTATCCAAGTATATCATGTTTGGAATGGTGAGATGAATAAGCCTTAAAAACCTTGATTATAATCATCATGATTCGAATCTTATTACCTTTGGATATGTGAAGAGGAACTTCTATCATTGGTAAACCGAATCTAATAGATGATTTCATAATAATCTTGGACTAGACGTTAACATCCTTATTGTTAGATAAATCTAAAGGTTTGATCATGGAAGGATTTATCTAGTATATATATAGACGTTTATCAACTTGAAGATGATAATATGGATTGATATAGAGGTGTTGATATCAACCGTTAAGCTTTTCGAATTGTCGTATGAAGATTTGAAGTCGGAATGGAATATGGTTTTATATTGGTATGCATATCCTTGAATCCGAAGTTGTCTTTATCCGTAAAATCATTCATAAGGGTATAAACTTGGTATTCATGGAAGTAACATGAATTATCACGCAAGATTTCATTGTTTCAATCATGGCAAGAACAGTTTACTGCTCAGCAGTAAACTGCCATGCATAGATAGCGCACGCTATGCTATGGAGTTTAACGTGCGCTATCGAGCACGAGTTAGCGTGCGCTACGTTCGGTACGTAACATACGCTAGACCATCAGACGAGTCAGTAGGCTGGTCAGTGAAGTACTGACCATGCATAGTTAGCGTACGCTAGTCTTTGTTGTTTGCGTGCGCTATCGGGCGGACTTAACGCACGCTACACAGAGTACTTAGCGTGCGCTAAGCAGTTCAGTCAGATTGCATTTTATGAACTTTTGGCCGTGAATCGAATTGTTAAACATCCGTATGACGTGAGATAAACACTATATCATTTCTTTTGTTAAGGTTTGATCTTGTTGCGTGATTGATTGAGGAGGACGACTTTCGAGTGTTCGTTTTTGTGGAAGTATTGTTCTTGTCTTCAAACCGAGGCAAGTACTCTAATTAGAATTGTTTATATTATGACAATTATGATGTGATTGTATCGTGTAAATATGTTGTGAATATATGTCCACCATGCGTTGATCCGACGAGAATCATCATGGGAATCTATAGCTGTGTGCGCTGGATCGTTGGACAGGTAGTTCCACCATGTGTTGATCCGACGGGATCATCATGGGAATCTATAGCTGTGTGCGCTGGATCGTTGGAATACCATCAGTATGTTGAAACTGTTATGATATGATATGTGTTGTGGATATTCTCGTTGGAGAAACTTGTTATGATATAATTGTTGATTATATCCCTGTTGTATGATTGTTGTACTTGTACTAGCATCGTTGTGCTAACCCCTTCGGGGGTGAACATTTGTGTATGTTCATGATCTAGGAGAGCGGGAAAACAACCACTGGAGATGCATGACGACGAGGGTGCAGAGTGATGTACCGACCGGGTTTACTGTCTGTTATTTGTTGGTTATTTTAATAAGTACTCGAGTACGAAGTCATTTGTGATGATTTGAATTTGGTGATGTATTATTGAGTTCTGTTGAACAATTGTACTATTTCTGTATTGGGTCAGAACTGTTGTACCGTAATTTCATTATTTCCATTCGTTAATACCTGTTAATGACTGTTTAAATTCTTCAGCCTTGTAAATCCTTATGTAAAGGATTTACGGCGCTGTAATATTCCTGAATATATCGGGGGTGTTACAAATCACTCATGTAGGAAATGTTTAGCAAAACTAGCCGAAAAGTTAGCTGGTAGCTGGCAAACTAACTGGTAACTAGTTAACTAGTTGGTAAGCTAACTGATTATGTAGCTGATAACCTTGTTGTGTCGAGATTTATACATCTCAACAGGCGATCGGCACAGAGACCGGGCGACTGATCCAGAGTCGAATAGCCAAGTCCGACTTGCCTACAGAACGGAGATCCCAGATCAAACCCAAGTGTCGAGCGATCGACATCTAAGGTGATCGTCTCTTGGCACCTGGCGATCGACTCGGGTGCCCGATCAAGGACGACCGCCTCATGCCACGCGAAGCAAGGACCCATGTGCATATCCGCAAATGGCACCGCAGAACATGGATCGTTGACCACAACCTGTCCCCATCATCTCACCTACCGACAGACCCGCCGAAAGGTGCAAAGTGGGACCTCCCGGGACAGCAACTCAGGACGCATGCAAACTTCTCATTGGTCCGCACAGCTGGCTGCCAACAGCAGCCACGGACTTTAAGGCAAGCCCATGTGCTAAAAGACGATCGCCCCCTTATTATAATACAAGAAAGGCGACCACCCGCCAGAAAAAGACATCACAGCTCCTCCTATAAATAGAAGGCACCCTGCACTTGGAAAAAGGCCCGGCTTGCTGTATTATCGCCACTCCACAGTTGGATCTCTGCTTTTTCACTCTTGGCAACGCTATACACTTCAGACATCTTTCTCTCTCACTCTCGAGACCTCTTAACCCATAAGACGGTCGGCAGAAACGAGAACAAGAACACACAAAGCTTCGCTCAAGAGCTAAATAACTAGGATCTTTTACACTCATTGTAATTGCATTCTTACATTAATATTTGTACTCCAACGTATTCGTATTAATAACATCTCGCGAGAGCATTCAAGCCCAGGCCTAACAAACCCGGCAAATCTTGTGTTATTCACACCCCCACGGACGTGCTCTCGCACTTTGTTTGCTGCCCATCCATTCCAGCAATATCTATCTCCGGATAATATTTTGGGTAGCAACAATTGGCGCTAGAAGAAGGGCATCTTAAGCTTCATTTTCATTCCTACCATCCCGAAGAACACTCACTGTTCTCCGGGGCATATACTTGAAGAAACACTCACTGTTCTTCAAAGAAAAACCGTCAAAATAATGGTGTCTGCCACCACAGCGAAGAGAACCGCTCTCAGAACCGCCGAGCATCATATTCCGGCTCAATCCGAGCCCCAACCTACGGCGGAGGGCAACCGCGGCGACGCGAGACTCTCGATCCCACACCCGAGGGGTGGCCCCAGCCTTTCGCTCGACCAGTTCCAATCTGCGGAACAAATCGAGGAGGCTATGGCCATCCTAAGGGAGCCACGGAGAGCAATCGACACGCCCGCAATTACCCCATCCGCCGCGCGGACAAGCGAAAGCTCAAGGGGTTACTTGACGAGCGACCGTCAGGAAGCTCCGACTCACGAGCAGAAGCACTCGCAAGGCGGGACAGTTCCATTTTCAGCCGCCTAGGCAGCGAACCATCTTGGCGACCGGGGCAGTCTGGCCCTAGCTACGAGACGACGGAGCCCGAGTCCGTCACCAGGAGTTCAGCTTACCCAACTCCAAGAAGGCAGGCCGACCATCTGGCCCCTCTCCGAAGAACCAAGATCGGCGGCAGCGACCTCATCGCCTCCCGCGGAGCCAGGAAATCGGTACACGATCACCTCGGCTCCCGCTCCGAGAGCCAAACCACAAGCGACCAAGCTACGGCGATGGCGGCAATGGAACTCCAGCTCGATGACATAAAGGCGCTCCTAGAATCTGGGGCAGGCGCCAAGAGAAAGATCACCGGGACGAGCGAGCCACTTGCGGTCCACATCGAGCTCGCCCCCGTGCAGCCAAGAATCACTCCTCCGCAAACACCTTTGTACGAGGGGAGGTCGGACCCCGAGACTCACCTGAGCAAGTTTCGGATCTACATGACCGGATGTGGGGCATCAGACGCAACCAGGTGCCGAATGTTCCCGCTAACGCTGGGCGACCTTGCTCATAGGTGGTACGTCTCATTACCACCGCGATCCATCAGTTCCTTTGAACAACTGGCGAGCGACTTCACGTCGTACTTCGCCGCCAAGGTCGCTCGACCAGAAGGTCCCCACCGAATGATGAAAATCAGACAAGGGGAAGAAGAGTCCGACGCAGACTACATCGACCGGGTGGATGAGATAATCCTCAACGGCGAGCCCGTGAGCGACGAGATCGCCCTCTACTCGGTCCTAGGGGGATTCGATGGTCTTTTGCCCATGTTCAGGCACCTTACGAAGGACATCCCCCCGACCTACGCAATCTTCCGCGCCAAGGCCGCAGACTTTTTGGCTAGGCAAAGATTGCTTTTTCACCTATGAGCAACGCGATCGGCGACCGAACGACGATCATCAGTCTTCCAACCCGATCGCCAGAATCAAGCAACATCTTCAAAAATGGAGGACTCGCTCGCCATCTAAAGTTCATCACCTACATGATGGACCTAGGCACGAGATCGCCTCCCCCAGCACAATGTGCACCGTCGAGGATCGCCATCTAACATGACGATCCGAGGTAGAAGAGTGCAGCCATGGTGCTGGAGGTCGATGGTGTAACACCCCAAACTAGGTGGATATTACAGTGCCGTGAATCCCCGACCGGGACCCACCAGGCAAATGAAAATGATGAATTAAATAATATAATTGTAGTACCGAACCACATTATATTACCAAGTACTCCGATGAGGAGTTTAAGTACAACACACCAGGACTAAACCGAATACTAGTATATTTTATATGGAGATAAAATACACCACCCTGAACAATTAAACATCTCAAACGGAATTTGCAGCGGAAAATACAAATGACGGAATAACTGAAATATGAAATGATGAAACAAACGAAATGACTGGGCCCCTACTAGTATCATCAGGACTCTCGCCACAAGCATGCTCTTCCGTGCCTTTGCCTTGCCGTGACACGAAAACAAAATCCCCAACGGAATCGATACTGAGAACAACAATCCTCAAGGGTTGAAAATACACAATCATGAATTAACTGAAGTTATGAAATATTCTTAGTTATGAATTACGCTGAAGAGGAGTATCATAGTACGCCCGTAATATGCTGTGCAAGTGTACAAGACGAATGTCCGGACACACCCGTCCTTGTACCTAATTAGTCTCACGGAGGTAAGCGTTACCGTGTGCACGGTCCAATGTATCGGTGAACCCAATACATGACCATCGTGTGCCCGACTAAAAATTCCACACAGCCACACCCGGCCACGCAATATGAACCCATAAGGTCATGTGAACGAGAATGACCACAATGAATATCAATGAATAATAATTCGACAAGGCCAAGATGACTCACCGAGATGAGAATAATAGTGACGTGATTGATAACCCAACGAAATGATTTAGAACCGTCATTCCTCGTGAATGAAATGATTATCCGACAATTACAAGTCTCAATATGATTAATACCATGATGAATGAGTTATGATTATGAGCAATCAACAACAAAAGGAATGAGTATCCTTTTAACCGAGTAAGAGTTAACTTACACAATACCGATGACAAAGTCCTTCTACGAACAACGTCCTAATCGATATACCGGTCGCTCGAACAACCTTGAATAACAATAATTACCAACAACCGATCAATATACGTGTCAAGCAACAAAACACGACCAACCCAAAAGTCGATACAACGATAATCAAACTCATAGGGGCATTCAAACGAATACGTAACCAACCAAACAACTTCGGAAATATCCAATCCCGAATTAATCGAAACCAACACCAAAATGAGTATTTCGAACTAACAAAACATTTCAATGATATCAATAATCCAATAGGAATCCACAATTCAAGATTACAACCACATCAATCGGAAAATCCCCAATTAGCCGAAGTCAACCCCAAGGGTTCTTGAAATAATTCCGAAAATAGCCATTAAATCTGTAGGAATAAATTTATCCAAGGTAGATAATCCATATCTAACATATTCCAATGATAATCCAAGCTTACACGAAGAAATCGGAAAGGAAAACCCAAAAATCCGAAATTCTAGATCCAAGAGATTAATACCTTTGATTTGATGTTAAGGAGATGATGAAGTGATGATAATCCAACTCAAAGCCTTGAATATGATGATAGGTGATAGCTGCTCGAAGAGAACACTCCAAGTCGCCCGAAATCGCCCGAAGTCGCTCCAAAAACGAAGGGAAATGAGAAATGACGAAACTCAGGCTAACTGTCCAATATATAGTCACTCCAGGTTAGCGTGCGCTAGCCCTTGTGCGTAGCGTGCGCTAACGGGTAATTTTGGGTAGTCCAGTACCCACTGTCCAAAAACGGTAGCGCGCTCTACGTACCTTTTGTAGCGTGCGCTACAACCATACCATTAGCGTGCGTTAATACCCATGGTTAGCGTGCGCTAACGAATAATTAGATGCCCAGTACTGGAATCCAGAAACCGTCTGTCCCCCGATCTGACCTCGGTAGCGTGCGCTACAACCAATATTTAGCGTGCGCTACTACACCGTTTGCGTACGCTAAATATTACTCATAGCGTGCGCTATGAATTAATCCAGTGCAGTCCAGTTGCCACTGGACTCAACCTGATCCGTCCTTAGCGCGCGCTACAGCAATTATTAGCGTGCGCTAATACAACCCACTAGCGCGCGCTACTTACCATTCGTAGCGTGCGCTACTTATAACTCACCTGCGATCCGGCCTTACGGGTGCGCGAAGGTAACCTTAGCGTGCGCTAATGCTGAGTGGTAGCGTGCGCTACCTATACTCAATTAGCGTGCGCTAAAAAGAGTACGTAGCGTGCGCTACTCCTCACGCACAGTCCACAATGAAAATGACGATGATGATAAACACGGCACGACACTCCAATTAGATTAGTGATGAATGACGATTGATACACGATACAATTACTCTGAATGATGAATACCATGATTGAATATGAGTGACAAATGATCATTAATGAGTGAAATTACTGAATGACAATTACTGAATGATAAATACTGAATGATAATAACTGAATTACAACCGGGTATTACAGATGGAACCGACAGCTTCGGCCATGCAATGTTCCTTTGGGCTGCGATCGCTCGCCCTTCGTTTAAATACGAGGCGAGCGTAGTCGAAGGACCCTCCAAATAGATCAGTGGACACATTCGCCCGCCCTCAAAGGTCCATCACTTAACGTGGTGGATCCTTCCCGGACAATGCGACGCGTCCCTACCCCCGTCACAACGTATACCGTCGAAGATTGCCATCTAACATGATGATCCGAGGTATAAAAGTGCTAACAAGCCGCGGACGTGGAGTCGATTAATCCGACGACGCCCCGCACAAGAACTCCTCCAGACCGAGACCGCACGCCCTTCGTTTAAATACGAGGCGGGCGCAGCCTAGTGGAGGACCCTCACAATAAAATGAGTCACGAGACAAACCTACAGTTAGAATGTCGCTCGCGCACAAGACACGGTCATGGAGATCGGTCCATCGAACTTCGCGACTGTGCACGGTTCCTCAACGACGAAACAATCAGCTTTCCACGAGGGATCGGCAAAATTGAAGAAACTCCCTACAGTTCAGGAACAAGAGTGTCTGATAGCTCGCCAATTCGGATCGCCCAAGTCCGAGACCAAAGTCTGCTCAACGGATCGCCAGTCTTTATTCTAAACGATCGCCAGTGGAACCACCTGACCACATGTCTTCAACATCGAAGCAAGCTGAGGGGCAATTGTTGTGTCGAGATTTATACATCTCAACAGGCGATCGACACAGAGACCGGGCGACCGAGCCAGAGTCGAATAGCCAAGGCCGACTTGCCTACAGAATGGAGATCCCAGATAAAACTCAAGTGCAGAGCGATCGACATCTAAGGCGATCGTCTCTTGGCACCTGGCGATCGACTCTGGTGCCCGATCAAGTACGACCGCCTCATGCCACGCGAAGCAAGGACCCATGTGCAGATCCGCAAATGGCACCGCAGAACATGGATCGTTGACCACAACCTGTCCCCATCATCTCACCTACCGACAGACCCGCCGAAAGGTGCAAAGTGGGACCTCCCGGGACAGCAACTCAGGACGCGTGCAAACTTCTCATTGGTCCGCACAGCTGGCTGCCAACAGCAGCCACCGACTTTAAGGAAAGCCCATGTGCTAAAAGACGATCGCCCCCTTATTATAATACAAGAAAGGCGATCGCCCACCAGAAAAAGACATCACAGCTCCTCCTATAAATAGAAGGCACCCTGCACTTGGAAAAAGGCCCGGCTTGCTGTATTATCGCCACTCCACAGTTGGCTCTCTGCTTTTTCACTCTTGGCAACGCTATACACTTCAGACATCTTTCTCTCTCACTCTCGAGACCTCTTAACCCATAAGACGGTCGGCAGAAATGAGAACAAGAACACACAGAGCTTCGCTCAAGAGCTAGATAACTAGGATCTTTTACACTCATTGTAATTGCATTCTTACATTAATATTTGTACTCCAACGTATTCGTATTAATAACATCTCGCGAGAGCATTCAAACCCGGGCCTAACAAACCCGGAAAATCTTGTGTTATTCACACCCCCACTGACGTGCTCTCGCACTTTGTTTGCTGCCCATCCATTCCAGGAATATCTATCTCCGGATAATATTTTGGGTAGCAACAAACCTATCTGATTTTAGTGTAGGTATTTAGCAAATTAGCTGAAGAACTAGGGTTCCGTCCATGGAGCATCCCCACATAGTGCATCCCCTGTTGGATGCACGATACGTGGCGTGTATGTGGGGTGCAGCTTGATGCACTAGGTGAAGCACCTCACACACACGCCACATGTTGTGAATCCAGCAGGGGATGCACTACGTGGGGATGCTCCATGGACGGAGCCATGAAGTAGCTGGTATTTTGTAAAATGATATCAAAGAATATTACTCTTTTTTCTTTCTTTTAAACATGATATTATCAGTCCATAATTTTATAAAATAAAAGTACAACACATTTTTTCTCAAATCATTCAAATATGTATTCAATGTACTTTAAAGAGAAACGGTTGTATTCGTCATTATACTAGTCTGTGAAGAAGTACACAATAACAAAAGATATAATAAAGGTTCCAACAATATAAAAGATGAGTCGAGATACAAAATTTATGACAAGAGAATAACACAGATACACCGATCGTTTCTTATGTTTATATTTAGGTCAGTGCTATTTTTGTAATGGAAAGATAAGAAAGTTTTTTTTTTTTGAAAAAAAAAAACTAACTTTGTTAGCTTCTTTTTAAGTTACTACGCGTTCACGTAACGAGCTTTTTATCAGTCAATGGTCAAAGAAGCTCCTGAAAGTTAAAAAGCTAGTGCTAAACACAGTCGCAGACTCACTTTATCATGCATTAGTATACAAGGGAGATTGTGAACCGTCTAAAAAGTGAGGAATTGGATTTAAAAACAAAATAAGCATAATAATCAGGATCGTGATAAGAATCGATCTATATCCATTTGGGTTTTTTTATCTCCCACGCTACTTTGCGGTGGATGAGACAATGAGAGGTGGTATCACTCTCATATGTCGAAGTAAACAGTGTGACGGTCCTGGGGGAGTGACGGATAATTGTTGAAAGTCGATATTTGTGGTTGTTGCATACACCACGTTTTGGGTGCAATTTGACGTCGCCGTTTGTCGATTTTAAACCAACAATTGAATAAAATGAATATTATCAGTAACGATAAAGTTATGACTCGTTCATGATTAGTCACGGAATTGTGACGTACAAATGGGACAAACATCGATTGCGACGGATATGTCGTGGTTAAAATCGATTTGTGACGGAATTGTCACGTTGAATTGAGCGACCACCACGTTGGTATTGACCCAATCCCATACTTGGAAAACTCCATCTTTCATCCTATTAAAATAAAATATTGCATGTGGCTGTAGACATGTATCTTCTCCTTGCAATATGATATATGAAAGAATGTACGAGTAATTCTCATGAATTTCAACATGTAAAGCAATGGCATATTGTGGTAAATACATGCATTCGTTGACCTCGATTATAGTTCGTATGACTATAGGTCCGAATACTTTTCTGAGTATTTGTAAAGGCATGTGCCTTATACATTTGACTATATTTTGTCAATCTTATTGGATGGTCAAGACGAGTTGGTTATGGTATATTTATTATGTCTCATGGTTCAAATGCTTAATTATGATGCACCGCGTTGCATCCATATAACATGGCTATTATGACATATACTTGCAAATTGAGAATTAAAATTCTTGGTTGATTTGATACACTTTGGTGGATTTTGTCTACACTTTGATCATGACTAGGCGCATCCTCCTTGGTATTTGTTTATGCTTTGAAAGTTCAAACGGAATCAGTGGTTTTTAAACAGCCTTAGCTGTACCGACATTCCTACTTTCTCTGCAAGTCTACCAAGTTGGAGTTACCGAAAGGATCATTAGTCGAGATAAGAAATCGAACACCCTGCTGCGTTTAGACACACCTATGGCTGTCATTGCCATGTTTTTGCATCAACACTTATGCTATTGGATATGGTCTCAACCTTGTTTTCTCACTAAACTTGGGAAATACTAAAGCAGTCAATTAAAACATGCACTGTGATCTGAATTTAATGATCCGTGTGATGCACAATATATGGATAGAAAGATACGGAAGCCTAGTTTCCAGAACATCTGACCGTACGGAAGTCTTATTTCCAGAACATCTGACCGTTCATGCATAGCCTTCCTAACAAGGGAGTTATCGCTGTTTTAGTGAACAAAGGTCAAGCTGCGCGGAATTTTATTTCCAGCGATTGTGCTAACTTTTGTCCCAACCAACTTGGTTCCCATCTTAAATTTGCAAGTGGCCTTATGACACATAATTTTCAACCTCTTTTTGTCCGAATTTGCCATAGATGATGCAGTTTTTGGTATGCGTTGTACGCTAAACTATCATCTTTCAAATGTTGAAAAACAGTTTCCTTGGGGAAGCCCAAAATACGCACCCTTATAAGAAGGTCGAGCATGTGCATGGTAGTGTTACACCATGCTTGTGTCGTAATTTTCCCCTTGCCATGTTATGCACTCAATTTGATAGATCATTTCGATCGTATCTGGTATAAAATCTCTATGTTGTTAGAGTGTTCGCTATGCTCATATTTGTAAAATTTTGCAAGCGAAATTGAGTGCGTATTAAGCTATTTTCAAGGAACACGATATTTTTGGATTTCGGTTTATAAATCCATTGTGACTATGATGAGTAGGTCATCACAATCAATGAGCGGCATGATGCTCAAGTTGTTGAATGTCGAATGGCGTTTTCTAGTCACATATGTGTAACACCCCCAAGTTATTCAGGGTATATTACAGCGCCGTGAGCCCCGCCGTGGGACCCACAAGGCTAACATACGCGGAACTATAAACTTGACCGATAAGGTCTACATACAATAGAAAGAAAGACGATACAAATGGTATTCGAAACCATAAACAATGAAACCATATACATCACTGCACAAATCAATACCTCGGCAACACAGGCCGGAACATCAAGAAGCGAAATACAATACTCGAGTATTTAAAAATCCATTCGATACAACAACCTTTGAATGGAGGAAACCAAAAGAGATAACCGGAGACAAGACACGGTATCACACTTGCCCATCATCTTCATGCCGACTGGTACCGCTGTCCGCTCTCCTGGAACCTGAAATACATGAAACGTATTTCCCCCATAAAGGGGTTAGCCGTCGAATAGCTAGTGCAAGTATAACAATATGAAACATAATACTTCTCGACAATAAAGTAAATGTAATCCGTCAATTCATCAATATCCGTCAATTCATCAATGTAAGACTAGTATTCCGGAATAACTAAATCTCATAGCATCACAACAAGACGTATATGAATACCGTGGAACCGCACCAGAGGCTACGGAACCCTTAGGGGACCTGTCGGCCCGCCCCAAAGTGGTTCGTTCATATCATCCGTCATCAATACACATATGATCAACCGTGGAACCGCACCAGAGGCTACGGAACCCTCAGAGGACCCGTCGGCCCGTCCCGGAGTGGTTAATTCATATTATCCATGGAATCGCACCAGAGGCTACGAAACCCTCAGAGGACCCGTCGGCCCGTCCCGGAGTGGATATAAATAATTATGCCAAACATATATCTTACTTTCAAAGTCGAGAACGTACAATCATAAATATATACTTGCCTTAATAAACGTTACCGAAGATCCCGAAGAACACGGTTCGACCGGGAAGCTTGAACCACGAAGAAGACAACGAACGGAAGGGTTTCGACTCGAGTTCTTCACAAGAATTCGACCCTAACAACATAAATTCAATAAATCATCGATCATACGAGGAAGAATAATCGCGAGCGCGAAAACCCCTCTATGACATTTTACCGGACACCTTCAAGGCGTCGGTCAAGAACTCGACCAAAACAACGAATCGATACGATCCAACCATGGGATAACAAGGGAAATGATACAATACATCTAAATAATCATCAATCCATCACAATCCTAAGTTAAATCGGATTAAACGGACGAAATCGAACAAAATACCCAAAATCCCCAAAATTAGATTTACGGAAAATCGGCTGATTCGCTCGATCAAAGGATGTTATAGGATGGATGATTGATGATATGAGCTCCAAGACTCCATGGATATGTTGTTAAACAACATGGCTTCAAGCTTAGAACACGCCCAGCTGCGGAAGAGGAGAAGAAGAAGGGGCAAGAAAAACGTCTGCAGGGCCTTTTATACGGGTTGGTATCTGCCGGACACGGCCGTGCCGATCGGCACGGTCGTGTCGCCTGGCTGCCGACAGGGGACTCGACCGTGTCTGCCCGCTTGACACGGTCGCGGCGCGGAGGGCCTTCCGACGGTGACCCGTCCGGCAATGACTTCGGCATGTCTCGGCCGTGCGGGCGGCGACACGGTCGGGCGTCTTTGGCGACGGTCGGCTTATCCGGAAGGGTTCGGCACGGGCCGTGTCGGACGACACGGTCGGGTCCTGAGGCGAGACTCCGGCATTTCCGGACGAAATGCAGCAGGCCGTGTCGGACGACACGGCCGGGTTCGGCCGGCGTGATCGGCCAATAACGAGCGGGTGAGCTAAAACGACCATAACTCTCTCGTCCGGACTCCGATTGACTCACCGTTTGAACCATTGGAAAGCTAACTCGATGCTCTATAATATTGCAAAGATTTAGAATTTTTGGAGCTTCCAAGAATTTATGGTGATTTAACAAAGTCGAACTCATACGTGGAAAAGTCGCTAAAGAACACGGAATTCAACGAGCGATACGAAACGAACTCGGATGTCAAAAAGTGTAGAATTAATCATTCTCGGGATGACGAAACGGTCCCAAGCAAGTCGTCAAAATAGACTTCCGCCAAAAATAGAAAATTTCCGGGGAACAAAAATTATGGGTATTACATTCTACCCTCCTTAAAAGAAGTTTCGTCCCGAAACTTAAAACAGGTAGGGGGAAGAAATATTTCGCCAGGAAAACTCAACGAGATGCACAAGAACCGAAACATACGCCCAAACGGCGAATCATCAATATAGAACATAACGATACATTACAGAAGGTAAACCAAACCAATGCCGAAAAAGATACGAATTCACAATGCCGAAGGCTCCAGCGGAAATACCGATACATCACAATGGCACGAAAGTCGAACAGGCCCCCAAAGTCGTAAACCATCACAATGTCTGAGATCTCAAAGAAGCAAACTCGATCATTGTCGGACATACCCCTCGGCGTATGAACAACGATGCAAATCGTCGGAGATATCGATACAACATGGACTACGAACGATCAATCAATAAAGCTCAAGAGGGACATCACGGACGCCCGATCCGAAATGTGTTCGTGCACATGTCCACCCCGTATCTGGAATCCGAATATACGTGTGACAATGTACCTAATTAGCCTCAAGAACTACGTCTCGTGTGCACGGTCAATGCGGAAATATCCACGCATGACCATCGGTGCCCGGCTAAAAATCTTACACATAACCAATCGGCACGCAGACATGATTCCAGATATGCCACGATACAACATGACAACGAAACTCAAGGGATAAAACATCCAATACGGATCATACGACTCACCAAGTGAGCGATGACACACGAATAATGAAAGATCGACACGACCAACGATATTCAAAACAACCATCCCGGATCGAGAATTCCCTAAGGACCGATTAACACGAACAACGATCACAACACAACAATTCGGAAAATCCTCAACCCTCAACGATCACAAAATTACCGAGTTCACAAGAATAATAATGTCTTGCCTTGAATGGTCAACGACAATAATAATTCAACGGATGGGAATTATCATTGATAATCCCAATTCAATACCGATTACGTAGAATGGCGAATCGATAACAATGATACAACGGATGAGAGTATCTTCGACAACGGATGGGAATTATCTTGATAATCCCAATTGATACCTCGATTACCCTAGAGCGGTCAATCGATAATCAATGATACGATAGAATAGATGTCCGGTGTCTTAAATCGACCACGAAGCGGAGATGACAAAAGGATATATCAAATGTCCCCAATCGGTTAACGCAACATCATAGCAACAGATCGATTCGATGACAAAGATTCAACGATGTCTCGAGCGACATTAATCGCGAATAATAATAATCGATACATCGATACATGAAACCGGCTATCGATAGCAACTTTACCAACAAGTATCGTAATGCCTTGAACCGCCATTTACAAACAACGGTAACATTTGGCATAATTTGCCGACGGCGTCGTGTCAACCAATCTCTTGACATCAATACAATCATAAAGAGGCCAAGTCCCAAAATGATACACACTGATAAATGCGCCTACACGATAACATTAGTCTCATTGATTAGTACGAGTATAAAACTTGTCTCGACCAAGTTAATCGACGAACCCTTCAATCTTAACCGCAACACAACAGTCATAATTCACGATCAAACATCATACCTTATTGTAAAACGAAGGATTGATAATCAACCGGTTCGATGACGACCAATACCAATACCACCAAACCACGAACTCGATCGTTTTACCATATCTCGACTAATCACAGTCTGAACAATCCAACTCAGACACTTACAAATCCTGTCCACAATACGAGTCGAAATATGACGATCATATCAGCAACCAATTCGGACCAATAATAAGGGTCTAAATGTTCCAAACTCAATTCTTAAATACGAATTGACAAGGTTCCCTTCTCGTAAATCCATCGTTAAAATTTACTTATAACCGTCGTCAATTCGAATCATACGACTGGTTCAAAACAATAGATAATCATATTAAAAAGGTTATCAAACAATCCATTCATTCGATTTGAATATTTGCTCCATACGTATGGGCTTCCAAATTCAGAGATGAATAATAGTCTCATCAAACTCATAATCACATTCGTATTCCTATACGAATATTATTTCCAACACATAATTTAGCTCTAGATATGAATATTCCATATTCATTTTCAAAACATCAACACTTCTAAAAAAAAATTTCATCACCTCGTATAATTCAAGAATTCTTCAAGAACATGAAATATCCGAAATCACGTTCCGAACAACATCTCCGAGGTATATATCTCCATGTTACCATTTTCTTCATCATGTCATTCATACAATCTCAAGAATCGCAACAAAACCCTTATCACTATATGAAGAAGATCTCAATGATCATATCAACATCCGAAATCTCTTATTACAATTCCAATAAATCTCGTATAATATTATCACATGATACCATAATTGTAACACCCAGCATCCTCACAGGAATATTACACGCCGTAAACCCTTCTCACAAGGATTTACTGGGCTAAGCACAATTTTCCACGTCATTCCAAAAATGCCAAAAAGACCGATGACGGTAATATTTTTCAAATACTAAAAAAATCATTTTCCAAATACCGTCAAAACGATCAAGGTTAAAATGCCAAAAACTCAGTTTAGGGAATCGGTTTTACAAAATAAAATTTCAGTTGGCAAAATACCAAAATCCATTTCAAAAATACTCACGCAGCGGATAAAAGTACAGTCCAATTTATGCATTTTCATTAAAATAAGACGAACATCAAAATACACGATTCCCAACATACTCCCTCCCAAGTAGTAATCCAAAAAGAAAGAAAAAAAAAATGAGCCACTATCAAAGGGATATGAGGATTACCTTGTATGGACGAACCACGAAGAAAGAATAATTGAACTCCATTCCAAGAATCATTAAATCATCATAGTCATCATATGGCCTCAAGAACATCAATATCTCTATGATTCCATAATCATAATCAACATATTCAAAGCATATCATTATCTTCCTTCAACATAAACCTAATAGAATATGGATAACACAAGGAATCACTTCAAGAATCAACAATAGTTCCATAACTAAGCTCTAATTCCATGATTCCAAGCTCACAATCATGTTAAAAGTGCTTAGAACACTCTTAAAAGTGAAGAGGGACGAGTTTTGGAGAGAAATATCTCAAAGGATCGTGAGAGAAATGAAAGGCAACACTTGATATATAAATTGCACTCTCATTACGTGTAGGTGTCCTTTCTTAACGTCGTAACAACTTTAACGTCGTAATCCAAAATCCATAACGTACGTAACCATCTCCTTTGTCTCATTAAATGCGATCCATTACGTACGTAACCCATACCATATAACGTCGTAATATACCGATTGACTTGCTACGGTCTGATGGTTGTGTTACATACGTAACACGTCTGTATAACGTCGTAACACGTCGTTGACTCACTGTCAACATCCTCCGCCGAAAGTTGCGAAACAGGATCCCACGCCTCACGGGACTCGGTTACGTCCGATGCCTTCGTTACGTACGTAATACCTTAGCCTTGGCGTGCGTAACCATGCCAATCTTACGTCGTAATCTCACCTTATTAACGTCGTAATAATTCCATACTTAGCCAATTTCAACAATTCTGTCCAAAGTCATGACATACCAAATACGAGCATACGGCAAAATCAATACATATACTCAAGTCAATAACATTTTCAAACGTTCACAAAGTCCTCGAGCATAATTAAACATCCACTATATCCAACAAATAAACGAAAAAAAAAATAAATCAGGAAAATCGGTGTATTACAATCAACCCCCCAAAAAAATAAGTTTCGTCCTCGAAACTTGCAATCACTCGCACAAACATTTCAACGGAAAATCCAAAATCACCAAGATAACCAAGAATTTTCGAATAATCCGAACAACATACTTACAGTGCAGTGAAGACGAAGATCTCCCGTGATACTAGCATGCGACTCTAAACAAAGTCTCAACATAATACCGTTACACACCAATATCGCAATTAGCAATTTAACAAAATCTTCAAGGAAGGGTTCACGTCCGATGATCACGATTACGATTCTTCCTACTTTGACCAACATTCAGAAGGGCACACACGTGCGTAAGTATAATCCGAATCGCACATTCTCGAAGTGACCAATTCCCAAGAATACCAAGCTATAAACGAAGCGATTAAGAAAAATACGAGAAAAGTGAGAGGACTTACAAGTACTCGCACGGTGATGATGGCGAGTAGTGATCTTGTGGCAAATGCCGACTCAATCGACCGAAAAGACCGACATGACCTAGGTATCCATAAACCTAAGCTCGATACCATATTCGTAACACCCCAAGTTATTCGGGGTATATTACAAGCCGTGAGCCCCGCCGTGGGACCCACAAGGCTAACATACGCGGAACTATAAACTTGACCGATAAGGTCTACATACAATAGAAAGAAAGACGATACAAATGGTATTCGAAACCATAAACAATGAAACCATATACATCACTGCACAAATCAATACCTCGGCAACACAGTAGGAACATCAAGGAAATCAAATACAATACTCGAGTATTTAAAAATCCATTCCAGACAACAACACCGAATGGAGGAAACCAAAAGAGATAACCGAGACAAGACACGGTATCACACTTGCCCATCATCTTCATGCCGACTGTACCCGCTGTCCGCTCTCCCGGAACACGAAATACATGAAACGTATTTCCCCATAAAGGGGTTAGCCGTCGAATAGCTAGTGCAAGTATAACAATATGAAACATAATACTTCTCGACAATAAAGTAAATGTAATCCGTCAATTCATCAATATCCGTCAATTCATCAATGTAAGACTAGTATTAGGAATAACTAAATCTCATAGCATCACAACAAGACGTATATGAATACCGTGGAACCGCACTAGAGGCTACGGAACCCTTAGGGGACCCGTCGGCCCGCCCCAAAGTGGTTCGTTCATATCATCCGTCATCAATACACATATGATCAACCGTGGAACCGCACTGGAGGCTACGGAACCCTCAGAGGACCCGTCGGCCCGTCCGGAGTGGTTAATTCATATTATCCATGGAATCGCACGAGAGGCTACGAAACCCTCAGAGGACCGTCGGCCCGTCCGGAGTGGATATAAATAATTATGCCAAACATATATCTTACTTTCAAAGTCGAGAACGCATAATCATAAATATATACTTGCCTTAATAAGCGTTACGAAGATCCAGAAGAACACGGTTCGTAGGGAAGCTTGAACCACGAAGAAGACAACGAGCGGAAGGGTTTCACTCGAGTTCTTCACAAGAATTCGACCCTAACAACATAAATTCAATAAATCATCGATCATACGAGGAAGAATAATCGCAGAACGCCCGAAAACCCCTCTATGACATTTTAGGACACCTTCAAGGCGTCGGTCAAGAACTCGACCAAAACAACGAATCGATACGATCCAACCATGGGATAACAAGGAAATGATACAATACATCTCAATAATCCTAAATCCATCACAATCCTAAGTCAAATCGGATTTAACGGACGAAATCGAACAAAATACCCAAAATCCCCAAAATTAGATTTGGAAAATCGACTGTTCGCTCGATCAAAGGATGTTATAGGATGGATGATTGATGATATGAGCTCCAAGACTCCATGGATATGTTGTTAAACAACATGGCTTCAAGCTTAGAACACGCCCAGTGCGGAAGAGGAGAAGAAGAAGGTGAAAAATGGCAAGAAAAGCGTCTGCGAGGGCCTTTTATACGGGTTGGATCGTCTGCCGGACACGGCCGTGCCGATCGGCACGGTCGTGTCGCATACCTGGCCGACAGGGGACTCGACCGTGTCTGCTTGACACGGTCGCGGCGCGTAGGGCCTTCCGACGATGACCCGTCCGACTGACTTCGGCATGTCTCGGCCGTGCGGCGACACGGTCGGGCGTCCGGGCATTTATCGGTCGGCTTATCCGGAAGGGTTCGGCACGGGCCGTGTCGGACGACACGGTCGGGTCCTGAGGCAGAGACTCCGGCATTTCCGGACGAGTACGGCACGGGCCGTGTCGGACGACACGGCCGGGTTCGGCCGGCAGTGATCGGCCAATAACGAGCGGGTGAGCTAAAACGACCATAACTCTCTCGTCCGGACTCCGATTGACTCACCGTTTAAACCATTGGAAAGATAACTCGATGCTCTATAATATTGCAAAGATTTAGAATTTTTGGAGCTTCCAAGAATTTATGGTGATTTAACAAAGTCGAACTCATACGTGGAAAAGTCGCTAAAGAACACGGAATTCAACAAAACGATACCGAAACGAACTCGGATGTCAAAAAGTGTAGAATTAATCATTCTCAGGATGACGAAACGGTCCCAAGCAAGTCGTCAAAATAGACTTCCGCCAAAAATAGAAAATTTCCGGGGAACAAAAATTACGGGTATTACAATATGTTCCGTAACAATTGAACCATGTTATGACTCGATGATATATATGCCAAAGTGTATCACTCATAGCATCTCATTATAATTTGTGAGAAATAAAATCTTATGCATCACTTGTATTGGACATGTGAAAGGAAAAATATTCATGAGTCAATATGGTCCGGCTTGAATCGGTTTGTGTAACCAGAAGATGTATTGGGACATTGACACATTTAGGCTTTAATAGTCTGGAATTTGGACAATTTGATGATCCATATACCACGGTATTGTCATGGACATCATTTTCTTTGAACAAAGAAACTAGTTGGATCAAAGACACTAAAGTACGTTGGTGGAGTCGTGAGCAGGGCTCATGACCGATGATGATATTTATGTCATCCGCATCTTGCTTTCATAAGCATGTGTGATGCCAAAGACCCCCCCAATGATCCTTCTTCTCCATGTTCATTGATTTAAGCCTATTCTTTGGCACGAATAGGAGATGACACCCTCATATGCTAAAGAGAATAATGTAGCGACTCGCATAAGCATGGTGCTGAGTCCTCCCTTTTCACCGAGTCCTTATACATACATGATCATAAGTATTATCCTGGGTGGCTTAAGATGCTATGATGGTGTTCACAAATGATCGTACTCAAGTGATAACATTTATCTGTTATGTTGTTCCTTTGACAATGATTGATAAGTTGATGAAACCTGAGTTATGGTTGTCCAACTTGTGGACCAGTCATTGTAAAGGTCGGTTCACCCACTTTTAGACCAAGTCTTAAAGTGAAATTTTAACGAGTACTTCCTAACATCCAAGGCTACCTTCTCACAAATTTTGGTGCCATTTGGAGACTTGGAAGGAGGTGAACCAGTTATATGAAGTTTTCACATACCACCAGCCGTCCTAACGACTAGTTCGATGTCATTTCTATCGGTTTTTTACCACAAAGTTGATGATTTTGGAATCCTAAACACCCGTTTATACATGGTCACGAAATTTTGAGGTGTTTGGGGCTGGTGAAGTGAGTGAACTCTTCAAGAAAGCACTAGAGGTTCGATAAAACCAACGGCCTATCATCGGTTCAATCGTTTCTTTATGTTCGATCCCGGTGGTGCATGGTGGCGGTTTTGTTGGATTCTCAAGACCAGTAGCTACCGTTATGTAGCATAGGTCAACATGTCATATTCACCTATACCTATCATCATTCAAATGCTTAGTTACAAGTGTAACCATATGCATTTTGTTAACTGGATTATGTTAACAATAAAAATCTTTATCGTCCACATGTTCATGTGCCAAAGTGCGTCACCACAACGCATTATGACGGGTTATAAATGATGAATATGACATGCGCTTTTACTCATAGTCTGCTTAAAATATACCTTGGCAGACGATCTCGTAAGTCAGTTTGATGAGCCAGTCTTCCCGTCGTTAGGGGAAGATGCGAACGATCATGTTCGAGTAGAACGACTTGGAATTGTCGTAGTTTGTCCCTACTGTGCCTCACCAAGTTCCCTAAAGTGACGAGATTAAATACATGCTGCAAACATGTCTGCAAGGATTGTGTCCGGTCATGGACGTTCGTCACCTATAGATGGTGATATGGTAACACCACAAATTGTGGTAGATGGTGTTACTAGGCCGTGGATCTCATAGAGTATTGGGATGCCACTTGGTTCGATAAATACTCTCGCTAAGAATGTATGCGAGTCTGGTACATGAAACTTGATCATCTGATCAAATGAACTCATCAGTCTCATGTGATTCTGGATTATAGTCATTATTGGGGGATGCCTCAATGAATGCCAATCCATAAAGAGTACTCTATGAATAAAGCCGGTACATGAGGACGTGAAATGTGAGTTTAATCGAACCATACTTCGTTGAAAATTTACAACATTGTAGCCTTGGCCTAAAATGGAAACATATGCGATTTCAGTATAAACAAAGTGATAGCCCTTTGTTGAAGTGGTGCCGACACTCCAAAGATAAGATCTATTCGTATACTTTGTCAAAGCGAGTGAGAGAAGAAGTTAAACTCACCTCATGGCGCGAGGTTTCTCATGAATGCACTGGAATCGACTACGATGACACGAAACTTAGTTGTGCTATCGTAATGGATGTTATAGCATCCACTATCTTTTCAGTTAGATAGTTTCTCAAAAACTGACGTGCAGCTTGTGGTTAAATCTTATCTTAGTGGGGAACTAAGTTAAGTGATGAAAGGATCTCGTGGTGGATCATACTCAAATCAAGTGGCTCCTGGCCATGGAGCGCGACGACAAGTGATTGTCGGGAACGCATACTAAGTATATACTTGATTTGGAAGAGATATGAAGCTTTTGCGTGTAAAACTAAGGGTTTATAGTGATGTAATCTTGTGAGACTAAGAGATTCCGCTAAATCCAAAGTTAAGAATGAAAGGATATTGGGGACACTTTATGATGCATATTTATCAATCGGTTTAAGGCAATCTAAGGGACGGTTTCCCTAAGAGACGATAAAGTAATGCCTATATGATTCCCAATGACTAGTCGAAGTCATCATAAGACTTGGCTCACTTAAATGATGATGCAGTCTTAAGAGAAAAGTACGGTATTATGTACTCATGTTTGACTCGATGTACTCATTCGTAATAATCCAGTAAAGCCACTGTGATGATGGCCTAGGATGCGCTCATGCAATGTCTGTGATTGACAAGAAGCTTGAAGCTCGCTCTATCTCAATAAAAGGACACTTAAAAACTGATACCCGAATCTGCCCAGAATGTGATGGTCTATCTCCCATATGACCTAAAGGGCAGCTCACTTGATGGAAAATGGTGAAATTGGTGCTATTGGAAAGGTTTGTGTATACTTTCCAAGGAAACCAACCATTTGATCACATCCATCATGTTGAGTGACATATGACTATTGTTGCAAAGTAGGATAGGATATGTCCGGTAATTTACTGAGTCAACTTCGATAGAGTTTTGTGATCTGCTCAGGTCGATCTAGGTTACGTACTGTATGTGAATGAAAAGCTATGGGTGTCTAGTTTTCATAAGTTCTTACAGTTTCGTTGATACCTATTGAATCGAAGAAGTTATGACTGATTTAGTGTATGGAAGTCAAGACTTTAGAAAACTTGATTTTCGGATAAGTCTTTAGCGACTCTGCACTTTGGATGTGTCGCGCTCTTTTTGTCCTTAGACTAAGATTTGTTTTTTCCCATTGGGTTTTCACTTGGTAAGGTTTTTAACGAGGCGACCTATGAGAACATCCATACAATGATGCGTTGTACTTTTGTTCAACTTAGACCAAGAGGTATTTTTCCCACTGGGTTTTTCCTTGGTATAGTTGTGAGGGCAACTTAAGATCATCGACTCTATGATTTGAGCAGACTCATCATGGGGAGTCATTATGTATACATCAGGGGGAGTATACATGACATGTTATGTTGGTGCATTGCAATCTTTTCCTCATCAAGCCTTTATTTTTCCCATGGGGTTTTGTTTTGGCTTAGAATAGGTTTTTACGAAGGCAACATCTTTTGCACCATTGTTGTATTAGTGCTCGACACAGGGGGAGTGTTCCGGGAATTATTATTCCCGTGATGTGTCTTACCTAATACTGGTTGTAGATACATAGATGGAAGGTTCTAGATCCTTCTAGATGTAGTAGGATCCTATTAGATGTCTTACCATCTCAGGAATCACACATGTATGGAAGGACTCTCATTGTAATGCCTATATAAAGGCCCCTCTATCAGTGTTATGAATACAATTGATTGACTCTATTTACCGTCTTTTTACTTTCTCCTGAAACAATAAATTATTTAGTGTGATTTGAGTAACCATTAGATTAAATGAATTTAATTATAAATACAATTTAAGTATATATTGAAGATTTAGATTCAGACATCTGCGCTTAATGGGCAGATAAATTGCCTTATTACCCCTTATAACAAATCCATATCGGGAGAAATGGGACAACCCTCACTTCCAAGGGGATCAAATAGTCGGCAAATATTATCCCCACCTCAAAGAGCACATAGCAAAAATGTCCTTCTTACTGTATTTAAAGTGACGTGGAGTATATAATTTTAAATTTGATATAAATATGATAAATATAATATAAAAATAATAAATATATGTGTAGATAGCAAGACGAGCACCTTCGAGTGCGGGATACACGTCCTCGGCCCGACTCCATTTTTTTGAGAAGTTTTTGTGGCCTCCACCAATCTATACTATATAAAATTTATTCCCCTTAATTTAATGTGGAAGGGGGATTTATGTCACTTATTTAAATATATAATATAAAAGAATCTAAAAAAATACATAAAAAAGATTTAAAAGTTTTAATTATACCTAACTTCAAAAGATTGGTGGGTCGTATTTGGAGGTTCTGTAAGACGAAACAGTTGTCTCATTTATTAATTTTTATTATCATAATTTCATATTTTCATTTATTAATTTTTGGTTTTAGCAAAGAGATTGCAGAAGGATATTTTGGGGAGAGAAACATCAATTTGTAAACGACAGCAATTATTGGGGTGGAATTACATAAGAAGAGACTATTTTAATTGTAACTTCTAGTGTAAATAAACTAATTTAAATACAAAAATTATGATAAACATCACAATGCAAATGCACCTTCTAATACACAAGGTGATTAAAATGAATATTTAAATAATAGTATAAATTACAAGATGGTTAAATTTTAGCTATGAAATCTTAGATACAATCGGTGCATCGCACGGGTTGAATAAACCAAAAACAACCCCGGAGCAAGATACGGGTTAGTAAAGCCTCATTTCATATAACTAATTTCATAGGCTAAAATAAAAGTACAACACATTTTTTCTCAAATCATTCAAATATGTATTCAATGTACTTTAGAGAGAGACGGTTGTATTGGTCATATTTATACTAGTCTCTGAAGAAGTACACAATAACAAAAGAAATATAATAAAGTTTTCAACAATATAAAAGATGAATCGAGATACAAAATTTATGACAAGAGAATAACGCAGTACACCGATCGTTTTTTATTTTTATATTTAGGTCAGTGGTATTTTTGGAATGGAAAAGATAGGAAGGAGTTTTTTTTTTTAAAAAAACGCCAACTTTGTTAACTTCTCAACCAACTAACTGTTTAAGTTACTACGCGTTCATGTAACGAGCTTTTTATCAGTCAATGGTCAAAAAAGCTCCTTAAAGCTGAAAAATTAGTGCTAAACACCATCGCAGGCTCACTATATCATGCATTGGTATACAAGGAAGATTGTGAACCGTCTAAAAAGTGAGGAATTGGATTTAAAAACAAAATAAGCATAATAATCAGGATCGTGATTAGAATCGATATATATCCATTTCAAATATTTAATCATGCCTGGAATGACTTAAAGAATCGAGAGATGCATTTTCTGTTTTCAAGTGGCTATATCTCATTGAAGCTCTCTAGTGAATCATGCGTTTGACTTAAGAGTGAATCAATAAAGAGTGATCCTTGAAAAGTTTTCCATAAATACAAATAAGTGAATATAGGGGCAATGGGTACGTGTCTAATGCTAATTCATTGTGTATGGTGTTTAAGAGTCATTTTTAGATTATTTTTCAGTTTTGTGATTAAATTATTTTGTATAAATTTTATTTGATATTAATTGGTTCAATATTTTTATTCTTATTATTTGATCTGGTGGATGAATCACATGTTTTGATCTTTTATTTATTAATTCACACTCCCTCCGTTCAGGATATAAAGTAAACACTCCGACATCACAAGTTCGAATCCGTGTGGTGATAATACTTTGCTGAAATATTGCAAGGTTTGTTGTTGGGTTCGTGTCTCGTTGGTGCTCTCCCTTGCAGGGCTGCCATTAGTGCACATCCCTCGATTTAACACCCGCCTGGTCAAGGGACCTCTGATACAGATGGGGAGAGTTTCTCGTCTCTCCCTCAAAAAAAAAATGTAAACTAGCTATCAGCTAGTTAACTAGTTAACTGGGCTCATTTAGTTTTGTGTGATATGGCAAGCTCTTGTCACAAAGCAAAAAAAAATTTTGGTACATGTCAAACGATTTATACTGTATTCTCTAATTCTACAAAATGGTGGAACGTTTTACTTGAAAATATTGATGATTTGACTTTAACGTCTTTATGTGCTACTCGTTGGGAAAGTCATGTTGAAAGTGCCAGAGTAATAAAATCTCAACTTGGCCAAATAAAATATGCCTTAATAAAATTAGCCAATGTATGCAAAGATGAAAAAGTGTGTAGAGATGTTGAATTTTTGATAAATGGTGAACTTTCAAGTTTTGAATTTGTTTTAAGTTTGGTCATTTGGCATGAAACTTTATATCGAATCAACTTGGTTAGTAAAACATTAGAGTCAACGGATATGCTTCTAGATGTTGCGGTAAAAAACTTGGAAGGATTGGTTATTTATTTTGAAAAATATAGGGACAATGGATTTGACTTGGCTATTATTGAGGCTAAAGAAATTACAGAAAGCATTGGAGTTGAACCAGAATTTCCTCTAAAACGTTATGCTTGTAGAAAAAATATTTTGATGAGATCCCAAATAGTGAAAGAGAACAACAATCTGCATAAGAATCATTTAGGACTGATTACTTTCTAGTTTTAGTGGATATGACACTTTCTCAGTTAAGAAGTAGATTTGAATAGATGAAACATTTTGAGTGTATATTTGGGTTCTTGTTTGATGCGTAACAGTTAGTCAAATTGAAAGATGATGAATTAAAGAAATGTTGTTTGAATTTTGACGTTGTTTTGACACATGGTGACGATGTTGACATTGATGGGAAGTATCTCTTTACAGAGTTACAAATGTTGCAGGGCATGATACCATCTGAAGCATACGAGGAAGAAAAACCTTGGACGTCTATTCAAGTTATGGAGTTTGTAAGGAAGGTGGATATGTTCCCACACATGTTGCTTGCCTACAAGATTTTGTTAACTATACTAGTCACGGTAGCATCTGCCGAACGAAGTTTTTCAAAATTAAAGCTATTGAAGTCATATTTGCGGACTACCATGAGTCAAGAGAGGCTTAACAGGTTAGCAATTTTGAGCATTGAAAGTAAGTTTTTAGCGAATGTTGACTATGAGAGATTAATTGAAGATTTTGCTTCACGAAATGCAAAAAGACGTCGTTTTAGGTGATATTGTGTTTGTTTTGTTTTACGGGGTTTTGGTATATGTCCCCCATTGTAACTTTTCCTTTTAATAATAATCGGCGTGGGATGAACCGCCTAGCTTGACTAGGTTCCAAACCCCTTCAAAAAATTGTGTTATTAGTTTCTTAAATTAAGGGGCATATTTTTCGCCCTTCGCCCAAAGCATCCAAAACTATTGGACTCGCCCTATATATGACTATAATCATTTTTTATATTGGTCGTAATCTACGACCAAAAATTTTAAATTTTGATCGAAAAAGGTCAAAACACGACTTTATATATCGTGGACGGGATTAGTATTTATTATTGATGCACACTTTATTTCATTAATTAACATGTTTTGTTATGTGTAAAAATAAATAAATGTTCCGGGAATTATTATTCCCGTGATGTGTCTTACCTAATACTGGTTGTAGATACATAGATGGAAGGTTCTAGATCCTTCTAGAGGTAGTAGGATCCTATTAGATGTCTTACCTTATCTAGGAATCACATGTATGGAAGACTCCGTTGTAATGCCATATAAAGCGCCTCTATCGGTGTTATGAATCTGATTGATTATTTCTATTTACCGTCTTTTTACTTTCTCCTGAAACACGTTATCAGCACGTATTCTACCACTGAGTGAAAAAAAAATCCCGTCCGAAATTCTGAAAAAAAAAAAAATCAAAAAACCCTACAAGCAATCCGCCGCCGCCATCCTACTCCTCCGGCTCCCGTCGTTCTTCCCCCGCGCGACTCGCCCCCGCCCCCCCTGCTCATTTTTTCGCTCGCCGCCGCCACTCATTTTCCTCTCTACCTAACCCGCGGCTGAAACCCTAAGTCTACAATCAGCCGTCGGCCATCAACCCTAGCTCCGTCCCGCCGCCGAACCTGATCTGTAGCAGACCTCCACCCACGACGGATCCAAGCCCCAGTCCGATCCAGATCACCAGCTCCTCCGCCGAACCGTAAGGCTGCTTCGTCTTTGCCCCAGTGCCGCCGCCGCTTCAGGGCCTGAGGTCCACAACCTCTGATCCATATTCCGATTTGGTCTTCCCCTCTCTGCAAAGCCCACGAACCAGAAGCATCGCACTCACCCGCCTCAAACCTAAACCCGGAGCCTCTAAGCCTGTCGATCCGTTCGCCCGCTTCAATATCGCCCGCTGCTGTTGTACCAGTATTTGCGTGCGTGCAATTGGTAGACTGGATGAGACCGAAGAGATTCAATTCTCACGAACTAGCTGATGAAAAAAAAAAAATTGGGCCTCTTTGGAAGAGTTGGGCCTTTCTTTGAGTGAGATGGTCTAATTGGAACATAAAAAAGGGACAAATCTTTTTCTTATTTTATTCTTTTCTTCATAGATGTAATTAAATTAATCGTATTATCTTTGCCAAGAGATAGTAGAAATTTAACTTTTTTTTTGCATGTCTTGCGAGGAATCAAGACGGTCCAAACGGCGACTGGAGTGAAGATTGCAATTTACCAAATAAATTAACGTTGTGCCTAGAAAAGAATCAGGTCTTTCCCATAAGGAGCAGATTTTTCGATTGGAGATCCGACCTCATCCAATACCGAGCTGCTGCATCGCCGCGCTCGAGTTCTTTTTCGGCCGATTATCGAGCCCAGTAGCCCTTTTCGGGCGTTTCTCAACTCTCTATTTTCCTAATTAATGATTCATTTGTTCATTGATTTGTACACTTATGTATCTTACCATGTTTATGTTTTACGTGTATATAGGAAAATATGTTGCTCATGATGATGTGCAAATATGGAGAGAAGCCATATTTATTATCCCGTTCAAGGATCAAAATAAATATGGAACCGAGTACCACGAAAATATATTGCTCATATGGAGAGAAGCTCTCGTTCAAGGATCAAAGCATATATGGAACCAAGTACTCGTAAGACTTTATTAAAGTTCCCGTTTTTCAATTCCTCTCTTTTGGGATTTTATTTGGAGAATTGGGTATTTGGGTTCTTTATCTCCCACGCTACTTTGCGGTGGATGAGACAATTAGAGGTGGTATCACTCTCATATGTCGAAGTAAACTGTGTGACGGTCCTGGGGGAGTCACGGATAATTGTTGAAAGTCGATATTTGTGGTTGTTGCATACACCACGTTTTAGGTGCGATTTGACGTCGCCGTTTTGTCGATTTTAAACCAACAATTGAATAAAATGAATATTGTCGGTAACGGTAAAGTTATGACTCGTTCATGATTAGTCACGGAATTGTGACGTACAAATGGGACAAACATCGATTGCGACGGATATGTCGTGATTAAAATCGATTTGTGATGGAATTGTCACGTTGAATTGAGCGACCACCACGTTGGTCTTGACCCAATCTCATACTTGGAAAACTCCATCTTTCATCCTATTAAAATAAAATATTGCATGTGGCTGTAGACATGTATCGTCTCCTTGCAATATGATATATGAAAGAATGTACGAGTAATTCTCATGAATTTCAACATGTAAAGCAATGGCATATTGTGGTAAATACATGCATTCGTTGACCTCGATTATAGTTCGTATGACTATAGGTCCGAATACTTTTCTGAGTATTTGTAAAGGCATGTGCCTTATACATTTGACTATATTTAGTCGATCTTATTGGATGGTCAAGACGAGTTGGTTATGGTATATTTATTATGTCTCATGGTTCAAAATGCTTAATTATGATGCACCGCGTTGCATCCATATAACATGGCTATTATGACATATACTTGCAAATTGAGAATTAAAATTCTTGGTTGATTTGATGCACTTTGGTGGATTTTGTCTACACTTTGATCATGAATAGGCACATCCTCCTTGGTATTTGTTTATGCTTTGAAAGTTCAAACGGAATCAGTGGTTTTAAACAATTTTTCTGCAGACATTCCTACTTTCTCTGCAAGTCTACCAAGTTGGAGTTACCGAAAGGATCATTAGTCGAGATAAGAAATCGAACACCCTGCTGCATTTAGACACACCTATGGCTGTTATTGCCATGTTTTTGCATCAACACTTATGCCATTGGATATGGTCTCAACCTTGTTTTCTCACTAAACTTGGGAAATACTAAAGCAGTCAATTAAAACATGCACTGTGATCTGAATTTAATGATCCGTGTGATGCACAATATATGGATAGAAAGATACGGAATCCTAGTTTCCAGAACATCTGACCGTACGGAAGTCTAATTTCCAGAACATCTGACCGTTCATGCATAGCCTTCCTAACAAGGGAGTTATCGCTGTTTTATTGAACAAAGGTCAAGCTGCGCGGAATTTTATTTCCAGCGATTGTGCTAACTTTTGTCCCAACCAACTTGGTTCCCATCTTAAATTTGCAATTGGCCTTATGACACATAATTTTCAACCTCTTTTTGGCCGAATTTGCCATAGATGATGCAGTTTTTGGTATGCGTTGTACGCTAAACTATCATCTTTCAAATGTTGAAAAATAGTTTCCTTGGGGAAGCCCAAAATACGCACCCTTATAAGAAGGTCGAGCGTGTGCATGGCAGTGTTACACCATGCTTGTGTCGTAATTTTCCCCTTGCTATTATATGCACTCAATATGATAGATCATTTCAATCGTATCTGGTATAAAATCTCTATGTTGTTAGAGTGTTCGCTATGCTCATATTTGTAAAATTTTGCAAGCGAAATTGAGTGCGTATTAAGCTATTTTCAAGGAACACGATATTTTTGGATTTCGGTTTATAAATCCATTGTGACTATGATGAGTAGGTCATCACAATCAATGAGCGGCATGATGCTCAAGTTGTTGAATGCCGAATGGCATTTTCTAGTCACATATGTTCCGTAACAATTGAACCATGTTATGACTCGATGATATATATGCCAAAGTGTATCACTCATAGCATCTCATTATAATTTGTGAGAAATAAAATCTTATGCATCACTTGTATTGGACATGTGAAAGGAAAAATATTCATGAGTCAATATGGTCCGGCTTGCATCGGTTTGTGTAACCAGAAGATGTATTGGGACATTGACACATTCAGGCTTTAATAGTCTGGAATTTGGACAATTTGATAATCCATATACCACGGTATTGTCATGGACATCATTTTCTTTGAACAAAGAAACTAGTTGGATCAAAGACACTAAAGTACGTTGGTGGAGTCGTGAGCAGGGCTCATGACCGATGATGATATTTATGTCATCCGCGTCTTGCTTTCATACGCATGTGTGACGCCAAAGACCCCCCCAATGATCCTTCTTCGCCATGTTCATTGATTTAAGCCTATTCTTTGGCACGAATAGGAGATGACACCCTCATATGCTAAAGAGAATAATGTAGCGACTCGCATAAGTATGGTGCTGAGTCCTCCCTTTTCACCGAGTCCTTATACATACATGATCATAAGTATTAGCCTGGGTGGCTTATGATGCTATGATGGTGTTCACAAATGGTCGTACTCAAGTGATAACATTTATATGTTATGTTGTTCCTTTGACAATGATTGATAAGTTGATGAAACCTGAGTTATGGTTGTCCAACTTGTGGACCAGTCATTGTAAAGGTCGGTTCACCCACTTTTAGACCAAGTCTTAAAGTGAAATTTTAACGAGTACTTCCTAACATCCAAGGATACCTTCTCACAAATTTTGGTGCCATTTGGAGACTTGGAAGGAGGTGAACCAGTTATATGAAGTTTTCACATACCACCAGCCGTCCTAACGACTAGTTCGATGTCATTTCGATCGGTTTTTGACCACAAGGTTGATGATTTTGGAATCCTAAACACCCGTTTATACATGCTCACGAAATTTTGAGGTGTTTGGGGCTGGTGAAGGGAGTGAACTCTTCAAGAAAGCACTAGAGGTTCGATAAAACCAACGGCCTATCATCGGTTCAATCGTTTCTTTATGTTCGATCCCGGTGGTGCATGGTGGCTGTTTTGTTGGATTCTCAAGACCAGTAGCTACCGTTATGTAGTATAGGTCAACATGTCATATTCACCTATACCTATCATCATTCAAATGCTTAGTTACAAGTGTAACCATATGCATTTTGTTAACTGGATTATGTTAACAATGAAAATCTTTATCGGCCACATGTTCATGTGCCAAAGTGCGTCACCACAACGCATTATGACGGGTTATAAATGATGAATATGACATGCGCTTTCACTCATAGTCTGCTTAAAATATACCTTGGCAGACGATCTCGTAAGTCACTTTGATGAGCCAGTCTTCCCGTCGTTAGGGGGAGATGCGAACAATCATGTTCGGGTAGAACGACTTGAAATTGTCGTAGTTTGTCCCTACTGTGCCTCACCAAGTTCTCTAAAGTGACGAGATTAAATACATGCTGCAAACATGTCTACAAGGATTGTGTCCGGTCATGGACGTTCGTCACCTATAGATGGTGATATGGTAACACCACAAATTGTGGTAGATGGTGTTACTAGGCCGTGGATCTCATAGAGTATTGGGATGCCACTTGGTTCGATAAATACTCTCGCTAAGAATGTATGCGAGTCTGGTACATGAAACTTGATCATCTAATCAAATGAACTCATCCGTCTCATGTGATTCTGGATTATAGTCATTATTGGAGGATGCCTCAATGAATGTCAATCCATAAAGAGTACTCTATGAATAAAGCCGGTAGATAAGGACGTGAAATGTGAGTTTAATCGAACCATACTTCGTTGAAAATCTACAACATTGTAGCCTTGGCCTAAAATGAAAACATATGCGATTTCAGTATAAACAAAGTGATAGCCCTTTGTTGAAGTGGTGCCGACACTCCAAACATAAGATCTATCCGTATACTTTGTCAAAGCGAGTGAGAGAATGAGTTAAACTCACCTCATGGCGTGAGGTTTCTCATGAACGCACTGGAATCGACTACGATGACACGAAACTTAGTTGTGCTATCGTAATGGATGTTATAGCATCCACTATCTTTTCAGTTAGATAGTTTCTCAAAAACTGACGTGCAGCTTGTGGTTAAATCTTATCTTAGTGGAGAACTAAGTTAAGTGATGAAAGGATCTCGTGGTGGATCAGACTCAAATCAAGTGGCTCCTGACCATGGAGCGCGACGACAAGTGATTGTCGGGAACCTATACTAAGTATATACTTGATTTGGAAGAGATATGAAGCTTTTGCGTGTAAACTAAGGGTTTATAGTGATGTAATCTTGTGAGACTAAGAGATTCCGCTAAATCCAAAGTTAAGAATGAAAGGATCTTGGGGACACTTGATGATGCGTATTCATCAATCGGTTTAAGGCAATCTAAGGGACGGTTTCCCTAAGAGACGATAAAGTAATGCCTATATGATTCCTAATGACTAGTCGAAGTCATCATAAGACTTGGCTCACTTAAATGATGATGCAGTCTTAAGAGAAAAGTACGGTATGTACTCATATTTTACTCGATGTACTCATTCGTAATAATCCAGTAAAGCCACTGTGATGATGGCCTAGGATGCGCTCATGCAATGTCTGTTTAAGTTAGGTATAATTAAAACTTTTTTGTTAACTTCTCAACCAGCTAACTGTTTAAGTTACTACGCGTTCACGTAACGAGCTTTTAATCAGTCAATGGTCAAAAAAGCTCCTTAAAGCTGAAAAATTAGTGCTAAACACAACCGCAGGCTCACTATATCATGCATTGGTATACAAGGAAGATTGTGAACCGTCTAAAAAGTGAGGAATTGGATTTAAAAACAAAATAAGCATACTATTCAGGATCATGGTAAGAACCGATCTATATCCATTTCAAATATTTAATCATGCCTGGAATGACTTAAAGAATCGAGAGATGCATTTTCTGTTTTCAAGTGGCTATATCTCATTGAAGCTCTGTAGTGAATCATGCCTTTGACTTGAGAATGAATTTAGAAAGAGTGATCCTTGAAAAGTACAAAAAGTGAAGATAAAGGCAATGGGGTACGTGTCTGATGCTTGTAGCAAAAGCGAAATCTCTCGTCCCCAGGACTCCACTCTCGGCCCGATAAGGATTGGTGGAGGAATAATACGTGTCTAATGCTAATTCATTGTGTATGGTGTTTAAGAGCCATTTTTAGATTATTTTTCAGTTTTGTGATTAAATATTTTGTATAAAATTTTATTTGATATTGATTGGTTCAATATTTTTATTCTTATTATTTGATCTTGTGGATGAATCATATGTGTTGTGCCTCAAATCACACTTTATCCCTTCAAAACACATGTTTGTATTTATTAAAACATACTCCTCCCTCCCACGATATAAAGTCCTATTTTTTGATATTTTTCGATCAAAATTCAAAACTATTGATCGTAAATTACGAACAACAAAAAGAATAATTATAATCACGTAAGTTATATTTTAAAAATACACATTAAGACAAATCTATCAAGTACTTATATGACTATAATTATTTTTTATATTGGTTGTAATTTACGGTCAAAAATTTTAATATTTTCCGAAAAATATCAAATAGGACTTTATATCGTGGACGGAAGGAGTATTTTTTACTCATGTACACTCTTATTTCATTAATTAAGATGTTTTTTCATGTGTAAAAATAAATAAATTAATTAGTATGAATTGAGTAACCATTAGATTAAATAATTTTAATTATAAATACAATTTAAGTAGTATATATCTAAGATTTAGATTCAGACATCTGCCCTTAATCGAAAGATAAATCGTCTTATTGCCTCTTATACCCACAGGCAGATCTACATGTTGAGGAGAGGGGGGAAGTGCCCCCACTCAAATCTCGACTTAATTGATTAAATTATAAATACTGAATTTAATGCCCCATTAAATAAATTCAGGTGCCCAAAATTTGGATCTACACTCAATTCAAGCAAAATAAAAATAATAAAAATCAGTAAAAAAGAGAAAAGAATAATATATAATATCTTAATTCATATTTTATGATGAAAACTTTTAAAAAAGTATGTTTCAAATATAATATATATTTATATTCTAATGATATTTTATTATTTATTATTTTTTTATTTTTATTATATTTTATTATTTATATGGTGCCCCTTAATTTTTTTTTTTCTAGATTCGCCACTGCTTATACCAAATCCACGTTGGGAGAAATGGGACAACCCTCACTTCCAAGAGGATCAATAGGCGTCAAATATTACCCCCCATCTGAGTAGATAACAAAGTCCCTCTTTACATATATAAAAATTTGAATTTAATATAAGTATGATTCGTTCCTTAATATTAGTCCTGTTTGAAAATGAAATTTGTTCAATAATACATGTCATTTTTTATTTTTCATACAAATTTGTAAAAAAAAATTCAATAATACTCTTAGTTTATTATGGGTTCTTCAACTTCAAGATATATAAACACATTAAGTAATATAGCTGATTTATTAAATTAATATAATTAATAAGGGCAAATATGAAATTAGATAATTATCATTAAGTTTTCTTAATATTTGTGTAGTTTTGAAACTGAACTAGTATTAAGGGACGGTGAGAGTATATATATAGATAGAAAGACGAGCACCTTATTAGGTGCTTTTGGAGTGCGGGATACACGTCCTCGCCCCGACTTGATTTTTTTTGAGAAGTTTTAGTGGCCCTCCACCAATATCCTCATAATTTCCCACCAAAGCCCCACTTCCCTTAATTGCCCATTCAATAAAGTGAAAGTAACATTAATTATTTTTTATACAGTCAAACGGGAAAAGAAAATCCTTATTTATTGTGATTGATTAATGGCATTTCCGGCTCCATCCATCTTCATTTTAACTCTTTAGCTAGGCCAATTTTTAATACATATACGGTTGATCGAAGAAAAGCTCCACTTGTACTAGTAGTGGTATTTATGTAAATTCAAGTCACCTCCACGACTAAGGAAAAAATTGAATGCAAACCCATGTTACCTTCTTTGCACGTCCAATGAATTTATAGCTAAATAATGGATATGAAGTCAATATTACATATTTAGGGGTTATTACCAAAATCAACCTTATTGTCCCCATCAAGCTTCCTAAAACTATGTCTTCATTTCAGAAAATTATCAATGACAAGATTGATTCATGATTTTTGTATATTAAAAATAGAATTAATTTTTTCTCGATGCCAAAGGAATGTTCATTACACCCGTTATATCTCCCTTATAACATTCACTATTTACTTCAGGTGTGCGGAGTTAGAATCTCGTTGGTCGTTGGTCTCGAACGTGCAAAGAGCTTGCACTGATATTATGTTAAAAGTCTATGTTTTCATCTCAAAATTAATTTACAATGAGATGACTAACTCATGATCTATGTTGCATAGATGCGGGTGCGTGGGTGCGGGGGCGATACGATACGGATACATATATACGAATTTACAAAAATATTAGAGTGCGATTCGTTGAGGATACATATATTTATTTATATTTTATTATAGACAATATCTATATCTATATATATATTAAAATTTTAAGAAATCATAAATCAAACCTATATAATTCGCCTTTTTTTTCTTAACATAAACTTAATCATATTCATAAACTTAATTAATTAAGTAATAAAACACCAATTCAAATATCATCAGTCAAATAGAAATGTTATAATAGTGAATTAAATCCAAAATTAGGTCATATTGTCAATTTAAGTTACATTATATAATAAAGTTCAATTGAAACAATAATTTTAATGCTTAATAACATGATCATATCCAATCATTTTGTTGGATTCGCTGGATTAGTGCATTAAATTCGAGTATCTGTTAAACTTTATTATTTTATTATTTATGGATTCCCCACGTGGCACTTAGATTCGCGAATTCGAGAATCGAATCCTATTTAGAATACGAGTGCGGATACGATACTGCAATGTAGTACTTTTACAAGAATCCATGCATCATTGTACTAAAATGACCAAGCACATGATGAGTATATATATATATATATATATATATATATATATATATATATATTGAATGTAAGTACTCATATTATATGAGTAAAATAAGACTTATATTATATGACTACAATAGTACTTTATTTGACTAGATGTATGATTATTAATGTATTTAGGGGTGGTATATTGTACTATACCAAAATCTTTTGTAGATATCGTATATCGTACCGAAATTCTCGGTATAATAAATTCATACCGATTCCGTACCGAAAGTTTCAGTATGGCTTTCAATCCGTATTGATGCCGTACCGAAATTTTCGTACCGAATTACCCAAATATCGAAAAAAATTTGATATACCAAAATCAATATACCGATATATATATATATATATTGAAAAACCGAATTCTTTTTGATATTTCAGTATATACCGAAATACCAAAACTTTTAAACATTCATACCGTTATCGTACCGAAAATTTTCGGTACGGTACCATACCATACTGAAAATTCGATATACCGAAATTTACGGTATTTTCAGTAATTTTTCGGTACTATGAATTTGATATTTCGACATTTCGATATATTTTACCACCCTAAATGTACTTATTTGACTGACGATATAAGTATATCTATTCATAATCTTTAAATGATATTTAGACATGGAAGATTCAAGTATTAATTAGACCCATATCCTTACGCAATCCTATATAGTTTCTTTTGGTCACGTAAATATTGTGTTTGAGCAAAGCCAACCTTGGGCTTTTTCACCCTTGTGCCATCATTTCAGAAATTATTTTCTGAAATGCCACTTTTTTTAGATTTAGTACCAAAATGCCATCTTTTTACTCTCTCTCATCTATTAATATAATTCCTCATTTTTTTATCATTTTTATATTAATTTTCTTATATCTTTAATTAATTAATTTTTAAATTAATTAACCAACTAATTTGTTATTTTCTTATTAAATCAATTAATTTTTAAAACTAATTAGTGTGCTTGGACGTTTTTTTAAAACTAATTAATTTTAAAATTAATTTTTAAAACTGACTAACTAACTATTTTTTTTAACTTACTAATTTATTTGTTAGTTAACTAATTAATTCATTATGTAATTTCTTATTTGGAAAATAGATAATTAATTAATTAATTAATTAGATAAATAATTAAGTAGTTACTTATCTATTTCATTAGAAATAGATAATTAATTAAATAAATAATAAATTCGTTTTTAATATATTTAATTGTAATAAAATATTTAATTATTTATTTAGATTATGTCCCTGCAGGGACATTCATTGTAGACATGCAACGACGATGGTGTGACCACGGTGAATTCCAAGCACTACATTACCCATGCTCACATGTTATCGCTGCTTTTAAAAATTAATTAATTAAAGAGATAAGAAAATTAATATAAAAATGATAAAAAAAATAAGGAATTATATTAATAGAGGAGAGAGTAAAAAATGGCGTTTTGAGTCTTAAATCTAAAAAAGTGGCGTTGAAAAATAATTTGAAATGATGACATGTGAAAAAGCCGCCAACCTAGTATGATTAATTTTGTACAATTTGGTTCATATAAAGTTTTGATTTGGTACGACACTTGGTCAGATCAATATTTTTTTAATTCACAAAATAGCCTCTTGAAGTCAAAATGCCTAAGAAGTATTTGACCAGTCAAGAAATCGTATATCCCAAAAGTTTAGGGCTAAAATTGGAAGGTTATTAAAGTAAATTTGGCTAATTTGACTACATAGAGAATACTATCAAATTTTAAGACCGTCAACTCTTGATTATAAGAGATTACATTGATAAATATGTAATTTTTTATTGATAAAATAAAAACTACAACGAGAATTTTTTTATTACTAATTTTCTAATTATGTAACTTTCTTCTTGTCAGTTAAAAAGATTACATTGATAAATATGTAATTTTTTATTGATTAAATAAAAACTACAACACACAAAATACATTTTTTATTACTAATTTCTCTATTTATTCTTATTAGTTGAAAATAAATTTTTGACTACACATAAGCACATAAATAAGACATGAAATGTAAGCAATAAAAATATATTTCTTCTATTGCGATAAAATCATATTTTAAAATTATCATATTTAAATGGGACGAGAGGAGTAATAAATATGGATGGATCGTAAATTATACTATCACTGGCTATTTGAAGTGTGTGATTTGATTTAGGTATAACTTTTAATTTTAGTCATATTGACGAAGTCATAACTTGTTTTAAATCATCTACTCTCACTCATATTTAAAAATTTAATTAAATAAATATTTTTATTTGTATAATAAATTTTTTAATTCTAATGAATGTTATATAAATTATAATTAAATATTAAAATTTTTGAGATAATCTATTTAAATTGGACAAAATTATATTTTATAATGATGTTTTTGAAATGAGATAGAGCGAGTATTAAAATATAATTAAGTGCATTTCCATATGGGGGAGTGGGGTTTTAATTTTCGCCAATTTTCAATCCAGCCCATCCTATATTACAGTTATTTTATTTCATATGTTATTAACATAATATTTTTTATTGTTTACATTTAATTTGCATTTATAAAATTTCCAAATTTATTTTATTTATCGAAGTCGTAGAAAAGTGCAATTTGATTTTACCCCCTTAGCATGTTAGCCATGTTTTCTTCACTTAATATTTGCTAGACTAAAATTATCTATACTGATTAAATTAATTCTTATTGATTGGAGCTTATTTACCGACTAAGTGGCTGTTTATTTGTGACTTAATCAGCTTAATGGATAAAATGTCTTATTCGCTCAGACATTTGGAGATGTTTACTAGTGGCTTAATGACTTATTCGCGCAGACAAAAATGGCTTATTTATTAAGCATGAAAAGGGGTGTTGTCCCCATTAAGACAAAAAAATGACTCCCCTACCCCTAATTGAAAACCGCACCTTTATATATACAATATAAATAATTTAGGACAAAAAAATGACTCTCTTGTCCCCATTGTATATACTCATTTATATATACAATATAAAAAATTTAAGTTTTAATATAAATGAATGTAATATATTTTATTCATATATAAATAATATACATTATTAACTTATATATAATATTTGTTACTATATATTATTGTATGAATAAACTTTTGTATATACAAAATATCATATATATTATGAATATATAAATAAATATTATATATTACTTATATATTAACATTTATTCATATGTATAATATTTATTATATATGTTTTTATCTATTTAAAATATATTTCTATATCTAAATATATATTGCATATTATACATATTATTTATATATGTATTAAATATTTTATATATTACTTACATGCAAAATTGAATCATTTATGTATAATATTTTGTTTAAATTTAAATAATATATATATATATAGGGGATATAGTAGGGGTTATGATCAGTAGGGGTTGTATGCATTGACATGATGTACATTATGTATTATTAGGAGTACGAAAGGTGGTTCTCGCAGTTCTCGCACTTAACAGGGTTCTGAAAATAAAGTTACACTATATATATATATATAAGATGAGTCAAATTTGATTTTTCAATAATGTTTAAATTTGTCTATTTTGTATTTGAATTTGGCTACTTTGTGTTTGAACTTGGCTTATTTGTGTTTGAAATTGGATTTTTAAGTACTTTATGAATTTATGTTTTAATTTTTGAATTATATCATTTATGTTGCGCACGATGTTAAGGTCGTTGCGCACGATCGTTGCACACGGTGGCTTCCCATCGTGTGCAGCGATCGTGTCCGTAAGAACAGATCTGGAATTTTGTTTTCATCGTTCAAATACTTATGCATACCTTCTTTATGAACTCAGAAGCACGACAAATGAAGTCCTATTTCAACGTCAACTTTTATTTTCGAACAATCTTGTGATTTCTATAAGATTTTTTGAGAGACCCTTTGTCAAAAATAAAATGGTTGTGTTGTTTTGATGTATATGTTTGTAGTTAAATTTTGGTTGTTGGACATTAATATCGATCGGAGGAGGAAAGTAAAAAAGAAAAAAGAGAAAAAAGTAGTTTAAATTAAATAAAAAAAAAGTGAGAAGTAAACAATACAACAAAAGAGATGACATTTTAATCTTTTTAATCAAAATGGTATCAAAAACTTATAGTTTTATGAATGAGGATATAGAACTTATCAATTTTATGCTTTGGTATTAAAAAATTGATTCCCAATTAAGTTTGCCCGCTAAATATTTTCTTCTATGAAGGATGATTATATTAATTACTTGCTAATAGGAAATAAAATAAATAATAATTAACTCTACCAAAATAAATCATGCTTGCAATAACATAATTAAATGATTTTTTTATTTTCTCACGTGAATATTTTATTTTGTATGAATTAATATTTAAGATAGTTAAATAATTATCCAATTATATATAAGAATACTTTTAATTTTATTCTTTAGAAAATAATTCTAATGATATATATGCATTTTTAAAACTAAATGGCTTACGTATCTTATGAATATATTTATAAGAAGTGGTAAAATGGGTAAGTGGGTAATATTGGTTTTTTATTCCCGTATATTAGATTATATCACACATCAAATTGATTTGCTTATCGGATATAGTGGAATTTAATTTTAAAAAATTTAACTCAATCTGTATTTTCTTAGAAATTACTATTTATTTTATTTTATGGTCTAAAAATTCTATTCTCTCGAGTAGATTTTTTAGCAAAAGAAAATATTGAAGAAAATTTATTGAGATGAACTAAGAAAAATCATGTAATATATGAATACCAACTCTAGGTATTAAGATTTTTCTGAAAGATGCAGGAATAACGCGAACCTCAATTGTATTATAGTAAATATTTGGTGAATATGACAAATATTAGAAAAAAATCAAAAGGTGAACGATTATTTTGGAAAAAAATAGGATGGTAATTATTTCTTATGGATTGTAATTTATGTAGAAGTAGAATTAAATGTTAAATTAGTTCTTGAATTATTTTGGTAGATTTATGATATATGATTTTCCTTTTTATTTTATATTTTTACTATCTTTTACTTTGATACGTAGGACTTGAGTATGTATACCACAAATTTGTTACATTTCATTACAATCTAGTTGATTTGGCAAAGAAATGAAAGTTTGTATATGTTGCTTGAAAATTTTATATCATATCAGTTGGAGTTCAAATTCCACAAGGTATAATTTTTTATTATTTTTTACTTTTTAATTCGTAGTGTCTTATGTTTCAACTGAAGCATGCTATGCTGACATATAAGCAGTCGAAGCACTTTAACATGACATATGGCGGCTGAAACATAAAAAACAATCACTCATGTAGGAAATATTTAGCAAAACTAGCCGAAAAGTTAGCTGGTAGCTGGCAAACTAACTGGTAACTAATTAACTAGCTGGTAAGCCAACTGATTATGTAACTGGTAAACTAGCTGATGACCTATCTGATTTTAGTGTAGGTATTTAGCAAATTAGCTGATGAACTAGGGTTCCGTCCATGGAGCATCCCCACATAGTGCATCCCCTGTTGGATGCACGACACGTGGCGTGTATGTGGGGTGCAGCTTGATGCACTAGGTGAAGCACCCCACATACACGCCACGTTTCGTGCATCCAGCAGGGGATGCACTACGTGGGGATGCTCCATGGACGGAGCCATGAAGTAGCTGGTATTTTGTAAAATGATATAAAAGGATATTACTCTTTTTTCTTTCTTTTAAACTTTCTCATCATATTATCAGTCCATAATTTTATAAAATAAAAGTACAACATATTTTTTCTCAAATCATTCAAATATGTATTCAATGCACTTTAAAGAGAAACGGTTGTATTAGTCATTATACTAGTCCGTGAAGAAGTACACAATAACAAAGGATATAATAAAGGTTCCAACAATATAAAAGATGAGTCGAGATACAAAATTTATGACAAGAGAATAACGCAGATACACCGATCGTTTCTTATGTTTATATTTAGGTCAGTGCTATTTTTGTAATGGAAAGATAAGAAAGATTTTTTTTTTTTTGAAAAAAAAAAGCTAACTTTGTTAGCTTCTTTTTAAGTTACTACGCGTTCACGTAACGAGCTTTTTATCAGTCAATGGTCAAAGAAGCTCCTGAAAGTTGAAAAGGTAGTGCTAAACACAGTCGTAGACTCACTATATCATGCATTGGTATACAAGGGAGATTGTGAACCGTCTAAAAAGTGAGGAATTGGATTTAAAAACAAAATAAGCATAATAATCAGGATCGTGATTAGAATCGATATATATCCATTTCAAATATTTAATCATGCCTGGAATGACTTAAAGAATCGAGAGATGCATTTTCTGTTTTCAAGTGGCTATAATATCTCATTGAAGCTCTGTAGTGAATCATGTGTTTGACTTAAGAATGAATTTAGAAAGAGTGATCCTTGAAAAGTACAAAAAGTGAAGATAAAAGGCAATGGGGTACGTGTCTAATGCTAGTAGCATAGGCGAAATCTCTCGCTGCCAGGGCCTCCACCTCCCGATCCGATAGAGATTGGTGGAGGAATAGTACGTGTCTAATGCTAATTCATTGTGTGTGGTGTTTAAGAGTCATTTAAATTGTTTTTCAGTTTTGTGATTAAATATTTTGTATAAATTTTATTTGATATTGATTGGTTCAATATTTTTATTCTTATTATTTGATCTTGTATGTGTTGTGCCTCAACTCACACTTTATCCCTTCAAAACAAATGTTTGTATTTATTAAAACATACTCATTTCTCCCACGATATAAAGTCCTATTTTTTGACATTTTCCGATCAAAATTCAAAATTCAAAACTATTTTTCATGCAAATTTATAAAAAAAAAATCAATAATACCCTTAATTTATTATGGGTTCTTCAACTTCAAGATATATAAACACATTGATTAATAGATGATTTATTAAATTAATGTAATTAATAAGGACAAATATGAAATTAGTTAATTATCATTAATATTTGAGTAATTTTAAAACAGAACTAGTATTAAGGTACGGTAAGAGTATATGTGTAGATAGAAAGACGAACAACTTATTAAGTGCTTTTGGAGTGCGAGATACACGTCCTCGCCCCGACTCGATTTTTTTTGAGAAGTTTTAGTGGCCTCCACCAATATCTTCATAATTTCCCACCAAAGCCCCACTTCCCTTAATTGCCCATTCAACAAAGTGAAAGTAACATTAATTATTTTTTATACAGTCAAACGGGAAAAGAAAATCCTTATTTATTGTGATTGATTAATGGCATTTCCGGCTCCATCCATCTTCATTTTAACTCTTTAGCTAGGCCAATTTTTAATACATACGAGACATTATGGCCCATGCGATGTAAGGGCTTTATTCACCCTAAAGCACGTGTATTTTATTTTTGATAATATCGAATATCATATTTATATTACATATTATTTCAAGGCCCGAGCATTCACAGTTTTTGTTTTCGAGTGAAATTATTCTAAGTTAAAACATCGTATTTTTATATAACGTATTTATTATCAAGTATGACCTAGGTTGTGTTATTGACAGGTTAAAATGACTTATTTTCAAAATGTGCAACATATTTATCCATGATACTAACACCATAAAAAAATTACATGTGCATTTCTTAAGATGGATTATATCTCAATGAAGCAAAATATTTGTTCGTGTTTACAGAAATCAATACGAAGTAATTTATAATTAGGAGTATCGAACTATCATATATAGCTTACTCGGTGGTGCATTCTAGCGTCAATATGTGGGGTACCAGTGGCGGATCTAATCAAAATAATTCACCCAGCGGAAATCTACATGAACATAATTTTTTCAAACATATAAATTACAAGTAAGCATATAGTACCTTATCTAAATTGAGCTCTACGATCTCCAGTAGACTCGAAGTGATCAATCACAACCTCCGAATCAACACCATCAACATATTCTTTTTCAATGTGAAGCATCATACAACCCGAAAGATATCCGTCTTCCATCTTGTTTCTAAGTCGAGTTTTTATAATTTTCATCGCTGAGAATGCACGTTCAGTAGTGGCAGTGGAAACGGGAAGTGTCAAGACCAAACGAATCAATATATCAACTAAGGGAAAAAGGTTGGCTAAGCGTGTTTCAACTAATTGTCTACACAATTGTGCAAGAGAAGATAAATCTTGAAAATTTTTATGAGAAACTACTTGACATCTATAATGTTGCAATTGTAACCTTAAAGCCCGTATCTTTGATGTATCAAAATCTCCTGGATAGAACTTCTCTGCAAGTTCACAAATCTTGTCGATGTCAAACTTTTTAAACTGATATTTAGGATCCAATGCAGAACTCAAAACAAGTAGTTCTATACTTTGCTCCGTGAATCTGTCATTTAGCTCTGTCATTTGAACATCAATAATCACATTAAACATGCTAAAATGATAATGATGTTCATTTGTAACAAAATCATGCTGTTGACAACCACGACCAGTCCCCATTGAGTAAGCTGCATCCATTTTAGGCATTTCAAGACCATGATCTTCTCCAAATTTATAAACATTTAGCAAAAAAACATCCCAACCATGATCTCTCAATTCTTGAAGAAGTGTCTTTGTACTTGAAACCAAATTCATAGCATTAACAATATCTTGTGATTGTCTTTGTAATGCTTGAGAAAGTAAATCAGTTATACCCATGATTTTGTTTGTGAGTAACAAACAAAATACAAAATCAAATGTTCTTAATGCCTTAAGAAAACCTTTTGCATCACCTCTTATACTTCCAGCGAGTTCTTTGTCGGTCGTCATACTTTCAAGTAGCTGAGTAACTTCGTTAAATATATGAACTAAAGTATTTACAGAAGCAAAGTGAGAACCCCATCGAGTCATACCTGCTCGTTTTAAACTGCGAATCTGATTAAAACCTGTTCCTGTTTCAAGATCTCCATCTGCTAAACTTTCTGAGTATTCTGCTTCTTGAATATCTTTTAACATATTGGTACGCTTTGATGAAGATCCGACAAAATTGACAATGGAGCTTAGCATTTGAAAAAATATATGCATATCAGGAACATCTCTAGCACAAGCATTCAAAGCTAATTGTAGTCGGTGAGCAAAGCAGTGAACATAGTATGCAAAAAGACAGTCTTGAAGAAATAATATCTTTAATCCATGAAACTGACCGCGCATATTGCTAGCTCCATCGTACCCCTGACCACGGATATTTTGGACTTGAAGTTTGTTTGTAGAAAGAACAAGGCATATGTGTTTCTTGAGATTAAGAGAAGTAGTGTCTTTAACACTAACAATTTCAAAGTACCTTTCTCTGACAAATCCTGCTTCATCAACAAATCTGATAATAATTGCCATTTGCTCCTTATGTGATACATCAAGTGATTCATCAACTAGGATACAATACTTCGCATCACCAATTTCCCGACGAATTTTGTTTCGAATTTTAGTAGCAATTATATCAAGAATCTCTTTTTGGATTGATGGTGCAATGTACATGGCATGTTTAGGAGCATTTTCAAGAACAACTTTTGCAATCTCATCATTCATACCTGCATAACTCTTGATTATTTCAATGAAATGTCCTCTATTACATGAGTTTGATGATTCGTCATGACCTCTAAATGGCAGTCCTTGTTTCCCAAGATACTTCACAGCTGCTATTGTTGTCTTTAAACGCAGCCTATTCTATCTTACAACTTCTGGTGGAAGTTTATCAATCACTATATCAATGTGCTGAGAAATTCTTGACAAGTCAGCCCAATTTTGAACATTCTTTTCATGAAAAGAATTTATATGTCCAACATGTTGTTCACAGACTCCTTTTTTCCCTGCTAACATTCTACTCCAATTACAACATCCTTTAGTAGTGAACAAAGGAGACTTTGGTGGATTCTTTTCAAAAAGAAAGTAAGGAAAGCAGAACACCTTATCACTAGCTACCGAATACTCCAACCAAGGAAATAATGTAAACCATCTATGTTGAAAACGACGATTATCACGTCCATCAAATGTCGATGGATAAATTTCCAACTTCGGCTGACAAGGTCCCAATTGTACATACTCTTTTCGAATACGGTCTTGTTGATTCACTGGAAATTCATAAATTGGATGACGCAATCCAGGGTCAGTTTGAACACTCTGCTCTTTCGGAGCATCAACAGGTAATTCCACTTCACTTGTAGGCAAATTAGGAGCAGGAGCATCTTCAAGATTAGACTGATCAGGCATGGGAATATTTGAATTTGATGTAGGTGCTTGTACACTGCTCTCTTTGTTGTAGAAAGAAAAGAGGGACTTCATTCGTTTCTTGTGTTGTTGATCACACATCCTTATTCCTTAATATCTATTCAATTATAAAATACTGAGTACATAAATAACCATTATATGAACTCAAAACTGAAATTTTTCTTTGATGCATTTTCTCAAACACTTAGAGTGCGAGTATTTTTTGAGTTGTTTGAATAATAAATAAGTAAAAAATATCAGAGAACAGTACAGAACTACCTTTTCTTAATGACGAATATCTGAATTTGGATGATAATTTATAAAGCTTGGTGAAGAAATTGTGGAGCGGTGCAACCGTGCAAGCCTCTCCCCTGCTCTCTAGTGTTTTAAATCTGGTTTGAAAGTTTTCTATTAACTGTGTAACTGTGTTTGTTGTGTCTCTCGGGTCTCGGCGGTAAGATATAGATGAAATATATATTTTCTACCCAGCAGTAATTTTTCTTCCCCTTTTACTTATAAATTTTCACCCAGCTGAAGCTGGGCCCGCTCACTTAATCATTCGCCCCTGTGGGTACTATATGAGGTTGATTTCAAACAATGGTTCATATATCACATATTAAGATATCGAATTGATATCTATATAGTCAAGTTACCAAACATGTACGATTATCTAAAATGAATGATTTGTTGCCATTTAATCAAACACTTATTACGCCTACGATGCTACGTATTTGAATTAATTTTTCTCCCACATTTTTATACTTTAAAATTCTTATGGCAAATATTATGATTTTTATTACATATTTTACTCTTACTCCTTAGTTGTTTATATATTTTAGATGTAAAAAAATTACACTCTTAGTTGTTCATAGAGTATTTTTTTTATGTAAATAATATTATTTTGTGTCATGTGTAATTCGTGGTATGTGTGTTCTCAAAACTGTATAACCTCAAATTTTTAAATTTATAATTTTTTAAAATTAATTAAAACCATCTTTATTAATCAATTTTTTTTTAATATCTATCATCTTTGCACTGCCTTCCATTTTGAATTGATAGACTTGAATTTACTATCCTTTAAAATTAGAGTTAACTACAATTTTAGTCCTTGTGGTTTGCGGGGTATTTCATTTCCAGTCCAAAATTTAAAAAAGTTTTAGGTTTGGTCCAAAAGTGAAAGGATAATTCCATATTTACCCAATCTGAAAATCAAAATACCATATTTCCCTAAAACACAAATTTTTAGTGCATAAGTACAATGGCTTTAAAGAATTTGTTAAGGAAATATGAAATTATTATGTTTAAGTTGAGTATACATAGAATTGCCCCCAAAAACTAAAACATCCGTTTCGGATTTGATCCGAATTTCCTAACTCCGTTAGTTTGACTGTTAAATAAGAGGATATTTTTGTCCTTTCATATTATTTTCAATTTTATTTTATCTATCAAAATTAACTACTTGTAAGTTGTATCCTCCACCCAAAAATACACTTTTTTTTTCTCATCACAAAACATATACGACCCTTTCATTTCTCTCACTAAACCATCATCCTCCAACAACCTAACACCGGCCAAAACCACCACGTAACCACACCCTTGTCACCAAACCACCACCACCAAACCTCCATCGCTGGAATATCGGGTCTCTTATAGAATGTGTTTCGAGCTTATAAGTTACAAACTCGGGTTTTGGTTTTGTGTTCAGATTTGGATATTTCAGTGGCCGACGGCGGTTATGGCGATGGTGGTAGAGTTTCGGTGGTCGAGAAGGTAGAACCAACGATGCGGACACCCTTAGCTTAATTCATTTGATACTCATCAATATTGAAAACCCATCTTGGCAATCGATCCATTATTTTGGCTATAAAGTGTTAGAGATATGCCCTCGAATGCCACTCAGAGGATGAGAGAGTGAGAGCATATGTATTGTAATTATGAAAATTTAACAAGGCAATAATTATTTCTATATTATTGTATGTCACTGGCATTGTGATTTGATATATAGAATAATAGTCCTTGCATTTTAGAGCAAACATTCTACTCCTTATGGAGATAAGGAGATAAGCACTAGAAGTGTTTAGAGCTCGAATGCTTAACTCGTTCGCAAGTCGATAAAACTTAACTCGGCAATAAGTTTAGACAAGACTTGTATAATGTGTACTTTGACATGTAGAGTGCCGGTATTCACTAAGGGTTAGTGGGAGCACACGTTATAGGTATGCTAGTGAGATTAGTATACTCGAACACGACTCACCTCGATTCGGTCACATGGATATCACTCAGGATTGTCAATGACTGGATCGAAAGGTTGTGATAGGTATACGTTGTAATACCCGTAATTTTGTTCCCCGGAAATTTTCTATTTTTGGCGGAAGTCTGTTTTGACGACTTGCTTGGGACCGTTTCGTCATCCTGAGAATAATTCTACACTTTTTGTCATCCGAGTTCGTTTCGGTATCGTTCTATTGAATTCCGTGTTCTTTAGCGACTTTTCCACGTATGAGTTCGACTTTGTTAAATCACCGTAAATTCTTTGAAACTCCAAAAATTCTGAATCTTGGTAATATTATAAAGCATCGAGTTAGCTTTCCAATGGTTCAAACGGTGAGTCAATCGGAGTCCAGACGAGGGAGTTATGGTCGAAATAGCTAAGTCACTCTCATTTTCCAGATTCGGCCAAAACCGCCTGTACCCGGTGGCGCGGCACACCTGGGCTGAGCCGCGGCACACTGCCGAGCCCTGGGAGCAAATTTTGGGCCTGTGCCGCGGCACACTTATACTGAGCCGCGGCACACATGGCAGTTTACCCTATATCTGCGTTTTCTTGAGCGGATCACCTCATTTTTCCCCATTTCTTCACTTGGGCACGGGAGAGGAGGCTTGAGAGGAAGAAGTTTCTTCACCTATCACCTGAGTGTGTGATTTCTCTTCATCTCTTTTCGATTGTGAAGCTCGGATCATCGATCTATCGAGTATTCTTGAATCATAGTGCTTGGATCTTCAAGAGGTAATTTCTTCAACATCTTGGATTTCGATTTTGTATTGGGTAATGATGTTTTGGGTGTTAAAATCATGGGGTATGAAGTGATATACGCATGATTATGGACATGTTTGAGTATTCATCGGATTATTGAAAGATTATTCAAGAACACTTGAATTTTGTGTTGAAATTGGGGATTTTGTTTGACTTCATCCTTTTAATCCGTAGTAATTTAGATTAGTGATGGATTGATGATGATTTAAGTGTATTCTATCATTTCCATCGTTATTCCACGGTCGGAGTGTATTGATTAAATGCTTTTGGTTGAGTTATTAGTCGAAGCCTTGAAGGTGTCCGACAAAAGGTCTAAGATGGGGTTTTGTGCGTTGTACGATTATTATTCATCGTACGATTGTTGATTTATCATTGATATGACTTAGGACGAAATCCTTGTGAAGAACTCAAGTCGGAACCCTTCCGCTCGTTGTCTTCTTCGTGGTTCAAGCTTCCTGGTCGAACCGTGTTCTTCGGGATCTTCTAACGTTTATTAAGGCAAGTATACATTTATGATTATCGTTCTCGACTTTGAAAGTATGAAATATTGATGGTATGATTATTTCTAGCCACTCAGGACGGGCCTATGGTCCTCTCGAGGGTTTCGTAGCCTGCAGTGCGATTCCATGGTTGATATGAACGAACCGTTTCTACGGCATTCATATGAAATAATGTTGGCATGTAATGAACGAACCGTTTTGACGGCATTCCTACATGTAACGGCGTATGATATGAACGAACCGTTTTGACGGCATTCACATACGTCTTGAGATTTTAGTTATTAGGAATACTAGTCTTAAATTGATGAATTGACGGATATTGATGAATTGACGGATTACATTTACTTTATTGTCGAGGAGTATTATGTCTCATATTGTTATACTTGCACTAGCTATTCGACGCTAACCCTTTATGGGAAATACGTTTCATGTATTTCAGTTCCAGGAGAGCGGACAGTGGGTATCGGGTCGGCATGAAGATGATGGGCAAGTGTGATCCGTGTCTTGTCTCGGTTATTTTCTTGGATTCCTCCATTCGGTGTTGTTGTCTTGGAATGGATTTTTAAATACTCGAGTATTGTATTTGATTTCCTTGATGTTCCTACTGTGTTGCCGAGGTAGTGATTTGTGCAGTGATGTATATGGTTTCATTGGTTATGGTTTTGAATACCATTTGTATCGTCTTTCTTTCCACTGTATGTAGACCTTCTCGGTCAAGTTTATAGTTCCGCGTATGTTTAGCCTTGTGGGTTCCACGGCTCACGGCGCCTGTAATATACCCTGAATAACTTGGGGGTGTTACAGAATATGGTATCGGAGCTTAGGTTTATGGATACCTAGGCTGTCGGTCTTTTGGGTCGATTGAGTCGGCATTTGCCCACAGTATCACTACTCTGCCATCATCACAGTGCGACCGGTACTTGTAAGTCCTCTCACTCTTCTTGTATTCTTCTTAATCGTTTCGTTTATAGCTTGGTATTCTTGGGATTTGGTCACTTCGAGAATGTACGATTCGGATTATACTTACGCATGTATGTGCCCTTCAGAATGTTGGCTGAAAGTAGGAAGAATCGTGGCCGTGGTCACAGATGTGAACTCTTCCTTGAGATTTTGTTAAGTTGCTAATTGCGATATTGGTGTGTATCGGTATTATGTTGAGACTTTGTTTAGGAGTCGCATACTAGTATCACGGGAGATCTTCGACTTCACAGACTTGTAAGTATGTTGTTCGGATTATTCGATAATTATTGGTGAATTTGAATTCCCGTTGAAATGTTGGTTGTGCGAGTGATTGCAAGTTTCGAGGACGAAACTTATTTTTAAGGGGGGTAGAGTGTAATACCCTGATTTTTCGGATATATTTTTTTTCGTTTATTTGTTGGATGTCGTTAATGGATATTTGTTCTTGAGGATGATGTGAACTTATGACAATGTTATTGAATGCGTTTATGTATTCATTGTGCTGTGTGATCGTTTGGTATGTCGAGATGTTGGTAGAGAATAGCGGAAAATGGCTAAGTACAGCTACGTTAGCGCACGCTACAAGGTATGCCTAGCGCGCACTAAGACATATAATTAACGTACGCTACGGTGCATACTTAGCGCACGCTAAGAGATTTGGTTACGTACGCTAAGGAGGACCCCTAACGTACGTAACGACTTGCTGGGTTAGTTCCGAAAAGTGGCCGATAGGTAGGCCCAGGTTGATTTTATATTCAGTTAGCGCACGCTAACGCATGTTGGTTAGCGCACGCTAACGCATGTTGGTTAGCGCACGCTAACACCAGATCGCCAATAATGGAATCTTAGCTTTCGGCGGGTGGACCCGGTCATGTTCGAAGCGTGTCCAGATAAGGTCAACGAGTACTTGTTGTGTAGAGCTAGCGCACGCTAAAACCGTATGATTAGCGCACGCTAATTCCATATCGGTCAAAGGAATCCCGGTAACCGCGGATGCTTTCGGCATGTGGGGGCACGATACTGTAGCATCAACGCCTGTTAGCGTACGCTAATGCATGGGCATTACGTACGTTAGATGAATTTCGAAGCAATGTAGTAGCTTCTGGACTGTCCGATAGCGCACGCTATCAAGGAAGGATAGCGCACGTTAGTCATGTAGCGCATGCTTAATATAAGGTCTAGCACGCGCTAGTGATGTGTTTTATAGAGAGGATAGACGAGTGCTGAGAGGCATTTTGTCCATTTTTCTTCCTTCAGTCAATAGAGAGAGAGAGCCTTGGGAAGTACTTGAAGTTCCTAAACATTGAGAGATGATTCTCTCAAACAAGATTAAGTTGGAGAGCTCGGATTTAAGTATTGTGCTTGAAGTTTTTGATGATTCTTGGAATGGAGTTCAAATTATTCTTCTTCGTGGTTAGTCCATACAAAGTAATCCTCGTATCCCTTTGATAGTGGTTCATTTTTTTTCGTTAAGGATTACTACTTGGGAGGGAGTATGTTGGGAATCGTGTGTTTTGATGTTCGTCTTATTTCAATGTAAATGCATAAATTGGACTGTACTTTTATCCGTTGCATGAGTATTTTTGAAATGGATTTTGGTATTTTGCCAACTGAATTTTATTTTGTAAAACCGATTCCCTAAACTGAGTTTTCGGCATTTTAACCTTGATCGTTTTGACGGTATTTGGAAAATGATTTTTTTTTTTGTATTTGAAAAATATTACCGTCATCGGTCTTGTTGGCATTTTTGAAATGACGTGGAAATTTGTGCTTAGCCTGGTAAATCCTTGTGAGAAGGGTTTACGGCGTGTAATATTCCCAGGAGGATCTGGGGTGTTACAATCTTGGTATCATGTGATAATGCTATACGAGATTTATTGGAATCGTAATAAGAGATTTCGGATGTTGATATGATTATTGAGGTCTTCTTCATATGACGATAAGGGTTTTGTTGTGATTCTTGAGGTTGTATGAATGACATGATGAAGGAAATGGTAACATGGAGATATATACCTCGGATATGTTGTTCTGAACGTGATTTCGGATATTTCATGTTCTTGAAGAACTCTTGAATTATCCGAGGTGATGAAAATTTTTAAGAAGTGTTGATGTTTTGAAAATGAATATGGAACATTCATATCTAGAGCTAAATTATGTGTGTGAAATAATATTCGTATAGGAATACGAATGTGATTATGAGTTTGATGAGACTATTATTCATCCCTGATTTTGGAAGCCTATACGTATGGAACAAATATTCAAGTCATTGGATTGTTGGATAACCTTTTTAATATGATTATCCATTGTTTTGAACCAGTCGAATGATTCGAATTGAAGACGGTCATAAGTAAATTTTAACGATGGATTTACGAGAAGGGAACCTTGTCAATTCGTATTTAAGAATTGAGCTTGGAACATTTAGATCCTTGTTATTGGTCCGAATTGGTTGCTGATATGATCATCATATTTCGACTCGTATTGTGGACAGGATTTGTAAGTGTCTGAGTTGGATTGTTCAGACTGTGATTAGTCGAGATATGGTAAAACGATTGAGTTCGTGGTTTGGTGGTATTGATATTGGTCGTCATCGAACCGGTTAATTATCAATCCTTCGTTTTACAATAAGATATGATGTTTGAGCATAGAGTATGACTGTTGTGTTGCGGTAAAGGTTGAAGGGTTCGTAGATTATCTTGGTCGAGACTGAGGGAGTTCGTAAGACGAAATCAACTGAATTGGTAACAGTACGTTGTATTGATATCGAGGCAAGTTTTATACTCGTACTAATCAAGGAGACTAATGTTATCGTGTAGGCGTACGATTGTGTGTATCATTTCGGGACATGGCCTCTTTATGATTGTATTGATATCAGGGGATTGGTTTACACGACGCCCGTCGGCAAATTATGCCAAATGTTACTGTTGTTTGTTAAAGGCCGATTCGAGGCATTGCGATACTTGTTGGTAAAGTCGCTGTCGATTGCCGGTTCGCGGTATCGACGTATCGATTGTGATTGTGATGGATGTTCCATTGAGATATTGTGGTGATCGTCGTCATTGATATCGGTGTTTTTCTATTGATATTATATTAACCGATTGGAGACGTTTGATATATCCTTTTTTCTTTTTTTTTTTCATCTCCGTTTCGGTGGTCGGTTTAAGACACTGGGACATCTATTCTATCGTATCATTGATTATCGATTGACCGTTCTAAGGTAATCGAGGTATTGAATTGGGATTATCGAAGATAATTCCCATCCGTTGTCAAAGATATTCTCATCCATTGTATCGTTGTTATCGATTGGCCATTCTACGGTAATCGAAGTATTGAATTGGGACTGTCGAGGAGAGTTCCCATCCGTTGAATTATTATTGCCATGTTGGCCGACTCAAGGCAGCACACTGTTATTCTTGTGAACTCGATAATTTTTGTGATCGTTGAGGGTTGAGGATTTCCCGAACTGTTGTGTTGTGATCGTTGCTCGTGTTAATCGGTCCTTAGGGATTTTGATTCCAGAATGGTTGTTTTGATTATTGTTGGTCGTGTCGATCTTTCATCATTCGTGTGTCATCGTTCACTTGGTGAGTCGTATGATTTGTTTTGGATGTGTTATCCTTTGAGTTTCGTTGTCATGTTTTATCGTGGCATATCTGGAATCATGTCTGCGTGTCGATTGGTTATGTGTAGGATTTTTAGCCAGACACTCGATGGTCATGCATGGATATTTCCGCATTGGACCGTGCACACGAGACGTAGTTCTTGAGGCTAATTAGGTACATTGTCACACGTATATTCTGGATTCCGTATACGGGGTGGACATGTGCACGGACACATTTCCGGATCGAGCGTACTGTGATGTCCCTCTTGAGCTTTATTGATTGATCGTTCGTAGTCCATGTTGTATTGGATATGTCCGACGATTTGCGACTGGTTGTTCATACGCCGAGGGGTATGTCAGACAGACAGGTATGCTTCTTTGAGATCTGTATTGTGATGATTTACAGCTTTGGGCTGTTCGGCATTCAGGCCATTGTGATGTATCGGTATTTCCGTTAGAGCCTTCGGGCATTGTGAATTCGTATCTTTTTCGGCATTGGTTTGGTTTACCTTCGGGTAATGTATTGTTGTGTTCTATATTAATGATTCGCCGTTTGGGCGTAAGTTTGGGTTCTTGTGCATCTCGTTGAGTTTTTCCTGGCGAAATATTTCTTCTCCCTACCTGTTTTAAGTTTTGGGACGAAACTTCTTTTAAGGAGGGTAGAATGTAATACCCGTAATTTTGTTCCCCGGAAATTTTCTATTTTTGGCGGAAGTCTATTTTGACGAATTGCTTGGGACCGTTTCGTCATCCTGAGAATGATTAATTCTACACTTTTTGTCATCCGAGTTCGTTTCGGTATCGTTCTGTTGAATTCCGTGTTCTTTAGCGACTTTTCCAAGTATGAGTTCGACTTTGTTAAATCACCGTAAATTCTTTGAAACTCCAAAAATTCTGAATCTTGGTAATATTATAAAGCATCGAGTTAGCTTTCCAATGGTTCAAACGGTGAGTCAATCGGAGTCCAGACGAGGGAGTTATGGTCGAAATAGCTAAGTCACTCTCATTTTCCAGATTCGGCCAAAACCGCCTGTACCCGGTGGCGCGGCACACCTGGGCTGAGCCGCGGCACACTGCCGAGCCCTGGGAGCAAATTTTGGGCCTGTGCCGCGGCACACTTATACTGAGCCGCGGCACACATGGCAGTTTACCCTATATCTGCGTTTTCTTGAGCGGATCACCTCATTTTTCCCCATTTCTTCACTTGGGCACGGGAGAGGAGGCTTGAGAGGAAGAAGTTTCTTCACCTATCACCTGAGTGTGTGATTTCTCTTCATCTCTTTTCGATTGTGAAGCTCGGATCATCGATCTATCGAGTATTCTTCGAATCATAGTGCTTGGATCTTCAAGAGGTAATTTCTTCAACATCTTGGATTTCGATTTTGTATTGGGTAATGATGTTTTGGGTGTTAAAATCATGGGGTATGAAGTGATATACGCATGATTATGGACATGTTTGAGTATTCATCGGATTATTGAAAGATTATTCAAGAACACTTCGAATTTTGTGTTGGAAATTGGGGATTTTGTTTGACTTCATCCTTTTAATCCGTAGTAATTTAGATTAGTGATGGATTGATGATGATTTAGGTGTATTCTATCATTTCCATCGTTATTCCACGGTCGGAGTGTATTGATTCGTCGTTTTGGTTGAGTTATTAGTCGACGCCTTGAAGGTGTCCGACAAAAGGTCTAAGAGGGGGGTTTTGTGCGTTGTACGATTATTATTCATCGTACGATTGTTGATTTATCATTGATATGACTTAGGGACGAAATCCTTGTGAAGAACTCAAGTCGGAACCCTTCCGTTCGTTGTCTTCTTCGTGGTTCAAGCTTCCCGGTCGAACCGTGTTCTTCGGGATCTTCGGTAACGTTTATTAAGGCAAGTATACATTTATGATTGTACGTTCTCGACTTTGAAAGTATGAAATATTGATGGTATGATTATTTCTAGCCACTCCGGGACGGGCCTATGGTCCTCTGAGGGTTTCGTAGCCTCTGGTGCGATTCCATGGTTGATATGAACGAACCGTTTCTACGGCATTCATATGAAATAATGTTGGCATGTAATGAACGAACCGTTTTGACGGCATTCCTACATGTAACGGCGTATGATATGAACGAACCGTTTTTACGGCATTCACATACGTCTTGAGATTTTAGTTATTCCGGAATACTAGTCTTAAATTGATGAATTGACGGATATTGATGAATTGACGGATTACATTTACTTTATTGTCGAGGAGTATTATGTCTCATATTGTTATACTTGCACTAGCTATTCGACGGCTAACCCCTTTATGGGGGAAATACGTTTCATGTATTTCAGGTTCCAGGAGAGCGGACAGGTGGGTATCGGGTCGGCATGAAGATGATGGGCAAGTGTGATATTGTGTCTTGTCTCCGGTTATTTTCTTGGATTCCTCCATTCAGTGTTGTTGGACTAGAATGGATTTTTAAATACTCGAGTATTGTATTTCAGTTTCCTTGATGTTCCGGCCTGTGTTGCCGAGGTATTGATTTGTGCAGTGATGTATATGGTTTCATTGGTTATGGTTTTGAATACCATTTGTATCGTCTTTCTTTCCACTGTATGTAGACCTTCTCGGTCAAGTTTATAGTTCCGCGTATGTTTAGCCTTGTGGGTTCCACGGCGGGGCTCACGGCGCTGTAATATACCCTGAATAACTTGGGGGTGTTACATACGTGGACCTTTGACTTCAGGTTTCAGTAGGAGATGTGCTTGTGACATTAAGTTAGTCATTAGAGTAGTTTGATCCAATCGCCGGTGGGTGGGGTCAACCTCGAAATGCAACTTAGTGGGCAAGTAGCAGTCTTTACTGAATATCAAGATAGAATTCTTTCTCCTGTAAGTGAGCAGGTAAATGTCCTATACGGTTAATGGCAAATGAGATTATAAGTCTTTGGCCAAAGCATTTAGAGCTAGTTGTATTTGATACACGAGAGCTCGACGATCTCAGTTTGCATTAACAAAAAGCATAGTGTCAAGTTACAGTAGGGTTTGACTTTTCCGTGACCCTAATACTTGACCGGGACATATGATTGAAGGGTTTATACGTATACGGTATTCACGACATAATGGTTTTGGAATGATCCGATCATTCGTTCTTAGTTGGGTTACGGTACGAAGCACTAGACTGGCTAAGTGTTACCCGTACTCCTTGGTTCCTCCCATTGCCGACTAAGACGGACCTACAGAGTCGCGCACAAGGATATTTGATGGATAAATATGTATTTATTATCTCTTCATTAATATTGGATATTAGATATCTAATTTGATTTATTTGATAAATCATGCGGTCTAGTGAATTGAAATTAATTCTTGGGTAATTAATTTAATTCATAAATAATTATTTCTTGGAAATATATTATTATAATTTTGTATTTGATAAAATTAATTAATTGGATTAATTAATTAAGTATAAATACATTTGGGATAAAACGAAGTGTATTTAACGGACTAGACACGCGAACGTCCGGTACATGAACCGAGTGGCTCGGCTCGTTTTCTCACCTAAAATCTAGTGGGCCGCCCCCCTCATTTTCTTCCCTTCCTTCCATGTGGTGTGTGTTGTGTGTTTAATTGTTTAATGGGTTGAAGACAAAAGGATGAGATTTCATATCTCATCATTTTGATATCATCTCCATTATATAATGTATATATCTTCACATTATGTGAAGACCAAGTATAACAAACAAACACACTCAAAAAAAATCAGCCGTGAGTTCCTTAGAGAAGGGAGAGAAAAATTTATTTCTTTTCTTGTTCATCTTTGAGAGAAAGAAAAGGAAGAAGAGAAGAGAAGAAAAATACAGTATCAATTCCTAGCCGTGTTCTTTGAGAACGAATTGATATTTTATTTTTCCGATCAATATCCGACGCGTAATAACGTAGAGACATTCGGCAATTTCGGTGTTGGATCATTCAACAAGCTACAACGAATTGGATTCGTGTTCGTGTCGGTAACCGGAGAAAGTTTGTTCGGGTTTTACCTTCGAAGATTATATCATCAAAGGACTACGAGGGTAACTATTCTTTGATTCTCTTCCTCGTTGTTTATATTCGTTTATATGATGCTTGATCGGTCCGTTTTTGGGGTTTGATTTTATCCGGTTGGACCATTTTATTTTCCGCTGCGTAATTCGATTTTAATTACCGAATCCCAACAGTGGTATCGGAGCAAGGTCTATGCGATCGTATATTCGATATTTGCATTTGGAATGCTTGATTTTTTTTTTTTATGATTTAGTATCATAAAAATTTTAATTGTTGATGTTTAATTGTTCATCTAAAAATTATTTTTCATGATTTTATGTTACAATATAAATCTATTTTTCTTTTGAAAAACTGATTTATTTGTGTAATATAAAAATTAGAAAAATATTATTTTTGAATTCGGGACGAAAAAAATGAGCCGGAAAATTGGCCGGACCGTGAAATTCTGGGTCGCTTGCATCAGGTGTAACACCCTGCATTTAACCGGAAATATTAAAGCGCCGTGGGCCCCGAGATGGAACCCACAAGGCTAAAAGAAATTTTCGCAAACATATACAAATGCCCAAGAGGCCAACGACGGTACTATCTTTAAAAAATTTCACAAAGACTTATAAAATCCATTTATCGAAAACCGTCGTAAAAACTCATTTGAAATCGCAAGGCCAACTGCCGACATTCAAAAGTTTAGAAAACGATTTCCAAAGTAACCTCAGTTACCAGATACCAAAAGAGCATTTCAAAATACTCACGCAGCGGAAAAAGACCAACCATAAAGATACTCTAGCAGCGGAATACAAGAACCAATCAAGAAACTCAATACACACAACATGTCCTAGCCAAGATCCTCAGAAGCTCATCTCTTCACGACCGCTACAAGCTCGATACTCCAAGAACCTAAAAAGAAATCCCACGACGGTCACCATAATATCCAATCATGATAACCGTCACATCACATTCATAATTACATACCAATGAGAATACAACATAAGAATACAACCAACGTAATCTTACCGCCATAACTTTACTTACTCAAGTAATTCTCATCAGAATAACCATTATCACAATTCACATCCTGTATTCGATTAACCGATAAACTCGAACATAATATCTGTATGGTACCTCAAACAATACTCAAGATCCTCAAACTATCATAACCAACTCACGATACGGAAATCTACCATTTCTGACCAATACGATCCATCGAATAATATCATCAAATCCCAAGACGATAACCGATTGTCCACCAAAGACAAGACCAAAGAAAATATGGAACATACCTCGAGATATGATGTGCCACGATAATCATATCACTAATCCGAGATCGAACAATGCAATACGGACAAGGTCCTAACACAAGACCTACAAATGCATACTCATATGACAACGTCAATATGCTCAAAACAATATCAACAATGTATACTCAATGGAAATCCCATGATCTAGCGCCTCAAAGATAGATCCCAAGATGATCCTACAGATCAACACGAGGTGGATAACCAACAATATACATATGCACAACAATAACACAATCTTGGGTAATCCAACGATCCAGCGCCTCAAGATAGATCCCAAGATGATCCCGGATCAACACGAGGTGGAAAACCCGTCCCAATGATCCAGCCTCAAAGATAGATCCCAAGATGATCCCGTCGGATCAACACGAGGTGGAAAACCCGTCCCAATGATCCGGCGCCCTCAAGATAGATCCCAAGATGATCCCGTCGGATCAACACGAGGTGGACATCCGATCCAGGCGCCCTCAAGATAGATCGCGCGATCCCATCGGATCAACACAACATAAACAACACAATATGCATACACATATGCAAACAATATGTTCATCATCATGAACAACGCAACATGAACGACAATATGACAAATCAATTAAGACGACCTCATGTTCGACAACATGAATGATAATACGCATGATCAAATCACTAACTCTAATTAAATCGATATAAGATACTTGCCCCGAGTCCTTCGGGAGAAATCTCGATGTCCAATCATCACCGACGATTATCCTCAATGCTCGCGATCCAAACGAACAATAAACTATAGATACTCATATCCTCGTCTTTACCATAATGTAACCTCGATACCCAAATATGCCAATAACCGAAATAAATCACATACATTATGATTTAACTCCCGAATCGGAATGACAACATATAATCATTGCTATATGCATTATAAATGAAATGAAACTGAAACCATTCATTAAACATTATAACTGAGCAAGTAATAACTTGCCTCGATACCGATACGACGATGATGAAGTCGTTACCAATTCCATTGTCATCATCTACAAGTTCCTCGGTCCCGACCAAAGCAATTCACGAACATCCTCGAACACGACCGCAACATCCGGTTATAATCACCGATCAATAATCTCAACCTATCGAAGTAATCAAATAACACATATCCGATAACAATTAACAACCGACACGACCAACTAAATCATCTCAACTATTCAACGATATCTTACAATACAAACTACAACTCGATGATCAAAATCAATCAACACAACCGATCAATAAACCCAACGGTTCCACAACTATCCTGATTAACCACAAGTCCGAATAATCCAATTCCAACAATTACGAATTCACAACCACAATGCGATTACGGATACGAGCGTAAAGGAAATCATATTCGACGAACAATCACAATCTTTCCGGATTCCAAATTGATATCATGATTCGTATTTCATTAAGAACATACGAATTCTACCACTACAACCAACGAATATTCGATCTTCATATATAAAAATACCGATAATTCAATATACGATCGTCTTGCTATGTTAAATTCATCAAAAGTTCCTCAAGAACACTAAGGGATTCGAACTCATGTTCATAACCATTAAAACAACATAATTCGATATCCTTTAACATGAATATAATCTTCCAATTCGTAATCCAAGTCATGAATCATCGTATTCTTCAGTATACACTCTACATAACCTCAAGGATTGAAACAACAACATCTTAATCCTCTTATCATTTATCAATAACAACATCAAGAATCCGAAATGAGAAGGAGGATTATCCAACATACCTCTTAGAAGATGAAAAATACTAGAAAACACTTCAAGAATCATCCATAGTTCCATATCCAAGCCTCAAATCTAAGTCCTCAAGCTCAAAATCGACTTAGGAAGGCCAACATCTCTCTCTCTCTCAAAGTTTGAAGACGAAAAACAAAAGAAACGTCGAAGGAAATGAAAGACGGACATCCACTTATAAAACATTTCTGTTCGTTACGTACGTAACACACCAAGGTTAACGTACGTAACACGCATTACGTACGTTAGCCATCCTTGATAGCGTACGTAATGCTAATCCCAAAACTAGCTGTCCCGTTTTGTTAACATGCTTACGCATTTAATGTTTCCTTCATAACGTCGTAACATGTACGTTGACTTGCTACAAGTACCACCCACATTACGTACGTAACACGCCATGCATAACGCACGTAATGGCCGAGGTTGACTCGTTGTCCACATCCTCCGCCGAAAGCTGCCGACACGGGGTCCCACTGCCGACCATGACTCGGTCGTCGATTCCCATGTTACGTACGTAATGTCCCGGCCTTAACGTACGTAACTCTTGTGATTTAGCGTCGTAAGTCTTCAACATTAGCGTACGCTAAGGGCTCTATACTTAGCCAATTTTAACTGTTACCACTGTCTCGACATACGAATACGAACACACGGCATACCGAATACGTATAATGAATCGATAATATTCTCATACGATATACCCAATATCAAAAGTGCGATAACCCGATACATGATATCCTCAATTGCAGCATCGACTAGATACAACAATTATATCGATATCGACATCTCGAGTCCTTTATTTATTTTATCCATCTGCATGATTCCACGCTTGTACAATATACCTCGGATAAAATAATATCGGTTCTTGATAGTAGAAATTCCGGATATTACATTCTACACCACTTAAAATAAGTTTCGGCCTCGAAACTTGCAATCCGTCATAAAAACAAACAAACATACCGTTCAACCAAAATATCCCAAAACCATCACGACAACGATCAACCATCATCATTACTGAATAACCAAAAGAGCACACTTACAAATACGCAGGTCGACGATCTCCTTAGATACTAGCAAGCGATCTCACTGTATAGTCCCAATACGCTTACGATCACAATTCCATGAGTCTCAACAAAATTATATCATCGTCAGATGAAATAATCTATCCGTGACAAATCCTGTTTGCCTGATCACATGATCAAGTTCCAATTCTGATAAAACGAATAATATCCGATATATTTGTGAAACAACTGCCCCAAACGACACGAATCCCGAGACACCGACACAAATCCGAACGCTCAGATGATCACCAACAATGATCAACCAATAAGTCAACCGAATTTTTCATCGACATGATAAATTCCAATATGACCGACCAGAGGTCAAAACACAATCGAGAATATCATCAACATGATAAACTCCAATATGACCAACCAGAGGTCAAAACACAATCGAGAATATCATCAACATGATAAACTCCAATACGACCAACGAACGGTCAAAGGTAATCGAGAATACCTTCAAACGGTAAGCTCCAACACAATCAAAACAGAACCACAGAAACCGATATACGAACGAATAAAGTTCTCAAAACGACACACCAATCACATACAGTGGATCTCAACGAAATACAACCGACTGGTGAACATACCCCTCGGCATACGAACAACCAATCACAAACCGACGAACATATCCAATCATACAGGGAGTGGGAACGTCCACTCAATATCAAAAACAACCAGTATGGGGTCACCATCCCCAAATTTACACTTACAAAGAAATCATTCAAAGATCACTATGGTAAGATTGCGCTACTAACGCACCAATGGGCTCACATAGCACATATGTCCGGTTTTTACAAAGTCCAAAGTTCCAAAAATTACATCTGCACATGAATCTACAACACGCAGTATATTTCTCTTATCTGATCAATCAACCGATCATCCTTGCATAACCAATCTACCATACTAAACTTCGAATCTCTTTTCCTTGTACCATCGATATGATATGCCCGATGCACTAAATGCTTATGTACATCAATCACATTTTCAAAACCAGTTTGAAATCATATATTCTTGTCACGAAGACAATTTTGAAAGTTCTTTCAAGAGTTTGAAAACTCAAAACATAAATATTCGTAAGACCACGAAATCAATTTTCAAAATTAAATCGGCTCATTGGTGCGATTCTCGATAAAAATTCTTTTCGAATACACACGATTAAATAAAATGGAATTTATGCAAATGTCGACCATATCCATACTCCCGTATACCAATTCGGCTCGTCACCAAATTCACCGATATTCCATTCGAAAACCGCACGATGAAATTCCAAAATATATAGACTACGATAAAAACTCCTCCTCCACATACTACTCGCAACGTCAATCCTTAATCCATCACGGATCACCTCAAATATGATATGACAAAACATTGAAACAAATCAACAAATCAAACACGGAAAAGACTTCAGAAGTTCCATTTGAACAAGTAAACCAAAGCCTCGAAAGGCGGAAATAACATAGGTAAACGATTGGTAAAGTGTTTTATAAATCTCGGGAGTTTTAGAAAACAAGAAAAAGCCTTTTGAAACATTAGGGTCTCAGCCCGTATCTCATTCCACATTACAAGAAGTTTAAAAAGTAGAAAACCCTTTTTGGACCCCAAGTCCTGAGTCATAAACCATTTCAAAATCGATTTGGGTCTCGGCCCAAAATCATTTTCCGTAAAACATCCATAAAATATTCATTTTGAAAAGTATCATTTTTCAAATGCTCAAAAGCAGTTCATGTATCACAAAATGATCTATCATGACTACATGTTCTTCTCAACAATCCATAGTCCTTCTCCCGATTACACAATTCCGTTCCAAAATCTAACCAACATACTGATTTCAGCATCATAACTTCCTAAGATCATCAATCTTGTCTCAACTCTATCGTCTCATATCGTGACACATAATATTCTGCTGAATCTCAAATCATATCAACTATAGAACAGCAATAAATCTCAATGCAATTCAAAAATCCAAATACTTACAGATCGTGAAGCCGACGATTCCCCGTGATACTGGCACATGTCTCGACTCAAGAAAATACTCGACACAGATATTTTCAAAACACACGCTTTGCAAACTCAGTTCAACTTGAGAACACAATACATCTCTATCCGGAGAAACACGTTCATACCATTTGGAAAAGTTTATAACAAGCCCAGTACTACACTGGCAAATCGCATAACACACAAGCCCGAGTGAACAACAAAAACTCACGGCTCTAATATTTGTCAATCGACAACTCGAATGACGCGACAAAACCACGACCCAACTCGACCCAAATGCCTAGGTTTTCTCAACCTAAGCTCCGATACCATATTCTGTAACACCCCCAGATTTAACCGGAAATATTACAGCGCCGTGGGCCCCGAGATGGAACCCACAAGGCTAAAAGAAATTTTCGCAAACATATACAAATGCCCAAGAGGCCAACGACGGTACTATCTTTAAAAAATTTCACAAAGACTTATAAAATCCATTTATCGAAAACCGTCGTAAAAACTCATTTGAAATCGCAAGGCCAACTGCCGACATTCAAAAGTTTAGAAAACGATTTCCAAAGTAACCTCGATTACGGATACCAAAAGAGCATTTCAAAATACTCACGCAGCGGAAAAAGACCAACCATAAAGATACTCTAGCAGCGGAATACAAGAACCAATCAAGAAACTCAATACACACAACATGTCCTAGCCAGTATCCTCCGGGAAGCTCATCTCTTCACGACCGCTACAAGCTCGATACTCCAAGAACCTAAAAAGAAATCCCACGACGGGGTCAGCCATAATATCCAATCATGATAACCGTCACATCACATTCATAATTACATACCAATGAGAATACAACATAAGAATACAACCAACGTAATCTTACCGCCATAACTTTACTTACTCAAGTAATTCTCATCAGAATAACCATTATCACAATTCACATCCTGTATTCGATTAACCGATAAACTCGAACATAATATCTGTATGGTACCTCAAACAATACTCAAGATCCTCAAACTATCATAACCAACTCACGATACGGAAATCTACCATTTCTGACCAATACGATCCATCGAATAATATCATCAAATCCCAAGACGATAACCGATTGTCCACCAAAGACAAGACCAAAGAAAATATGGAACATACCTCGAGATATGATGTGCCACGATAATCATATCAGTCTAATCCGAGATCAGAACAATGCAATACGGACAAGGTCCTAACACAAGACCTACAAATGCATACTCATATGACAACGTCAATATGCTCAAAACAATATCAACAATGTATACTCAATGGAAATCCCATGATCTAGCGCCCTCAGCATAGATCCCAAGATGATCCTACCAGATCAACACGAGGTGGATAACCAACAATATACATATGCACAACAATAACACAATACTGGGTAATCCAACGATCCAGCGCCCTCAGCATAGATCCCAAGATGATCCCGTCGGATCAACACGAGGTGGAAAAACCCGTCCAATGATCCAGCGCCCTCAGCATAGATCCCAAGATGATCCCGTCGGATCAACACGAGGTGGAAAAACCCGTCCAATGATCCAGCGCCCTCAGCATAGATCCCAAGATGATCCCGTCGGATCAACACGAGGTGGACATCCGATCCAGCGCCCTCAGCATAGATCGCGCGATCCCATCGGATCAACACAACATAAACAACACAATATGCATACACATATGCAAAACAATATGTTCATCATCATGAACAACGCAACATGAACGACAATATGACAAATCAATTAAGACGACCTCATGTTCGACAACATGAATGATAATACGCATGATCAAATCACTAACTCTAATTAAATCGATATAAGATACTTGCCCCGAGTCCTTCGGGAGAAATCTCGATGTCGTATCATCTCCGTCGATTATCCTCAATGCTCGGCGATCCAAACGAACAATAAACTATAGATACTCATATCCTCGTCTTTACCATAATGTAACCTCGATACCCAAATATGCCAATAACCGAAATAAATCACATACATTATGATTTAACTCCCAGAATCGGAATGACAACATATAATCATTGCTATATGCATTATAAATGAAATGAAACTGAAACCATTCATTAAACATTATAACTGAGCAAGTAATAACTTGCCTCGATACCGATACGACGATGATGAAGTCGTTACCAATTCCATTGTCATCATCTACAAGTTCCTCGGTCCCGACCAAAGCAATTCACGAACATCCTCGAACACGACCGCAACATCCGGTTATAATCACCGATCAATAATCTCAACCTATCGAAGTAATCAAATAACACATATCCGATAACAATTAACAACCGACACGACCAACTAAATCATCTCAACTATTCAACGATATCTTACAATACAAACTACAACTCGATGATCAAAATCAATCAACACAACCGATCAATAAACCCAACGGTTCCACAACTATCCTGATTAACCACAAGTCCGAATAATCCAATTCCAACAATTACGAATTCACAACCACAATGCGATTACGGATACGAGCGTAAAGGAAATCATATTCGACGAACAATCACAATCTTTCCGGATTCCAAATTGATATCATGATTCGTTTCATTAAGAACATACGAATTCTACCACTACAACCAACGAATATTCGATCTTCATATATAAAAATACCGATAATTCAATATACGATCGTCTTGCTATGTTAAATTCATCAAAAGTTCCTCAAGAACACTAAGGGATTCGAACTCATGTTCATAACCATTAAAACAACATAATTCGATATCCTTTAACATGAATATAATCTTCCAATTCGTAATCCAAGTCATGAATCATCGTATTCTTCAAGATACACTCTACATAACCTCAAGGATTGAAACAACAACATCTTAATCCTCTTCATACGAATCATTTATCAATAACAACATCAAGAATCCGAAATGAGAAGGAGGATTATCCAACATACCTCTTAGAAGATGAAAAATACTAGAAAACACTTCAAGAATCATCCATAGTTCCATATCCAAGCCTCAAATCTAAGTCCTCAAGCTCAAAATCGACTTAGGAAGGCCAACATCTCTCTCTCTCTCTCAAAGTTTGAAGACGAAAAACAAAAGAAACGTCGAAGGAAATGAAAGTCGGACATCCACTTATAAAACATTTACATTGCGTTACGTCGTAACACACCAAGGTTAACGTCGTAACACGCATTACGACGTTAGCCATCCTTGATAGCGTACGTAATGCTAATCCCAAAACTAACTGTCCCGTTTTGTTAACATGCTTACGTACGTAATGTTTCCTTCATAACGTACGTAACATGTACGTTGACTTGCTACAATACCACCCACATTACGTACGTAACACGCCATGCATAACGTACGTAATGGCCGAGGTTGACTCGTTGTCCACATCCTCCGCCGAAAGCCGCCGACACGGGGTCCCACTGCCGACCATGACTCGATCGTCGATTCCCATGTTACGTACGTAATGTCCGGCCTTAACGTCGTAACTCTTGTGATTTAGCGTCGTAAGTCTTCAACATTAGCGTACGCTAAGGGCTCTATACTTAGCCAATTTTAATTACCACTGTCTCGACATACGAATACGAACACACGGCATCTTGAATACGTATAATGAATCGATAATATTCTCATACGATATACCCAATATCAAAAGTGCGATAACCCGATACATGATATCCTCAATTGCAAATCGACTAGATACAACAATTATATCGATATCGACATCTCGAGTCCTTTATTTATTTTATCCATACTGCATGATTCCACGCTGCATAATATACCTCGGATAAAATAATATCGCATATGAGTAGAAATTAGGATATTACAATTTAAAAATTATTTAAATAAAAAAATTTAAAATTTGGCTGACCACACTGGCATGTGGGCTTGGCCCGGCCTTGTGTTTTCCGACTCCGTTTTATATTTCGTTCGGTAAATTAATTTTCCGCAAATTAAATTGGATTTAATTTGACTAAAATATAATTATGGTAATTTTATTTTAAGGGAATTAATTTAATGAAATATTTATTTTGTCCGAAGCAAATTAAAATTAACGGTTAAGTGAATTAATTGGATTAATTCTAATTGTTGGATTAATTTTCATTGATTAGATCAATTTTAGATTAATTATTATTGCCATTTATTTTAATGTAATTGTTGCATTAATTTTGAATGAGGATGTAGTTCATGGACCTAGTTTTGAATCGTTTGTTTTGTTTGATTGGGTTGTAAAGGCCGTTTTGAGCCTATTTATTTTACTAGAAAATTTGTATAGGATGCAATTTTTCAAATGTAAAATTTATATGTAATGACGAAGACCGGAGGAAGATTCGCTCGAGAAGACGAAGATTCAAGACCGAAGACATGTAATTAGATTACGATGTTTTTGTTCTAGGAACGGTCCATGAATCGCATGTTGTTAGTTTTAGGTTGTGTTTGTTTTCATATTGTATGACATACAAACAAACCGACAAACCGCGCTTATAAACAGATTAATGTGCAAAGTGTAACATATATTCGCGTTAATACTCCCACTTACAAACACTAAGTTATAAAGGTTACGAGGTTTCCTACCCTCCGTCAAACTCATGGAAAATTGAAATCTAAACCGGAATATTATTCTTCCGAGTATGTCGGGGTAATATTTTTGGGGTAAGTTGATAAATTCCTAGAGTGCATTAGATGCCTTTGGTTGTGACAAATCAAACCCCTATAAACCGTATGGGTTTCCGGGTAAGATTCAATTGTCAGACTAATAGGAGTTGATGGTTTAAACTTAGATAGTTCAGCGAGCCATAGAAACCGAATGGGTTGAGGGCAAGTGAACTAGGGGTAAAAGAAGATCGAATCATCCATTAGATGAGTTGGTATTAGACACCACTTTATAAAGAATAATAGAATAGAAACCGTATGGGTTGCCCTCTATTAAACTTTGTAAAGAAATCGATCACCACTATGAAGTCACCCAAGACTTAGGATTTAACATGGGAGTGTGTAAATACCGATAAAATAGTGGGAGCCGAGTTATGAATAAAGAAAGTCCTTAAATTCTTTACTCGGATCATAATTAAATAATCACTAACGAATCTTAAATTATTCTCATGATTAGCAAAACTCTCAATATGACAATGAACCCACTCGCTATACTACTTGAAAAGAACGTCTGGTGGTCCGAACTATGTGGATGGCCGGAACTTGAGGATTGTCCTAACTATGGAAATCTTGGGATACGTCTTGGGCGGACATCCCGGCGGCTCCTGCAAGAACCCGAGCCAATCAGGAAGATGTCGATGCCCATGAGAAATGGGTAAAAGACGACATAAGAGTGCGATGGTACATGTTAGGCTCAATGACCAATGAGCTTCAACGTGCCCATGAAAAGATGACGTCTTCGAGAGCCATCTTATCGCACTGGCCGAGCTCTATGGAGAGCATAGCCGAATCGCTAGATATGAGATATCGAAGCAATTATTCGGCGCCGGATGAAGGAAGGAGAGAGGGTTGGGGACCATGTCCTCAAGATGATCTCGATGATTGAGAGATTAGAAGCTCTTGATTTTCGAGATGCATGCATCTCTCCAGTGACCTTATCCTGATCACTTCGACTCCTTTTCACAATTTGTCATGAACTTCAACCGCAATGAGATTGCATGTAACTTAGTCGGCTAATGAACAAGCGACGACCGCCTGTCTCGGATGAAGACAAAGGAAAGGAAGTGCACTTGTGATTTCTTCTGGGACTTGGAAGTCCAAGAATAAGAAGAAAAAGAACAAGAAGCAGTTAGGTCCAATAGCCAAGATCGACGAGGGAAAGGGCAAGGCCCCAATGGTTCAAAAGAGCAAGGGGGCCAAGAAAACGGATGTATGCCTCAACTGCGGTGAGCTAGGCCACTGGAAGAGGTACTGTCCAAAGCTTGACCGTAATGCGCCTTTAGGTACGGAACTACTGGTTTTAGAAACAAATTGTTCAGAATCGTATATTCTACTTCTTGGATACTTGATTAGTGCGAGTTCTCACATTTGTACAATGAATCGGGATCTGGAACGAAGTAGGAAGTCGGATTCAGGGGAGGTGATGGTCACCGTCGGAAGTGGGCATAGTGTCGAGGCTTCTGATATCGGATCCCTTATGTTGGATTTAGAATCTGGTTTTATTCTTACTTTAGATGATGTACTTGTTTTGCCCAAGGGGCACAAAAATATTGTATCAATTAGATCATGGACCGAAAGGGATTTCACTTCTTTATTGGAGATGGGTCTGTCGTATTTATTTTAGAAATAAATTGGTTGGTCTTGCTACATTATTAAATGGTTTATACCATTTAAATCTAAAGAATAAAACAACTGTGAACACTATAACTAGGAAGCGTGGTAGGGATGAAACGAACCAAGCACTTAAGTGGCATCTTAGACTTGGTCATATCGGTCAGACCAAGGTTCATAAAATGGAGAAAGATGGGCTTACGGGTCCATTGGGATCAGATCCCTATCCAACTTGTGAATCTTGCCTTCAAGGCAAAATGACTAAGTTACCCTTCGCAGGGACTTTTGAAAGAGCTGCTGAAAAACTTGGATTGATCCATACCGACGTCTGTGGCCCTTTTGAAGTGGCACGAGACGGCTTTCAGTATTTCATTACATTCACTGATGACCATACCAGGTATGGATTCGTGTACTTAATGAAACATAAGTCTGAAGCTTTTGATAAATTCAAGGAATTTAAAGCCCTAGTTGAAAATCAAATAGGTAACCGTGTTAAGACTCTTCGGTCAGACCGGGGTGGTGAGTACATGAGTACCGAATTTGATGAGTTCTTATAGGAACTAGGAATAGTGTCACAATTCACTCCTCCAACTACTCCACAATTAAATGGTGTATCAGAAAGAAGGAACCGAACCTTGTTGGACATGGTTCGCCCCATGCTTAACTATACTGATCTACCGATTTATCTGTGGGGTTACGCGCTCCTTACTGCTGTGGATATCTTGAACAGATGTCCTTCCAAATCCATTACTAAGACTCCCCACGAGATGTGGAGAGGTAGGAAACCAAGTATTAATCACATTAGGATTTGGGGATGCCCTGCTTATGTCAAGAAGACTAAAGTAGAGAAATTGGAAACGAGGTCTGTGAAAGGTCGTTTCATAGGATATCCAGGGGATTCCATGGGATATCTATTCTATATGCACGAAGATCATAGGATCATCGTTGCTATACAAGCACACTTCCTGGAAGATCAGTTTATTCAGGAAGGAGGGGCAGGTAGAAATATTTCTTTAGAAGAAATAAAAGAAACACCAAATGAGACACCTATGTAAGATATTAGAACCCAACCTTATGAAATACAAACACAACCTCGCAAGTCTAGTAGAATTTCTCAATTACCTGAGAGGTATGGCTATCTGCATCAAGAGGAAATGGGTGTCCATGAGATGACAGAAAGTAGTCAAGAGAATGATCCTTCTACATACGACCAAGCGATGGTAGATGTTGACTCCACCAAGTGGCAAGAAGCTATGGAAGCTGAGATAGACTCAATGCATGCTAATCAGGTCTGGACTTTAGTAGATCGTCCTAAAGGCATAGTGCCTATTGGAAACAAATGGATCTATAAAAGAAAGACTGATGGAGATGGCAAGGTTGATACCTATAAGGCCAGGCTTGTGGCAAAGGGTTATTCCCAAAGAGAAGGAATCGATTACTTCGAGACCTTCTCACTTGTAGCTATGATTAAGTCTATTCGCATGATGCTTGCCATAGCAGCCCACTTAGATTATGAAATATGGCAAATGGATGTGAAAACGGCATTCCTAAATGGATTCCTCGAGGAGGAGATTTACATGGAATGACTAAGGGATTCATATCTCAAACCAATATTCATAAAGTATGCAAACTTCAGCGTGCCATTTATGGACTGAAGCAAGCTTCACGGAGTTGGAATCTTCGTTTTAACGAGACAGTCAAAGAGTTTGATTTTGTCTAAAACGAAGAGGAGCCCTGTATTTACAAGAAGGTTAGTGGGAGCAAAATTGCGTTCTTAATACTATATGTAGATAACATTCTACTTATAGGAAACGACGTAGGAATGCTCAGTTCTGTGAAAGCTTGGCTTTCTAAAGAGTTCTCAATGAAAGACTTGGGAGAAGCTACCTATATTATGGGTATTCGTCTCTACCGGGATAGAGCGAAAAGAATGTTAGGTCTTTCCCAAGCCCTCTATATAGAAAAGATCCTGAAGCGATTTAGGATGGAAGATTCTAAAAGAGGGTTCCTTCCTATGCAACATGGTGCAAAACTTTCCTTAGAGATGTGTCCTCAAAGTGAGGAAGACATAAAGGAAATGAGTAAGGTGCCCTATGCTTCGGTAGGTAGCCTCATGTATGCTATGATTTGCACTAGACCGGACATTGCCATCTTTGTGAGCGTAGTAAGTCGGTTTGACCAAATCAGTAAGGTGAACATTGGATCGTCAGTAAAGAACATTCTTAAGTACCTAAGGAGGACTAAAGACTTGGTTCTTACATACGGCGGTGGAGAAATTAGAGTGATGGGCTATACAAACTCAGATTTTTCTGGGGACATGGATGCTCGATGTCCACATCGTGGTATATCTTCACTCCGAATGGTGGGGCGATTTCTTGGAGAAGTGCCAAGCAAAGTTCGATCGCTATCTCTACATGTCAATCCGAATACCAGCAACACGGAGGTCGCTAAAGAAGCTTTTGGATTAACAAGTTCACCGAGGAACTTCAAGTGGTTCCTAATGCGGAGAAGCCCGTGACGCTGTTTTGTGACAACGACGGATTGCACGTGCTAAGGAGCCTAGGGCTCACCACAATACCAAACATATTGCGAGACAATATCATTTTGTGAGAGAAATGGTTCAGAAGGAAATGTTATCTCAGAGAGTAGACACAAAGAAATAACGTTGCTGATCCGCTTACCAAGCCACTATCTCAGAAGGTCTTAGAGAGACATCTGGAGAGTATGGGTATTAGATACCATAGTTTGTGGCATTGAGTGCAAGTGGGAGATTGTTAGAGATATGCCCTCGAATGCCACTCAGAGGATAAGAGAGTGGGAGCATATGTATTGTAATTATGAAAATTTAACAAGGCAATAATTATTTCTATATTATTATATGTCACTGGCATTGTGATTTGATATATAGAATAATAGTCCTTGTATTTTAGAGCAAACATTCTACTCCTTATGGAGATAAGGAGATAAGCACTAGAAGTGTTTAGAGCTCGAATGCTTAACTCGTTCGCAAGTCGATAAAACTTAACTGGGCAATAAGTTTAGACAAGACTTGTATAATGTGTACTTTGACATGTAGAGTGCCGGTATTCACTAAGGGTTAGTGGGAGCACACGTTATAGGTATGCTAGTGAGATTAGTATACTCGAACACGACTCACCTCGATTCGGTCACATGGATATCACTCAGGGATTGTCAATGACTGGATCGAAAGGTTGTGATAGGTATACGTGGACCTTTGACTTGAGGTTTCAGTAGGAGATGTGCTTGTGACATTAAGTTAGTCATTAGAGTAGTTCGATCCAATCGCCGGTGGGTGGGGTCAACCTCGAAATGCAACTTAGTGGGCAAGTAGCAGTCTTTACTGAATACCAAGATATAATTCTTTCTCCTGTAAGTGAGCAGGTAAATGTCCTATGCGGTTAATGGCAAATGAGATTATAAGTCTTTGGCCAAAGCATTTAGAGCTAGTTGTATTTGATACACGAGAGCTCGACGATCTCAGTTGCATTAATGTAAAGCATAGTGTCAAGTTACGTAGGGTTTGACTTTTCGTGACCCTAATACTTGACCGGGACATATGATTGAAGGGTTTATACGTATACGGTATTCACGACATAATGGTTTTGGAATGATCCGATCATTCGTTCTTAGTTGGGTTCTGATGCGAAGCACTAGGCGGCTAAGTGTTACCCGTACTCCTTGGTTCCTCCCATTGCCGACTAAGACGGACCTACGAGTCGCGCACAAGGAGATTGGATGGATAAATATGTATTTATTATCTCTTCATGAATATTGGATATTAGATATCTAATTTGATTTATTTGATAAATCATGCGGTCTAGTGAATTGAAATTAATTCCCGGGTAATTAATTTAATTCATAAATAATTATTTCTTGGAAATATATTATTATAATTTTGTATTTGATAAAATTAATTAATTGGATTAATTAATTAAGTATAAATACATTTGGGATAAAACGAAGTGTATTTAACGGACTAGACACGCGAACGTCCGGTACATGAACCGAGTGGCTCGGCTCGTTTTCTCACCTAAAATCTAGTGGGCCGCCCCCCTCATTTTCCTCCCTTCCTTCCATGTGGTGTGTGTTGTGTGTTTAATTGTTTAATGGGTTGAAGACAAAAGGATGAGATTTCATATCTCATCATTTTGATATCATCTCCATTATATAATGTATATATCTTCACATTATGTGAAGACCAAGTATAACAAACAAACACACTCAAAAAAATCAGCCGTGAGTTCCTTAGGGAAGGGAGAGAAAAATTTATTTCTTTTCTTGTTCATCTTTGAGAGAAAGAAAATGAAGAAGAGAAGAGAAGAAAAATACCGTATCAATTCCTAGCCGTGTTCTTTGAGAACGAATTGATATTTTATTTTTCCGATCAATATCCGACGCGTAATAACGTAGAGACATTCGGCAATTTCGGTGTTGGATCATTCAACAAGCTACAACGAATTGGATTCGTGTTCGTGTCGGTAACCGGAGAAAGTTTGTTCGGGTTTCACCTTCGAAGATTATATCATCAAAGGACTACGAGGGTAAGTATTCTTTGATTCTCTTCCTCGTTGTTTATATTCGTTTATATGATGCTTGATCGGTCCGTTTTTGGGGTTTGGTTTTATCCGGTTGGACAGTTTTATTTTCTGCTGCGTAATTCGATTTTAATTACCGAATCCCAACATAAAGAACTCGATGTCATCTTTATTTTTTAAAGATTCGGTGGGAATTGACAATTTTGATTTTATAATGTTTTGGATATCTCATGGTTTGTAAGTATCTGTAGGCTATTTTGAATAGAAACGTTTTAGTTGTTTAATTGTTTATAAGAAAATTGTTTGAGATTTCAAGTTTGGTATGTCGTCGGCGGAACCACTAAAACAACAACGAAACCACCTAAGCTCGAAACATCACCTATTGAATTAATATTCGGTGGTGTCGGCTGTAATATCCGCAATTTCGAATTTCGGTAATTTTCTTTTTTCGGCAGAAGTGCGTTTTGACGACTCGCTCATGACCGTTTCGTCATTCCGAGAATGATTAATTCTGCACTTTTTGTCATCCGAGTTCTTTTCGGTATCGTTTTGTTGAGTTCCGAGCTTTTTAGCGACTTTTCCGCACTTGAGCTCGATTCTTGCGAATCTCGTCCGAAACTGTTGTTTCGAGTTTCTCGTAAGCTCATTTAATATTATTATTCATGTTGCGAGCTTTGGTTCGGTGTTTCGATCACGTATCGTGATTTCCGGGCGTTTTGGGCCATTTTCGTAATTTCCCAAAGTTTGGGGTAATTACTTTCCGTTGTCGAATTTCGAGCCTTCGGGTAGTCGGAATCGTGTGTTCTATTAGTGCTCGGATTCGTCTTTTCGAGTACTTCGTAACCGTATCTTGATTCGTACTCAGGTTCGGGTTTCGGGGTCGTTCGGGCCGTCGGGGTTGGTCCCGGCCGAGTCATGGCCGGGCATGCTCGGGCAGAGCCACCGCCGAGTAACGTGCGGTAGTGATCGGCGATACGCACGTAAGGCGATTACGCACGTAAGGCCTCGGCCGTAACGCACGTAACGTTCCGGCATTTTCCAGTGATGAGTTCGGCCATGGCCGGATTCGCACGTAAGCCATGGCCGATTACGCACGTAACCCTACGGCAATCACCTATTTAAGGCACAGTAGCGTATTTTCACCCAGTTCTTCATTCTTTTCCTTCCCGTACGCATTTGTGGGTGTGTATATCATGGAGAGATGTTGTTGACAATCAATCCATGAAGTTTTGGAGTTCATATCATCAATGATCAATCCTATAACATCCTCCAATCTACTGACCGTGCCGATTTCCTAGAAATCTAGTTTTGGGGAATTTGGGTAATTTGGTTGTTTTCGTCCGATTAAACCGATTTAACTTAGGATTATGATGGATTGATGATTATTTAGATGTATTATATCATTTCCCTTGTTATTCCATGGTTGGATCGTATCGATTCGTTATTTGGGTCGAGTTCTTGACCGACGCCTTGAAGGTGTCCGGTAAAATGTCTTAGAGGGGTTTTCGGGCGTTCTATGATTATTCTTCCTCGTATGATCGATGATTTATTGATTATATATTGTTAGGGTCGAGTTTCTTGCGAAGAAACCGAGTTGAACCCTTCCGTTCGTTGTCGTCTTTCTTTTCGATAGCATCGGGCGTTTCGAAGCTTTCCGGTTGAGCCGTGTTCGTCGGAATACTTGCGTGCCGATTTCAAGGCAAGTATCTTATCCATACGTTTCATGTTCCATAGGCATAATTATTGATAAATGATTTTATGCGAAATCCAATGTTTAATGAACGTAAAAAGGGATCGGTATGTTCTCGATAAATGTTGTCTTTCATCAATAATTCTTGTACTTCGTGAATATATGTGTTCTCGGAATATATGTGTTGGTTTTGTATGTTAAAAGATGCTACGGTCACTTTGAGTGAGTTTAATAGACCGTAATCCTTTGCCGGGGATTACGTAATGTTATGTGTACTTGTTCGGAAAGAACGTAATGTGTGTGATATTAGTTGTTATTCCTTCGTGAGGAGGTTGTGACACTTGGTGTTGTTTGGTATTGGTATTTGCTTGTGGTTGTGTGACATTAGTTGTGAGTGTACGTCGACTATAGTGGCCATTCTAGCGAAGTACCTAGCATTTGTATGCATATTCTAGTATTCGAATTATGGCTTCTCGTGGCGTTGTGGATGATATGTGTATGTTCACCTAGGGACGGTCTGACGAGGCCTCTAGGGATACGTTGCCGTGAGTTTCGTATCGCGAACTATGGTTAACCACCCAGGGATGTCCGACGGGGCTCTGCGGGGTACGGTGGCCGTGAGTCTCGTACCAAGGTTAACTTTGAAGTGTTTTGTTGGAGAACTGTGATCTTTGGCGCATATTTCGTCTGATTAGAATGACAGTTCAAATGGTATCGTACTTGGCTGGAATGGCACCAATAAATGTGTTGTGTATGATTCGTCTCTTGGTTGTGATAATTTGGTATGGGTACGTGAGTCCTGTGGTTGCTCTGTGCATTGTAGCTCTGTGGTATGTTGAGTGAGACTGTTGTCATGGTAATGTTTGATACGGTGTAATTTCCACCGGGTTATTCTTGCGAGTATGTGATGTGGATGATTTGGGTCGTGGACCCCTGTGTTGTGATTGGAATGTTATGATTGGGTCGTGGACCCTGTTATCTGCTATCGGAATTGTATTTTGAAATAAACGATTGTTGGGCTATGTCCCTAAGTGTTTCGAAAGGCTTGAAAATTCTAAAACCCCAAATGTTTTCAAAACTCCCGAGATCGTACAATGTTTTGTAAGATGTAAAATGGTTTTATTTCCTATATTTCATAATTCAAACTATTTGATCAAGCGAATTATCTCGGGAAGTATATTCATGATTTCTATGTTCTTGGAGTATGATATGTATGGCTTGTCTTTGTATTTATACTTGCACTAGCAAAACAGTGGAGTTTTGCTAACCCCCGAGTATTCGGGGGGTGGATGTCTATTTTGCGTCCAGGTACTTGCAGGTTGCTGGGGAGCAATTCACAGGATCGTTACGAAGGATGATAGGTGACGGAGATACTAATCACATGAAGACCGGTATTGAGTATTTGGTGATGTCTTGTTTTGTCCTTCCGTTGTGTTTATTTTTCCCTATGTGGGAACGTTGATTTATGTTAACCCCTGTGTGGGTATGAGTTACGAGAAAGAGTAATGTATGGTTGATGTGTATGTTGCGGCAAAAGACCAAATCGGTCTAATGGTCTGTTATTTACACATGTCGTTATGTATTGTATTGTGGTGTTTCTGTATTTAGCCTGGTAGATCCTCATGGAGAGGGTCTACGGCGCTGTAACATTCCCGAATGGTCTGGGGGTGTTACAGAATATGGTATCAGAGCTTAGGTTGCGGAAACCTAGGCTGTCGGGTCGAGTTTTATGTTGTCGGGTCTTGTCTTGTCTTGTCTTGTCAGATTTTGTCTGGCTGAGTCGTGTCGCGACGCGTCGTCTGAGGTGTCGGTCGTGATTAGTATCGAGGTGCAGCCATCATCTTCGTGCGATCTGTGGATGTAAGTCTCCCTACTTTGTTGCGTCCCGTGTTATACAAGCTTGTGTGATTATATGTTATTATGTGGAGTTTAAATGTGCCTGGTGAATATGTACTTCATACTTGTTTGATTCTCGTATTGTACTAGAATGAAAAGTGATACCGGTGCATAAATGTGTGTATATATTGTGTGAATCGTTTTATTGAAGTAATGACTTGGTGTGATCCCGCAAGGAAAGTTTCTCAATGTGATATTTTTCCTCTTGCTTTGTAAGTTTTCAAAATTTGATTTTAAGAACCCAAATGAGGTCTACCAAAAACTTACTCGAAACGTGGCTCTTGCTTTCGACTTTTTGATTTCATGATCGTCGGTTCGGAAGTATGTATTTATGTTGACATTATTGTTTGGTCAATAATGCTCAAAACTGTGACTAAGTTGGTGGTGTAAACGTTAAGTCGTCCTGAATGCACTTGTTGTGGGGATCCTCATTACTGAGAGGAAGGATTTCAGTTTTAGATGTTAATTATCTTTTAACGGCCGCTTGTGTGATAATGTAATTATGTGGACAGATAATGTTTACGTGTGAGTGGATTTGATGATAATGGATCGTATTTTGATAAAGTGGTAAATTATGTCTTTTGTGTGTGTGTTCGAAAACGCTTTTCTGAAAATTTTATAAACTTGAGCAAGTTGTGGAAAAATTAAATTTCATAAAGTTTTAACGTTAAGCAATCGCTGACTTCATGTGGACTTTGAAAATCGTTTAAAATTGGCGAGCCGGCCTTGAATTTTCTAAAGGAACCTGACGGTATTGAAAGAGTCGTTTTAAAGTACCTACGAACATTTTGTAAAATGTTACCGTCGTTGATTATTGTGTAGTGTTGAGAAGATTTTTAAAAAGGATTTTTGACGTATTGTTGTATTTTCAAATAATTCGAGTACATGATTTGTAAATCTTTCACACCATAAAAATTTCTATTTTCAAAAACCAATACAATTTTTATCTTCAAAATTATATTGTGAAAGATAAAGAATCTTACTCGATTTAAACTTTAAACTCGGATTTAGAAAAGTTTTCTCAGATCGAGTCGCTTATTGTGCGTGACCTTGAATCACTCCAAAATGATGACGTGTGGTGGCATAGTGATTTTGATAGTGCGGTTGTAAGGAAATATTGTTTTGCAAATAATTTCAAATGAGAGCTTAAAGTCCGTTGTTTAAAATTTTTGACAAAAAGCCCGAGGTACCATAAACACTTTCAAAGTAATATTTTAAATAAGCATGCAAATCCAAGGATTTTCAAATGATATCATGTAAAAGGATACCTCGTGGATCTTCTTATCGAGTTGCTATTAGTTGTCTTATGTGATATGTAAAGCCGAGATGGTAATTTGGTATATTATTTTGTGATGCTGTACCATGGTATTGAGAGAGTATCCGCTTAATATGCCGAGGGGCAAAGGGCGCGGTCGTGACCACGGTACATGCAGTCATGGAGATTAGATGCGGGACCAAGAGAAGATTTTTGGGAAGGTTGCTATTCTAGCACTTCGTTCTCGTTGTTTAGGTTTCGGGGACGAAACCTCTTTTAAAGGTGATATGGTGTAATACCCATATCTTTCGCTTTCATTTTATTCGACTCTATCGACTCGTTTGCATTCGTCGATATTTTCTGGACTTTTTCTACTCTTCACTTTTGTTGTTTGAACAAGTTGCGGTGTTGTTCTGGGTTAATCCAATTGTCGTTGTGACTTTTTCCGAATTCGGTTCCGCTCTTGTGAATTTTATATGAATTCATATCTTGTCGTTTTCACCGGATCGTATATATTGTCTTGAGTCGAGCTGTGAACTATGGGGAGGCTATTCGATTTTCGTTATTCGTTACGATTCATACATGATTGATCGACTGTCATTGTCTCGATCGTTGCAATTCAATTGTTTGATTGTTCGGTTTCTGTTGATCTTGTTCCGTGATTGTTGAATGTTCAGACTTCGTCGTAATTCCCTTAAGTTCGGGAAATTAGTCTCGTTTACAATCTTCCAACCCTTGGGCGGTGGAATTCCGTATTTGTTCAGCGACTGGCTCGCGTTTTGATTGATGTACCGTTGGGTTGGTCAATCATATCGATTTTCGTTCGTTGTGTTTTATGATTGTTCGGATAATTGACTTGACCATGTTATCAGTTTGATGACACTTGTCACTTGTTGGTTTCATTATGTCTCTATCGGTGGCGTTGTGTTGGCCGTCGTGGAGCGTGTTTTCACGCCGTATGTGTCTTTGCGTTTCTTGCAGCATTTCGCCGTTGGGCGCGAGTTCTCGGTTTTCGTGTATCTCGTCGAGTTTTCCTGGTGGGGATATTGCTTCTCCCTACTTGTTTTAAGTTTCGGGACGAAACTTCTTTTAAGGAGGGTAGAATGTAATATCCGCAATTTCGAATTTCGGTAATTTTCTTTTTTCGGCGGAAGTACGTTTTGACGACTCGCTCATGACCGTTTCGTCATTCCGAGAATGATTAATTCTGCACTTTTTGTCATCCGAGTTCGTTTCGGTATCGTTTTGTTGAGTTCCGAGCTTTTTAGCGACTTTTCCGCACTTGAGCTCGATTCTTGCGAATCTCGTCCGATACCGTTGTTTCGAGTTTCTCGTAAGCTCATTTAATATTATTATTCATGTTGCGAGCTTTGGTTCGGTGTTTCGATCACGTATCGTGATTTCCGGGCGTTTTGGGCCATTTTCGTAATTTCCCAAAGTTTGGGGTAATTACTTTCCGTTGTCGAATTTCGAGCCTTCGGGTAGTCGGAATCGTGTGTTCTATTAGTGCTCGGATTCATCTTTTCGAGTACTTCGTAACCGTATTTTCGATTCGTACTCAGGTTCGGGTTTCGGGGTCGTTCGGGCCGTCGGGGTTGGTCCCGGCCGAGTCATGGCCGGGCATGCTCGGGCCAGGCCAGCCCTGGCCGAGTAACGTGCGGTAGTGATCGGCAGTTACGTACGTAAGGCCGGTTACGTACGTAAGGCCCTGGCCGGTAACGTACGTAACGTTCCGGCATTTCCAGGCAGTGAGTTCGGCCATGGCCGGTTACGTACGTAAGCCATGGCCGGTTACGTACGTAACCCGGCCGGCAGTCAGCCTATTTAAGGCCTGGTAGCGTATTTTTCACCCAGTTCTTCATTCTTTTCCTTCCCGTACGCGGCTGTGGGTGTGTATATCATGGAGAGATGTTGTTGGACAATCAATCCATGAAGTTTTGGAGTTCATATCATCAATGATCAATCCTATAACATCCTCCAATCTACCGAATCAGGTCAGATTTCCTAGAAATCTAGTTTTGGGGAATTTGGGTATTTTGGTTGTTTTCGTCCGATTAGTCCGATTTAACTTAGGATTATGATGGATTGATGATTATTTAGATGTATTATATCATTTCCCTTGTTATTCCATGGTTGGATCGTATCGATTCGTTATTTGGGTCGAGTTCTTGACCGACGCCTTGAAGGTGTCCGGTAAAATGTCTTAGAGGGGTTTTCGGGCGTTCTACGATTATTCTTCCTCGTATGATCGATGATTTATTGATTATATATTGTTAGGGTCGAGTTTCTTGCGAAGAAACCGAGTTGAACCCTTCCGTTCGTTGTCGTCTTTCTTTTCGATAGCATCGGGCGTTTCGAAGCTTTCCGGTTGAGCCGTGTTCGTCGGAATACTTGCGTGCCGATTTCAAGGCAAGTATCTTGTCCATACGTTTCATGTTTCGTAGGCATAATTATTGATAAATGATTTTATGCGAAATCCAATGTTTAATGAACGTAAAAAGGGATCGGTATGTTCTCGATAAATGTTGTCTTTCAACAATAATTCTTGTACTTCGTGAATATATGTGTTCTCGGAATATATGTGTTGGTTTTGTATGTTAAAAGATGCTACGATCACTTTGAGTGAGTTTAATAGACCGTAATCCTTTGCTGGGGATTACGTAATGTTATGTGTACTTGTTCGGAAAGAACGTAATGTGTGTGATATTAGTTGTTATTCCTTCGTGAGGAGGTTGTGACACTTGGTGTTGTTTGGTATTGGTATTTGCTTGTGGTTGTGTGACATTAGTTGTGAGTGTACGTCGACTATAGTGGCCATTCTAGCGAAGTACCTAGCATTTGTATGCATATTCTAGTATTCGAATTATGGCTTCTCGTGGCGTTGTGGATGATATGTGTATGTTCACCTAGGGACGGTCTGATGAGGCCTCTAGGGATACGTTGCCGTGAGTTTCGTATCGCGAACTATGGTTAACCACCCAGGGATGTCCGACGGGGCTCTGCGGGGTACGGTGGCCGTGAGTCTCGTACCAAGGTTAACTTTGAAGTGTTTTGTTGGAGAACTGTGATCTTTGGCGCATATTTCGTCTGATTAGAATGACAGTTCAAATGGTATCGTACTTGGTTGGAATGGCACCAATAAATTCGTCTCTTGGTTGTGATAATTTGGTATGGGTACGTGAGTCCTGTGGTTGCTCTGTGCATTGTAGCTCTGTGGTATGTTGAGTGAGACTGTTGTCATGGTAATGTTTGATACGGTGTAATTTCCACCGGGTTATTCTTGCGAGTATGTGATGTGGATGATTTGGGTCGTGGACCCCTGTGTTGTGATTGGAATGTTATGATTGGGTCGTGGACCCTGTTATCTGCTATCGGAATTGTATTTTGAAATAAACGATTGTTGGGCTATGTCCCTAAGTGTTTCGAAAGGCTTGAAAATTCTAAAACCCCAAATGTTTTCAAAACTCCCGAGATCGTACAATGTTTTGTAAGATGTAAAATGGTTTTATTTCCTATATTTCATAATTCAAACTGTTTGATCAAGCGAATTATCTCGGGAAGTATATTCATGATTTCTATGTTCTTGGAGTATGATATGTATGGCTTGTCTTTGTATTTATACTTGCACTAGCAAAACAGTGGAGTTTTGCTAACCCCCGAGTATTCGGGGGGTGGATGTCTATTTTGCGTCCAGGTACTTGCAGGTTGCTGGGGAGCAATTCACAGGATCGTTACGAAGGATGATAGGTGACGGCGATACTAATCACATGAAGACCGGTATTGAGTATTTGGTGATGTCTTGTTTTGTCCTTCCGTTGTGTTTATTTTTCCCTATGTGGGAACGTTGATTTATGTTAACCCCTGCGTGGGTATGAGTTACGAGAAAGAGTAATGTATGGTTGATGTGTATATTGCGGCAAAAGACCAAATCGGTCTAATGGTCTGTTATTTACCCATGTCGATATGTATTGTATTGTGGTGTTTCTGTATTTAGCCTGGTAGATCCTCATGTAGAGGGTCTACGGCGCTGTAACATTCCCGAGTGGTCTGGGGGTGTTACATCGGCGGCGGAAGCAGTTGATGTTGGCAGCGGTTCTGGTGGCTGTGGCGTCAGAAGAATCTGCTTTATTGGAGGTGGTGGGTGTGACTTGTTTTGTGGGTGAGTTGTGTGACTTTTTGATTTGTTTATAAGGGAGTATAAGTACCTCAAAGAAGAAGTTGAAAGGGTTAAACAATAAACATGCTTTGTGTGGTATGACTATAGAAATTCTTAAAATTTAATAATGAGAATTTGACATGTTTTAGTTGGTTGAATTAATTTAGCTTATGGCAATGTATAGGTATGCATATGTTTTTTATTCTTGCATTTTTTCTAATTGTGGTTTGTAAAAGCTCTTTAAAGCTTTTAGAAAAAGCTTTAGAGATTAGCAATATTTCAATTGATGTGAATGACTCTAACTTATGACATAAATGCTCACATTAATACATGGAACTCAATTTTTATAGATATATAGATATAGATATAGATACGGTTGATCGAAGAAAAGCTCCACTTGTACTAGTAGTGGTATTTATGTAAATTCAAGTCACCTCCATGACTAAGGAAAAAATTGAATGCAAACCCATGTTACCTTCTTTGCACGTCCAATGAATTTATAGCTAAATGGGTATGAAGTCAATATTACATAGGGGTGAGCAGAAAAATCGATAAAAATCGATAATAACAAAAATATCGAAAAAATTAAAATCGAAAAACCGAATTAATAAGATATTGGTATGGTACGGTTTTTAAAATTTTGAAAACCGAATTATGCGGCTCGGTTTCGGTTTCAGATATGGATCCCGACTTTAAAAACCGAACCGAACCGATAAAACAGATGACTATTCTGCAGACTTTGTTTTTTCTTTGCGCGCAGTTGTTATGAATTGATGGACTTGTCTTTGAGGAAATTCAAGACTTTTGCTTTACTCGATATCGACTTTTGAATCCTTACTTATTATCACGTTATCAAGTAGATTTTATTTTTATTCAAGCTTTGAAGTGGATTAATTATGTCTAAATCCTTCTATTTGAACTTACGATTTGCAGTTTAAACAGTAGTTCAATTTGGAGTGCAGCCCAACTTAAGTGACCCATTTAATCACCCATTGACACCGAATCATCGAATCATCGAAACCGATCACACCGAGCCGATTTAAAACCGAATCATTTCGGTACTCAAATGCTAGATGCCGATAAGATGCGGTTCGGTATCGGTTTTAGCTAGAAAGCGTACCAAACTGAACCGAGCTCACCCCTAATATTACATATTTAGGAGTTATTACCAAAATCAACCTTATTGTCCACATCAAGCTTCCTAAAACTGTGTCAGTTTCGTGTTAAAATTTGGGATTTCATTTCAGAATTAATTATGAATAAAAGATTGATTCATGATTTTTATATATTAAAAATCGAATTATTTTTTTATCGATGCGAGAGGAATGCTTTATTACACCCGTTATATCCCGCTTATAACATTCACTATTTACTTCGGGTGTGGGGAGTTAGAATCTCGCGGGTCGTTGGTCTCGGACGTGCAAAGAGCTTGCACTGATATTATGTTAAAGTCTATGTTTTCATCTCAAAATTAATTTACAATGAGATGACTAACTCATGATCTATGTTGCATGGATGCGGGTGCGTGGGGGTGCGGGGGCGATACGATACGGATACGAAGATACGAATTTTCAAAAATATTAGGTGCGATTCAAGGATATGTGTATTTGTTTATATTTTATTATATATAATATCTAAATATATATTAAAATTTTAAAAAATCGTAAATCAAACCTATATAATTCACCCTTTTTCTTAACCTAAACTTAATCATATTCATAAACTTAATTAATTAAGTAATAAAACATCAATTCAAATATCATCAGTCAACTATAAATGTTATAGTAGTAAATTAAATCCAAAATTGGGATATTGTCAATTTAAGTTACATTATATAATAAAGTTTAATTGAAACAATAATTTTAATGCTTTATAACATGATCATATCTAATCATTTACTTAGATTCGCTGGATTCGTGCATTGGATTCGAGTATCCATTAAAATTTATTATTTTATTATTTATGGATTCTCACGTGGCACTTAGATTCACGGATTCGAGAATTGAATCCTATTTAGAATACGAGTGCGGATACGATACTGCAACGTGGTATTTTTAGAAAAATCCATGCATCATTGTACTAAAATGACCGAGCACATGATGAATATATATATATATATTGACGGTAAGTATTCATATCATATGAGTAAAATAAGACTTATATTATATGACTACAATAGTACTTTATTTGACTAGATGTATGAATATTAATGTATTTAGGGGTGGTATACCGTATCGTATCGAAATTTCGGTACCGAATTACCAAAATATCGAAAAAAATTTTGATATACCTACCGAACAACTAAAATACCAAAAAAATCAATATACCGATATATATATTGAAATACCGAATTCTTTTTGGTATTTCGGTATACCGAAATACCAAAATTAAAAATATTTATACCGTTATCGTACTGAAAATTCGATATACCGAAATTTATAATATTTTCAGTAATTTTTCGATACTATAGATTCGATATTTCGATATTTCGGTATATTTTACCACCCCAAATATATTTATTTAGCCGACGATATAAGTATATCTATTCATAATCTATAAATGATACTTCATCCGTTCTTTTATTATTGCAACGTGTTGACTATTACACTATTCACATACTCTCTTTTGACCATCTTTTGTGATTCATAAAAATGAAAAAATATAGTCATATGAGATCTTGTTAGATTTATCGATTAATATATTTTCAAAATATCAACTTTTATAATTTTTAAAAATATAGAATTAAAAATATTAATAGTCAAAGTTGTGCATTGACAAAAGTAAGAGTACAAATGTTGTAATTATAGGAGAACAGAGGTAGTATTTAAACATGGAAGATTTAAGTATTAGACCCATATCCTTCGCAATCCTATATAGTTTCTTTTGGTCACGTAAATATTGTGTTTGAGCAAAGCCAACCTACTAGTAATGATTAATTTTGTACAATTTGGGTGATATAAAGTTTTAATTTGGTATGACACTTGGTCAGATCAATATTTTTTTAATTCACAAAATAGCCCCTTGAAGTCAAAATGCCCAAGAAGTTTTTGACCAGTCAAGAAATCGTATATTCCAAAAGTTTAGGGCTAAAATTGGAAGGTTATTAAAGTAAATTTGGCTAATTTGACTACATAGAAAATACTATCAAATTTTAAGACCGTCAACTCTTGATTATAAGAGATTACATTGATAAATATGTAATTTTTTATTGATTAAATAAAAACTACAACGAGAATTTTTTTATTACTAATTTTCTAATTATGTAACTTTCTTCTTGTCAGTTAAAAAGATTACATTGATAAATATGTAATTTTTTATTGATTAAATAAAAACTACAACACACAAAATACATTTTTTATTACTAATTTATCTACTTATTCTTATTAGTTGAAAATAAATTTTTGACTACACATAAGCACATAAATAAGACATGAAATGTAAGCAATAAAAATATGTTTATTCTATTGCGACAAAATCATATTTTGAAATTATTATATTTAAATGGGACGGGAGGAGTAATAAATATGAGTGGATCATAAATTATGCTCTCATTGACTATTTGAAGTGAGTGATTTGATTTAGGTATAACTTTCAATTAGAGTCATATTGACGAAGTCACAACTCGTTTTAAACCATCTACTCTCACTCATATTTAAAAATTTAATTAAAGAAATATTTTTATTTATATAATAATTTTTTTTAATTCAAATGATTGTTATATAAATTATAATTAAATATTAAAAATTATTTGAGATAATGGGACAAAATTATATTTTATAATGATGTTTTTGAAATGAGATAGAGCGAGTATTAAAATGTATTTAAGTGCATTTCCATATGGGGGAGTGGGGATTTCATTTTCGCCAATTTTCAAGCCAGCCCATTCTATATTACAGTTATTTTAATTTCATATGTTATTAACATAATATTTTTTATTGTTTATAATTTGATTTGCATTTATAAAATTTCCAAATTTATTTTATTTATCGAAGTAGTAGAAAAGTGCAATTTGATTTTACCCCCTTAGCACGTTAGCCATGTTTTTTTCACTTAATTTTTGTTAGACTAAAATTATTTATACTGATTAAATTAATTTTAATTGGTTGAAGCTTATTTACTGATTAAAACTAATTTCTTACCGACTAAAATTATGTTTTACATATTAAAGTTACTTTTTACTTATTAAAATTTATTTTTATAGAATAAATACTCTCCCCACCATGTTCAACGCTTTATGTTTACATTTTCCTATTTAGAATTTTTAAACTTGTAATTCACCTCAAACAATATCAATCTTATCACTTAATCTCTAAGACACATTTATCATCAATTTTTATATTTTAATCTTTGTCACAAACTCAACATCACTACTTAAGGCCTGTTTACTTTTTACTTAATCAGCTTAATGTTTAATCAGCTTAATCAATCAGCTATATTTTATTGTTTACTTTCTACTTAATGATCTTAATAATGTCTTTTTCATTAAGCAACTTCAAAGGCCCTTACCATTAATGTAAATACTTCTCCAATATACCAAAATTACTCTCTTTAATAATAAAAGAATTGAGTATATATAGTATAAATTATCATATAATCTTAATTATAATTGAGTATATATAATATAAATTTAAAATATATATTAATATTATACATTTAAAATTCATAAAATATAAGCTATTTATTGATAAAAAAATTAATATAACTATATAATAAAATATAACTTAATATATTTATAAAAATATTGTCTGAATATTTAAATATACCTGAAAATTATAATATGATTTATGAATATAAATATATTATAATATAAATTAAAATATATATTATTCTATATTATATAAATTGATTTTTTTATATTGACTATTAAAAAAATTAATATAACTATATATAATAAAATATAACTTAATATATTTATAAAAATATTGTCTGATTATTTAAATATACCTAAAATTTATAATATGATTTATGAATATAAATATATTATAATATAAATTGAAATATATATTATTTTATATTATATAAATTGATTTTTTTATATTGTCTATTAAAAAAATTAATATAACTATATATAATAAAATATAACTTAATATATTTATAAAAATATTGTCTGATTATTTACATATACCTAAAAATTATAATATAATTTATGAATATATATTATAATATAAATTAAAATATATATTATTTTATATTATATAAATTGATTTTTTTTATATTGACTATTAAAAAAAATAATATAACTATATATTAAAATATAACTTAATATATTTATAAAACTGGTAAAGGGATACTGGAGTCATAGCGGCTTGTCTAATTATTTAAATATATCAGAAAATTATAATATAATTTATGAATATATATTATAATATAAATTAAAATATATATTATGTTATATTATTTAAATTGATTTTTTATATTGACTATTAAAAAATTAATATAACTATATATATTAAAATATAACTTAATGTATTTATAAAAATATTGTCTGATTATTTAAATATATCTGAAAATTATAATATGATTTATGAATATATATTATAATATAAATTAAAATATATATTATGTTATATTATTTAAGTTGATGTTTTTATATTGACTATTAAAAAATTAATATAACTATATATATATATATATATTTAAATATAACTTAATATATTTATAAAATATTGTCTGATTATTTAAATATACCTGAAAATTATAATATGATTTATGAATATATATTATAATATAAATTAAAATAAATATTATGCCATATAATTTAAATTGATTATATAAACTAAAATGCTCAATTCGTCCTTTATCAAAAAGGACTTAATTCATATTGAGGGGTAAAATGGTCATTTCTGTCATTCAGATAGTTCATTCAGAAAAGAAAGAAACAACAGGATATTTTTACAAATCAGACAGATTAATCCACTCAGACAGCTTAATCCATTCAGGTATTAATGGAAAAAAAAGTAAACAGCCCCTTAGTAATTAGTATCCCCTCTGCCCCATTAAAATGAAATGCATAATCAATGTATTTTAGGTAATGATTGATGTAAGTAATGATGATAAATGTGTGGTTGAATTTAAAAAATAAAAAATATTGATAGTGAATGCGCGGTGGAGATTAAAAAGTACAAGAATAATTATTTGATTTGATTGTGTATGTGTGATAAGTATAAAATTTAAAAAATAATAAGAATAAAATAAGTGTAAGACTTTGAACAGAATGAAGCGAGTACTTGCCTGTACTTGCCTATATATTTTCGTTGCTTGGTTTATAATATTTATTTTAAAATTATTGATATCAATTAATATTTATTAGCTTATCATTTATTATTATTATTTACCACTCAGCTAATATACATTTAACATTTACGATTAGATAAATATAGAATACATTCGTTATGTATTTATATATATTTTTGGCCTTTATTTATTTTTTTAATATTAGTTATTAGTATTTATTAACTTATAATTTATTATTTATTAATTTTATAAATATTAATATTATTATTTATTTTAATATTATCTTATTTATTTATTAATTACTTTCAATTTTACTTAATTTAATTTCATTCCGTTTAGTTCAGTTCAATTCAGTTCAGTTCAACATTTTTAACCCGGATGAACAAATCTGCATGTTAAAAAGGAAGGGAGAAGAGCCCTCAAGTGTTGTTCAATTAGGAAAACCCAAGAAAGAGGCAAACCAAACAGGACGTAAAAGTGTCAACCAAAGGCTGGTGGGTCATTAATACGGACAACAAAGGGTGATTAATGCATCAATAAATATTGAGAAAATACAAAGAAATAATTTTCAAAATCTTTACAAATAAAATTAAAAGCAGTAATTACAAGCATTAATTAATGATAGCTATCAGAGGAAAGCCAAAAGGTCTTTGTATTTTGCGTGGCATTAATTCACAGCTGCCCTTTAGTGTTCTCCATTTGCATTTAATACCACGGGTCCCTACCATCCTCTCTCTCTCTCTCTCTCTCTCTCATAATAACTTGGTTGTTTGATTTATTTAATAGTATTAATTTGCGGGTTATTAAATTTAAAAGTTTAGTTTTAAATTTTATTATTATTTAATATTATCTCTATTAAAGAAAATAGAGGTAATATTATTATTTTTTTTAAAATAAATTTTATTTCACTATAGTATTTTTTGTAATATTAAAGAAAATTAATAGTATTAATTTTCTATTGCTACCCTTATCTTGATTTTGTAAATGTAATTAGAGATGGGATCCTGCGCAGCAGACGGCCACAAGGCCGCATGCGCCGCACGATCGACACGCATACACACACACGCATGCACGCTGTAATGTAATCTAATTTTGAGATGCAAAGACAAAGATCTTGAAGAGGATCTCGGCCCATGTAATTAATGTTATATAGGGCATGTTCATCAAATATGGAAGACATGACATGATGCGGGTTGGGGTGGGTCATTGAAAATCCAGGCTCGCTCTATAGGGTGAATGGGTGGGTGGGGGCGGTTCAATCCATCACAGTCCCGATTCAGATAGAAGAAAATATTATTTTAAAATTAATAAATTTTTTTTTTATAATTTTTTATTTGTATTTTATTTTTATAACACATATTATCTATAAAACATATAATTATAAATATAAATATATAAAATACATTACCATATGTATACAAAATATATAAATATTGGACTTGTTTGCTATGTGTGATTAATGTGTATAATATATCTAATACACTTTTATATCTTGTTTGGTATAAGGTATATGACCCTTGATAAAATTCGAGCCCATGTAAATAATACTGATTTTTGGTATTACATATCTCACCTAAGAGGTGGTATTAAACAATACTGTAACTAATAAATTTAATAAACTACCATAATATTTATATTATGCAGAGAATTTATTATATTGTACCAAATATGATATTAGTTTCTTATATTGTATAAGAAATACCAATCAATCTTATCAAGTTTTATCTCATACAACTTAGCAAACGAGTCCATATAGTATATATTAGATACATGTAAAAAATTTGGGTGGATGGGCATGGGGCAAGGTTAGGGGTGGACACGAATCGAACGAACCGAGCTTTTGGTGTTATTGATCGTTCGTTCGTTCGGTTCGTGTTCGTGTTCGACGAACATTACAAATTAAGTTCGAGTTCGGTTCGACATATTTTTTATTGTTCGTGTTCGGTTCGTTTGTGTTCAATTGTTCTGTTCGTAGGCTTTGTTCGTTTGTGTTCAATTGTTATGTTCGTTCGTTTGGTTCGTTTGTGTTCAATTGTTTCTGTTCGTGCCATTTATATATATATATATATATATATATATATATATATAAATGTTCGCGAACAGTTCGCGAACACCCATTCAAAATATAAAATGTTCGATGTTCGGTTCCAAAATACTCGAACATGTTCGCGAACATATTCGGTTTGGTCAAACCGAACTCGAACTGACCATTGACCGAGCTTTATCACGAACAGTTCGCGAACGTTCGGTTTATGGGCCACCCCTAGGGAAGGTGATACCTAAATCTTCCCCACACTATGGAGGTTGAAGTGGCAGGACGACCCATACATTATGAATTAAAATAGGTGCAAATCGCGGGGTATAGATTGATGGTAAGTTGCAAGGTGGTTGAGGTGGAAACACTTCGAAATTGTGGGTTCGAATTCGTGTGGTGACAATACTTTGTTGAAATATTGCAAGATTTATTCTTGGCCATGCCTCGTTGATCCTCTCATGCAGATCACATTAGGCAAATCCCCGATTTAACACTACCGATCGCTGACTTCGATAAAAGTGAGAGGATGTCCTCGTCTCTCCCTCAACGAAAAAAAGAATAGATGGAGATCGTGCTAAAATTGTCATCTTTATGATCGAAGGTAGTTGGTGGTGTATATATAGTGACTATTCATAATAATTTTCTCTATTTATTTATTTTCAAAATATTAGTATTTATTTACCGCATTTATAATATCAATATTATTGAATTGAGAATATTTTCTATTATAAATGTCAACACCTTTTACCACGAATACAACATTTAATATGCCCCACCACCATAATAAATATGATAAAATAATTCCCATATGAATATCCAAAATAAATCATGATTACATTAAATTCTCCATTATGGCCACTTTAAATAATTATAGTAATTTGCATCATCATCTTCTTTTCATATAACGGATTCATTTCACTCATTATACCCCCCCACCCCCCACCCCCACCCCCACCCCACCCCCAACCCCACCACTAAAAATCCCATTCAATATATAAATCTATCGGCTGAAGGTTATTTGTTCGTTCCTCTGGTATTTCATTTTTGTCTCCTCTTTTTCTTTTCTTTTGCCCTTTTGAGTTCTGCAAAATAAAGGCAGAGATATATATACTGTGTTATTCTTCGGTGGTTTTTACGTATGGCCGCTGATGTAAGTTCTTTGCTCAGAGTGATGAACGGCGGTGATACGAATCATGAGTCAGCAGCGTCGGGGAAATCGACGGCCCCGATTACCAGGGACTTGCTTGGAGGGTGTTGTACCCTTGACTCTTAAGAGTTGGACCTCGATTTGCAAGTGCCCTGTGGATGGGAAAAACGCCTCGACTTAAAGGTAAATATATTTTCGTTTCTCCATTTTTTTAAAAAGAAAAATACAAAAATCGTGCTTCGATTGTGTATAGGATGTTTCTGTATAAATAGAATGGTTTGAATTTTTTTTTTTTGTGTGTTTATTTTATTTCTGGCTTTGATAATCTTTAGCTTCGTTAGATATTGAGGTTCGGCTGTTAGCGCAGTTGCCACGGATATTACTCCCAACGGGAGGCTCGGATTAAAGTCTGGCCATTTGATCAGAATCTCAATTATCAAATTCATTGGCACTTGAATATTATTAAATATGTGCATTTATTCAATTTATTGTGATAATACACTTAATTATTTAGGAAGCTTGCCATTGTAGAAATTAGTTGAGTTGTCTTATTAATGATTATTTGTTTGTATGTGTGTGTGTGTGTGTGTGTGTGTGTTTTGGTATGTCTTCCTTCAAGATTTCACCTACTCGTTTCTCATGAATAAGTTGATGCACTATATGTGAAATATGAAATACTTTTTTTTTTAACTCAAGTTTGAAAATCAAATCAAGCTACTCGATTCTTAATTTCAGTTTGATTGGTAAAAAAACTAGTTCGAGCTTGGTTCGTTAATATAACTAACCAAGCTTTTTGAAAACAATTTTTTGTTTGATAAGATATGAAATTCCTCGAATCGAGTTCGATTCGTGTTCGACTCGATTAAAGCTCGTCCAAACTCGTTTATATTACCCCTTTTGTTTAAAGCTTTATAAATTTTCATATAAATTTGAGCAGATATACGTTCGGCTCGTTTGAATTCCTGTACATCCCTACTTGAGCTTTATGACTTGAGGTTTCATATGCAAAAAATTATTAGAATTATAAAATTCATGCATATATACATTAGTTTGTTGTTATTAAGCAGAGGATACCCCGACCAAGCATGACGGGGGAGTGATCACGGTGATCCGACACACTACAACCACACAATATTTTATATATTTTGACTTTATTTTAGTGGCCGTGGCAGTGTCACATGTCTCGCCCCGGCGGCGTAATCAGGTGACGTCTGATAGTTACCGGCAAAAGATAGTCATCATCTTTGATTTGGTATATGTTCTTGTTTATTTGTTTATATCTCTTGTTAGAGAAAGTCAATGGTATATATATATGTATACATGCATATATACATTAGTTTACTGTTTGATTTTCAAGCAAAAGATAATCAGCAGTTTTGATTTGGTGCATGTACATGTACTTGTTTAAAGTCAATGGTGTTGTATTTAGTCAACCATTCTTTGATTAGATTATCCTCAATTCAAATGCTACGGTTACCATGTTTCTAGTATTATAGTACCTATAAATCTCAGAAGTCAGAACATGAATGGGGTGCTTGTAATTCCGTAAGGGGGTACTTGTAATTTCTGAAAGATAATCGATTTTTTTTCTGTAATTTGGTCGAATTTGAAGGGTTGTTTTGTAATTTCCCTTGCTCGTTCTTATGTGTATTTGCAGTCGGGAAAAGTCTATCTCCAGAGATGCAACTCCTCGAACTCATCCTCATCAACTTCCGAAAACAAGCAACAGAACACGAAATCAATGTCGAAATTCCAAGACCTCAATTTCCCGCCATCATTGACGTCATCGTCGTCGTCGAGACAAACCTTAAACCTTTTCGACGAACCGAGCCTGGACCTGAAGCTCGTCTCCCCGCCATCGGTCTCCCCCTCGTCCTCCAACTACCAAAGTGTGTGCACGCTCGACAAAGTTAAGTCGGCCTTAGAGAGGGCCGAAAGGGAAGAGACCGTCAGGAAACGTTCGTTGTCGTCGATGTCCAAGTCGTCCTCACCTCGCTCGACCTCGTCGTCGTCCGTCAAGGACGGAGATCTCGATCACGAGGAGAAATCGACGACCGCGTCGATCGCTGCCGGGTGCCCGCGATGTTTGCTCTACGTGCTGATCTCCAGGGGCGATCCTAAGTGCCCTAGATGCAATAGTAATGTCCCGTTACCTGGTGCGGTCGTGAAGAAACCTAGGATCGATCTTAATATATCTATCTGAAAGAATTTGAGGGAAGAGGTTAAAGTGGTTTTTATTTTTTGTAAAGATAGAAACAGAAAAAAAAAAAAATTAAAACAGGGTTTATAAGTTAATTAAAGAATGTGGTATATATAATCTTTTCAAAGGTTTGGGCATTTTATCTTATATCCATAATTGATTTTATTTCTTTTTATTTTTCTAATATTGCTAAATAGAAGCTAAAAGTAAGATTAGTTAAGTGGGACTGTCTGATTAATTGGGAATACGAGTACAATTATTAACCAATTACTATTTAGGTACTCTCTTCTAATAAAATTTGGTGCCCAGTTTCTAAGACCTTTTTATGGTTATGTTTCCATATCCAATTCTCAATTGATGGTATTAGAAAATAAATTTTGAGAATTTGTAGTATATCGGTATTGAGACATCATTCCTTAAAAGGCCTTATTCTGTGATAATATATGTATATATAAATATTATATATATGTTCAATGCAATAATTAGAATGACAAAATTGAGAAATGAGTTGCATTTAAATAATTTCACACTCCAACTTATTTAAAAAAATCCTAAATTGACCAAATCATAATTACTTAATTTAAAAGAAAGGAGAGGACTATAAACAAACGAAAATCTCGATTTATATGATATCGTAGTTTCTTTGAATACAAGCAAGACCTATTTTTTTTAGAACGGTTTACACATGCTCCCACTATCCTAATTATAAATCTACACCTTTTGTCCCACCGAGACTTGCATCCTCAATCTTTGATTGAGGGGCATCTATCCGTCAATTCCTGATAACGCTAGGCCAATGACTCTTGGTTAACAAGACCTAATTGGCTCATTCTTCCCATTTAGTGTCAACTTTTATGATTTATCTTAAATGAGGAAATAATAATAAGGGAAAACTTGTTTTGCTCTTTTACATTTAGTATTATTTTTTTTACCCCAAGTTTAGCAACAACTCTTTTGATACCCAAATTGTCGGAATTGACCTTTAATCGAATACATTCGAGTCATATATTGTATTTTCGAGTAACATAATTCCGAGTCAACTTCAAAAATATATAGTGTTGAGGAAGGTTGACAATCGGATAACACGAATTAGACAAACGAGTAGCACGATTTTTTACCGGGCAACTCGAGTCGAGTCACTCGAGAATATACCGAGTAACTCGAACTGTTACTCGGGTCACACGAGTTCTGTCGAGTGACTCGAATTCGGGTAACACGGATTCAAATCGGGTAACTCAAGTTCGAATTCTGGTAACACGAGTTCTGTCGAGTTACTCGAATTCGGGTAACACGAATTCAAATCGGGTAACTCGATGGTCTAATTTGTGTTATTCGATAGGCAACCTTACTCAATATTTTATATTTTTGGAAGTTGACTCAAAATTATGTTATTCGAAAATACAATAAATGACTCGAATTTATTCGAATAAAAATCAATTCCAACAATTTAGGTATTAAAAGAATTGTTGCTAAATTTGGGACTCAAAAGAATAATATTATATGCAAAAGAACAGAGGAAAAGGAAACAAGCTATTCCACAATAATAATTCAATCTATGACCGATGCAGATTTCTTGTCCACATCACAATTCTCCAAAGACTTCCTGGGTACTGTACTACTACAAGTTTAATTACAAATGGCAGAGAGAGAGAGAGAGAGAGAGAGAGAGAGAGAGAGAGAGAGAGAGAGAGAGAGAGAGAGAGAGAGAGAGAGAGAGAGAGAGAGAGAGAGAGAGAGAGAGGTAACTAATAGTGGATTTGTTTCATTTACACGCACCTAACAAATAATAAATGGGAATTATTTCGTCCTATCTACTATCCTATCCTACTACCATGTTTGAATATGTACCACCTACTCTCTTGCAAGGGAGTTCAATTCTTGCAGCAGATCTTAATTGAAGTTAATCAATGCTGCACTTTGCTTGAATGTTCTTTCTTGTTGGATTTGGAGAAAGACTTTTTAAAGATCAGACTATGTGAAGAGAGAGAGAGAGAGAAGCTACTACTGATTTCTTTTGTTCCATTGCCATTTAATATACTATGGTTAGTATTCTTGGCTATTATTAAATTGATCGGTTCGGGTCGCACCGAACTTAATTTTTGGTTCACCTCCGAACACCATTCGACTACGTCACATTAAATTAGGTGAGTCGATTTTGTATAAATGTGTTGCAGCGCTAAGCAAAAACTCGTCGCTGCAAATCGTAATATAGTTAATAATATGGGATATAAGTAAAATTACTTAGGGGCTGTTTATTTTTTTTTTATTAATCTCTGAATGGATTAAGCTGTCTGAGTGGATTAATCTGTTTGATTAGAAAAAAATATCTTATTGTTTCTTTCTTTTCTGAATGAACTATCTGAATGACAGAAATGACCATTTTACCCATCAATATGAATTAAGTCCTTTTTGATAAAGGACGGATTGAGCATTTTAGTTTATATAATTAATTTAAATAATACGACATAATATATATTTTAATTTATACTATAATATATATTTATAAATTATATTATAATTTTCAGGTATATTTAAATAATCAGACAATATTTTTATAAACATATTAAGTTATATTTTAATATATATAGTTATATTAATTTTTTTAATAGTCAATATAAAAAAATAAATTTAAATAATATAACATAATATATATTTTATTATAATATATATTCATAAATCATATTATAATTTTTAGATATATTTAAATAATTAGACAATATTTTTATAAATATATTAAGTTATATAATTTTAATATATATAGTTCTATTATTTTTTTAATTCAATATAAAAAAAATCAATTTATATAATATAACATAATATATATTCTAATTTATATTATAATATATATTCATAAATTATATTATAATTTTCAGGTATATTTAAATAATCAGATAATATTTTTATAAACATATTAAGTTATATAATTTTAATATATATTGTTGTATTATTTTTTTAATTCAATATAAAAAAATCAATTTATATAATATAACATAATATATATTTTAATTTATATTATAATATATATTCATAAATCATATTTTAATTTTCAGGTATATTTAAATAATCTAGATAATATTTTTATAAATATATTAAGTTATATTTTAATATATATATATATAGTCATATTAATTTTTTTTAATAGTCAATATAAAAAAAAATTAATTTATATAATATAAAATAAATATATATTTTATTTTATATTATAATATATATTCATAAATCATATTATAATTTTCATGTATATTTAAATAATCAGACAATATTTTTATAAATATATTAAGTTATATTTTAATATATATATATAATTATATTAATTTTTTTATCAATAAGTAGTTTATATTTTATGAATTTTAAATATATAATATTAATATATATTTTAAATTTATACTATATATACTCAATTATTATTAAGATTATATGATAATTTATATATACTCAATTCTTTTATTATTAGAGAGGGTAATTTTGGTATATTGAAGATTTACTTAATGGTAAGGACACCCCAAAAGTTGCTTAATGAAAAGACATTATTAAGATCATTAAGTTGAAAGAAATAAAGAAAATATACCGATCGATTAAGTTCGACAAGATTAAGGTGATTAAGTAAAAAGTAAACAAGCCCTTAGACCCCTTAATAAGAAATTAATTCAGAAGTATGAACAAACTAGATATATAAAAATAGGAAATAGATCATATGAAAACTAATTACCTTGTGAAATGTAGAAACTTTTGTAGGCCATTGATATTAGTGATCTAATGACTGTAGATGAGTAGAATTATATGCATTTATGTATTTTTTTATTGCATTATTTGTTGCATATACTAGCGACCAGCTTGATGCAACAAATAATAACAAATATGCAATCAAATTACTTAATAATGCAATTGGTTTCTAGATTTCACCATTAAGGGTGTTTCCACCATAATCAATCCCTGTATAAACACTCATCTCAACCCCACCCATCCTCTACCACTAGAGTATTGGCAGAGACGTTTTCTGTATATACAGTAAAACCTCTATAAATTAATAATGTCGGGACCGGGATATTTTATTAATTTAGCGAGATATTATTATATCGATAAATTAATAAATTATTAATTTAAAGAGTTGGCTTATATTCGTGAGCAACTCTCAAATTATCGCGGATACCGTTCAAAATTCGGTTGATGATGAAGTTGATGATGATTCAGTACATTTGGAACCGGTCATTCGGAAAGAAGCATTGCAAACGGCAACAACTATTCACAACTTTTTGTTGCAATACGAGAATACAGTGCCTCAACTCTTAAGTGCAATTGAGAGATTTAAAGATGAACTCAATATAAATTTGAAGTTCACAAAAAAACAAGTGACTATATATTCATTTTTTAATAGACAATTCTAGATTTTTAGAATATTTTAGTAATTATTAATTTATAGTTTCGCTAGGACCAATATATTTACATTGGAATTTCAAAAAAATTATTATTTTATTATTTTATCGATTGGGGTCCAATTTTGTACTGATCCCAAGTTGGAACCGGACAAATTATTAATTTTATTGAGGTTATTAATTTATCGAGTATTAAATTATAGAGGTCCTACTTTTGAATCTATTTATTTTATATTACATAATGACTTATGTTCGAACTTGATATTTTGTATCTAATGTACTATATTGTGTAAACAACTAACAATCCCGAGTAGAATTCTTATACATAAAGGGCAGCCTTGCAAACTATGACGTTCACCACATGAATTTCATTTGTTCGGGTTAAGACTTTAACACCCCCAAAACTATATGGGAATATTACAAGTTGTAGATCCTTCACATGAAGATTTATTAGGCTAATCATCACAAAACGACCAAGTGTGTGTGCCCGATCGGGGCATACAATACAATGATACGGACCGTTAAGGTCATTTATAAACAACTGCACAGACCGATAAGGTCGTACAACTGACGTAAACATAAAAACACAAGTCTATAGAATGAACACCCACGCAGGGGTAAAGACACAAAACAGCGGAAAACGGAATACGACTCTGACGATAACTCACTCGACTCAACTCCCAACGCTCGATTAGTATCGTAGCCCGTCACTTCCTGTGCTGATCCTGAGACTGCTCCCCGAACCTGCAAGCACCTGGACACAAAACAGACATCCACCCCCTGATTACTCGGGAGTTAGCAAATTCCACTATTTTGCTAGTGCAAGTATACTACGATACGAAATGTAACAAGTAAATAGCAACCACGAATTTACCACGGAAATCAACTATCAAAATATTCCCGAGAAGTCTTAGAATTTCGAACTCAAGTAAGCAATATTTGAAAAGGAACTCATTAGCTCGGGGATTTTTAAACTAGAAATTCTTTTGGACCTCAAATCCCGATTTACAAAACCTTTTCGAAAACGTTAGGGCATCAGCCCGATTCTCAAAACACACTAGTTAAGATTTCATTATGAGTTCGTGACCCATGTTTTAAAATGTTATCCAAACAATCACTGTTATACGATCACTGTTCCACAATCACTATTCGTACACATCATGTATCGAACTCCGGAGGCCTCGACAGACCCTACCCGGACTACACACGTTGTTCGTACACATCATGTACCGAACTCCAGAGACCTCGACGGATCCAACCCGGACTACACACGTCGTTCGTACACATCATGTACCGAACTCCAGAGGCCTCGTCAGACCCTAACTGGATCACACACCTTGTTCGTACACATCATGTACCGAACTCCAGAGGCCTCGCCAGACCTGTAACACCCCGAGATATTCGGAGTATATTACAGCACCGTGGACCCCTACATGGGACCCACCAGGCTACGAACAAGGAAACTCCACTCGACTAACCATCTCGGTTAGCGTGGACACACATTTAAATGATATGACATAAAAAGATACACACGGAGTAACCGGCGAAATAAGTATCAACCGACAATGTAACAATTTTAAAGTAATACAATACGGAGTTTGAAATGAAAAGCCTAAGTACTCGCGAGTACAATCTATAAGTTCGTAATTGTGAGAACAACCAAATCGAAATGGACAAAAGAAATAAAAAGACCCAAATGCACATGTCAACGACCCAGGCCAACATCCTCGTACTGTCCCGGTGCCCGCTCGTCCGGATAATCATAACCTGAAATCCATAACAAGAATTTCCCCAAAAACGGGTCCCCCAACGGGGTTAGAAATTACGCTAGTACAAGTAATCAAGGCAAACCAATCGCTTACACATTTCATAGTAAATGCACCAATATCATTTCAAAACCAAAACTAGACATGTCTTTTCCGGAAACAAACAGTCAAACAATTTGCCTTGGGAACAGAATAATATCATAGATCCCGCCCGAGGCCTCTAAGGACCCTCCCGAGCTGGCCACATTATAAAAACAAAACACGCACCCTCCCGAGCTGGCCACATTATAAAAACAAAACACGCACATGCATCGCCTTGGGAACAGAGTAATATCATTGATCCCGCCCGAGGCCTCTAAGGACCCTCCCGAACTGGCTAGCTATACAAACTCATGAATCCGGGACGAAAACCTTTGGATTCCCTCCTTGATCCCGTCGGACCAACACGAGGTGAGCAAATCACACACAAAATACATTACCATTCCACGTTAAGCATAAAGGTTTCCAAAGATACTTGCCTTGAATAATTGATGACGCAACGAACGGAAAGGATAACCACCGACGAACGCTAGAAATCAACGGAACCGAACCTAACGATTCGAAGAACATAATTACAACCAACTCTAGACGAATACGGAAATGGAATACACCCGAAAACCCGCCTACGATTCATGTATATTCGTACAAAAATAACAACGAGGGCGGATCACAACCAAACCCTCTCGATTCCGCAAAACCATGAAAATATACCATGAATCCGTAGGGAAACTAATGATATTGACAAGTTTAATCATATTAATCATGAATCCACCAACAAAACGGAACGGATCGGAAGAAAATCCCAAAACCCCCAAATCGCCCAAAAGTAGGGTTCTAAGAGATTTACCTTGGATTGATGATGAAGAACACAAGTAGGTGTTGTTAATCTACTTCAAAAACTCAAGGTAGAGGATGCCGGAAATAATCGAAGGGAAGAATCGCTCGGAAATCACCTGGAGAGATTTTGCGTCGCGGGGAGAGAAGAAATGAAAATGATGTGTTCATCTGGGTCAACTCCCTGGTTTATATAGCCAGGGAGTGTTAGCGCGCGCTAATCCTCAAGGTTAGCGTGCGCTAACGGGATAAAATTACAGGCCAAAATAGTTAGCGTCCCACCCAAAGAGCGACTTCGCCGTTAGCGTGCGCTTACTCCAAATGTAGCGTGCGCTAATAACCTACTTCCAGAGCGCGCGCTATCCACCAATAGCGTGCGCTACCTGGCATCGATCGAGTCGGTGACAAATCGTCCCGTAACTCACTTGACCGTTAGCGTGCGCTACCATACAAGCGTAGCGGCGCTAACCGCACTGACCGTTCGTGAGTAAATCGCCCAAGATCGACACTCACGCTAGCGCACGCCACGGCATCATCGGCGTGCGCTAGCCTCTCTCGACATTAGCGTGCGCTAGTCTACGTAGCGACGCTAATACGCCACCCGTAAGGCCGAAAATAAGACCGCCACTCCTGTGGCTAACTCGCTAGCGCGCGCTACGAAACAAACGTAGCGTGCGCTACTAAGGGACCCCTAGCGTGCGCTATGTAGAAAAAATAGCGTGCGCTAGGTACGAAGTATGAACGGTCCAAAACACCGGAATGTGAACGAGACGTTAAACGGAACATCTCAAGACGCATCGAAACATAGAATGGATACACGGCAACCCCGAAACAGCGGTTCTGTATAACAATAACGAGAATCAGATCAATAGATGACGGAAAAGATACACTGTAAGATACACGAGGGTCACTACGACCGAGAAATACATCAAAAATAAAAATACAAGGGAAAGAAAAAAGCGGATATTACAAGACCTTACCTGGAACACACGCAATATCACGACACAACTCATATTGATCAACTCAACACATCACCGCAAGCAGCACACATTATTATCAATATGTCAAACCATTCAACAATACACCATAATGCATATTCAAGTATGTAAATCAAAATGACACAAATTTCATAATCATCACGACAACTCAACCATGACCAACCACGCCCGACACAAACCATATGATTAACACAACCGACACAGTTCCACGACGTTAACCAAGTGAGGATATCATCACTACCATCAACCGTTCACGATTATAAAATCACATGAAACATATTCACGAAGGTAAACCAAACCATCATAAACCTAGCACGAAGTCTCTATTCACAAGGCACAAATCGTATAGTAAGATACTTGCCTCATTAACCGCTACCGAACACCCCGACGAACATGGCTCATCCGATAGACTTCGAACACCTACAATCCTCCAGGCGAAAACAACGGAATTACGATTACAACGCGAATCAAACCCAAAAACAACGAAAATCCTATTAAACTATCGAAGGAGACTCGTTAGGACAATTAATCGAACATTAAATGTTCATGACCCTCCAAGAACAAGGAAATCACCCCTCGAGTCGAACGAATCAAAGATATGAGTATTCAATCCGTAGAACATGTCCAACACAACGTTTATACAACAATTAATTGATCAAAAATGGATTGGATTCGAAATCAAAAGGAAAATCCCCAAAATCTTCAAAAACATGGGTTCAAGCCAAAATACCTCGATTCGGACGAAGAACAAGGATTAGATGATGATAATAATCATGATTCAAGATTCCCAACTGGTGTACTACTGATTTCCGATCAAAACCTTCGATTTCCGTCGAATATTCGCGAAGAAGGAAGAAGAAAAGTGAAGAATGGCCCAAAAACCTGTTTGCAGGCCTTATATAGGCAGCCTGCCGACCGCCTTACGTACGTAATCGGCCATGGCTTACGGCCGTAACCGGCCATGGCCGAACCTTCTGCCCAAAACTGCCGACAGTGTTACGACGCACGGCCAGGCTTACGACGTAATGTGCCTTACGGACGAATCGCCGCCCATTGCGGCCGTAGTCGAACATACCTGGGAAACTGCCCAACCCGTGCGGGAGCCTTACGGCCGTAATCGGAAAGACGTTGCGGCCGTAACCGGCCATGTCTTGCATCCGGAACAGGCACTGCATTGCGGCCGTAACTCGGCCAGGTCCTACGGTCGGGACTCGATCGTTCCGACAGTCCGGTTAGGTGTTCGACAACATCTTGGTCACACTAACGCACCGGCTAAGATTCAAGCAATAACGAGCAAATTACGAAACAAAATATACCACACCACACGCTCACATTTAGTCAAAGAAACGTACGGGACGACAAGTCTCGCTCGTCAAACACTACAACAGAGTATATCAACCCGTTCCTAACAGAACAACGAATTCCAAATAATCATAACGGCACGAAATAACCGACACCAACCGACACATAGTTCAAGGCAACCGAAATAAAAATCTCGGGTATTACAAAGACGGACCATGAAAAAACCCCACATCCATTTTAAAGTGAATCGCATGCCAAAGGGAATTATTATTTATGCCAACTTATCTATTATTTTAACCGGCATTTAGTGTCAGAAGCAGAATATTTACCCGGGAGGGTCCAGACCTGTGAAAATTATAGAGGTCCAACCACCATATATATAGTTTTCCCTATTTTATAGTAAATTTTTCATCAGCCATAGAGGTCCGTAGAGCAATTCTTTCGATTGCTTATCTTGTTAAGGATATGGCTCAGAGATTTACTAAACGTGCGGGGTACACGTGCGTACGGGCACACATAACAGTACGCATGTACATACGTGCTTGGCAGGTGTGTATGCGCAGTGTGGTTGGCCGACGATCGTGATTCCACCGCTGTAGTCCAGAGCTGTTGTGTGGGTGGTTGCTGGCAGTCGTTTTATGATGAAGTATTCAACACAGACGTCCTGTACTTCTATTTATTATTCATTTTATAATATTTTTTTATATACTTTGAGTTTTTCTTCAACTCTCTTCAAATATTTTTATCCGGTTAATTTGCAAAGTTAAATTTTTTTACTCGTTTATTTTTTACATTAAATATGCGTATATACTATATCGAGCCACCACTTTTTTTTTTTTAATTTGGCCTAGGTCCCCTCGAACAGGACCGATCATGTGTTAAAACTTCTAAGAAATCTGTATTTTAATACATTTTCCCAAACAAAAGCTAAACACAATGCATTTCTTAAAAGAAAATCGAAGTACAATTTGGATGAACTTCCAATCACACACTTCTCCCAAACGAGCCCGAAAGTTGCTGCCGATAGATTCGAGTGTCACACCTAAAGCCTGAGGCCATGTAGGAAGGGGTGGGTTATTTAGACCCCCCTATTTTTACAAAGCAAACCCTCCCTAGGGAGGGTTTGTCCCCCTATTTTTTTTCTTTTTTTTTTTGTCTTTTTGTTATTTTTTTTTGTTTGTGTTATGTTTTTTTAGTGTTTATTTGTTATGTGTTTTTTGTGTAATGTTTTTTTAGTGTTTATTTGTTATGTTTTTTGTGTTATGTTTTTTGTATTCGTCTAATGTATTTCTAGTTAATTAAACAATAACAACAATAACATATTAAACAACTACAACTAGGGGTGTTCAAATATTCGGTTTTTTTGCACATTAAATATTAACACATTAAATTCGGTTTCTACTCAAAATTCGTTTTTTTACAAAATTTGGTTTTTTTGCACAATTCGGTTCCTAAAAGAACCGAAAAACCCGATTTTTAAACATTAAATTCGGTTCTGGTTCCTAGTTCGGATATCCGGAACTTCAGATTCGGATATCGGATAGTACTTTTCAAAAAAATCGGATATTCGGATATCCGAAATATCCGAAAAATCCTAAATTTTTTATTTTTTTATATTTTAAATAATAGAAGGTATTCGGATATTCGGATATCCGATATCCATATCCGAAGTTTTTTCGGATATTCGGATATCCGATATCCAAATCCAAATATTTTTTTCGAATATAAGGATATCCGAATAAAATTCATATTTTTTCCGGATATTCGGATATCCGATATCCGGATCCGAAATTTCGGATCCGATATCCGTATCCGAAATTTTGGATATCCGAAATTTCGAATCCGGATATCAGATATCACAATCTACTATCCAAACTTTCAGATATCTGAATGTCTGGATATCCAGTTTTGAACACTCCTAACTACAACAACTGTTATTATTCAACTAAACAACAACAACATTAACACATTATTTAAAAACAACACCATCAAATAATGCATTTACTATGTTTGTGCTCTTATATTTACAACATAAATCAACAATCATTTACTATGTTTGTGCTCTTATATTCTCAATAATTTCAGTATACATGCGTTGTCGATTGGAATATAAAGTTTCCCATGCGGATGCATTAGGAAGTCTGTACGCTCCCCATTGTGGGTGACTATTGGGGAGTGGTGAATTTTCATCTAGTATCACATAAATGTAGTGAGCACAATCGTCGTCCCCCACACGGGCAATCACGAGGGGTAAATGATTACTGATTTATGTTGTAAATATAAGAGCACAAACATAGTAAATGCACTATATTTGATGGTGTTGTTTTTAAATAATGTGTTAATGTTGTTGTTGTTGTTGTTTAGTTGAATAATAACAGTTATTGTAGTTGTTTAATTTGTTAATGTTTAACGTGTTATTGGTGTCGTTGTTTAATTAAGTAGAAATACATTAGACGAATACAAAAAAACATAACACAAAAAACATAACAAATAAACACTAAAAAGACATTACATAAAAAACACATAACAAATAAACACTAAAAAAACATAACACACAAAAAAATAGAAAAAACAAAAAACAAAAAAAAAAATGGGACAAAAGGGGGTTTTGATAGGGGGGGTTTCCTAGGGGGGATAGGGGGGTATTCCTAGGGGGTCTGTATAACAGACCCCATGTAGGAAACAATACACGACAAGAATAAGACCTGTCAACTCCATCTAGTCTAGTGTACAACTTATTAATGTGTAGATAGTATATTTTAATAAGAAAACATAATTTAGATCATTTAGCATTATTTAAATTTACACAATTCACTATAAACTTTTTAATTTAAATTTTCTTATAAGAAAGGAAAATGAGATGCTATCCACTTTATAAATCTCTAATTTCTCCCAACATCCTAATTAGATGGATTTTAATTGAACCCGTCGTGTATAAATATGAGTCCCACGAATAAAAACACAACACGTGTCATTCGGGAACATATATTGGGATCAAATTCAGAGTGTGTAGCACAACTCTATAAGAATTATTGGTAAATTAAAATGTACAATAAGTGAGTGCCATGCGTCAAGTAAATAATGAAGAGACATAATTAATCAGTACATGGAGAAACAAATGAGATAAATGTAAGAGAAGTTAATGAATTAAGGAGAAATGATATTTTGGGTCTCTTTACTTTGTAAAATTATCAAACAACTCCTTATACTATAAATTATAAGATTTTAGTCCATTTACTATTGTGTCATTTATCAAATCAATTATTCATCCAACTTTCATCCGTCTTCTGTCCAAAATACTGAATCACAAATCCAGCTCGACACCGCGTCAGCAATTTGTTGACACATCTACTGACTCGGCTAACTTCACAACAATTATGAATTTGTTATTGCAAATAATTAAAAGAAAAAATGTCGAAGTTATTAAAGTCATAAAAGAAGAAATTACACTGGTTGTTGTTCGGACCAATTACTTTTTTCTATAACTACTAGGAATTATTTCTTGTTGTGTATTATATGTTTCGAGTGTGTTATAGTGTTTATCGAGTGTGATTCTTCGTCACATGTGTTGTGTTGTTGGCAGACATGTGAATGTGCCATTGTCGTGTACTTACGACCGTGTCTTCACTATTAGAGCCGTAAGGTTTGGTATGGCCGTAATGGCCCAGTGCTACGACTGTAACTCACTATGTTGATTCGAGGACTTCCCAGTCAGACAGTTACATCAATAAGCTTCTAAAGTTACATCCATTGTTAGGCCAATTACATCTGTAATGCCCATGAGTTACGAACATAACTTGAGTTATGTATAGGTCGCTGGTATTCGCTATTTATTTTGCTACCTGCAAGTGAACTGAGTAGATGTAGGAAGTGGCGAGCAAGGTCGTATCTATAGAGACTAGTTATTTTTATTGTATCATGTACTAGATTACAGTATTCCCATATTATCTAGCCGATCGAAAATTGATGAGAGCCTAATTACTAAAAACAAATTGAATAAAGACAAGTTTCAAACGAGGAGGATTTGTATGACGAATAAGTAGATTCCAAGACTAGGTTTTCATTGTTTGCTAGGATCAGTATGATTTGACTTTTGATCAATGTTCTACTTGTTTTCCTAAATGACAATCACAAAAGTATTTTAAAGTCTCTACCGGGATGCATTAAAACGTAGATTAAATAGCCTATGATGATGTCTCCATCTACCATAAATTATTTTTTACTTCAAAAAATATAAGAGATCAAAAGCCATCAAACTCGACCACCGATCTCTCAATCTCGTAATCAATTGCGTCAATTAATTGAGACCTATCTCGAAGTATGAACAATAATGAAGCATGTAAAAAATATTGATCAAGTGTTTAAACATGAATAAAAACTAATTCAATGAAAAAGGAATTAAAGTAGATAGGAATTTAGTAGTTAATCCTAACAATCCATCATAAACAATATACTCCCATGTCCGAAATCTAACAAGTTTAGCCGTACATGGTGAAAAGAGAAGAAGAAATCCTACTCAAGTTCAACATGATGCAACTAAATTAATAAAAAGAAAAGAAAGTAAGAAAGGAAGAAGAAGAAGAAAAACTCAGATGATAATCTCTCGATATTGATTCAATCCTCGAACTATATCTCCCTTGTGTTAGGATTGTATACTGCAAAGCATACTCTATGCTTGTATTACCTAATTTCTCTATAACTACCTGTGAGAATATTAATTATATTTAATCACATGTTTTGCATATTTATTCACATTATGGTCATGCAAATGAAATGTCTAGTTATTTTATATTGTAGATAATGTGGTGTGTTGGTGTCACACGGAAGATCACATTATCGGTACCTTATAAAATAATATAATAGTTCACAACCTATATAATTATTAGACAAATTATATAAAAGGTTGTAGTGTATGCTTGAGATTAGTTAGTCTTGACTACTTGCATACATTAGCGTATTTGCATACGTTGAACTGGATCGAGGTGAGATAGTGTCTTGTGTACTGACTGTAAGAAGACCGTAAATCCTGGATAATTATTATTTCTTAATTCTAAGTATATAATATTTAATTATGTATTTATAATACTTATTGCCTTGATTACCATGGGTAAGAGTCAAAATGATCGACTCAATAAGCCTCGAATCTTGGGCAATAATATTATTTATGTGACAGTTATTATTATTACTAGAAATCATGTCCCGACTCGTGCGGGTTGATGATGTCCCCTTGAGAAGCTCGATAATGATTATTATATTAAACCCTACATGTGGATTTAATTCCGATATAATAATAAGGTTCGAGTCGTACTACTCTTGGATAAGATATTAATTAATTAAAGCTGTCAGTAGCTTATAATTAATTAATGGACATTCGATATCTTAAACACGGGAAATAATATATTTAATAAGGAGCCCCATTTTGTAATTTGAGATTTTAGTAGGAAGTGCAACATCAACCTTTTAGTGGACTAAGTGATATTAATAGATTCATTATATTAGGAAGAGTCCTAATATGGTAAGATGAAATTTATTGGGAGTCCTTCCATAATCCTCCTTAAGATCCCTAGTAGTAGTCCAAGAGCCTATAAATAGGACATTACGGGGGTTGGCAGATTTGTACTCTCTTGTAAGGTTGTGAAATCAAATTTTTCCTTTTGTGTTTAATTGTAGATCTAGACTTGTGTCTTTGATTCTACAATTTAGATAACACAATTAATTTGCTAAGAGTGTTCATAAAATACTAAAAAGCAAAGAAAAATAGAGTGATCACAAACAAAGGGTTCGGCCGATCCAAAGTTGTCCAAACAAGATTCGGTAGCTCGTTGCCCACACAACGTCCTGGTTAAGGCGGATCATACTCTAGAAGGTTTAAAGGTAGAAATACAAGGTGAGCAAGACGAAAGCAACCAATTCACTTCAAAGGTAATATCCTATGATCTTTTAGATCTAGATTAGGATATTTATATAACCGACATATTTAATTAATAAATAATAAATGATATTTAAATTGCTTATTAGTCTTAGTAATTAATTAATTACCATGCCTAAATAGATCTTATGCTCGTGGATGGGTAAAACGCAATTATCAAACTTTCCCAAACTTCGCTTCCGCTACGTTTTACATTCCAACAATTGGTATCGGAGACGGATTTTTAGGCTTTTTGCTATTTTAATTAATTTTGGTGATTAATTGATATCAATTTAAATATTCATGTATTTTGATGTTGGACTATTTTGCTAGATGTGTTCTTGCAAGTGATATGATCCAATTATCATGGTTTATGTGAATGGTTTATTTATTTATTTTTATTTATGCAATTGTTGGCAGGGGCCGCGGGAAGCCTGGTCCGGGCCGGTTCGCTGGTTCAGGCAGGGTCGTCCAGTTTTTGGTCCGGTCCGTTTCGCCGCCGTTCGTTGCGTTCACTGGAGAGTCGGGATTTAAAATTAATTTTTTTTATGTAATTAATTTTACATAAAAGTGAAATTTTTAATTTTGGAAATCCACGGTCCGGCCAGGGAGGAGCGACGAGATGCTTGATTCAGTGGGAGAGATCGAGTCGAAGATTTTCTCGGGTTCAACTCAAGGAAGAAGACCATGATAATTGGATGATTTAATTATCCATGCTTTATTTTTGGTTTTTATTGGTTTGATGTATGACATGTATGAATGTATGCGTTGTATGTTTTCAGCATGTTAGGATGAGAAAATTAAACACCTTAAGGCTAAAATAACTAAGTGATTGAATTGATTTATTTTTTTAAAAAATAAAATCAAATTGGCCTCCATAATTAATGTAAATTGTGAAGTAATTAACATGCGCGTTGACATTAGGGTTGTAATACCCGTTATTTTTATCCCCGGAAATTTTCTATTTTTTGGCGGAAGTCTATTTTGACGACTTGCTTGGGACCGTTTCGTCATCCTGAGAATGATTGATTCTACACTTTTTGTCATCCGAGTTCGTTTCGGTATCGTTCTGTTGAATTCCGTGTCCTTAATCGACTTTTTCACGTGGGAGTTCGACTTTGTTAGATCACCATTAATTTTTGGTAACTCCAAAAATTCTGAATCTTTGCAATATTATAGAGCATCGAGTTAGCTTTCCAATGGTTCAAACGGTGAGTCAATGAGTCCTGACGAGAGAGTTATGGTCGCTTTAACTCACCCGCTCGTTATTGCCGATCATCACGGCCGAACTCGGCCGTGTCGTCCGACACGGCCCGTGCATTTCTTCCGGATAAACTCGAACGTCGCCGAGCACGCCCGACCGTGTCGCCCGCACGGTCGAGTCATGCCGAAGTCGCCGCTTGGACGGGTCACCGTCGGAAGGCCCTCCGCCGCGACCGTCAAGCCGGACACGGCCGAGTCCTGTCGCCACCAGGCGACACGACCGTGCCGGTCGGCACGGCCGTGTCCGGCAGCATCAACCCCTATAAAAGGCCCCCGCAGACGCTTTTTCTTGCCATTTCTCACCTTCTTCTTCTCCTCTTCCGTAGCCGGGCGTATTCTAAGCTTGAAGCCATGTTGTTTAGCAACATATCCATGGAGTTCCTTGGGTTATATCATCAATCATTCGTCCGATAACATCCTTTGATCGAGCGAATCAGTCAGATTTTCTAGAAATCTAATTTTGGGGATTTTGGGTATTTTGTTCGATTTCGTCCGTTTAATCCGATTTAACTTAGGATTGTGAAGGATTGATGATTATTTAGATGTATTGTATCATTTCCTTGTTATCCCATGGTTGGATCGTATCGATTCGTTGTTTTGGTCGAGTTCTTGACCGACGCCTTGAAGGTGTCCTAGAAATGTCATAGAGGGGTTTTCGGGCGTTCTACGATTATTCTTCCTCGTATGATCGATGATTTATTGAATTTATGTTGTTAGGGTCGAATTCTTGTGAAGAACTCGAGTTGAAACCCTTCCGCTCGTTGTCTTCCTCGTGGTTCAAACTTCCGGTCGAACCGTGTTCTTCGGATCTTCTAACGCTTTATTAAGGCAAGTATACATTTATGATTGTAATGCTCGACTTTGAAAGTATGAAATATTGATGATATGATTATTTCTAGCCACTCCGGACGGGCCTATGGTCCTCTCGAGGGTTTCGTAGCCTCTCGTGCGATTCCATGGTTGATATGAACGAACCGCTTCTACGGCATTCATATGAAATAATGTTGGCATGCTTATTTATATCCACTCCGGACGGACCGACGGGTCCTCCGAGGGTTTCGTAGCCTGCAGTGCGATTCCATGGATAATATGAATTAACCACTCAGGGACGGACCGACGGGTCCTCCGAGGGTTCCGTAGCCTGCAGTGCGGTTCCACGGTATTCATATATGTATTGATGAGATGCTATGAGATTTAGTTATTCCTAATACTAGTCTTAAATTGATGAATTGACGGATATTGATGAATTGACGGATTACATTTACTTTATTGTCGAGAAGTATTATGTTTCATATTGTTATACTTGCACTAGCTATTCGACGGCTAACCCTTTATGGGGAAATACGTTTCATGTATTTCAGTTCCAGGAGAGCGGATGACGGAGTACCGGGTCGGCATGAAGATGATGGGCAAGTGTGATACCGTGTCTTGTCTCGGTTATCTCTTTTGGTTTCCTCCATTCGGTGTTGTTGTCTTGGAATGGATTTTTAAATACTCGAGTATTGTATTTCGCTTTCTTGATGTTCCTACTGTGTTGCCGAGGTATTGATTTGTGCGGTGATGTATATGGTTTCATTGTTTATGGTTTCAATACCATTTGTATCGTCTTTCTTTCTATTGTATGTAGACCTTATCGGTCCAAGTTTATAGTTCCGCGTATGTTTAGCCTTGTGGGTCCCACGGCGGGGCTCACGGCGCTGTAATATACCCTGAATAACTTGGGGGTGTTACGAATATGGTATCGGAGCTTAGGTTTATGGATACCTAGGTGTCGGTCTTTTGGGTCGATTGAGTCGGCATTTGCCCACATATCACTACTCGCCATCATCACAGTGCGACCGGTACTTGTAAGTCCTCTCACTCTTCTTGTATTTTTCTTAATCGTTTCGTTTATAGCTTGGTATTCTTGGGAATTGGTCACTTCGGGAATGTGCGATTTGGATTATACTTACGCACGTATGTGCCTTTCCGAATGTTGGCTGAAAGTAGGAAGAATCGTGGCCGTGGTCACGGACGTGAACTCTTCCTTGAGATTTTGTTAAATTGCTAATTGCGATATTGGTGTGTAACGGTATTATGTTGAGACTTTGTTTAGGAGTCGCATGCTAGTATCACGGGAGATCTTGACTTCACGACTGTAAGTATGTTGTTCGGATTATTCGATAATTCTGGGTTATCTTGGTGATTTTGGATTTTCCGTTGAAATGTTTGTGCGAGTGATTGCAAGTTTCGAGGACGAAACTTATTTTTAAGGGGGGTAGAGTGTAATACCCCGATTTTTCGGATATTTTTTTTTTTTTCGTTTATATATTGGATATCGTGGATGGTTAATTATGCTCGAGGACGTTGTGAACGTTGAAAATGTTATTGAATTGAGTATATGTATTGATTTTGCCGTATGCTCGTATTTGGTATGTCATGACTTTGGACAGGAATTGTTGAAATTGGCTAAGTATGGAATTATTACGTACGTTAATGAGGTGAGATTACGTACGTAAGATTGGCATGGTTACGTACGTCAAGGCTAAGGTATTACGTACGTAACGGCGAAGGCATCGGACGTAACCGAGTCATGTGAGGCGGTGGGACCTGTTTCGCAACTTTCGCGGAGAATGTTGACAGTGAGTCAACGCACGTTACGACGTTATACGTAACGTGTTACGCACGTAACACAACCATTATCTTGTAGCAAGTCAATCGTATATTACGACGTTATATGGTATAGGTTACGACGTAATAGATCGCACGGAATGAGACAGTGAGATGGTTACGTACGTTATGGATTTTGGATTACGACGTTAAAGTTGTTACGTACGTTAAGAAAGGACACCTACGTACGTAATGAGAGTGCAATTTATAGATTGAAGTGTTGCCTTTCATTTCTCTCACGATCCTTTGAGATATTTCTCTCCAAAACTCGTCCCTCTTCACTTTTAAGAGTGTTCTAAACGCTTTTAACATGATTGTGAGCTTGGAATCATGGAATTAGAGCTTGGTTATGGAACTATTGTTGATTCTTGAAGTGATTTCTTGTGTTATTCATATTCTATGAGGTTTATGCCGAAGGAAGATAATGATATGCTTTGAATATGTTGATTATGATTATGGAATCATAGAGATCTTGATGTTCTTGAGGCCATATGATGACTATGATGATTTAATGATTCTTGGAATGGAGTTCAATTATTCTTTCTTCGTGGTTCGTCCATGCAAGGTAATCCTCATATCCCTTTTGATAGTGGCTTATTTTTTTTCTTTTTGGATTACTACTTGGGAGGGAGTATGTTGGGAATCGTGTATTTTGATGTTCGTCTTATTTCAATGAAAATGCATAAATTGGATTGTACTTTTATCCGCTGCGTGAGTATTTTTGAAATGGATTTTGGTATTTTGCCAACTAAAATTTTATTTTGTAAAACCGATTCCCTAAACTGAGTTTTTGGCATTTTAACCTTGATCGTTTTGACGGTATTTGGAAAACGATTTTTTTTTAGTATTTGAAAAATATTACCGTCATCGGTCTTTTTAGCATTTTTGGAACGACGTGGAAATTGTGCTTAACCTGGTAAATCCTTGTGAGAAGGGTTTACGGCGTGTAATATTCCCAGGAGGATCTGGGGTGTTACAATTATGGTATCATGTGATAATGTTATACGAGATTTATTGGAATTGTAATAAGAGATTTCGGATGTTGATATGATCATTGAGATCTTCTTCATATGGTGATAAGGGTTTTGTTGCGATTCTTGAGATTGTATGAATGACATGATGAAGAAAATGGTAACATGGAGATATATACCTCGGAGATGTTGTTCTGAACGTGATTTCGGATATTTCATGTTCTTGAAGAACTCTTGAATTATACGAGGTGATGAAATTTTTTTTTTTGAAGTGTTGATGTTTTGAAAATGAATATGGAATATTCATATCTAGAGCTAAACTATGTGTTGGAAATAATGTTCGTATAGGAATACGAATGTGATTATGAGTTTGATGAGACTATTATTCATCTCTGAATTTGGAAGCCCATACGTAGGGAGCAAATATTCAAATCGAATGATTGGATTGTTTGATAACCTTTTTAATATGATTATCTATTATTTTGAACCAGTCGGATGATTCGAATTGATGACGGTTATAAGTAAATTTTAACGATGGTTTACGAGAAGGGAACCTTGTAAATTCGTATTTAAGAATTGAGTTTGGAACATTTAGACCCTTATTATTGGTCCGAATTGGTTGCTGATATGATCATCATTTTTCGACTCGTATTGTGGACAGGATTTGTAAGTGTCCGAGTTGGATTGTTCAGACTGTGATTAGTCGAGATATGGTAAAACGATTGAGTTCGTGGTTTGGTGGTATGATATTTGATCGTGAATTATGACCGTTGTGTTGCGGTTAAGGTTGAAGGGTTCGTAGATTAACTTGGTCGAGATCGAGGGAATTCGTAAGACGAAGTCAACCGACATGGTAATGATTTGTATTGATATCGAGACAAGTTTTATACTCGTACTAATCAATGAGACTAATGTTATCGTGTAGGCGTACGATTGTGTGTATCATTTTGGGACTTGGCCTCTTTATGATTGTATTGATGTCAGGGGATTGGTTGACACGACGCCCGTCGGAAAATTATGCCAAATGTTACTATTGTTTGTAAAAGGCCGGTTCGAGGCATTGCGATACTTGTTGGTTAAGTCGGCCGATTGCCGGTTCGCGGTATCGACGTATCGATTGTGATTGTGATGGATGTTCCATTGAGATATTGTGGTAATCGTCGTCATTGACATCGGTGTTTTTCTATTAATATTATATTAACCAATGAGAGACGTTTGATATATCCTTTTATCATCTCCGTTTCGGTGGTCGGTTTAAGACACCGGGACATCTATTCTATCGTATCATTGATTATCGATTGACCGTTCTAAGGTAATCGAGGTATTGAATTGGGAGTATCGAAGATAATTCCCATCCATTATCAAAGATAATTTCCGTCCGTTGTATAATTGTTATCGATTGGCCATCCTACGGTAATCGAAGTATTGAATTGGGATTATCAACGATAGTTCCCATCCGTTAAATTATTATTGTCGTGTTGACCATTCAAGGCAAAGACACTATTTTCTTGTGAATTTGTGATCTTTGAAGGTTGAGGATTTTCCAGAACTGTTGTGTTGTGATCGTTGCTCGTGATAATCAGTCCTTAGGAAATTCTGATCCCAGGATGGTTGTTTTGAATATCGTTGGTCATGTCGATCTTTCATTATTCGTGTGTCATCATTCACTTGGTGAGTCGTATGATCCGTATTGGATGTTTTATCCCTTGAGTTTCGTTGTCATGTTGTATCGTGGCATATCTGGAATCATGTCTGCGTGCCGATTGGTCATGTGTAAGATTTTTAGCCGTGCACCCGTTGGTCATGCGTGGATATTTCCGCATTGACCGTGCACACGAGACGTAGTTCTTGAGGCTAATTAAGTACATTGTCACACGTATATTACGGATTCCGTATACGGGGTGGACATGTGCACGGACACATTTCCGGATCGGGCGTCTTGTGATATCCCTCTTGAGCTTTATTGATTGATCGTTCGTAGTCCATGTTGTATCGATATGTCCGACGATTTGCGATCGGTTGTTCATACGCCGAGGGTATGTCCGACAATCGAGTTTGCTCCTTTGAGATCTCATTGTGATGATTCTGACTTTGGGTCATTCGGCTTTCAGCCATTGTGATATATCGGTATTTCCGTTGGAGCCTTGCATTGTGAATTCGTATCTTTTCGGCATTGGTTTGGTTTGCCTTCGGGTAATGTATTGTGGTGTTCTATATTGATGATTCGCCGTTTGGGCGTAAGTTTGATTCTTGTGCATCTCGTTGAGTTTTTCTGGCGAAATATTTCTTCTCCTACTGTTTTAAGTTTCGGAACGAAACTTCTTTTAAGGAGGGTAGAATGTAATACCGTTATTTTTATCCCGAAATTTTCTATTTTTGGCGGAAGTCTATTTTGACGACTTGCTTGGGACCGTTTCGTCATCCCGAGAATGATTGATTCTACACTTTTGTCATCCGAGTTCGTTTCGGTATCGTTCATTGAATTCGTGTCCTTAATCGACTTTTTCACGTGGGAGTTCGACTTTGTTAGATCACCATTAATTTTTGGTAACTCCAAAAATTCTGAATCTTTGCAATATTATAGAGCATCGAGTTAGCTTTCCAATGGTTCAAACGGTGAGTCAATCGAGTCCGGACGAGAGAGTTATGGTCGTTTTAACTCACCCGCTCGTTATTGGCGATCACTGCCGGCCGAACTCGGCCGTGTCGTCCGACACGGCCGCGTGCATTACTCTTCCGGATAAACTGGAACGTCTGCCGAGCACGCCCGACCGTGTCGCAGCACGGCCGAGTCATGCCGAAGCCGTCGGACGGGTCATCGTCGGAAGGCCCTCCGCCGCGACCGTGTCAAGCCGGACACGGCCGAGTCCTGTCGGCCACCATGCGACACGACCGTGCCGGCACGGCCGTGTCCGGCAGCGCCAACCCCTATAAAAGGCCCCGCAGACGCTTTTCTTGCCATTTCTCACCTTCTTCTTCTCCTCTTCCGTAGCCGGGCGTATTCTAAGCTTGAAGCCATGTTGTTTAGCAACATATCCATGGAGTTCCTTGGGTTATATCATCAATCATTCGTCCGATAACATCCTTTGATCGAGCGAATCGTGTCGATTTTCTAGAAATCTAATTTTGGGGATTTTGGGTATTTTGTTCGATTTCGTCCGTTTAATCCGATTTAACTTAGGATTGTGAAGGATTGATGATTATTTAGATGTATTGTATCATTTCCTTGTTATCCCATGGTTGGATCGTATCGATTCGTTGTTTTGGTCGAGTTCTTGACCGACGCCTTGAAGGTGTCGGTAAAATGTCATAGAGGGGTTTTCGGGCGTTCTACGATTATTCTTCCTCGTATGATCGATGATTTATTGAATTTATGTTGTTAGGGTCGAATTCTTGTGAAGAACTCGAGTTGAAACCCTTCCGTTCGTTGTCTTCCTCGTGGTTCAAACTTCCCGGTCGAACCGTGTTCTTCGGGATCTTGATAACGTTTATTAAGGCAAGTATACATTTATGATTATACGTTCTCGACTTTGAAAGTATGAAATATTGATGATATGATTATTTCTAGCCACTCCGGACGGGCCTATGGTCCTCTCGAGGGTTTCGTAGCCTGCAGTGCGATTCCATGGTTGATATGAAAGAACAGTTTCTACGGAATTAATATTAAATAATGTTGGCATGCTTATTTATATACACTCCGGGACGGACCGACAGGTCCTCCGAGGGTTTCGTAGCCTCAGTGCGATTCCATGGATAATATGAATTAACCACTCAGGACGGACCGACGGGTCCTCCGAGGGTTCCGTAGCCTGCAGTGCGGTTCCACGGTATTCATATATGTATTGATGAGATGCTATGAGATTTAGTTATTCCGGAATACTAGTCTTAAATTGATGAATTGACGGATATTGATGAATTGACGGATTACATTTACTTTATTGTCGAGAAGTATTATGTTTCATATTGTTATACTTGCACTAGCTATTCGACGGCTAACCCCTTTATGGGGGAAATACGTTTCATGTATTTCAGGTTCCAGGAGAGCGGACAGACGGGTTGTAACACCCCCAGATCAAACCGAGAATATTACACGCCGCAGACCCTCTCCGTGAGGATCCACCAGGCTAGACATCAAAACAACACATTACATTACATACCGACGAATCAAAAATAACGGACCAATAGACCGATTTGGTCTTTCGTCACAGACTTACAAATCAAAATACATAAACTCATCCAGACTCATACCCACACAAGGGTAAAATACTTGCAACAATGAACAATAAGACAATGAAAAGACAATACAATGGACTCGACTAATCGAACCCAAACCGGCCTTCGTGTGATTAGTATCATTCGTCTTTCATCATCCCTCGTGCCGATCCTGTGTCTTGCTCCCGAAAACCTTGCATGTACCGGACACAATACTGAGATATCCACCCCCCGATTACTCGGGGGTTAGCAAAACTCCACTGTTTCGCTAGTGCAAGTATAAAGTGCAAATACGAGCCATACACAACACATTCCGAGAACACAACGAAAGACTTCCCGAGATATATTTAGTTAAAAGTAGTTCAAGTCTTGAAAGTAGAAACGAAGTAAGTAAGCACTTTGAAAACATTTCCAAATCTCGGGAGTTTTAAAACGTTAGAAATTGAGAAATTCTAAAGTTCCTCGAAAGCCATTTAGGGTCACAACCCCAATGTTCATTTTTCAAAATACAAATCCGTTTAACAAAACACGGGTCCACGACCCAACCATTCCGGTCACAAAACACGGGGTCCACGACCCGATCATCCACTTCAAATCACTTACAAGGACACATTACACATAACACATTAATCCTATGCCATTCTAGCCAAGCACCAAGACTCGAAATATAATGTCTCTCGACCCCGAGCACAAAGCATTGTGATACTCGGACAATATCACAATTAACGAAAACATCAACGTCATCCTCAAGATGAAAACCACAATCGGTAACCCGCGGCCGTACCCCTTAGTATCGGCCCCGGACATCCCGTCGGACACTCCGGGTGGGAAACCACTTCCGCGGCCGTACCCCTTAAGTATCGACCCCGGACATCCCGTCGGACACTCCGGTGGAAGTTCATCCACACACACACCCAAGTCCACTTCCGTGGCCGTACCCCTTAGTATCGGCCCCGGACATCCCGTCGGACACTCGGTGGAAGGAACAACACACACACACGTTCCAAAATCACGCTTGCAAACCACAAGCCTCGAAGGTCAATCACAGATATATAGTCGAGGCACTTTACTAGAATGGCAGTTCATCCAACATATATTCATAACCCGAACTAATATTATCAACAAGAAAGCACACTATTCCAAAAGCACCGAAGCACAACCAATATCACATAAATTCACATAATTCATCGATAACCACATGTCTCCACGTACGGCATAAACAAAGGGCTAAACTTGAAACTTACCGACGACGTAATCACACACAATGGCATCACACGAAAGTATTACGATCTTATACTCAACATTAATACACGTATTCAATTAAGCATATTAATTCTCGGACACACGAGTCGTCTTTAAGAAAATCATGTTGGTAAATATACCGATACTTTTGAAAAAGATGGTTATGAATATTTATTTAGCACATATCGACGATTAACAACCATTATATCCACAAAACACGTAATGTATGGGCAAGATACTTGCCTCGATAATCGATGCCGGACACTCCCACAATCACGGATTAGTCGGGACACCTCGAACACCTACGATTCTCGTGAAGACAACGAATACACCCACAATCGAAAAGCTTGAAGAAAACGACGAACGGAAGGGTTCCGACTCGAATTCTTTGCGAGAAATCTGACCCTAACATCATACCATCAATAAATTAACGAACGAACGAGGAAGAATAATCGTAGAACGCTCGAATCCTCTCTATGACATTTTATCGGACACCTTCAAGGTGTCGGTCAAGAACTCGACCAAAACAACGAATCGATACGATCCAACCATGGGATAACAAGGTAAAAGATATAAAACATCTAAATAATCATCAATCCATCATAATCCTAAGTTAAATCGGATTAATCGGACGAAAACAACAAAAATACCCAAATTTCCCAAAACTAGATTTCTAGGAAATCGACGGTCGGTAGATTGGAGGATGTTATAGGACGGATGATTGATGATATGAACCTCCAAACTTCATGGATTTATTGTCCAACAACATCTATACATGATTACCCCAGCTCCGCGGAATGGAAGAAGAGAAGTGAGAAAATCTTGAAGAAAACGCGCCGGGCCTTTTATAGCCGATTGCCGGCAGAGAGTCTTTCGGCCCACCCTATCGGCCGAAAGGCTTCCGGACATGATCGGCCGATACCCATACGAAATGCCGGCGGTTGAGTCTTTCGGCCCACCCTATCGGCCGAAAGGCTCTGGGCCGGTGCCCGACAGTGTGATCTTCCACTAAAGCGACCATAACTCTCTCGTCCGGACTCCGATTGACTCACCGCTTGAACCATTGGAAAGCTAACTCGATGTTCTATAATATTGCAAAGATTTATAATTTTTGGAGTCACCAAAAATTAATGGTGATCTAACAAAGTCGAACTCATACTTAGAAAAGTCGTTTAGTAATCCCGAATTCAACAAAACGACAGAAACCCGAGCACGAATACGAACCGAAGATACGGTTACGAGGTACTCACAAATACGAATCTAAGAGCTAGTAGAACACACGATTCCGACCACCCGAAGGCTCGAAATTCGACAACGGAAGGTAATTACCCCAAACTTTGGGAAATTACGAAAATGGCCCAACTGCCCGAAAATCACCATACGACAACGAATAATCAAACCGAAGCTCACAACACGTCTAACAAAGTTAAACGGACTTGCGGGAAACTCGAAACAACAGTTTCGGACGAGATTCGCAAGAATCGAACTCAAGTGCGGAAAAGTCGCTAAAAAGCACAGAACTCAACGAAACGACACCGAAACGAACTCGGATGTCAAAAAGTGTAGAATTAATCATTCTCAGAGTGACGAAACGGACATGAGCGAGTCGTCAAAACAGACTTCCGCCGAAAAAAAAGAAATTACCGGAAATCGAAAATTGCGGATATTACATTCTACCCTCCTTAAAAGAAGTTTCGTCCCGAAACTTAAAACAAGTAGGGGGAAGCAATATCCCGCCAGGAAAACTCAACGAGATACGCAAGAAACGGGTAACTAACGCCCAACGGCGAAACGTTACAAACAACGCAACGGAATATACGGTGTGAAAACACGCTCCACGGCGACCAACACAACGTCGCCGTTAGGGATATAATAAAACCAACAAGTGACAAACGTCATCAACTGGGTAATACAATCAAGTCAATTATCCGAACAAACACAAAACACAACGGACGAAAATCAATACGATTGACCAACCCAACGGTACATCAATCAAAACGTGAGCCAATCGCTGAACAAATACGGAATTCCACCGCCCAAGGGTTGAAGGATCGAAAACGAGACTAATTTCCCGAACTTAAGGGAATTAGGAAAGAGCCTGAATGCTCAACAATCACGAAACGAGAACAAAACCGAACAAACAAACGATCGAGACAACAAAAATCGAACAAACATGTCCAAAACACGACGGATAATAAAATTCAAACAACAACTCCCAGGATGATCGGTGAGAACAACAAGACACGCATTCCCATAAGATCCACAGAAAGGGAATAGCGATTGAGAAGTCACAATGACAAACAAGTTATTAGAAATAATACCACACTCGTTCGATCAACAAAAGCAAGCGGCGGACAAGCTCGAGAAAATGTCAACGAACATAAACGAGTCGGCAGTCGAAAACACCGAGTTCCAAATCCGATCCACTTGAATAAAAGAACTAATAGAACCAGATGATGACAATCCCGAACAAGGTTCACAAGAATCGAATCAACCAGAAAAAGTCACATCGATAACCAGAGCGTCCCACAACAAGATCACGGCTCGTTCGGACGATGAAACCGAAATACGAACAAGTTCATAAAGTATCAACGAACATGAGCGAATCGATAGACTGGAGAAAGAGAAAATACGAAGTCAAAATAGTACTGGTATTACCTACGGCCTCGTCCACGAAATTAACAAAAACAGGAGAAAGGTAACAAGACATTAAACAACCGACACATAAAGGAACGATAACAGATGCAAACGTTCATAACAAACCAAGCTCTAACGGCTCGCACATGTGCGATAACGCATAAATTACCACGAGATGGCAACATTCAATACCAACATCCCACCTCTCACGGAGGGCCAACACAACAACGTGTGGAAAGCGACTCAACGCTCACACCGCCAATTCAATCATACTGGAGCAAACATAAAAATGACAACTCTAACATCACACATACATACCCAAATTCCTAAACGGGAATGAATAGGTTTTAAAAATGAAAACCTCATTTTGGAAATAATTTAGAAGAACACCGATTGATCTTGAGTATCACTTTTCAAAAGTACAAACTTGAAACATCGTTATCGAGACATTGGAGAACCATTTCGCATTTGATAAAAATGAGGACACTTTCTCTTAGTGAAAATTTTCAAAATATTCGACCCTCGGGTCTAAATAATAGTGTTGAAAATATCTCAAAACATTTTGGTCCTCGAGGTAGAAAATTTTTGAAATATATTGTGGCACCTAGGATGTACCACGAGAAAATAACTCATTTGAAAAATTATGTCTCGAATTTTATTTTTCCAAGATACTCAAGGTTTTCAAAATCCAATAGGCCAGAATGCCCAAAACTCACGCATATCGACGTTCACTAAAACAACTCCTAGCACACGCATCACAACGTTTAAAATCAAGACAATACATGTCTTTAAACGGAAATAAACGATAAAATACCACACTCAGAACAAAACCACTGATAAAATATCCTCCCGCACTGGCTAGTGAACAAGTCGAACGCGTATAAGCACAAAGCTTCCACAATAGAACTTGTAAAACGTGTAAATCGATTCGAAAACCATCAACAACGGATAACAACAACAATAAAAAGACATCACAAGCGATGACACTCCTCGTATAAATCAAATACGAGAGTCGACTAAATACATATCGTGAAATCAAAATCCACATAAGGATTCAACCACTTAACAAATAATCATAAAAATAGCCCGTGTCACACGAGGCACAACACAAACAAGGGAGACTTACTTCCACAGGTCGCACGAAGATGATGGTTGCACCTTGATACTAATCACGGCCGACATCCCAGACGACGCGTCGCGACACGACTCAGTCAGACAAAATCTGACAATACAAGACTCAGCAACACATAACTCGACCCGACAGCCTAGGTTTCCTCAACCTAAGCTCTGATACCATAAATGTAACACCCCCAGATCAAACCGGGAATATTACACGCCGCAGACCCTCTCCGTGAGGATCCACCAGGCTAGACATCAAAACAACACATTACATTACATACCGACGAATCAAAAATAACGGACCAATAGACCGATTTGGTCTTTCGTCACAGACTTACAAATCAAAATACATAAACTCATCCAGACTCATACCCACACAAGGGTAAAATACTTGCAACAATGAACAATAAGACAGCGGAAAAGACAATACAATGGACTCCGACTAATCGAACCAAAGCGGCCTTCGTGTGATTAGTATCATTCGTCTTTCATCATCCCTCGTGCCGATCCCGTGTCTTGCTCCCAAAACTCGCATGTACTGGACACAATACAGATATCCACCCCCGATTACTGGGGTTAGCAAACTCCACTGTTTCGCTAGTGCAAGTATAAAGTGCAAATACGAGCCATACACAACACATTCCGAGAACACAACGAAAGACTTCCCAGATATATTTAGTTAAAAGTAGTTCAAGTCTTGAAAGTAGAAACGAAGTAAGTAAGCACTTTGAAAACATTTCCAAATCTCGGGAGTTTTAAAAACGTTAGAAATTGAGAAATTCTAAAGTTCCTCGAAAGCCATTTAGGGTCACACCCCAATGTTCATTTTTCAAAATACAAATCCGTTTAACAAAACACGGGGTCCACGACCCAACCATTCCGGTCACAAAACACAGGTCCACGACCCGATCATCCACTTCAAATCACTTACAAGGACACATTACACATAACACATTAATCCTATGCCATTCTAGCCAAGCACCAAGACTCGAAATATAATGTCTCTCGACCCCGAGCACAAAGCATTGTGATACTCCGGACAATATCACAATTAACGAAAACATCAACGTCATCCTCAAGATGAAAACCACAACTGGTAACCCGCGGCCGTACCCCTTAGTATCGGCCCCGGACATCCGTCGGACACTCCGTTTGGGAAACCACTTCCGCGGCCGTACCTCTTTGTATCGACCACCAGACATCCCGTCGGACACTCCGTGTGGAAGTTCATCCACACACACACCCAAGTCCACTTCCGTGGCCGTACCCCTTAGTATCGGCCCCCAGACATCCCGTCGGACACTCCGGGTGGAAGGAACAACACACACACACGTTCCAAAATCACAGTTGCAAACCACAAGCCTCGAAGGTCAATCACAGTATATATAGTCGAGGCACTTTACTAGAATGGCGATTCATCCAACATATATTCATAACCCGTAACTAATATTATCAACAAGAAAGCACACTATTCCAAAAGCACCGAACGGCACAACCAATATCACATAAATTCACATAATTCATCGATAACCACATGTCTCCACGCACAAAGATAAACAAAGGGCTAAACTTCGAAACTTACCGACGACGTAATCACACACAATGGCATCACACGAAAGTATTACGATCTTATACTCAACATTAATACACGTATTCAATTAAGCATATTAATTCTCGGAACACACGAGTCGTCTTTAAGAAAATCATGTTGGTAAATATACCGATACTTTTGAAAAAGATGGTTATGAATATTTATTTAGCACATATCGACGATTAACAACCATTATATCCACAAAACACGTAATGTATGGGCAAGATACTTGCCTCGATAATCGATGCCGGACACTCCCACAATCACGGATTAGTCGGGACACCTCGAACACCTACGATTCTCCGGCGAAGACAACGAATACACCCACAATCGAAAAGCTTGAAGAAAACGACGAACGGAAGGGTTCCGACTCGAATTCTTTGCGAGAAATCTGACCCTAACATCATACCATCAATAAATTAACGAACGAACGAGGAAGAATAATCGTAGAACGCTCGAATCCTCTCTATGACATTTTATCGGACACCTTCAAGGTGTCGGTCAAGAACTCGACCAAAACAACGAATCGATACGATCCAACCATGGGATAACAAGGTAAAAGATATAAAACATCTAAATAATCATCAATCCATCATAATCCTAAGTTAAATCGGATTAATCGGACGAAAACAACAAAAATACCCAAATTTCCCAAAACTAGATTTCTAGGAAATCGACTGGTCGGTAGATTGGAGGATGTTATAGGACGGATGATTGATGATATGAACCTCCAAACTTCATGGATTTATTGTCCAACAACATCTATACATGATTACCCCAGCTCAGTAGCGGAATGGAAGAAGAGAAGTGAGAAAATGTCAAGAAAAACGCCGAGGCCTTTTATAGCCGATTGCCGTGAAGAGAGTCTTCGGCCCACCCTATCGGCCGAAAGGCTTCCGGACATGATCGGCCGATACCCATACGAAATGCCGGCTTGAGTCTTTCGGCCCACCCTATCGGCCGAAAGGCTCTCGGACGATGCCCGACGGTGACGATCTTCCACTAAAACGACCATAACTCTCTCGTCCGACTCCGATTGACTCACCGCTTGAACCATTGGAAAGCTAACTCGATGTTCTATAATATTGCAAAGATTTATAATTTTTGGAGTCACCAAAAATTAATGGTGATCTAACAAAGTCGAACTCATACTTAGAAAAGTCGTTTAGTAATCCCGAATTCAACAAAACGACACCGAAACCCGAGCTGAATACGAACCGAAGATACGGTTACGAGGTACTCACAAATACGAATCTAAGAGCTAGTAGAACACACGATTCCGACCACCCGAAGGCTCGAAATTCGACAACGGAAGGTAATTACCCCAAACTTTGGGAAATTACGAAAATGGCCCAACTGCCCGAAAATCACCATACGACAACGAATAATCAAACCGAAGCTCACAACACGTCTAACAAAGTTAAACGGACTTGCGGGAAACTCGAAACAACAGTTTCGGACGAGATTCGCAAGAATCGAACTCAAGTGCGGAAAAGTCGCTAAAAAGCACAGAACTCAACGAAACGACACCGAAACGAACTCGGATGTCAAAAAGTGTAGAATTAATCATTCTCAGAGTGACGAAACGGACATGAGCGAGTCGTCAAAACAGACTTCCGCCGAAAAAAAAGAAATTACCGGAAATCGAAAATTGCGGATATTACACGGGTACCGGGTCGGCATGAAGATGATGGGCAAGTGTGATACTGTGTCTTGTCTCCGGTTATCTCTTTTGGTTTCCTCCATTCAGTGTTGTTGTACTGGAATGGATTTTTAAATACTCGAGTATTGTATTTCAGTTTCCTTGATGTTCCGGCCTGTGTTGCCGAGGTATTGATTTGTGCAGTGATGTATATGGTTTCATTGTTTATGGTTTCGAATACCATTTGTATCGTCTTTCTTTCTATTGTATGTAGACCTTATCGGTCAAGTTTATAGTTCCGCGTATGTTTAGCCTTGTGGGTCCCACGGCGGGGCTCACGGCGCTGTAATATACCCTGAATAACTTGGGGGTGTTACAAGGGTCTTCCTCCATATCGGATGTGCTAATTATAGGTTCACTAGTTTTAAATTTCAAAATGATAACATAATGAGTACTATTATTTAAAAATAATATTTTAAGGATGTTAAATTATAGTGTTCACTTAGGTGTATTAATTAATAAGCTCCCCATCAGAATCTATGTTAATTAATACATGGCCAAGAGGAAACAACTATTAATTTTATTTGTCATAACGTAAGTTGACTAGATAGTAAAATTAAAGACGTAAAACTTTACTTGAAAAATATGTGTGTAAACGTCCACACGATCGTGACTTGCATATGCAGATTTTTCGAGGTGTTGGTTGCTAGCATATATATTGTGTTTTGAGGTTTTTCAATATATTTTGCTATGCATTATGTGATGGATGTTTTTAATTTTTATCGCAGATGTATTTCAATCCACTAGCTGTTATTCTCAAAGAAAATAAACTTGATGGCACTAACTTTGCCGATTGGAAAAGAAATCTTGACATTGTCCTGACTGCCGAGGGGCATAAATTTGTCTTAACTGAGGAAAGTGTATCACCCCAAATTGTTCAGGGTATATTACAGCGCCGTGAACCCACCGTGGGACCCACAAGGCTAGTCATACACGGAACTATAAAACTTGACCGAGAAGGTCCAAATACAATGAAATGAAAGACTATACAAAGGGTATTCAAACCATGTCCAATGTATCCAAATACATCACATTACAAAATCAAAACCTCGGCAACACAGGCCGGAACAACAAGGAAGACTGAAAACAAACAATACTCGAGTATTCAATAACCCTTCCAGTACAACAACACTGAATGGAGGAACACAAAACATAATTGGAGATAACAAACAGTATCACGCTTGCCCATCATCTTCATGCCGATCCGATACCTGCCTATCAGCTCTCCTGGAACCTGAAATACATAAAAAGTATTTCCCCCCATAAGGGGTTAGCCGTCGAATAGCTAGTATAAGTATATCAAATATGAAACACAATACTCCTCGATAATAAAGTAAAGGTAACCGTCAATTCATCAATCCAAGACTAGTATTCCGGAATAACTAAATCTCATAGCATCACAACAATGCATACATGATCAACCGTGGAACCGCACCAGAGGCTACGGAACCCTTAGGGGAACCGTCGGCCCATCCCAGAGTGGTTAACCCAAATTATCCGTGGAATCGCACCAGAGACTACGAAACCCTCAGGGGACCTGTCGGCCCGCACCAGAGTGGATATAAACAATCATACCATTCATATATCTTACATTCAAAGTCGAGAACGTATAATCATAAATATATACTTGCCTTTGAGACATCGAGAAATTGAACGGAAAAGAGTATGAGTTCGGTAGGTCCAAGAACGCGCTCCCGGCACCTAAACGATTCGTAAGGGATATGATAATCAATAATCCATACTCATAATTTACGAAGAAACTCCCGAAACCCGTCTACGATTCACGAAAAAACAAGGGTAAACAACTAGAGTTTGGAAAATCACCCACACCCTCACAAGTCCGAACACGGCACAAAACAATCCATAAATTCGTAGGAAAATCATGTATACGGTATAGATACATCATAATCTCAAGGTTCTCAGGCTTCAAAACGGATAAATCGGATGAATCTAGGAAAACCCCCAAATTTCTCAAAAATTAGTGTTCTAAGGATTTTTACCTTGATTTGGACGATATAATGGATTAGATGTTATGTAATCTTTGTTCTCCAACCAAAGATGTTGATGTTTGAAGATGGATCGCTTCCAATCGCCCAAAATCGCCTCTCCCGAGCTTCTCCCGTCGAAAATGAGTGAAGAGAATGAAAAATGACGAAATGGAAGTCAACTGTCCAATATATACTCGCCCAGTCTAGCGCACGCTACGCCTCGATTATTAGCGTGCGCTAGCGAGGTCACCGGGTAGTTCAGTGGCTTCTGTCGGCCCCATTAGCGTGCGCTAATCGCCTTATCTTAACATGCGCTAGCCAAAAATGGTGTCCAAAACTGGAGTCAAGAACCTACTGTCCTCTGCCCTGCTCGAGTCTTAGCGTGCGCTACCGCTATGGCTTAGCGTGCACTACGAAACTCTTATAGCGTGCGCTATCCGAAGACTACCGTACGTTACTCGATAGTCCAGAAAACCTAACAACCTCACTGCCTCTGCCAACCAGCCCGTTAGCGTACGCTACTGACGGATGTTAGCGCGCGCTACTGACCACGAATAGCGTGCGTTAATGAACTCCTAGCGCGCGTTAACTGCCAGTCCAGAAAGAAGTATGAGTTACTGGTTCTGACCTGACTGGTCCCTTAGCGCGCACTACGGCTCAAAGCTAGCATGCACTACTCAAGCAGAATTAGCGTGCGTTAGCCTAGGCCTAGCGTGCGCTATTTCTCTGACCCAGAACACTTCCGCAAGGTCTAAACAACACGATTGTGATCCAACCAAGATACGAAACTCTATAACAATATCGACAACATCACCAAGAGTTTACAGAGCGACGAAATAAGAAAAACGGCAAGGTCAAATAGTCAATAAAAGTACGGGTATTACATTCTCCCCCTCTAAAAAGAAGTTTCTTCCCGAAACTTAAGAAATAAAAAGTTCGGGGTACTCCGACTGCATCTTCTCTTCCGTTTCCCAAGTCACCTCCTCGACTCCATGTCTCGACCATTGCACTTTAACCAGTGGAATGGTCTTATGCCGAAGTTGTTTCTAGCGATGCTCAAGGATCTTCACGGGTCTCTCCGAAAAGGTAATATCCTCGGCTACGTCAATCTCACTGTAGTCGATAACGTGGCTCGGATCCGGCACGTACTTTCTCAACTGAGACACATGAAAAATACTATGGACGTGACTTAAAGCTGGAGGCAACGCCAAGCGATAAGCTAAATCTCCAACCCTGTCCAAGATCTCGAAAGGTCCAATATACCTCGGACTAAGTTTCCCCTTTTTCCCGAAGCTGAAAATCCCTCTGGTCGGCGACACCTTGAGTAAGACATGATCCCCCACTTCGAACATTAAGGGTCGACGACGAGTATCAGCATAAGATTTCTGACGGCTCTGGGCAGTCAGCAATCGATCCCGGATAATGAAATCTTTTCCTTAGTCTCCATCAACATATCCGGTTCCGTTCCAATTAGCTCTGAAGCCTCATCCCAACATAATGGCGACCTACATCGCCTACCATAAAGTGTCTCGAATGGTGCCATCTTGATCGACGCATGCCAACTATTATTGTAGGCAAACTCGATCAACGGTAAATGAGGCTCCCAATCATTACTACAGTCTAAGGCACAAGCTCGCAACATATCCTCCAATGTCTGAATCGTCCTCTCTGTCTGACCGTATGACTGAGGATGAAAGGACGTGCTCAATCTCAACTCAATACCCAAAGCCTGATGAACGGCCTGCCAAAAATGCGATTAGAAAAGACCGTCTCTATCAGAAACAATGGTCTTGGGGGCACCGTGCAATCTTACGATCTCAGCTATAAAAGTTCGAGCCAATCTATCCGGTCCCCAAGTATCCTTCATACCCAAGAAGTGTGCAGACTTGGTCAACTGATCGACGATTACCCAAATCATATTCATTCCGGCCCTAGTTCTCGGCATGCCAGTGATGAAATCCATAGAGATGTCTTCCCACTTCCACTCGGGAATAGAAAGCGGTTTCAACAACCCCGCTGGTCGTTGATGTTCGATCTTGACTTGTTGACACGTCAAGCACCATAGTACAAATTCCACGACATCCTTCTTCATGTTGTTCCACCAAAAATTTCATTTCAAGTCCTTATACATCTTTCTCGTCCCGGGGTGGATTGAATAAGGCGTAGCATGGGCTTCTCGGAGAATTCTCTGCCTCAACTCTAGATCATTCGGAACATAAAGCCTGCCCTGAAATCTCAGAATGCTATCCTCGTGAACCATGAATCCAGGAGCTTTTCCTTTAATTACATCTTCCTTCAGTTGAGAAATCATCGGGTCACTCCACTGTTTCCCTTTGATGTCGTCAACCAAGGACGAAGTAATTTCGAGAGTACACAACTGTCCTTGTACTCGTTGGAGTCAAACTTCTATTCCTTGCTCGATTAAACCCTGACGAATCTTCGTCTGAGATGTAAGAACCTCGAGCATTTGAAGAGATGCCGATTTGCGGCTCAAAGCATCCGCGACGACATTGTCTTTTCCGGGGTGGTAAAGAATTTCCAAATCGTAATCCTTTATCAACTCTAACCAACGTCTCTGTCTCATCTTCAGCTCATTCTGACTGAAAATATACTTCAGGCTCTTGTGATCGGTATAAATCCGACACGGAGAACCATACAAGTAATACCGCCAAATCTTGAGTGCGAAGACAATTGCGGCCAACTCCAAATCGTGAGTAGGATAATTCATCTCATACGGCTTTAATTGTCGTGACGCAAAAGCTATCGTCTTATCATGCTGCATAAGCACACAACCAAGACCTTGACCCGAAGCGTCACTATAAACCGCAAAGCCCTCACTACCATGTGGTAAAGCTAAAATCGGCGCTGAAGTCAAACGTCTCTTCAGCTCATCGAAGCTCTATTGTCTCTCCATCGTCCAAACAAACTTTTCCGTTTTCTGGAGTAATTTCGTAAGCGGCCGAGCGAGTTTCGAGAAACCCTCGACAAATCGATGGTAATACCCAACAAGGCCCAAAAAGCTACGAACTTCCTTAACATTTTTAGGCGGTGCCCAATCTAGCACTGCCTCAATCTTCTGCGGGTCTACACGAACCCATTCGGCCGAAATCACATGGCCGAGAAACATAACTTCTTCCAACTAGAACTCACATTTTGAGAATTTTGCATAGAGGTACTCGGTTCTCAAAATATCTAGTGCCAAACACAAGTGTCGGGCATGTTCTTCTTTATCTCGAGAATAGATCAAAATGTCGTCAATAAAGACGACCACACAGCTATCGAGATACTCGATGAAAATCTTATTCATTAACTGCATGAATACTGCCGGTGCATTAGTTAACCCAAAAGGCATAACGACAAATTTATAATGCCCGTATCTCGTCCGAATGCCGTTTTGGAAACGTCGGACTCTTTCACCCTGAGTTGATAATACCCTGATCTTAAATCAATTTTCGAGAAAACTGCAGCCCCATGCAACTGTTCAAATAAATCATCTATACGAGGCAAAGGGTACTTGTTCTTGATGGTTACTTTGTTCAGCTCACGGTAGTCGATGCACAAATGTAGTGAACCATCCTTCTCCCTCACAAAAAGAATAGGCGCGCCCAAGGTGAAGCGCTCAGTCTGATGTACCCTCTTTCCAGAAGTTCTCCCAACTGATTCTTTAATTCTTGCATCTCGGAAGGCGCCATACGATAAGGTGCTTTAGAAATCGGAGCCGCATCTGGCTCTTAGTCCACAGAAAATTCTATCTCACGATCTGGCGGTAATCCCAGGAGATCGTCCGGAAAAACATCGGGATACTTATTAACAACCGGGATCAAAGAGAAATCGACTTCGTTCCCTTCCGTTTCCAAGGCATAACACCAATTGCCCGTACAACCTTTATTCAAAGTTTTACGACCTTCATGGCGCTGATAAGTAACTTGGATTGGCGCGACTTACGTCCCAAAAATGATTACTCGGATCCATCTTTAGTCATCATGGTGATAACCTTAGTATGGTAATTCATAATCACTTGGTGACTATCAAGCCAATCTTCGTCGAGGATCACGTCCTCGCCTACCATATCAACTACAATCAGATTCGATAACCATTCCATACCGGATATAATCACCGGAAAATCTTTCATCTCCCGGTTTCCCACAATTCTATCCCCGCTAGGTAGTTTCACAATGAAGGGATCGCAAGCAGTCATACAAGTTATATTCAAACGGCGTACACACTCTAAAGAAATAAAAGAATGCGTAGCACCCGTACCAAAAAGCACACGGACTGGATGAGATAAAATATGAATGGTACCTGAAGCCACTGCCGCATCGGGTTCGTCTGCTCGACGCATCTCATAGACTCATGGTTGTACCGAACCAACGCTAAAGTTTCCCCCTCCAGCGTTCTGACCCCGTCTGCGGCCCCTGTCGTAATTCTGCTGAGATTGACCAAAAGATTGCCGCTGATTAGTGCCTTGGTCAAGTGGTGCTAGGGCAAAATCCCGAGTGTCCAAAGTCTGATTTGGTTCGGAACAATAAGCCGCTCTATGTCCCATCTGTCCGAAAGTGTG